>CM033393.1:45660073-46381518 GCA_019426215.1 Buddleja alternifolia
TATGGATAATAATGGTTATCTTTCAACTGAATTTGTGGAAGGGGTTAAGAAGTTCTTAGAATTTGCTTATGCACACCCGAGATTCGTGAGCGATGGAAATATAAAATGTCCATGCTCTAGGTGTCGCAATACGAAATTCTTTGAGCAAAAAGTTGTGCATCATCACCTCTACCAGAATGGATTTCAACATGGTTACAATTTGTGGTATGCACATGGTGAACCCATCCCCGTCCCCGTAAGAGAGGTCTTAGATGATTCTCCAACAAATCCTAATGAAAGAGGGTCACGTTATAGGACAATGGTGATGGATGCAATGGGTCCCGAGGTCAATTTAAA
This sequence comes from Buddleja alternifolia, assembly GCA_019426215.1. NCBI lineage: Eukaryota > Viridiplantae > Streptophyta > Magnoliopsida > Lamiales > Scrophulariaceae > Buddleja > Buddleja alternifolia. Next base: position 45,660,410 of record CM033393.1, read on the forward strand.
TTCAACAAGTGATGATGAACACTACCCAACTCAGAAGCACAAAAGTTCTTTGACTTATTAAAAATGCTGATGAGCCTTTATGGGATGGTTGCCAAAATCATACCAAACTTTCTGCTGTTGCCCAATTATTGAACGTCAAATCAGAGTACAATATGCCCGAGGCTTGTTATGATCGACTTCTTTCGATCATCAAAAGCATGCTGCCAAATGGTGCAAAGTTGCCAGAGAACTTGTACAAAACCAAGAAACAATTGTCTAAACTTGGACTGGGTTATGAAAAAATCCATGCTTGTGTGAATAATTGTATATTATATTACAAAGAAAACAAAGACCGTCAAGAATGCCCTATTTGTTGTCTTCCTCGTTATAAGCCAGGCAAGTCGGGAAGTCGAAAACAAGTGCCTTTTAAGGTGTTGCGCTATTTGCCATTGATACCCCGACTTCAAAAACTATATGCATCTAGTTATACATGTGAGCACATGAGTTGGCATGCAAGAAACCATAGTGAAGAAGACATGGTGCATCCATCTCATGGAGAGGCATGGAAACATTTTGATCGCACTCATCTATCATTTGCCTCAGATCCACGCAATGTCCGTCTTGGGTTATGTACTGATGGTTTTAGTCCATTTGGCAATTCCAGTATTCCTTACTCTTGTTCGCCTATGATCATTACCGTATATAATCTTCCACCATGGATGTGCATGCAAAAACCTTTTATGTTCCTTAACATGGTTATCCCAGGCCCGAAAAGTCCAGGGAAGAACATTGACATTTTTCTACGTCCTTTGATAGATGAGTTGAAAACATTGTGGACATCTGGGGTTAAAACCTATGATGTGTACAAAAAACAAAATTTTGATATGAGGACGACACTTATGTGGACAGTTACTGATTTTCCTGGGTATGCTATGGTATCAGGGTGGAGCACTCATGGTCGTATGGCATGTCCATATTGCATGGAAAAGACTAAATCATTCTTACTTAAATGTGGAAGAAAGGCTTCATGGTTTGATTGTCATCGTCAGTTTTTGCCTTCTAATCATCCTTATAGAAGACAGGCTTATAAATTCAGTAAGGGAAGAATTGAAAATGATCCTCCACCTATCCGCTTAAGTGGTGAAGACATGTGTCGAAGAGTAGAGCAACTCCCCGATATAACCTTTGGGAAACCTCCTGGCGGCGCACAACCAATAGATGAATTCGGAAAAAACACATAATTGGGTGAAAAGGAGCATATTTTGGGAGTTACCTTACTGGTATACAAACCTTATCCGACACAACCTAGATGTGATGCATATTGAGAAGAATGTGTTTGATAATATTTTTAACACGATTATGGATGTCAAGGGAAAAACAAAGGACAATGCAAAAGCTCAAAAAGATTTAGAATTATATTGCAGTCGTCATGAGCTGCATTTACTTGAAAGTGCAAATGGAAAAGTACAAAAACCTAAAGCTTCTTACACATTGAGTAAAGCACAGATAAAAGAAGTGTGTTCTTGGGCAAAATCATTAAAGTTACCTGATGAGTATTCCTCTAACATAGCTCGTTGTGTGAACGAGCACGAATGCGAGTTTCAAGGGATGAAGAGTCATGATTGTCATGTATTTATGCAAAGATTGCTCCCTATTGCATTTAGGGATCTACTTCCAAAACCAATCTGGGAAAAAATAACAGAGCTTAGTAGTTTCTTCAAGGATATATGTGCAACTGTGTTGCGTATGGAGCATATGCAAAAACTTGAGAAGAACATTGTTGAGATACTGTGTAAACTTGAGAAAATCCCCCCCCCCCCGGGTTCTTTGATTCAATGGAACACTTGCCAGTTCACCTTTCATATGAAGCTAAAGTCGGTGGGCCTGTACAATATCGATGGACGTATCCTTTTGAGAGGTACTCTCATTCACCTATTCCCATTGTATTATGAAAGTTTAGTACCACCATTTGAATATTTATCAAATTGTAGGTACCTATACCACTTGAAGAAAAAAATTGGCAACCGTGCTCGAGTTGAGGCTTCTATTGTTGAGGCCTATATGATCGAGGAAGTTTCAACTTTTGTTCCTTGTACTTCCAGCCAAACATACCATCCCAACTAAATCGAGTACCACGAAATGATGATGGTGGAACGGTAGATCCATTTGAGAGTACTTCGATTTGTGCACATCCAGGCCGACCACTTGGTACTCGGGTTGCACTTAGATATCTCACTGATGATGAGATGAAAGTTGCACATAGATATGTCTTGATGAATCACGATAAAATCGACCTATATTTGAAGTGAGTTACTTAACACATGCGCCATTATCTTATTTGATTAAAGGCTGTAAGCATTATGTGCCATTGTCTCAACTTTATAGGAGTTTTGAAGAAGAAAAGAGACGCAAAGTTCCAAGAATAACTGAGGGGAACTAAATATATCACGTGATAGAGACTTTGCTAATTGCTACGTGATCATGTAAGTAGATCAAAGATTAAAGCCACAAATATTAGCAACTTAATGGTATGTGTGTAATATATAATGATATTTTCTTAAATATATAATGATAATTTCTTAATAGGTTCGAGATACTAATAATGAAGTTGATGATGTCATAAGGAAGTTAGCTCATGGTCCGAAGAGTCGAGTTTCTTGCTATAAAGGATACTTGTGAACGGGTTCAAGTTTCAAACTCGGGAATATGGTCGTTACAAAGAAACTACAAATTCTGGTATATGCATACTTGGAAGTACCTATAATGAACATGAAGTAGACTACTATGGGTCATTGGAAGAAATTTTGGAGTTGGAGTATTTTGGATTCAGGAATAGGATTGTATTATTTAAATGTCATTGGTATGATACTTCTGATAAAGGAATAAGAGTGCATGGATGGTCTTGTGGAAATTAATCATAATTTGAAATTGACGACAGATGATCTTTTGTATTAGCTTCTCAAGCTCGACAAGTTTGCTATACTTCATTTCCTAGTGTGAAAAGAGAGAGAGGTGATTGGTGGGCGTATGTAAAGTAAAGAGTTCCGGAAAGTTGATATCCTAGCAGTTGAACAAGATGAGAGTATTCTACCAAGTTTTGAGACTCCTTTCCAAGAAGAGGACGCGCCCGCACCACTTCTATTCTTTTGGAAAATGATGAGATAATATTGTCGCAGATGTTATGCAGAAGAATTGGAGTTAGATGAGGTGGAGGGAATTCAACATGCTATGAGATCAATGAAGACAATATGGAGGATGCAGAGCATGAAGAAGAACAAGAATTTGAATATTCAGAGTCAGAAGAAGAAGATCAAGAAGGAGATGAATATGATTCTGAAGATAGTGATAATGACTTAGAGGATGATGATTGATTGTTTGTAGTAATCTGAAGACATTGTTTAAACATGTTTGATAGTTTATTAGTTAATTGTGCAAGTTTGCATTATTTGATTTTCATTATTGATTGCATTTTAGTGTGTATTTATTTGAATAATCTTCTTTCATGTTGTGTATTTAATTTGATTTATATTATTTATGACAGACGACTAGAGGGCGAGCTACGCACCGCGGACGAGGTCCAGCACGTGTATGAGGCCCTCGTGGACGAGCACACCTTCGGGACGAAGAGACAGAGGTAGATGAGACTTTGGTTTGGAGTCTAATTTTGTTGATGGAATGCATCGTGATGATATACAGGTATAACTTTATTTAACTTTTATGTGCTTAAATCTAAAAATAATATTTACATTACTGTTTATCTTACATTAAATTTAATTTTTATGTAGGTTGAGGAGACATCGATGGGGGAAAATTATGATTCTATAGATACATTGAAGAAGGTACTTCTTCACATGCTCGGAGAAGGGGACCTAATCAAGGGACACAAGTGCCAACAAGTGCTGACAATCAGATTACGATAACTATTATTGATTCTAGGTACTTCTAGATCCTTTGTTTGCATTATATATACATACATATATATATATGTATATTTGTAAAAATAAATATTAAATTTCTTCTCTGTTATTGTCATTACTTTGTCAACTAGATTTATTGAAGCAGATGTTACTCGGAATATGACGAATGATATAAAGGAATTTTCACAGAAGCATATCCAAGATGGCTGAAAGTTCCAGAGGTGACCAAAATTATTATGGGAGAATTTAAGGTATTTATTCAAGTTTGATTTTTATATCATGTTATTGAAATTGATTCTTAAGTAGTTTTTTTTTAAATATCATATTCAGTTGAGATATAGGTGGGATAACCTAACAGATGCAAGTGTGCGAAAAATTTGGAAGGAAAATGATGGTGCCCAACTGAAGGAATTGCTCTACAAAGCAAGAAAAAGCTTTAGACAATGCTGAGGAGCAATTAGGCAGAAACCAAGTAATTTGGACATGGTTGGTAGAGCTCCAACTTGGATGGGCACTCATATATGGGACGAATTGGTGCAAAAGTACTGGGCTACAGAGGAATATGCTAAAAAATGTGAGAAAGCTAAGCAAAATCGTGGACTGAGAGAAGGAAGGTTGTGTCACGAAGCATACTTGTGGTTCTATCCCTCGAGAGCACATCGACTAAAAATGGTATGTTTAGTTTCCAAATTTCATCTCTTTTTCTGCTATTCTGCTGAACATTGATTAGTATAATCATTATTGTAGGAAAAAACACTTAAGCGCAGTGTTGATGATTTTGAGTTATTTGAGCGATGCCACATAAGTCAAGGCACTGGGGAGTTTGTGGATAAAAAATCGAAAAAAAGTAGTGTAGAGATTTTAATTAAGTTTCTCCTTATTATCTTTTGCTCTTAATTTACTTTTTCTTTAATTTTATAGGGGATGTTTTGTTTCATTACTTGTTAATATATATTAAGAATTAACAATTTTTGTCATATATTTGCACAGGAAGAATACAGGGCAGCAGGGTCCCAGTGATTCCTCCTTGTTACCGTCATTTGATTTTTATCATGGTGCGAAGTGACTGGAGGCCCATTAAAGGGCCGTTTGTACAGAATTGGGCAATGCAAAACTTCTAGAAATTATAGTTTGAGCTCCAGCTCATCAGTTGCTGGTCGGGGAGAGTCTCGTGAGGTAATTGTGGGATTAACACAGAGATAGAAGATGTGCGAGAAAACCAAAGAAGAAACAATGAAGAGAACAAGAAATTGGATAGAAAATGTGTTTGAGGAAGTGAGAAAAAGAGATGCAATTATTGAAATGAAGAATGAAGAGATTAAACGAATGAAAGTGAGCATGGAGGAGATGCTTCGAAAATTTGTTCAAGATGTGGGATATCCAAACCACAAGTTGCCCGATGGATCTGGAAATTGTAATGAGCAAAGAGGTTCAGATGGAGGTAGTTAATTGGTATTTTTTGGTTATATACTTTGATGATTAATAGTAACTCGTGTTAATTGTTTACCGTTTTGATACTTTTGGGTAGATGTCGGGACTAATTGATTGGACAAGGTTGTCTGTTGGAATGATATATTGTTAGAATGATGTGGTGTTGAAATGATTGTGCTAGATACTTCGATTGTGATGTTAATTAGTTGTTTGCATTTTGTTGATAGGTGCGATATTGTTTAGTTAATGTTTGTTGATTTCATTGAATTATTCGTTATTTACCAGGTTTGATATTATATGGATTTAGCAAATAAAACGCTATATTCATAAATTTTTTAGCTTCATTTAGAGACGGATTTAGAGACAGTTTTAGAAACAGCAAAGATAGATTAGAGGCGGAATTAGAGACCTATATTGAAATGCGATCAGAGATGGAATCAGAGACGAATTCGGAGTTGAAATCAGAGACGGATACGGAGTTGGAATCAGAGATGAATTTAAAGACGGATACTAAATTGGACTCAGAGACGGATTTAGAGACGATTACTGAGTTGGAATCAGAGATGGATTTAGAGACGGATATATCGTTGGAATCAGAAACGGATTTAAAGACGGATTTTGAGTTCGTATTAGAGACGGATTCAGAGATGGATTCCACAAATATAATTAGAGACAAATTTAAAGACGGATTACAGACAAAATATAGAGACGGTTTATTTGTAAAAAAGTCATGAAAAAAGCGACAGAATTAGAGACGGAACAATTTTTCGTCTCTGAAATTAGAGACGGAAAAATTCCGACTCAATCAGCGTCGAGCTGTTTAAAGACGGGTGTCAGAGACGGAATTTTTCCGTCTCTGATTATTTTCAGAGACGGATTTTTCCGTCTCTGAAACTCTATTTTCTTGTAGTGATATAAGTAAAAAAGGTCAAGCATGTTACATTAATAAATGTTTAACAAGTATAATATAAGTAAAAAAGGTCAGGTTAGAACGCATGAAGATAAAATTGAAAATTCTCTTCTCACAAATTCTAACCACTCTCAATATATATATATATATATATATATATATATATTTGTCATAAATCTATACGTATAACTTAAAGTATTATATGATTATGTAACATATAAATTTTGGATGGCTTGAACTCCAACTACATTTTTTTATCTCTTTTTTGACGAAGTCCAACTACGTATATACCACATCTTGCAATTTGCTCCATGCTGTCGAGTGTCAAGTATTCGTCACAATTTAAAGTTGGTGACCATTGATGGTGATATTGATGATGGTGCATGCGCATGCAAAGTCATGTATATATAAATTAGTATTGAAGTGAATTATGTACCCATACTAATGTAAAATAAAACACCATTACAGAATTTAAAATCTGAAGTGGCCATCACCAATATTGAAATGTAGAATGTTGGCTTTACAACAATATTTAAAATAAATAAAAAAGCTTAATAGCACTTAAATATGGTTTCTTTGTTATGATTTAGTAACTTCAGAGGAGCGCGACCTCGCAATATAGATTAAATCGTATTAAGAGCATCTTTCCAAAAAAAATATTAATATATATATATATATATATATATATATATCATTTTGTTAAAAAAATTTAATGACAGTAGTCTTGCACACACTGCAACAAAAAGTAATATTAGTGACAAAATTTGAAGTTTCGATACTAAAATTATCATTAGATGTACATAATGAGTGATAATAATTTTTACTCTATCACAATAAAAAATTTTAGTGACAAGAGTTTCTTTAAAGTTGTCAGTATTGGCACATGTATAGTGACAATACAAATAGAGTGACAATTATAATTGTAGACACTAAGTTATCATTAAAAGTGTGTCACTAATTATCAAAAGTGACTATTTTTATACAAATCTTGTCATTATTTGCACATGTAAAATCTATTATTGTGACAAAACAAACTTATGTCACTAAAAATTTATAGTTAGTGACAGTTTTACATTGTCACTTGTCATTTAATTTTATCACTAACGTATTATTTTTTAGTAGTGACAAGAAATATAATATTTTTATATATATATATATATATATCATTTTTATACTTTTCGAAACATTTAACGTGCATAAATGAAATAAAATTTTGCAACAGAGCATGTTCAAATTAGATGATAGTTAAAAATATATATTATCGATAGCCTATTCAACACAAATCTATTGGCCACAATAATATATAACAAAGTAGTTTTTGGAGGTCCAAATTTATATCAACTCCATTCATTATTAATTATCACCCAAAAAAAACCTTCAAACATGAAATATTTGACAACCAAGTTAATGCCCACTAGCTAATAAAGTAGAATTATTTTTGTAATTTCAACTTCTTTCTATATATATATATAATATGGTTCATAATGTTGTCATCCAGCTAATTAACGTTTTTTGCCCCAAATCAATTCCTGATCATCAGGTTGTAAAGCACGTGATTGCATTGTGTGTTTAATTTAACTTATGAGATTAACTCCAAATGTTAGAGACTAATGTACCTAGGGGTGTAACTTGAGCCCAGTTGGCTCTCGAGCTTAGCTGGCTCGGCTCGAATGAGCTTGACTCGAGCTCGAGCTTGATCTCGAGCTCGAGCCTCTTTCCCTCTGAAAAAAGCTCACGAGCATGCTCGCGAGCTTTTCGATTTTTTAATATATGACTTTTTTATTTTTAATTATATATATTTCACTTTATTAATTTTTATTTTATCTTTGATTGTATTAATTAAAATAACACAAATAATTATAAATGACAAAATGTCTAATTATCCAAAAAAAAGAAGAAGATAAAATCGGATGGCAATCTGAGCCAGGCTCAAGCTCGCGAGCTTGGGCTCGGCTCGATGGTTTAAGAACCAACGAGCTCGAGCTCGAGAAACCAAGCTCGACGAGCTCGAGCTCGGGTAAACAAGATCGAGCTCGTGCTCGAGTCTAGTAAAATCACTAGGCTCGGCTCGATTTGGGGCCTCCTCACCCCCTGTGCCCTTTTGAGTATTAGGAAGGTAATGTATATATCTGGACATCATTCTAACCCTCATATTTAATACTGCCTAGGTTTTATCATGCATGCATGTGCATACTCATTTTAATTAATGTTTTTACTGTAATCAATGTTGCTGAAAATGCTAAATATGCTCTGGGATATAATTTTTTTTTTTAATACAAGAGGGAGGGGATACCCTATATATCTAGCCCGACAAACTCGGGTTGATAGTTTCAACTGAGCCATAAAGACTCTATCAAACTCCATAAAGAAGGGAGAGCCACACAACTGTGACTCCTGGGATATACTTTTAATACACGCCTCGTGTAGTACTCTTTCAAAATAAAATTTAAAAACATTGAGTATCAATATGTCATGAATATTTTGTTCTTCGTTCCATTTTTTTTTTAATAATATTTAATTCGTCATTATTATTATTTTTGTTGGGTATATTACTTGCTACATTCGATGGACATATTGATGCGGATGGCTGGATGTAACAAGTGTCTCATAATTTAATTTATGCCCCTTGATTATCTTCTTTTTTTTTTTTATTGAAAAATCAAGACAATTGTCTTGCATTCTCTCACCCAATATATATTCATCATATATCTCCATCAGATGTAGACATGTAACATCTAATAAACTAAGTGAATGGCTATTGTTTCTGAATGCTAAGTATATATTTGGAACTTCGAAGGTTTTCTTTTCTTTCTTTCTTTCTTTCTTGTTTTTTTTTTTTTTTTTGTTGGGGCTTGGGGCTGGGTGTTTTTTTTTTTTTGGGGAGGTGGGGTACATTTACTAAGAAGTAAGATTGCAACAAGATGTGCTATTGTGTGTCATCCTTGAAAGCTTTTGGGAGTTATACGACAATCACAACTACGAATATAGTAAGATCCAAGTGTGATGCATCATACTCGGAATCTTGTGATTATATTGTCATGTGAGTCCTGAAAATTTCTAAGAAACACTAGTCACAAGACAGCTACAAATAATATTTTATGTATCATTTATTCCAAAAATTTGTGTTATCTATATTATAGTCTTATAGATATATATAGGGAAAATTATTTTTTTAGTCTGTTAACTTAGTCTCCTCTGCGTTTTAGTCCGTTAACTTGACACCTTACAAAATTAGTCTGTTATCTTGACACTTTTTTTAACTTTGGTCCTTTCCGCTGAGAAATTTTAAAATCTTGCCGTGAAAATTGAAAAGTGGCCGGAAAAGAGCACATGCAAAGCATGTGCCACTTAATTTGGGGATAAATTGCAAATGGAGGGAAAATTGGGGGATATTGCTGATGGTGCTCTACTTGAACCTTTGAAGCCATAAATTGTTGGAACATAGAAGGTCCTTGCTTGAGTGTTTGTGGAAGTATTGATGCCATTGCATGAGGTGGTGTCTCTATTGGAGTGTGATTGATTATTTTCTCAATTTGACTTGGATTCAGATTGTTTGGATTTGAACCACTTGGGCAGAAAGTGTGTTCTATTGGATCAGCAGCTTCTTCAGTTGCATTTTCAGAACCATCTTCATCTCTTAGAGGTGTGAGGTGTGTTTAGGAAGAAGAATAGGGCCCTGTCACGTTTTTGTGTGTAATGTGGATTTGGTTTCTTTTTTCTTTTTCTTTTTTAATTCCAACTTAAAGACTTTCCCTCCAAATCCCAGCCACATCAGCAATATCCCCCAATTTCCCCTCCATTTGCAATTTATCCCCAAATTAAGTGGCACATGCTTTGCATGTGCTCTTTTCCGGCCACTTTTCAATTTTCACGGCAAGATTTTAAAATTTCTCAGCGGAAAGGACCAAAATTAAAAAAAGTGTCAAGATAACGGACTAATTTTGTAAGGTGTCAAGTTAACGGACCAAAATGAAGAGGGGACCAAGTTAACGGACTAAAAGAATAATTTTCCCGATATATATATTATAGGGAAAATTACACTTTTCGTCCCTGAAGTTGAAGCCAAAAACACATTTGGTCCCTCATGTTTCGGCCTCAACACATTTGGTCCCTCAACTTACAAATTTCGAACAAATGTGGTCCCTGCCGTCAATTTACCGTTAGAACTAACGGAATCCGCACTGTTCATCGTCTTCCCCAACTCTAAAATCCGATTTCAAACTTTAAATTATGATATCTCACTCATTTCAAGTCCATTTTTAACGAATCTTATATGGTTAGAATCGTCTCAACGAGTAGAATCCATCCATGTAAGTTTTGTCCCAAAATACGCTGATTCTATTGACCCGAACCGCACAAATTCGAAAAAATCCATTTTTTGAATCAGCCTATTTTGGGACAAAACTTACATGGATGAATTCTACTCATTGAGACGATTCTAACCATATAAGATTCGTTAAAAATGGTCTTGAAATGAGTGAGATATCATAATTTAAAGTTTGAAATCGGATTTTAAAGTTGGGTTAGTTGGAGAAGATGATGAACAGTGCAAATTTCATTAGTTTTAACGGTAAATTGACGGCAGGGACCACATTTGTGCAAAATTTGTAAGTTGAGGGACCAAATGTGTTTTTGGCTACAACTTCAGGGACGAAAACTGTAATTTTCCCATATATTATATATAAATGAAATATAAGAGAACACATAGAATAAAATTAAAGTATCACATTTCCTACTATTTTACATTTAGTATATATGGATAAAGAATACTAATTAAAAAGTGCGAGAAGTGGACCAAAGTTTTTTTCTTTTTTCCTTTTTCCTGAGCAAAGTTAAATGACTAATTTTCACATAAAGTTGGAGTCAAAAAGTTGCTAAGCCCCATGCAAATAAAACCAAAAAAATTCCCAAAAAGTGTGTGGAGAGGTGGTAATTTGGACCCACGTTTATTAGAAATTGAAAGACGGTGGTAGTTATTAGTTAAGTTAGTGTACTATAAGATCATAGATTCAATAAAAAATAATTTCAACCCCACACCAGAATTCTATGCTTATTTATTAGGATCGGTGATCTCGTAGTGTCTCATCATTTATATATATATATATATATATATATATATATATATATATTTGTTTGAACCATAAAAAGTGTGTGCAACATAAATAAACCCAAAAAAAGAAAAAGCACCAAAGATGCAGTTGATGTTGGTATACAGTATACTACATAATAGCTCCTACTTTATTAACCAAATATCTAATCATATCCCACCATATCAAACCTCACTTCATGCTTCATTGTTGCGGGCTCCCCAGTCTCGCCCGTCTCGACTAATCCCAACCCTCTATTTGATGGGGTTTTGGAACTCCCGAAGAATTTCTTAAAAAAGAACGCAAAGGTACAAAGAAGACAAGTTTTCTAATTGTAAAGAGACTTTCGTTGACTGAAAGGCCAACCCTTTACCCAAATAGGCACTTGGGATATGAGAGAAGAAAAACACAAATACATTATCATATATAGTACTAAAGAAAGTTCAAATAAACATGAATGGTGGGCTCGAAGATCATCTTGTCCCCTAGCCCCTCCATATTATAAGTATTACATGAAAATTTTGGCTCCTCAGAAATATTATATTACTCTCACGCTGCACAACCACCGCGCCATGAAAATTGTTAAGGCCCTTAATGAAGATACCATGAAACTGCACTTCATTACTTTTATTCTTCTCTTTCTATTGATTCCCTGTTACTAAGTTTTCTTTAACACAAAAACTTCTGCACTAGGTTTATGCATCTGCTATTTATGAGGCAAATGGAGTCATTGTATAAATTCTACAGTTATCATGTTTTTGAAAGATGCTCGAAGTTGGCTCATTTGAAATGTATCATATAGCAGAGAAAATACAATGTATTAAGCATAGATAAACCAATGTATTATATACGACATATTTACCACCAATGTACTAAACTGTTCGGGCTGCATCTATACTATTAATAAAGCACCAAGGTCTTAGCGAAACCACTGTGGATTGTCTCCTCTCTTTTTTTTTTCTTTTTGGTTATGACATATTAGAATTAAATCCTCTAATTTGTCAAATATCCGCTTCTCTCATTCTCACCTCACACGTTTTCTTCTCTTCTTCTCCCTTCTCACTCACTTTTTCTCCTTATTTCTTTCCAAACATCTTTTTTCTATTTCTCTTCTACTAATTTATAACTTCTAATAATAATTGACATAGAATTATATACGTAGAACCTCTACTTGTAAGATCCCCTTTGTACAATATTTTTGGCATGTGATATATATGGGATGGGAACCCGAAAAATCCCCCCACTGTGGCATTGGTGGCTTTCGTTAAAAACATAAATAATAATAATAATAATTTCAAGCATCATGTAGAATATTCAGAAATTTGATCTTACAAAATAATAAATAATTTATTTTTATTTATACTTTTAAATAATCAAGTACACGGATCAGAGTGGTGCCACCATGACTAATATTTATAAAGAAAATGCAATCAACATATAAATTTTTTACATTCTGAAATGTCAAACTCGATGCACATTCTAAGGAGGTCTGGGTTACGACTATACATGTGGTAGTACTATATAACGACTATACATGTGGTAGTACTATATAATGATAGCTGGGATTGTTATGGAAAATAAAGTCTCGAGACTTCCTAAGAATCACAAAACATTCTACGGAGCATTCATATGAATGTACTCGAGCATTACTCTAACCTAAAAAGACACTATATTGCAAGGTTATAGCAGGCCAACTAAAAAGTGGAGACTCAAGTTTCAGTTGGCATGCAAAACAGTGAATCCTGACAGATAATACTTAGCATCTATTGTCTCTCATACACATGCTTGAGAATTAAGAATAGTAATATATAAAGGCAAATGTATTACAACTAAAAAAGAATCTCCAACCAATGGGGAACTAACTTCACTACTACAGAAATAACCTATTACAGCGATTTTTTTGATCCTATTACAGCGGTTTTAACCGCTGTAATAGGTTCAAGGTCTATTACAGCAGTTTAAAACCGCTGTAATAGGTTCAAGGTCTATTACAGCAGTTAAAAACCGCTGTAATAGAAAATAACCGCTGTAATAGGGGCACCTATTACAGGGGTTACAAAAATAACCGCTGTAATAGGTACCCCTATTACAGCGGTTATTTTTGTAACCCCTGTAATAGGGGGCTGTAATTTTTTTTATTTTTTTTTTGCGCCTAAATTTCATGTCCAATTGAAGGAGCAAAACTTGTTTTAATCAAATCATGAGCTTTAATTTAAGGAACAACTGGAAAGCCAAAAAGTTATAATCGAAAGAACTTGCAAAATAAATTAGCTCATCCTGTTCAGGGATCATAAGATCAAGAATAAAAATGCAATAAACCTGAATACATATATTTCCATGAAATTTCTTGTCTCCAAAATAAGTGTGTCAGTGTTAGGAAAAGCTTTGTTGCCACCATACAAAGATATATAAACATCTTAAACAATATTTAAAAATGATTACACATGCTCTTATGTGAAATACACCAGGCGTAAAATAATTTTATGTCTCAGACAGATGAATAATGAAAACATCATTAGGCCAATCAAACAAATGGACAAAACTGCATTACGAGGTTGATAAGCTACAAGAGAATGAAGATCCATTGCAGAAATGGTCTCAAAAAGTGTCTGGGGACAAGCGTAGAACAAATGCTTTCTTTCAGCCAGTTCTTCAGCCAGAAATTGAACACACTGCAAAAGAGAATTCAGTAACTAATCTGTAAATTGTACATTGTGTGATCAAACCAAGATTGGACAGTTCACCGAATCCATATACTAGAAAAATAATAGAGCGAGCAAGATAAATAAGATTATAATAAATTAAAGTCAACAGGACATGATTTAAGTCTTGATCATTTTGTTTTAGACAGAAGCTTATGAATTTATGAGTTAAGACAAAGATGACAACTGAAATTACCAAGTATTTTTTCTTCCTAAAACATAATTCCAGCTGCAAAATCAAAGAGGTGAAACAAATAAGAGATTCAAATGCACTATTGAAATTTCAAGATAATGAAATAAACTCCGTAAGAAAATGAATCTTTCATTTGCATCATGAATATGATGATTCCTTTGAACTCAAGATTATTGACCTTCACCGCAAAAGAATAATGCAAAACAAAAAACATATACACTCCTGAATCAAATCATTGAACAATTTATTGAATTTAACCTCTCGGGAAGAGCAGGATCAGAGTTGCATTCTTATCGACAAATTTGAGATATCAACATTTGGAATTTTGAACATAATCTTTGAACCAGTATATTCTGTTATGAAATCGATCTTCTAAAGCTGCCTTAACACGATTTGTTAAACCAACCAGCAACACTTAGCCCTAGACAATAATAAATAGAGCATACAAATATGCACTTTTAAGATATGATCAAAGCAAAATCAAGAAACATAAAATCGTACCCACAAATAAAACAGTGACCCCATTTGTGATTCTTCAAATCAATTTCCTGCAAAACAAATTGGTCCTGATTTTGACAAGCTATAGTGGATCAGAGGAATGGCAAGCCAATACATTAAGTGGCCCTTGTCTAATATCTTATTGACATGAACACAGTTATAGTTCTTCAGTTTCCAATTTTAAGAAGTTGCGAATGGATCAAAGAATGAATACATAAAGTGGCCCCTCGTCAGAATTTCTTATAGACAATGAACACGGGCACATGCACAACTCTTCTGTCTCCAATTCGGAATATACAAATTTGAATCAGTCATAGTTTTAACACCCAAACATAATTATACCAACTAGATAACGATTAAACATTAGACTTCTTCAGATTGCATTAATTAAACGTATGTCATGCCAAGATCACATCTTTACGCATGACCGTTTCACAGAACTCCAAATTTCAAGAAAACCCAATTGTCTAGAACAGACTCCCAATTCAAACCTTCAAATAATGCACACGAATCAAAAGGAAGCCAATAAACTTTTAACCATAGATCTCAGTCCAAAAATGATATACCGAAAGTACAAATTCATAGTCTATGTGATCTGAGTAACCTTCACAGACTATGTGCTCTCCAATCAAATTCACTCTCCCTACACACAAAACAGCTCATAACTTCAAATCACACTCATCAAATAAACACAAAATTCCCCAAGCAAATCACAACACAGCGTGATTTAGAATCTCCACGCTATCAAATCCACCCTCAGACATAAAAATCATTCCAAAGCAAAAAAAAACACTAATAGTTTGAGTCTAAAATAAAAACCCATCAGATACATGATTTTCTAAGTCAAACCCATAATACACCGTTAAAAGTCATGTGAATTTAAACATAAATAAATACCTGGAGATCGTGAATAGATATCAGGGGCATGGCAAAGGTTTTCCTTTTGTTTAATAATTAATTTAAACAAACTAACACAAAATAGCTTGAAAAAGTTGAACCAAATTGATTTCACTGTAAATAATTTACTTATTAGCAATCAAAAATCACCTTATCAAATTGATTTTCTGCTTATAAACAGCGGCGGCGATTCGTGCAGAGGCTGTGGTGTGAACAGCGGCAGCGATTCATGCAGAGGCGGTGGTGTGAGCAGCGGTGGCGATTTGTGCAGAGGCGGTGGTGTGAGCAGCGGCGGAGATTCAGATTCAGATCTGGTGGTGCGTGGCTGTGCGGCGGTGTCACGGTGGTCTCCGTATCCTCGCCGTGCGTCCTCTAATTGGAGAACCTAACGGAGCAGGTGGATGGTGGTGCGTGGCTGTGCGGCGGTGTCAGCAAATGGATGGTGGAGGCGGCAGTGGCGAAGGCGGAGGAGAGCTTGGCAGTGAGGGAGAGCTCGACGGCAGTGGTGGTGGTGGTGGCGGCGGTGGAGAGAGCTCGGTGGAGGGAGAAGGAAGAGATCGCGAGAGTAGAGAGAGAGAGCGCGAGAATAGAGAGAGAGAGATGAAATGGGGGGCGGGTTTTGAAAATATCTGAAGCCTCTATTACAGCGGTTCACTTATGAACCGTTGTAATAGGTTAACGTAAGGCCTATTATAGCGGTTCAAAGATGAACCGCTGTAATAGGTCTTACTTATTACAGCGGTTCATACGAAACCGCTGTCATAGGTACCTCCGTTCAGCGGTTTTGGGAAAATCGCTGTAATAGGTGCGCTGTAATAGTGTATTTTTGTAGTAGTGCTTTCACATATTTGGTTCTATAAATACTCCGAAAACCTAATGTCTTAAAACATCCTGCATTTGAATGTATTCATTTCTCTACTCCTATAACCCTAAACCCTCATATTCAATGGCTCAAACAAAGTCGATAATTGCCTTCTTTTTCCTTTCCATTATACTCTCACAGAAAATTCAATCTACCGAGGGAAGAAACTTGAAGTTTAAGAACAAAAATGAGCCTCAAACCCATACAAAGATTTCTATAAAGTTCAGCGGAAATAGTAAAACCTTACCCAAAGACTGCTCAAATACGACTGCATGTGGCAATGAGGCTGCAATTATGCCACCACCAAGCCCAGCTGGAAATGAGTCTCAGCCGCTGCCACCTAGCTAGCGGCCATGCAGATGACTTCAGACCCACGACACCTGGTCACAGCCCTGGAATTGGGCATTCTTAAGGAATATATATATATATATATATATATATATATATAGGGTTAGAAAATCTGTGTGCATGAATGTATTTCCTATTTATCCTAACAGATGTGCATGTATTTAATGTTTCCCGTGTATTGTTATCACAGTGATTTGTATTCAGTCTGTATCACGTATTTCATTCCATATATGTACATTAATGAAAGTTCTTTTCTCCTCTTCCTTTTGTTATTATTTACATTTTGCATAAATACTTTTATCAAATAGTTCTTATCTATACAACATATGTGTCTGGAACTTGATGAAGAGCTAGATTCTACTTCATACTTACATACTTCATAGCACCAAAAGTAGTGTTTTTGAGTTTGAATGGTAACATTTATTTATTTCCCTAATAGCAATTCAGAGAACATGTGCACGAGAAGAAATGCAAATTTATATCATAATTATTTAAGGAATCCCAGCTTCAAGAAGGCTAGTGCATCTCGAAGTTACAGAATATAGTCTTTACGTGTTAGTGTGTTAACAATACACAAAATTATAACAAGAAATAAATTTCATAAACTATTCATAAAAAAAGAATTAAATATTATCAATTCGAGCCCTAAATAATTGTAAGCATTTGAGAATTGATGAGCAAAATTCCTCAGCTTTTGACCGAAAATTAGCTTGGGGTCACAGGCAAGACCTGGAAACTAGAGAAAACTAAAGAACCATAACTAAGACACTACTTTTGCAACTTATGTATAATGTTCAAGAGCATCTGTAAGAGGATTTTCTGATGTGATACCGGTTGATGATTCTGAACCATTGGTGAGTGATGTAGGTGGAGCTGAACCTTTGAAGGTTTACGTGAGGCGCACGGGGGTGTCGAGGCCAGCGATCGAGACATATGCAAGCTAGGCGTTATTTTTTTTATTATTATTATTATTATTATTATTATTGTTATTATGTTATTTCTTTTGAGTAATTAGTGTTTTTGACATTGGAAGAGACTGTACGCTTTGCATGTTTCAAACAGCTAGTTCAACTTGCCATGTTTTAAAAGTACTAATGCATGCTCTTTCTTTTTTCTTTTTCTCTTAACTTTACATCTCAGATGTTTAACTTCAATAAATCATGGCAGGTAAAAATATACACAAGGAAAATAAAAATAATAAAAAAGCATATAAATATAGGGTAGTGCTAATCTCACAGATTGCTGTGAGATTAGCGTTGACAGACTCCTGGCAACAGGAGATTTAATAAAATCTAATTTTTGACAAAAAGCCCACCTCAACTTTCCTTCTTTTCGTAATTGACCCCAAATCAAATATGTTGACTTTGAGAACAAAAGCCTTGGCCCCTTCTTATTTTTTCTCCCAAAAATGTTGCTAAAAATCCATTTAATACAGTAATGAAAGCCTGAAAGAGATTTTTTTTTTTTGGTGATAGAAGCCTGAAAGAGTGATGGTTTATATATTATTTTCTTATTATTTTTTTCTTCAAAATTTCAGTTTTGCCTGAACTGAACTGAACCGAACCGAAAAAGTTCGATTTTAACCGAACCGAACCGAATTTTTTCGGTTCAGTTTTCGGTTTGTGTTTTCGGAAAACCGAAATGTCGTTAACCGAATTTTCTATCCGGTTTGGGACTGAACTGAACCGATGAATAGCCCTATATTCTATTATGATATTAGCTATATAAATTTAGTGAATATGAATTTTCTGTTTGTTTTATAATTTTTTCAATTATGAATTAATAATCCCAATGTATACACTTACTAACCATATGGGTGTATATATATATTTTTAGATGGAAGACATGTCATTTAATGGTGAATCTGTCGAGATTGATGATGATAAGATATTACCTCCGACAAAGTCAATACCAATTCCACCTTGTGTAGATATGCAATTTGAGTGCTATGATGATGCATATGATTTCTATAACCTTTACGCGAAAAATTTAGGGTTCGGTGTTAGAGTGAAAAGTTCTTATAAAGGAAGATATTGGTAGCTTGCATGTAAGGGATACAGCTAAGTGAATATGCTGCAGTCTCATCGCGGATATATATATATATATTTGATTAACTAATTTTTCGTATTTCTTTTTGTCTTCTTCTTGGACTTATGTAATTGAGAATGTTGAGCTACTTTATTTGTGTTGATACGTCTATAAATTTTATTGTGAAATAAAAGCCTCTATTTATTTTTGTTGATTCTGTGATAGACCAAACATATAATAATATTTAATATTTTATCCCATATTGTAAAAATATTATTAATAATTAAAAATAATTATTCTACAGGATTAGGGAAACATGTCTAGATTTTGTTTCCTTAGTTATTCAATAAATAAAATAATGTTCTTTAATGATCTCAAGCTTAATTTTAATTACATAGATTTAAATCATAGTGCGAAAAAATTAAATTATCATACGTTATACGGTACTTAATTCAGTAATTATGGAAATTATTTAGAGCCTAGTCGTTGGATGATCTTTTTAAAACATGTATCTGAAAAAAAATATTTCTCATATAATTTGTTTTTATTGATATTATACATTTATGAAGAAATTGACCTAAAGAATTGGCTCTACAAATGAAATAAAATGTTTGTAGCCGTAAAGAGTTAATTAAGAAAGAAAAGTTGGGGGCAAAATATGAAGCTATAAAATATATGTGGACTAATCTATGGAATATTGTAAATAAGACTTGGCAGGTTTATCTCAGCCACAATTTGTAGCTGAGAAGTGTCCGTAAGGATTCTTAACCTTACAGCCGGTTAGAAAATCATTTTCCATAAATATAATCCAAGACGATTAGATTCAAAATCAACGGGAAGATCCTCTGTCTTTGCCGCCAGGGGTCACTATCAAGCAACACTTTGTTGCATGTTGTATAAGATAATAATAATAATAATTGCTTCTTTCGTTTTGAAAATTGAGTGGGACAGACAGCCTCAGTGTTCCAAACCTTGAGGAACCAATCATGTTATGTCCTTTTCGAGGAATCGTTTTTCTTAATTCCATTTGCTGTGTAGAGTCAAAGAAAATGGGAGGTTGAGGTCTCACACTTTAAAGCTCATGATTTGCTTGCTTTAACTTACTGATGTGTTAACAGCCAAAACAGTAACAATTGACAAAGTAAATATTTTTGACTTACTGGTGGGTCGGCCTCTCAGAGGCTTGGTGGATATAACTATTGTTTTTGCTCATTTCTACCCGTCTACTTGTCGTCTTAGTAAAATGTAATAAGATTTAATTGTCAATAGTTTTGTTAATGTATATTACTTTCCAACAATATTTTCTAGCAATACTTCATGTTCCAACAACAATCCATCAACACAATGAATTGTAAAACATATATTTTCCAGCAACACTATGACTTGTAAAGAAATAGAAATAGCTATATATGTTTGTATCATGTATTGATTTCAGCTAAGTTAATATACACACAAGAATCTATCTCTAAAATAATTCTTCTATAATTATTCTATCTTGGTATCAACAGCAGGTTCTTACCCTACCACTGACGCCGCCGCCGCCGCCGTCGCCCGTCTCCTGCACCACCGCCATTGTTGACCAAACGAGCTCTTCTCTTCTCACCACCACCTCTTCTTCTACTCTCTCTTCTCTCTCTCCTCCAAATCTCTCTATATTCACGGCCCTCAATTCTGCCGCCGCCGAAAACTGTCACCTCACTGCCGGAAACCACCTTTAATGGTGTTCTTCATCTCCTCCATCAACTCCTACCTTCTCCCTATAATTTATCTCCCAAAGATGTTGCATCTCTTCTCACCACAAACACTCAAAATCTCTCCTCCCTCTCTCTACAAACGGCCGCCGCCCCTCTCCACCCATCAGCCGCGGCCGCCTCCAATCTCCACCAGTCAGCCACCGCCGCCGTCCCTCACCACCAGTCAGCCGCCACTTTTTCTTCACTTTCTCTCCCAAACCCTACCAACTCCACTACATACATCGCTTATATACACAACTTTCACCCAACTTCTGAAAATTACCAAAATACCCACAAACTTACTTTTCAAAATTACCAAAATAACCCAAATGTTCCTCCTCTCACTCCAATAGCAGCCCCAACTCTCGCTGCCCACTCGTTCATGAACAGTGTCGCCACCGTACCACTTCAAACTCCGGCCGCTGCCGCTGCACTACCTCCTCCGGCCGCCGCCGCCAACGCTTCGGTATCACCTTACGTCGCATCGCATAATTCTCCCATTCACAACTCTAATATCACTTATCTTATATCCAATAAATTAGATGCTGAAAATTACTTGTTTTGGAAATCACAATTTCGTCCGGTACTCATAAGTCATGATCTATATGGCTACGTTGATGGTTCCCTTCCGTGTCCTTCTCCTTTTATTCTTAATGGCTCTAGTATCTCTGTCCCAAATCCAGACTACTCTGCTTGGATTCGTACCGACAATAGTCTAAAATCATGGTTATCAGCCACGATGACTCCAGCTATTTATAAAGAAATTCATAATCTATCTACCTCTCGTGAAATCTGGACTACTTTAGAGTCACGCTTTATGCAACAGTCTGTTGCCAAGCAATTGCAATATAAAAGTGAATTCAGCAATCTCAAGAAAGGGGCTCTCACATGTGACGCCTATCTCTGCAAACTTAAAACTTTGGCTGACAATCTCGCTGCCGTAAATTCTCCTGTTTCCTTAGTGGATCTAGTTTTGCAAGCACTTCATGGTCTACCCCACGACTATGCCTCCTTTATTACTGCCGTGTCTCTAAAGTCTACATGCATCTCTTTTGATGATCTCCGCGCCAAATTACTTCAATATGAACAACTTCTCCTCCATTTTCACCCTCCATCCACTATCACTCCAGCCTTTGTAGCCTCTTCTCTAAATTTTCTCAGAACTCTGGTGGTCGGAATGGTCGTGGTCGTGGTTCCGGTTATGGTCGAGGTCGTGGCCGTGGTCGTAATGGTCGTGGCCATTTTCATCAACAATCACCTCAGCACTCACAGTCTCCGTTCCCGCAGTCTCGTCCCCAGTCACCTTTTGGGTCCTCAAATGCCAGACTCTCTTCTTTTCGTTACTCTAGTCGTCCTGGACTTTTACCGACACCCTCCACTGGTCAGCCCTATCAGATTTGTGGTGTGCCCGGCCATTTTGCATTGTCCTGCTCCCGGCGGTACAATCATGCATACATCACTGAAGAACTACCACAGTCTTTCTCAGCATTGTCCACTGCCGAGACCTCGAACATTGCTTGGTACCCGGACAGTGGTGCCTCTGCGCACATGACTCCAAACGATGGTATGATTTCTCACCTTACACCTTATACTGGCACAAATAAAATTCTCGTTGGAAATGGTTCATTATTACCTATTAAACATGTTGGCTCCTCTGTTTTACATACCCCTTCACATACTTTCCAATTATCAAATGTATTACATGTTCCAACCCTTTCTCATAATCTTTTATCTGTTCGTAAACTTTGTCAAGATAATAATTATCTTATTGAGTTTTCTGCTCTTGGTTTTTGTTTAAAGGACAAAGTCACCGGGAGAGTTCTTCTGGAGTCCCCCTCCACTAATGGTCTCTACCCTCTTCCCTCTAGCTTGGTGTCTGCTCCATCTGGTGCTTTCGTTGCCCAAACTGTCTCAGGAGATACTTGGCATCGTCGTTTGGGTCATCCCAGTCAGTCCGTTCTTCAACATTTATCTAGTAGTGGTGTCTTAGGGTCAAAATGTAGCGGTTTTAATTTTTGTGATCAATGTCAGTTGGGTCGGTCTCACCGACTACCGTTTCAGCGTGTTGAACGGCGTAGTACTATGCCATTTTATTTAGTTCACTCAGATGTATGGACATCTCCGATTGCTTCTCCCACTGGTTTTAAATATTATGTTATTTTTATCGATGATTTTTCTCGTTTTACTTGGTGTTATCCAATGCGTACGAAATCTGAAGTTTTCACTCACTTTTGTGCTTTTACAAAATTAATTGAAAACTTATTTTCCACAAAAATCAAAATTTTTCAAAGTGATGGTGGACGTGAATTTGATAACTCTCAATTTCGTACTTATTTCTCCACTAATGGAATTCAACTTCGTCTTTCTTGTCCATACACTCCTCAACAGAATGGTGTAGTAGAGCAGAAACATCGACATATATCTGAGCTGATTAAGACTATACTTCTCACAGCTAATCTTCCTCCCACCTTCTGGGTCGATGCTTTATACACTTCAGTATATCTCATCAATCGTCTTCCTACACCTACTCTACAGCAAAGGTCTGCTTTTGAAGTCTTATTTCGTCATACCCCAGATTACTCTTTTTTCCGTGTATTTGGTTGTGCTTGTTTTCCTTACATCTCTTCTGATGCTCGTCATAAACTTGCACCACGCTCGATTTCATGTGTTTTCCTCGGGTACGCCCCAGACTACAAGGGTTATCGATGTCTCGATCCTAAGACTGGCAGGATTATTATAAGTCGTCATGTTGTCTTTAATGAAGTCAGTTTCCCTTATCCCACTCTCTTGTCTCCTCATCCTCGCTCAGTCTCTCCCGAGTCTTCTCCAATTCCGCTTAACCTACCACATCCTCCCTATGTTGGTGCTAGACTTCCCTCTACTCCTATATCTGCGACCATTCACACTTTCCCTATTCCCTTACCATCTACACATCCATCTGTCACTTGTGTGCCTACTCCTGTTGCCTTATCCCCACCTACATCTATCCCTTCCTCTATCTCCCCTCCAGCATCACCTGCACCCACTCCTCGTTGCTCATCTTCTACTAATGCCTGTATCCCCTCTCCAGTACATCCTTTCTCTAGTCCTCCTCCTCCTATTTCTCGCCACCCTATGGTTACTCGCCTTCGTGCTAGTATCCGTAAGCCACGTACTATACCTTCTCTCACAGTCTCTACCATACCTGATGAGCTAACATGTTTTTCCCAAGCAATTAAGGATCCCTTGTAGCGTGCTGCTATGGCTGATGAGTTTAATGCTCTTCAGGCAAACCACACGTGGATATTTGTACCATCTCATCATTCGCAGAATGTTGTTGGTTCCAAATGGGTGTATCGTGTAAAATTGAAACCTGATGGTTCAATTGAGTGGTACAAGGCTCAACTTGTTGCTCAGGGGTTTAAACAGCAGGCTGGTATAGATTTTAGTGAGACCTTTAGTCTAGTGGTAAAGCCCGCTACTATCAGGATTGTGCTATCTATTGCTGTCTCACGTCACTAGATTATTCGACAATTAGATGTAAAGAATGCTTTTCTTCATGGTGATCTCACTGAGATCGTTCACATGGCCCAATCCCGTGGTTTCATTCACCCCAGGTATCCGAATCATGTCTGTCAGTTACAGAAAGCTTTATATGGTCTAAAACAAGCTCCCCGTGCTTGGTTTCAGAAATTTTGCTCATACCTTCTCCGCCTTGGCTTTGTGAGTAGCAAGGCTGATATGTCTAGGTTTGTGTTCCGCTCTGGATCTGTTATGATGGTTCTCTTGCTATATGTTGACGACATTATCCTTACCGGGAATAATTCTCAGGCTATTTCCACTTTGATCTCACGGTTATCTCAGGAGTTTGCTATGAAGGATTTGGGCAATCTTCATTATTTTTTGGGCATTCATGCAACTAAGGACTCTGATGGTCTCTTTCTTTCACAGAAGAAGTATGCAACTGACCTTCTTCAGCATTTTCACATGATGGATGTAAAACCCGTTGCATCCCCTCTACCTGCAAAAACTACTCCATCTGCTTTTGAGGGCGATCTCTTCTCCGATCCGACTATGTATCTAAGTATTGTTGGTGGTCTACAGTATCTTGCTCATACCCGTCCTGATATTGCTTTCTCGGTAACATTAGTCAGTCAATTTATGCATGCTCCCCGCACAACACATTTTCAGATGGTTAAAAGAATTCTTCGATATCTAAGGGGTACACTTGACTTTGGGCTTCTTCTTCGTCCCTCATCTCTGGATTCTATTACGGTTTATGCTGATTCTGACTGGGCAGGATGTCCAGATAGTCGACTTTCTACAACGGGTTATGCTGTTTATCTTGGTGATAATCTTATCTCTTGGTCTGCCAAGAAACAGGCTACTGTCTCTCGATCGAGCACCGAATCTGAGTATCGTTCTGTTGCGTATTCTATGGCTGAGACTTGCTGGGTTAGATACATTCTTCGGGATCTTGGGGTATTCTTATCCAGACCAATTGTTATCTACTGTGATAATATCAGCGCTATTTATTTAGTTCTAAATCCAGTATTTCATGCTCGTACGAAACACATAGAGATTGACTATCATTTTGTTCGAGAGAAAGTTGCTGCAGGTGATGTTTTGGTCAAGTATGTTCCTACTTCCGACCAGATTGCAGATATTTTCACTAAAGCTCTTTCGCCAACTAAGTTCGCTCAATTAAGGACCAATCTTCGCATTGGTCCCAAGGTTCAGATTGCGGGGGGGATGTTAATGTATATTACTTTCCAACAATACTTTCCATCAACACTCCATGTTCCAACAACAATCCATCAACACAATGAATTATAAAACATATACTTTCCAGCAACACTATGACTTGTAAAGAAATAGAAATAGCTATATATGTTTGTATCATGTATTGATTTCAGCTAAGTTAATATACACACAAGAATATATCTCTAAAATAATTCTTCTGTAATTATTCTATCAAGTTTACATAAATGCTCTATATTTCACAATTTTTCTTCATGAAGCCAATAGTTAATTAGCTTACTTTTGCAAATCCTAAGCCCAATATTAGATTAACTTTTCATTATAGATCACAATTTTTCTTCACGAAAAGAGTTAATTGGCTTACTTATAGTGGTCTTTTAACTTCCCCTGAAATAAATAACACGAAATTCAAGTCCACCACCAACCCCTCTGATGGCAGATTCAGATGGATCCATGGCAAGTAACCTGTAGAAGCCAATAACCACAAGTCAAATCTATATTTATCATGCTATCAAATAAAAGAGCACCACGCAGCCTATTTGGGATCAAATGCTGTATATTGAAATGCATAATATCAAACCAAATCTTCCTTATTACTACTAATATACGGTCAAATTTAGTTGTCGATCAGAGCCATCCATTGGCCAAAAAAAGGGTTTTTTTTTCCCTAAGTGGTAGCCCCCTGATGAAAGGTGCACATGCGCAGGATGTCATAAGTGCTTTTACATATACTTCTTTGTCATTCCCATATTTATACCAACCAAATTGCCCAAAAGGGGAAGAATGACTATTTCAGACCACAAACTTCTTCGGAACCATCCTAATCAGAAAAGAGGCATAAGGGAAAGCAATAAGTTTAACTGAAGCATATACCTTCAACTATGTCCATCCACTTTAGACACAGCAAAATTTGCATCAGAGTATGGTCATCATCACACTTTGAGTCGGTAGGTAATGATGCAGTTCGTGTAAAAGCTCAGGCACACCTTAAAAAAAACTAAGCCGAAACCAGAAGAGAGATATGTAATGCTAGAATTTTTCGACCGAAAGAAATTGAAGCTTGCATATGAGCCATCCACATAAAGAAGCAGACATGGTTAAGTGGGCAGTACAACAGAATCCTTGCTTTTTTCAGCCGCATTGATTCTGTGCTAAGGCCAACTGTGCTAGTTTCTCTTATTATATTACTCCAAGAAATCTAAGTTCAATCTTATTTTCCAAAAACATCATAATAACCACCTTCAAACATAAAGTCTAAACAATGAAAGCAACATTTGAGCACAATGAAAGGCCATCATAAGTCAATGGTAAATCTTGAAGCAGAAAATTTCAGTTTCTAAGAGCTTATAAAGAATTTATGTCTATTTTTCTTTCTAGTCAACGGACCCCTTTATTGTTTATATTTGTGTGAGTATGTGCCCTTTTGCACGTCGGAGTGAAGGGAGGGGGGGCTACAGGGAGATCACTCACCCAATTTTCATTTTTTTCTCTATTTAAAAATCTCTTTCTTAAAGAGATTTGAAAAGACCAACAGTGACTAAAAAAAATACGACAAATGAGAAACAAATGGGAATGTTTTGATTTCCATTTTGTCGTCTAATCACTCTGTTGATGTTTAGACATAACTTCTGGTTGTACTTATATTCCTTTCATATTTTATAGAATTTACAGAATTAATTACCAAAACAAAGAAGACTAGAAAAAGTGAAAAAGAAAAAATTCAACAAATGACAACTAGTTATGTATGGTGAAAGAAATTGAAGAGAACCACTAAGAACTTAGAAGACAAATTGAAAAGGTAAAGGATTATGAACCGTCCATACTAGCCCAATATCAAAGTTTATGATTACCAAATTCAAAGGTTAAGATCCTTAAGTGACACATGACAGTAATTCTCACGATTATAAATACCGGAAGAATTGTGAGTTGACAACATTCTGCTTCAGAGCAAAACAAAATTTCCCTTTCTCTATCGCACAAACATAAAGATAAGTAGCTCAAGACAGTTTCCTTTTCCTTTCAATGGCATACACCCAACATATCTATCTGTTTCTTATCCTTCTTTCATTAACTGCATGCCTAGAGCTTCAATTTACCGAGGGAAGGCAACTAAAAGTGGAGAAAGAAAATGAGTTAAGTTCTGTAAATATAGACACAGGAAATAGTCCTGGAATTGGACATTCTTTTGCAGTACAAAAACACGACATGCAAACAAATGTGCAAGATTTCAGCACTGTTGCAGGGGAAACGGATGGTACTCAACACACAACACCAGGCCACAGTCCTGGAATTGGACATTCTTTTGCAGTACAAAAACACATGCAAACAAATGTGCAAGATTTTAGCACTGTTGCAGGGAAAACAGATGGTACTCAACACACAACACCAGGCCACAGTCCTGGAATTGGACATTCGTTTGCAGTACAAAAACACAACATGCAATATTTCACCACTGTTGCAGGGAAAACGGATGGTTTTCAACCCACAACACCAGGCCACAGTCCTGGAATTGGTCACTCTATTGGAAACTTGAAATCAGGACCAAATGCTTAGACAAATGCATGCATGCAAGAATGTATGTGGAAAGTCGTATTTATTGTGAAATTCTCATTTGTAGAACCAACTAGTAAAGGTGCATGTTATCTTATTTTGAATAAGTTGAATTTCACTTCAAGTGAATGTTGTTTTTATATATATCTAGAATACCATGTAACATATTTAGCTACCGTGGGGAAATTAGTATATAAAATTTCACTATAACTATTTATATCTCAGTCTCTTTCAATGCATGTTTATTTGCTTGTGACACGTCCATGCATGTAAACATTTACCTGCATATAACTTTGGTTAATATAAAGATGTACAGTCCCACAATGAATCACAGCAAGTGGTAGAGCCAAAACTAGGGAGCATTAATACAATAAAGCTGTTGTGGAACTCAGAGTCATATTTCACCAAATATAGAAATAGCGAGAGAAATATTGTACTAGAAACCACACTAGATTTAATTCCCAGTAAAGATTGGAGGCGTCACAACGGTCGCGCTTAAAACCCAACCTTCTCGATAGAATTAACTAAACGAATTTAATAGCACAATATAACACTACAACTATAACTAACAATGGCTACTTGAAGAATAGCACAAAATAAAGAACACCAAATTTAACGAGGTTCGGCTAATTTAGCCTACGTCCTCGGACCCCACCAAAATATTTCACTAAAGGACTAAAGTGAAACTATTACAAACTATAGAGGAAGAAAGAAGAAATTGCTAAAAGACTTAGGCAATTTGGGATGTTTTTCAAAGTGAAGAGGTGGTCTCCTTTTATACAACAAATGAGCCCACCCTTTACAAATTCTATCTATGTGGGATATTTTCCTCTTTCAAAATAAGCCACACTTCAACAAATCTCCACCTTGGCGAATTTCAAAATCTTCAATCTCCTCGTCAAACGGGGTCACCA
Source organism: Buddleja alternifolia (assembly GCA_019426215.1). Lineage (NCBI taxonomy): Eukaryota > Viridiplantae > Streptophyta > Magnoliopsida > Lamiales > Scrophulariaceae > Buddleja > Buddleja alternifolia. Next base: position 45,689,199 of record CM033393.1, read on the forward strand.
AAACCAATCTTCAAATTTTGACAATGTTGATCAAGTCCAAACAAAATTTGAACTTGATTGCAGTCACAACTTTTGTCAACATATCAGCAGGATTCTCAGTAGTATGGATCTTCTCGAATCTGACTCCACCTTCTTCAAGTATCTCTCTTATGAAGTGATACCGAACATCAATGTGCTTCGTCCTTGCATGATAAACTTGGTTCTTTGCTAAATGGATAGCACTTTGACTATCACAATGTATTTTCACATACTTTTGTCCAATCCCCAGTTCACCAAGCAACCCTTGAAGCCAAATTGCTTCCTTTACAGCCTCTGAAATTGCCATATACTTTGCTTCCGTAGTAGACAGAGCAACCGTTGACTGTAAGGTAGACTTCCAACTGACCGGTGCTTTAGCAAGAGTAAATACGTAGCCTGTAGTTGATCTACGCTTATCTAAATCACCAGCATAGTCTGAATCGCAATATCCGACTACATACTGACTATGTTCCCGCTCAAATATCAAACCAACATCAGCTGTGTCATGGATGTATCGCAAAATCCATTTCACAGCTTGCCAATGTTCCTTTCCAGGATCATGCATATACCTGCTCACAACCCCCACTGCTTGGGAAATATCAGGCCTCGTACACACCATAGCATACATCAAGCTACCAACAGCATTTGCATACGGTACTTTTGACATGTATTCCCGTTCTGCATCAGATTTCGGTGACAAAGCGGCGCTAAGCTTAAAATGAGGAGCAAGTGGAGTACTAACTGGTTTTGACTTTTCATCAATGCCAAAACGCCTCAACATCCTACTCAGATATTGTTTCTGAGTCAAACAAAGCCTCCACAATTTTCTATCTCTGAAAATCTCCATACCGAGAATCTTCTTCGCCTCACCTAGATCCTTCATCTCGAACTCCCTTTTCAAATGAGTCTTCAACTTTTCAATTTCTATTAGACTCGGGGAGGTAATCAACATATCATCAACATACAGAAGAAGATATATGAAGGATCCATCTTGTAGCTTGTGCAAATACACACAATGATCATATTTGCTTCTTGTGTACCCAATTCCCATCATAAACTTGTCAAATCGCTTGTACCACTGCCTCGGAGATTGCTTCAATCCGTACAACGATTTTTGAAGTTTACAAACCAAATTTTCATTTTCAGCAACTTTGAATCCCTCTGGCTGAGTCATATAGATTTCCTCTTCCAAGTCTCCATGTAAAAATGCAGTTTTTACATCCAACTGAACTAGTTCAAAATCCAACTGTGCTACCAAAGCCAACAGAATTCTAATGGAGGAGTGTTTTACAACTGGAGAAAACACCTCATTATAATCAATGCCCTCCTTCTGAGCGTAACTTTTGGCCACCAATCTGGCTTTGTAGCGAACATCACCTTGGCTAGGAAACCCATCTTTCTTTGCAAATACCCATTTACATCCAATTGCCTTCTTTCCCTTCGGGAGACTGGCCAGTTCCCATGTTTGATTCTTATGAAGGGACTGCATTTCTTCACTCATGGCAATCCTCCACTTATCTTTCTCTGGTCCTTTGACTGCTTCAATATAAGTGGTAGGAACATCATCAGCGGCAATTGCAGATGCACAAGCCACCATATCATCAAAGCGAGCAGGCTTTCTGATTGTCCTCTTTGGCTTGCTAGTTGCAATTGATTCAAGTTGCTGTGGAAGTTCTTGGGGTTGAACTTCCTCTTCTTCAAAATCTCCTTCTACCGTAGGAGAATGATCAAGAGTTTCTTGATCTGCTGGGCCAACAAACTTTTCAAACTCCACCTGTTTGGGAGTACCATCCTGCTGTTCTGCATTCACCTTTTCCAACACGGTAGATTCATCAAAGGTGACATCCCTGCTAAAGATTATTTTCTTTGTTTCTGGACACCAAAGGCGATAACCTTTTATACCAGAGGTGATCCCCATGAACACAGTTTTCTTTGCTCTAGGATCCAACTTTGATTCCTTAACATGATAATATGCAGCGGAACCAAACACATGTAAGGAATCATAATCAGCAGCAGGCTTTCCAAACCATTTCTCCAATGGTGTTTTTCCATCAATAGCAATAGATGGTAGACGATTAACGAGATGACACGCATATGTCACAGCCTCAGCCCAAAATTCTTTACCCAACCCAGCATTGGATAACAAACACCGAACTTTCTCCAGCAAAGTCCGGTTCATGCGTTCTGCCACTCCGTTCTGTTGTGGTGTATGTCTAACAGTAAAGTGTCTGACAATGCCTTCATCCTCACAAAATTTTTGAAATGGACCACTCCTAAATTCTCCACCATTGTCTGTACGGAGACGTTTGACCTTTTTATCAGTCTGAGTTTCCACCATCTTTTTCCATTTGAGGAATACCTCAAACACTTCATCCTTCGTCTTCATAGTATACACCCAAACTCTCCGGGAAAAATCATCAACAAAGGTTACAAAATAGTGTTTCCCTCCCAAAGAACTCGTTTTTGAGGGACCCCATACATCCGAATGAACATAATCCAAGATACCTTCAGTATTATGGATTGCTGTTCCAAATTTAACCCTTGTCTGTTTCCCACGAACACAATGTTCACAAAACTCTAATTTGGAGTATTTCACTCCTTTCAACAATCCTTGATTTATGAGGAGATTCAAGGATTTTCCACCTGCATGTCCCAAGCGCATATGCCATAGCCTAATTGCTTCTAAATTCCGATCATCAACAGTAACTGCTGCTACTGCACCCACAACTGTACCACCCATGTAGTGATACGTATTGTTGTTCTTCCGAATTCCCTTCATTACCACGAGTGCACCAGAGATGATCTTCATCACCCCATCCTTAGCTCTTACTTCAAAACCTTTCGATTCTAAAGTTCCAACGGAAATAAGGTTTTTCCTCACTTCTGGTGCATACCGAACACCCTTTAGGGTTATGATTGATCCATCGTGATTCTTTAAGCGAACTGAACCAATCCCAAGTGTAGTAAGAGGAGCTTCATTTGCTGTGAAGACAACGTCATTTTGTTCTTTGAAATCAAAGAACCAATCCAAATGTGGTGTCATATGATGACTACATGCTGAATCCAGCATCCATACTTCAGAAGCACCGCTGGATGATGTCGCCAATGAGAAGTCCGATTCGGCATCATCACACGCGGTTACATTTGATTCCGCCACGGCCTTAGAATTGCCCTTAGTTGTCAGCTTTGGGCAATCTCTCTTCCAGTGTCCTGTTTCTCGACAGTAGGCACACTCGTCTTTGCTTAGTTTATGCCTGGACTTGGATCTCCCTTTCTTTCCTTTGTTTTTGTTTTGTGAACGACCTCTGACGAACAAAACCTTTGCATCTCCGCCTGAACTAACTTGCTTGTCCTTCTTTCTCAGTTCATAACTGTACAGGGCAGCACAAACTTCGCTAAGAGATACAGCAGCCTTCCCGTGAAGTAGAGTTGTTTCAAGAAACTCAAACTCCTCAGGAAGGGATCCCAGCAACATCAGAGCCAAATCCTCGTCTTTAAAAGTCTCATCCAAATTGATCAAATCGGTAACCAGTTGATTAAAACTGGTAATGTGACTATTCATAGTGGAACCCGAAACAAATGTGAAGCGAAAGAGCCGCTTCTTCAAATGGAGCTTATTCTGACAGCTTTTCTTCAGAAATTTCTCCTCCAGTGCCATCCACAATTTATATGCCGAGTTTTCTTTCGAAAACGCATATCTCTGCTCTCTGGATAGACACGAACGAATTGTTCCACATGCCAACCGATTCATCATACTCCAATCTTTTTCCTCCATATCATTTGGTTTCTTTTCTTCAATAGCTAAGTATAGACCTTGTTGAAAGAGTGCGTCTATAACTTCGCTTTGCCACATACCAAAATGGCCTGTGCCATCAAAAGACTCCACTGCCAATCGCGTATTCGCCACAGTGGTTCTCGCCCAAATGGACGACGACGATGCTTTTGAGCTGCCTTCCATTTTTGGTTACAAATTATTCTTCAAGAGCCCTCCAAATGCGAAAGCAAAATAGCCCGGGAAAACTTTTCTGATGTGGAAGATCAGATTAAACTGCGACCACAGAGCATACTCAGAATACCCGAGCTTTGATACCACTTGTTGTGGAACTCAGAGTCATATTCCACCAAATATAAAAATAGCGAGAGAAATATTGTACTAGAAAACCACACTAGATTTAATTCCCAGGAAAGATTGGAGGCGTCACAACGGTCGCGCTTAAAACCCAACCTCCTCGACAGAATTAACTAGACGAATTTAATAGCACAATATAACACTACAACTATAACTAACAATGGCTACTTGAAGAATAGCACAAAATAAAGAACACCAAATTTAACGAGGTTCGGCTAATTTAGCCTACGTCCTCGGACCCCACCAAAATATTTCACTAAAGGACTAAAGTGAAACTATTACAAACTATAGAGGAAGAAAGAAGAAATTGCTAAAAGACTTAGGCAATTTGGGATGTTTTTCAAAGTGAAGAGGTGGTCTCCTTTTATACAACAAATGAGCCCACCCTTTATAAATTATATCTATGTGGGATATTTTCCTCTTTCAAAATAAGGCACACTTCAACAAAAGCAACATAAATAAAAGTGATTATCGAGAATTAAAAAGAGCAGGGGCAATTAAGTGCATCCATGAGTAATCAAATTAATTTGCTCTATCCTGAATTTCTTTGGAAGCTGTGTAAGTTTCTAGTATATAATTTGGAATAGCTAATAAAATTCAGAAGCTCCTTTATGCAGTACTTTTATTTCTCCACATGGTATAGATTGAATATCCATGTCTGTAAATAAGCATATTTTATGTTTAACCATGATATCTAATCGATTTTAAAGTTACTATATTTGTCCACGCAATTACCAAAAAAAAAACTCAAATTCTTCAACAAAAGAATGATTCCGCACAAATCCACATGCACCACAGCCATAGGCTTGATGAATGAAATAGTTTCTGAATGAAATTACGGTGACCTTTACGGTCAATCTTGGCTAAAAATATATCCATTTATTGAAGAATAATACCAGAAACATACTGTTTGTCATATATTGCCTTCAAGATTTCTATTCAAAGGCAAAATATCAAGATCCTAACATACATTAGAACTTCTACTACAAATTTTAAAACATATACTATTTGCAGGATCAGATTTGATTTCTGTTGAATAGTACACTATAACAGGAGTAACATGATGAAGCACTAACATATTACATCGTAAGGGCAATCTCAAAGATCTACTTCAACATGATGACTATTTCTTCTTTTTAGTAAGTCTACTTTAAATGATAACCAAATTGACAAATTACTTTTTCCTCCTGTTTAGGGACTTTTTAAAAAAATAATACTATTTATAATAAATTTTATATAAATAATACACAAAAAAAAGAGGTACCAGATATGGCACACTATGCCAATAGAAATGGCGGTGCTGACACCTTTTGTCAGCTCCATCAGGAGAAATTTTTTTTAAAAAAAATCTGTCCGAATCCGCCATTAGTAATGGCGGATCCGGACAAAATAAAAAAAAATATTATATTACAGGATCCGCCATTAGTAATGACGGATCCTGTAATATAATAAAATAAAGAAAATTACTTTGCCCGGTCTCTTTCCTCTCTCTCTTTCCTCTCTTTTTCTTTTCTTTTCTCTTTCCTCTCCTTTTCTTTTCTTCTCTTCCCCTCTTCTCTCTTCTTCTTCCTCACCAAAGAAACCCACTGCAATTCTTCTTCCTCACCAAAGAAGCCCACTACAATTCTTCTTCATCAATGAGCATTTCATCTACTCCCTCACCTACACCGTCTCTTTTCATTTTACGCAAAACAAAAGTTATAATCAAAGGTAAATATCTATTTTTATTTAATTTATAGATTTATGCTTATAAATTTTTAGATATAATTTTTTAGTTTGTTGTTGAGAATTTGTGATTGTTACTTAATTTAGTAATTATCTCTAAAATTATTTTCGAATTTTAGGGGAGAAATTAAGATTTTAGGAATTATTGATTAATTGTAGTATAGAATGTCCAATTTTAGGCTTTATGTTTCAATTTTAGGCTTTATGTTTCAATTATAGAGTTTATGTTTTAATTTTAGGGTAAAATTTTAAATTTTAAGGTATTATTTTTGAATTTTTGTAGTAGAATTCTCCCTCATTCTCTCCATTCTGCTCCATCTCTCCGATTTAGCATTTTATCCCTAAGGTAATTTTTTTATTCTATGTTATTATTTCATTAACTACAATTTTGAGTTAGTTAATTATTTTAATTTAGAGTTTATGGTTTAAATATTTAAAATTTGTGTGAATTTAAAGGTAATTTTCTTTATTTTATTATATTACAGGATCCGCCATTACTAATGGCGGATCCGGACAGATTTTTTTTTAAAAAAAATTCTCCTGATGGAGCTGACAAAAGGTGTCAGCACCGCCATTAGTAATGGCGGATCCAGATGGATCCGCCATTTCTATTGGCGTAGTGTGCCATATCTGGTACTTCTTTTTTTTTGTGTATTATTTATATAAAATTTATTATAAATAGTATTATTTTTTAAAAAAGTCCCTGTTTAGTAGGCTATATACTAAAGTATATGCAACCATCTGAACAAAAACAAAAGTGTCTTAAATCTATGAATAAATTTAAAATTACTATCACATCTCAGAGATCCTACCTTTACAAAAGTGATTACAGTGACTGAACTAATAAAATAAAAAAGATCCCTTTCCCCACTTTGTGGGCTCTGAGTCTTATGGACAAATGGAATTTTCAGTTCAAGAAATCAAGACATTTAATTTCCATTGGGCACACCTAATGATTATTATAAGATATCATTTGAATTAGTCACTAAACATTTGATATTGCCAAAATAATTTATAAATACAAAATTATTCCCAGCCACTCTGTTTCACCGCCACAACCGCCTTCCACCGTGTTTCACCGCTACCATTGCCAACCTAAAAATGTCATTTTTGTACATGTATACTAATGTGTCATGCACTTGCATTCGCGCACACCGGACAATCTTATACGATGTATTGTTCGCTTTGACCGGAACCTCACGGGTTTGTCTTTAAAAGGCGTCTCGCAAGGGAGAGGTCAACTTGAGACTTATAAGCCTCTCAAGACCGGGTCTTCATCCGAGGAATAGTAGTTATATACACATCATACACCTTTATATACATACATATATATATAGAAAGCTGGCCACTTAAAGAAATTAAGAAAAAAAATGTAATTAAAGAGTAAGGTTCCAATTGGGGCAAGAACCCCTAACCCTAGGAAATAGCACTCAGGCTGCCCACTCAAATAATTTATTTAATTAAACAAAAAACCCAAAACTTTTAATTTCATTTCGTGAAAATTATCCAACCTACCACCTTGTACTCTTGCACTTACACAGGTCGATATGAATTGCACATGCAAAAGTCATAAATTGTGAATCTTCAGCTCATGTTCATACTGCAATATTCTCTTAACGTCTATTCAAGATTTACACAGTAAAATTAACGGATGAAACAGGGCAACAAAAATTGAATTCCAAAAACAAGAACAAGAAATGGAGAATAATTTGAGAATTACCAGTGCAACGGCGCCGATGAAATTAAATTAAGTCTCCGAGCGAGGATAATAAGGTGTCTTCTCTACGGTGTGTTAGTTATATTAAGTTAAAATGGACTACAATTATATATTTCGGCTCATATATTCAAATATTAAGTTAAATTGTAGTTTCACTTTTGTATATATCCATCATTCACAACAGTCCAAACTTTAAATTTTTCCTTTAACTTTCTCCTCTAAACATGCTGCTTAGGCCTTTTATATTTTGTTTTATTTAATATTAAGATCATTTTCTATTTTAGTTTTAAAATTATATTTTATTTGATTAGTTAGGAAAAATGTTTCAAATATTATTTCTATGTGGTTCGACAATTGCCTATATTCATGGGAGAGGATAAGAGGATTTCACTATTAACAAAAGAGGTATAGAGTACAAATTATGACAAAAATGTTTTTACTAAACCTAATCCTTAATTTTTTCGCATACATATAGCGTGCCCACACGCTTTCGGTAGGAATCGAACCCAAGACCTTTAGTATCTTGGGGCCTCAGCTTTGCCAGTTGAGCTAGGCTTCATCAGCGGTGCAATATTAACCTTGTTTTTATAAATTTATAAATTAGTTCCATTAGATTCAATTATTTGCAGTTTTTATCTCGTCCATTAATGAATGGAGGAAATTTTGTTCATGGAATGCATGTGCCGTCAAGTTTACTACTCATGATCACATGCAAGGTACGTGATCAAACTAAAAAATTTCTTTCATTTATTAACAATTGAGACTAAAATTATTTATATATATATATATAGATATATGGATTAATTTTGCTTGTTTGTGGATATTGATGCTAAAATTAAAATAGACATATCTTATCGTACTAAAGCTGCATGTTTGTGGGACCCAATTGCATGCACTAAGACACAATAAAAATAATTAAAATGTATATTCAATATAAAAACAAGTCAAACATGTTTAATTATTTTTTGTTGTGTCTTAGTGCATGCAAATGCAACTGCATCCCACATCGAGTGTATATAAGAATTTTTTCATTTCCCCCTTCGATCAATGATTAGAAGAGAAAAAAATTAAAGAGACATAAAACTATAGAAAAATAAACTTGTCATTTGAAACTAAGGTTGTCGTTCAATTGAATCAGACAGGCAAAAATCCGATTGTTTAATCTATTCTATTTGGACCGCGTCTAATTTTTTTTAATCAATAATCACGTCTTAAAAAATATAAAAATTGTTGAGTTCGAACATTTTGATTGAATCCTATTTATTTGGGAATGGGTTTAAGCTTCGATAGGCTAAGAATTAAGCATATTAAATCAACAATATTTTGATTTTTCATGCAAGTCTATAAGTTTATTACGGTTATGAATGGCATATAGCAAGGCATATTCTTCTTTGAAGAGATCTTTTGAATATCATTCAACTTTTATATTATCTCACTATTATTAGCAAAGGCTTTAGGCGTTAACGATCGAGCAATATCTCGGATTTTGTATGGCTTAAATTAAATAAAAATTGCTTAATAAAGTAGAACTTTTGAATTTATAAATTTTAATTTCATTAAAAAAAAAATTGATAGCATAAGCTAGCTACGCTCGTTTGAAATAAACTTGAACTTGCAAAAAATACAAACTGACTAAATATATATATATATATATATATATAGACACATACTGGGTATTGTAATTTTTGGTCCCTTAACTTTACATTTAGAATCACTTTAGTTCATCTACTTCTAATTGTGTCGATTGAGTCCCTCAACTCAACAATTTATTTCAAAGTAGTTCCTTTAGCCAATTTCTGGTCAATTTTGACTGGAAAGTTGGTCACGTACCTTGCACATGTCGTTTTTTAAAGGTAAAAGTGTCAATTCAACTTTTAAGTTCCACTTTAGTCCCTAACTTAATTTATGTCACTTTAGTCCCTCAACTTTATAAAATTTATCGCTTTAGTCCCTCAATTTAAAAAAAATTGTCACTTTGGTCCTTTGCATTAAAATGCACTATACAATCCCACCCCAATGCCATTATTAAGCTTATAAAGGTCAACAATGAACTTATAAAGTTCAACAATAGCTGAGTTTGTGTCTTTTTCGGTCTACCTACCACAGAGAACAAAAAATGGCTAATGTGACATGCTTTTGTGGGATACAGGCTAAGCTTCAATGCTCTTGCACGGATGGAGATCTGGGTAGAAGATTTTACGACTGTGAGAACTATGAGGTAAGTTGTTGTACTTTAATTACTTATAAGTTTTGTTTTTCTTTATGTTGTAATTTGATTCAATTTTTGCATTGAAGGATGTTGGAGATTGCGCGTACTTCTCTTGGTTCGACCCTCATGTGTGATCAGTCGAGGGAAGTCATACCGTGATTTTTGAGGAATATTAGAGCTCTTAATACGGAGTTGGAGAAAGTCCAGAAAAAACAGAACAGGCTTTGGATGGTCTTCTTGTTGTTTTTGGTACTTTTATTCCTCATGTGGTTGATGAAGTGAAGAAGGGTTGAAGTGGAGAGTTTTGCTTGTTTATGAAATGAAGCTTCTATGAAATCATTTGAATGAAATGAAGCTTGTTTAATGTTTTCAATTTTTGCATTAGAAGTCAATTCCAAAACATACAAAAATAGTGTATAAAAATCAGCACAAACAATGTCAAAACATGCACCAAACATACACCAAGTATTTGTCCTATCTGTACACCAATCATTGCACCAAACTTGCACCAAAAAGTGCATTTCACGCTAAAGGACCAGAGTGGTAAATTTTTTAAAGTTAAGGGACTAAAGTGGAACTCCAAAAATTGAATTGACACTTTTGCCAAAACTATGATGTGTGTAGCACATGACAAACTTTCCGGCAAAATTGATCGAAAATTGGCCAAAGGGACCACATTGAAACATATTGTGGAGCTGAGGGATTCAATCAACGCAACTGGAAGTAACGTGACTAAAGTGATTCTAAACATAATAGGGACTAAAAGTGACATTAACCCTATTTTTACCCTATTACCCTATATATATATACACATTACAAAAAAATAAGATATTAGTGATAAAATGCCAAGTGGCTATATCAATGTTGTCACTAATTGTAGATTTTTAGTGATAAGAATTTTTGTTTTGTCACAAGAATAAGTTGTATATATTTAATAGTGACAAGATTTGTATAGTAGTTGTCATTTTTTATAATTCGTGACAAGGAAATTGTTGTCACTATTCGAACAATAGTTATAGTTGTCATTCTATTTGTGTACTAATTAATTGTCAATAATGACAATTTTAAAGAAACTCTTGTCACTAAATATTATTATTGTGACAAAACAAAATTTATTGTCACTCATTATATATATATAATTGACAATTTAATATTCACTTCAAATTTTTTTTTTTGTTGTAGTGATATATATATATATATATATGTGTGTGTGTATGTATAAAAACTAAAGTTAAACCTAAAGTCTTCATAAGAATTGTGCTCCAATTGATACAAGCTCGACTCACATGACCATATTAACATTATCACTTCAACTACAACTACATAAACAAGAACAAAGTCCTCCATTAATAATTAATGGTCCGTAAAACACATTCAATACTTGTGCAAAAATATAAAGAATGATGAGTAAATTTTTTATTTAAAATCGATTAGTTCGAATAAAAGTGTGAGAAAAGAAGGAAAAATAGAAAGGAAAAAAAAGAGTAGAAGCAAAATTAAATTTGAATATATAGTAGATTTAATTTATTTATTTTTTGGTACAAAAAAGTTTGGGTGGGATCTGTGCCGGTCCCCCATCCGGGCCAGGGCATGCCACACTCGTTCTACGGAGCTGGGAAACTTACAGATTGCCCACCAACAACTGTCCTCAGATCGGCAGAGGTGACTCAAACGCACAACCATCTGACTGGAAGAAGTCCGGTACTTACCAACTGCACTAACGGTTGTTGGTATATTGTAGATTTAATGGACAACACTTTCCTACATTAGTTTCATGGACCATATGACTATATATATCATTATGCAGACTCATCAAAACACATGAAATAACATCATAGCTCATCTCATCAAGATGTATGACATTGTATGAATACCATATTCTTGTAACAGTTATTTGTATGCCATATCACACCGATTTACTAGTCCAAAAACAATTTGTAAAATGCGCTTTTAAAGTATATAATATAGGCCTTGTTTGTTCATGCTTTTAAATTTCATTTTCAACATCTTGGATCACAAAATTTAAAAAAAACATAACACATATTATTTTCATCGAAATTCACCTTTTTACAACTTAACTTTTTCAATCTCCTATATAACTACCTATCACTCACTATATTTATCAGCTCACACAATCATCAATCAAATTCATTTACTCCAATTATCATCTCTTTTTCTTTTTCATATTTTGTACTTTATAATTTGTATTTTTTTTATTTTTTTATTTATTTATTCATATAATTATTTTATAAATAATTAACTATATCATTCAACACATTATACATCAACCTATCACCATTGATTTGATACATTTTACAAATTTTAATCATTTTTATAAAATATAAACAAATACAATACACATCCGATCATCATTTACCCGAAAAAACATTCAAAATTCTAACAAAAAACATAAAGAAACATAGCCATAGTATTAGACTATAGATACATTAGCATTCTAAAAAAGAAATCTTATTAATTACAAATAAAATAAATAAAGACATGCTCAAGAATTTAAAATATTATCGTGGTTTTGAATGTTTGACTGGCAGTTAAAGAAACAATTGTATCAGCCGCAAAAGGGCGAATCTTGTAAGAATCTCTCAAGTTACTCGTGCTGTCTTAAAAGATTCCTTGAAGAATATGCCGTCGTATTTATTTCTAGCTGTCATTTGTACTCCTTTTGCTTCATGTTAAAAAATAAAAAATAAGTTAATTTTATTTTTAATGTCATGTAGCAAAACTAAAGTAGAAACACAATGGAATCTTTTTTAAAAAATTAGTTTTTCACAAATTTCCAGGTTAAATATCACATGCATGCCAACTTTATGTACATTCAGACATGCGCGCAGTACAAGTATCTATGTGAAAAAAAGCCTCAACCTCCAATGCTGTCTGAATGGCGGCTGTTGGATTCACTTCCAATTCATGTGCAAACTGCCAGCGGTAAACATGTATATATATATATATATATATAAAATTTATATAAGTATTTATATATGTAATTTTGTAAGTACAGCTTTTTCATAGATTAATATTGGGTCATTCTTGGGCTCTATCCATAATACAACATTGGATCCCTTGGTCGGGGTCATTTACTAAAATACTCTTTCATTCAATGGTATACACATCGGGACTATTGGTACCGGTATAATATAGAATTTCTCGATTAATATTGCCCTGCTCTAATGACGGCTGTCCGTTAATTTAATTATATTACAGAATTAATATTGTACATAGTACTAGTATATTTCCGTACCCCACTGTTGTAGGAAAAACATGCCAGAGAATCCTGCACATTGATGGCAGTATGTATGTGTATATATATATGTATAAGTTTGGTCCTTTGTCTAAATGGAAGAGGTGGGGCTGAGAAGAGGCTGCCCGACCTGCTTTGCCTCCCTCGCGGTTTTATATAACAGCTAGGCTCTGCTCTTTTTATTTTTTCCTCTATTCTTTTTAGCATATTTACTTCTTCCGAGTTATGTCGTTTTGGGCTTGGTCACGAGTCTTGATGTCGAGATTGGATGCTACTTTAATTTCTTGTATATATGTATTAATTATTTCTTTTGTGTGTATTCTGTTCTATTTATTTGGATTTTATCGGCTATCATCTATAGGGTTTTCGAAATTAGGATTCTTGAAATAATCGTGATCGTCTATGTGTGAGATATATGTAAGATTAATTGTACATTGATAATTATAATTAAACTGAAATTTATTCTAAAATTACTTGATTTTATGTACCTCTTGAGTTTCCTCTAAAGTCATGATAGCTCTTACTGATTAAAAAAAATATATGATAATTCTCAAAACGGGGGCCATTTTATCAATACAATTATGTAGAGATTAACTCGAATTTTCTAAATTGCAACAATACCTTGTGTAGCTTTGGAAATTTTATCGCTGGTCATCAATTTGGAGTTTCAGTACTCCACCAACTAGACCATGCTATAAAACGCAACAAAAATATTAATAAATGAGAGGTTGTGTGTTTAATATCATTTCTCCATTTTCATTGCTGAAAATAAAGTAAATGAATAATTTACACGATAAAACTAGCTATTATGTATCACCAATCTATTGGGAGAAAATGTTACGTTAACGAATGGTCATACTCATGTATATTGCATCAGAGCCAAAAGGACTTAGCGGTCATCCCCTAAATTAGTGCAGTTTAAATTAAATAAAATTCAAAACTTTAATCTCAATTTAAATTTCAAAGTTCTCCTTAATGCAAGTTAAAGTTTACCTAACTTCCTAAGTCCTAGGATTCTAATTCCCTCCCAGCCAACACATCGATAACATCAATCCAAATTAAAGACCCAAATTTTCATATCTTAAAAATATTCAAATCAACATGTTATCTACAAAGCAAACACAACAATCAAACAATTATTAAAACCCCAATTAATTTATGAACGAGAATGATATACATACATAAATTTCTATATTATTACATAAACACGAATTACTCGTGGTATCATCGTAGATATAGATTGGACACCACTCAAGTCATACAAAGAGGTTAATTGGCAGATTTGATAGCACTTACCGGAGACAAATTTTTGGTTGCATGCAAATGCGACTTTCATTTTGTGTTTTTGTCTCTCTTTTGTTTGATCAAAATTGTTGAAACACAAATTAGACATGATATGAGTATGTGTCTATCTCATTTCTAGCCAGACACATCATCGTCAAAGGCCATTGCTGTTCACCACGTTTCTTCTTTTTCTATGCTTTTGATATTATATGAATACGACTAATGAAATTATGCAACTAATGAAATATAAATATATATATATATATATATTTAACAGAAATGTTCATATTTCAGTCGACCTCACCACACTAAATTAACCACATAGCAAAGCGCCTGTATTGTGATTGATCATTCTCTCTGGATTAATTGTAGATATAAATAATTATTTGTCGTGAGCTCTTGGTGAAAATCAGCCTGTTACCTGAGAAGTAACTTTATTTGTCGAGCGACGGCCATTTCATACTACAACAAAAAGTAATATTTGTGATAAAATTTGAAGTAACAATATTAAAATTGTCCCTAGATGTACATAATGAGTGACAATAATTTTTGCTTTGTCACAATAAAAAATTTTAGTGACAAGAGTTTCTTTACAGTTGTCACTCTTGACAATTAGTGACACATGAATAGTGACAATACAAATAGAGTGACAACTATAATTGTTGTCACTAAGTTGTCACAAAAGGTATGTCACTAATTGTCCATAGTGGCAACAATTTCCTTGTCACTAATTATCAAGAGTGACAACTTTTATACAAATTTTGTCACTATTAAACATGTAGAACATGTTTTAGTGACAAGACAAAAGTTCTTGTCACTAACAATTGATAATTAGTGACAACTTTGTCATTATCACTTGATATTTTTGTCATCAATGTCATATGTTTTTGTAGTGTCACTCTGCCCAATAAAAGCACGCCTATTTTACCTTATGGAAGCCTACGACAGTATAAACTGTATGAACCTAAGACCCGTGGGTCCTGACACAATGTTAGGATTCTAAGTCTTCTCAAATGGTATCTCACTAGTGGCTCTAGCTCCCATAAGGAGGCTTCTTCGTCTATTTTGATTTGGGCTAGAATTTTTTTAGCGTTAAGAGGAAATTCTTGAGGTCCAATATCAATTTTGTAGATGTTTTAGTTCTTACATCTATTTATTGCAAAGTTGCATGCGCTCATGACCTCTCTCATACACATGGAATCTTCCTTTGGTGTTTGGGGACCTCAATTGCATTCTTCAACTCTTTTAACTCTATAAATAGACCCCCAACTTAGAACAAAGGCTGCAACCCACATTCTTCAATTTCCTCCAACTTCTTCTCTTCTTTAGCTCATAACTCTCCTTTTCTACCATATCAATCAAGCTCCTTTTTTAATACAAATGGCCAAAATTTTCCTTTGCTTGATATTCATCCTTGTTATCCTATCTAACCAAGTTTTTCATATCGAGGGACGAAATTTGGTCGTGAAAAAGAATTTGAACGAGGCAAAATCGAGTGTAGGGAATGTTCGAAGCCCTAAACAATTGGGAAATTATAGATATAGACTTGATGAGGGATATGTGGATACTTTTCGACCCACAACTCCTGGTCATAGTCCCGGTATAGGTCACTCTAAGCATGACTAAAGTACTCGGATTAATTACCGGAGAAATCAGATGTTTGGATTGGCTTATTAATTAGCTTGTATTTCATCTCCATGCATATTTTTACATTTCGCAGCTTGTAAATTATTTAATTTTCTTTTAATTATGTAACTCTTGCTTTGGTTTCCATGGAGTGGATGTACTAATTAATCAATCTCAAGTTCTGTTTCTTATGCTAATTAAAATTTAGCTTCCACAGAGCTAGAAATTACACTTTTGAGGTTGAATATATTTTCATCTGTCTTAATTAATAATTATATTCCCCCGAGATACTTCCAATCTAAAACTCAGTTAAATATTGGATTAGATTAAATTATTTTTGGGTATAAAATATGAAATTTAACACATAATAAATGAGAGTGTACTAATTAATCTGTACTCAGAGAACGTCTCATATATAGTGTTCTTTCCAGTTTCCACTGTACATCGCCCATGCATGCATGAGTTTTAATATTTGGATTTCCTCTAATTACATACTGTTTGGTTAAAAAGATCGCTAGGAAAGAAAAAGAAAACATGAGAAAAGTCATTTTTCATTGTTTGGTTACAGAGAAAATGAAAAGGAAAAGAAAATAAGAAATTTAATATTAATTTGAAGCAATAGCTTTTCCTCAACATTTGGTGAGGAAAAGGATGGAAAAGGAAAATGATTTTCTATCTGTTTTTTTTTTTTTTTTTAACTTTTCCCAACAATTTCAATGAACCAAACAAAGTGTTAGTCTTTACCCCCGATACGCTTGAATTAGATTCCCACATGTTTTACAATACTCCTAGTCTTAAAAAGGAATATATGAGGTTATAAAAATGATATATATTATTCATAAGCGATCAAAAATCTTTAAAAATCTGTATGTATACATAGCTAGGTTCATCAAAATGTTTACTATTGCCTCTCTTAAAAGTTTAATAAGAAATACTCAAACATCAATTTCAATTAATTTATGCGACTACACAGAACTTCTATATACGTTCTTCTTACACTTTAATTTGGCGGAACTTAATATTTTTGTGACATATTCAACAATAATTGGTTTTTCTCATAGTATATACTAATTTGGTACAATTTATCATTTTTCCTGCCATACTCAACAATAGTCATTTTAACTTATTCTAGAGTCATTATATTACGTACATATTTTCCTGATAAATTTCTTGGGTGTTACATAGGACTGTAATTTTAATTATTTTATTATTCTTAGACAAAAATGTGTATTGTTTATGCCTTATTTACAAAGATTTACTTCAAATCCATTAAAAATAGCTATGAAATAATTTTGAAGGAACAAATTCCAAATATTTTCAGTCAAGCAAGTGATATTTGTATAACTAATAAGCTATGCTATATAAAAGCACTTTTCCCCCCCTTAATCTTCATAATTTGGTTGATTTAATTGAAAGGCAAAAAACATAAACCGCATTAAAACAGAACAACAATAATAAGTACATTTGTCGCAAAAAGGAATGGATATGTAATGAAATCTTTCACCAACCGCATTGAAATTGAAATGAAGGAACAAAATAAAAACATATCAATATTAGAATCTGATGAAAGAACTTTAAAAATTGTAGTACCAATTGGGGTCCACCATCTTTTGTTTGTCCCAATTTTAATTAAATTAATTTGCATGTCAAGCTAAGTAAAACACGCTTTTTGAACTTTAAGTTCCTTAAGCTATGGAGGCCATGTACCTTTTAGTACGACTACTATATAATTTTGCCATTAACTGCAACTAAAAAAGTTCACACCCACCGCCAGCCCTAACCGCACATATACAACCAAGAGATAATATATAGACTAATTAAATATTGAGTAGTTAATATTTAATATTTGAAATAAAAGTAGTGATAATACTTAAATCTTGACTTATTAATTAATATTTGAATAAAAGTAGTAACAATACTTAAATCTTGAGTTTGAACAAGTTTTTGAGTACTATATATAATTATATATGGATGCTTAAATCTACATATTAAAGATATTAAATAATATCTTCTTTGAAGCTTAAACTTTTGAAGATGGTCGTTAAGTATGATATAATAGTCAGGCTGATATAGAAAGGTTAAGACTTAAGAGTTTAAATTTCACCTGCATTTATTTACAAAAATCGAATTTCGCGTGTTAGGTTTTAGAAAGAAAAAAAATGATTTGCATGTACTGTGGCGTTTCAAAAAATTAAATGATAGTTAAACTTTATTTTTATGATCAGAATATTTAAATTCAGACCAGGTTCTCAGCTTCACCTAATTAATCATATAACAAGTATAATTATAGGACTTAACTCGTGGGATATTATTATGATAGTCTCTTTCGGAGGTTAGTATTTCACTCGGTAGGTCATGGTATTAGCCTTATCGAGTCAAGGTAGTACCTTGATCCTTTTCGTTGTAAGTTTGTTTTTTTTTTATTTAATGCAAGTTGATTCTTTGGTTAAAAAAAAAGTATAATTATAGTTATCTTGTGTATGGTTGATCAGTTTCTTACACCAATCATATAGTAATGTATTTCTGACGTACCAAATTCAATTACTGCTAGAACTTTATATATTGAGAATTTAAATTTAATTATAATCTAGTTAATTATTCAATTCCTTGAGCTAATTATTTTAAATGAGTAGCACTAGCATACCTAATTTCTTAGGTCTAGAAGAAGTACCTTTAGAGGGAAAAAATAATAAGAAAGAAAGATTCGTCCTCAAATTTAGTTTGAAGGGATATAAATTATATCAGATATATAATGCAAGTGCAAAAGGGGGGTAGTCTTTGGCTGTAAAGTAGGGATCGTTAGTCTAAGAGCCACAGATATCAAATTTAAGACAAAATCTCTCAAAGGGAGGGTCCAAATTAAACAGTATTAGTGGGAAGGCGCATGCACTACAAGTTGGTACTATATTCAAAAGGCTATTTAACGCTTAGCCGTTAGGAAATCAAAAGTGTACTTATACTATATATATATTGGCAAGTTTAAGGGTAGCCCTTGAGGTCTTGAAAGGCAGTTTTAGGTCATTCTGTCTTTTCAATTAATTAAGAATATATCTTGTGCTACTCCATGGTCCAGTCACCTTGGACAAGATCTTCTTCACAATATTTTGTCTTTCCATTTTTATTTTATTTTGTCTTTCCAATTAAATACTATGTACTGGGTATGTCATTTGAAATTCCAGTTCAGACCCGACTAATTAATGACATATAAAGTGAAAGACACTTCTTATTTTGATTATGTATATTTCAATGATAGTAATTGATGGCAAAACAAGTCTTATTATAATACTTGTCATTGATCCTTAATAGTGTGTAGCTACTTGCCCGAAAAAATTATATTGAATGTGAACAAATTTAATATTTTAATATTTTAATATTAAAATAGTTTAATGAGATGTGATTATATATTGAAAGATGAAAATTTTAACATTTTCTTTTACTTTTTATGTCATTATTTCCTTTCCCCGTGAAAATTAAAATGAGGGGATGGTGAAATAGTTGAAAACATGGTTTCATGGTGTTTGATAAATTTATTTTTGTTAGGATCACACGCTTACCACCGAGCTAAAAGCCATAATCGATAGTGGAGGTGCAATTTTATTTTTTTATACACTTGATAGTGCAAAGCACCAAATAACTATGAGGTGGTTGGACCTACATAAACCTGACTGACACAATCGCAATGCTAGCAATAAAACCACATATTCATATATCAAGTTTGAAAATATCAAGAACGTCTTTAATTAATATCCCTTGAAAGAAATTAGAAGTATATATAAAAACGTCGACTTGATCTGCCAATGTAATATGATGAACACATGTGCATAGCCCTCTTCATAAATCAAACTCATATTTCCTTAATTCTCTGTAGCAAATTAAGCATAAAACAGTACG
The DNA here is from genome assembly GCA_019426215.1 of Buddleja alternifolia. NCBI lineage: Eukaryota > Viridiplantae > Streptophyta > Magnoliopsida > Lamiales > Scrophulariaceae > Buddleja > Buddleja alternifolia. Next base: position 45,709,054 of record CM033393.1, read on the forward strand.
TGTTGAAGTGTGGCTTATTTTGAAAGAGGAAAATATCTCACATAGATAGAATTTGTAAAGGGTGGGCTCATTTGTTGTATAAAAGAAGACCACCTCTTCACTTTGTAAATCATCCCAAATTGCCTAAGTCTTTTAGCAATTTCTTCTTTCTTCCTCTATAGTTTGTAATAGTTTCACTTTAGTCCTTTAGTGAAATATTTTGGTGGGGTCCGAGGACGTAGGCTAAATTAGCCGAACCTCGTTAAATTTGGTGTTCTTTATTTTGTGCTATTCTTCAAGTAGCCATTGTTAGTTATAGTTGTAGTGTTATATTGTGCTATTAAATTCGTCTAGTTAATTCTGTCGAGGAGGTTGGGTTTTAAGCGCGACCGTTGTGACGCCTCCAATCTTTCCTGGGAATTAAATCTAGTGTGGTTTTCTAGTACAATATTTCCCTCGCTATTTCTATATTTGGTGGAATATGACTCTGAGTTCCACAACAAGTGGTATCAGAGCTCGGGTATTCTGAGTATGCTCTGTGGTCGCAGTTTAATCTGATCTTCCACATCAGAAAAGTTTTCCCGGGCTATTTGGCTTTTGCATTTGGAGGGCTCTTGAAGAATAATTTGTAACCAAAAATGGAAGGCAGCTCAAAAGCATCGTCGTCGTCCATTTGGGCGAGAACCACTGTGGCGAATACGCGATTGGCAGTGGAGTCTTTTGATGGCACAGGCCATTTTGGTATGTGGCAAAGCGAAGTTGTAGACGCACTCTTTCAACAAGGTCTATACTTAGCTATTGAAGAAAAGAAACCAAATGATATGGAGGAAAAAGATTGGAGTATGATGAATCGGTTGGCGTGTGGAACAATTCGTTCGTGTCTATCCAGAGAGCAGAGATATGCGTTTTCGAAAGAAAACTCGGCATATAAATTGTGGATGGCACTGGAGGAGAAATTTCTGAAGAAAAGCTGTCAGAATAAGCTCCATTTGAAGAAGCGGCTCTTTCGCTTCACATTTGTTTCGGGTTCCACTATGAATAGTCACATTACCAGTTTTAATCAACTGGTTACCGATTTGATCAATTTGGATGAGACTTTTAAAGACGAGGATTTGGCTCTGATGTTGCTGGGATCCCTTCCTAAGGAGTTTGAGTTTCTTGAAACCACTCTACTTCACGGGAAGGCTGCTGTATCTCTTAGCGAAGTTTGTGCTGCCCTGTACAGTTATGAACTGAGAAAGAAGGACAAACAAGTTAGTTCAGGCGGAGTTGCAGAGGTTTTGTTCGTCAGAGGTCGTTCACAAAACAAAAACAAAGGAAAGAAAGGGAGATCCAAGTCCAGGCATAAACTAAGCAAAGACGAGTGTGCCTACTGTCGAGAAACAGGACACTGGAAGAGAGATTGCCCAAAGCTAACAACTAAGGGCAATTCTAAGGCCGTGGCGGAATCAAATGTAACCGCGTGTGATGATGCCGAATCGGACTTCTCATTGGCGACATCATCCAGCGGTGCTTCTGAAGTATGGATGCTGGATTCAGCATGTAGTCATCATATGACACCACATTTGGATTGGTTCTTTGATTTCAAAGAACAAAATGACGTTGTCTTCACAGCAAATGAAGCTCCTCTTACTACACTTGGGATTGGTTCAGTTCGCTTGAAGAATCACGATAGATCAATCATAACCCTAAAGGGTGTTCGGTATGCACCAGAAGTGAGGAAAAACCTTATTTCCGTTGGAACTTTAGAATCGAAAGGTTTTGAAGTAAGAGCTAAGGATGGGGTGATGAAGATCATCTCTGGTGCACTCGTGGTAATGAAGGGAATTCGGAAGAACAACAATACGTATCACTACATGGGTGGTACAGTTGTGGGTGCAGTAGCAGCAGTTACTGTTGATGATCGGAATTCAGAAGCAATTAGGCTATGGCATATGCGCTTGGGACATGCAGGTGGAAAATCCTTGAATCTCCTCATAAATCAAGGATTGTTGAAAGGAGTGAAATACTCCAAATTAGAGTTTTGTGAACATTGTGTTCGTGGGAAACAGACAAGGGTTAAATTTGGAACAGCAATCCATAATACTGAAGGTATCTTGGATTATGTTCATTCGGATGTATGGGGTCCCTCAAAAACGAGTTCTTTGGGAGGGAAACACTATTTTGTAACCTTTGTTGATGATTTTTCCCGGAGAGTTTGGGTGTATACTATGAAGACGAAGGATGAAGTGTTTGAGGTATTCCTCAAATTGAAAAAGATGGTGGAAACTCAGACTGATAAAAAGGTCAAACGTCTCCGTACAGACAATGGTGGAGAATTTAGGAGTGGTCCATTTCAAAAATTTTGTGAGGATGAAGGCATTGTCAGACACTTTACTGTTAGACATACACCACAACAGAACGGAGTGGCAGAACGCATAAACCGGACTTTGCTGGAGAAAGTTCGGTGTTTGTTATCCAATGCTGGGTTGGGTAAAGAATTTTGGGCTGAGGCTGTGACATATGCGTGTCATCTCGTTAATCGTCTACCATCTACTGCTATTGATGGAAAAACACCATTGGAGAAATGGTTTGGAAAGCCTGCTGCTGATTATGATTCCTTACATGTGTTTGGTTCCGCTGCATATTATCATGTTAAGGAATCAAAGTTGGATCCTAGAGCAAAGAAAGTTGTGTTCATGGGGATCACCTCTGGTATAAAAGGTTATCGCCTTTGGTGTCCAGAAACAAAGAAAATAATCTTTAGTAGGGATGTCACCTTTGATGAATCTACCGTGTTGAAAAAGGTGAATGCAGAACAGCATGATGGTACTCCCAAACAGGTGGAGTTTGAAAAGTTTGTTGTCCCAGCAGATCAAGAAACTCTTGATCATTCTCCTACGGTAGAAGGAGATTTTGAAGAAGAGGAAGTTCAACCCCAAGAACTTCCGCAGCAACTTGAATCAATTGCAACTAGCAAGCCAAAGAGGATAATCAGAAAGCCTGCTCGCTTTGATGATATGGTGGCTTGTGCATCTGCAATTGCCGCTGATGATGTTCCTACCACTTATATTGAAGCAGTCAAAGGACCAGAGAAAGATAAGTGGAGGATTGCCATGAATGAAGAAATGCAGTCCCTTCATAAGAATCAAACATGGGAACTGGCCAGTCTCCCGAAGGGAAAGAAGGCAATTGGATGTAAATGGGTATTTGCAAAGAAAGATGGGTTTCCTAGCCAAGGTGATGTTCGCTACAAAGCCAGATTGGTGGTCAAAGGTTACGCTCAGAAGGAGGGCATTGATTATAATGAGGTGTTTTCTCCAGTTGTAAAACACTCCTCCATTAGAATTCTGTTGGCTTTGGTAGCACGGTTGGATTTTGAACTAGTTCAGTTGGATGTAAAAACTGCATTTTTACATGGAGACTTGGAAGAGGAAATCTATATGAATCAGCCAGAGGGATTCAAAGTTGCTGAAAATGAAAATTTGGTTTGAAAACTTCAAAAATCGTTGTACGGATTGAAGCAATCTCCGAGGCAGTGGTACAAGCGATTTGACAAGTTTATGATGGGAATTGGGTACACAAGAAGCAAATACGATCATTGTGTGTATTTGCACAAGCTACAAGATGGATCCTTCATATATCTTCTTCTGTATGTTGATGATATGTTGATTGCCTCCCTGAGTCTAATAGAAATTGAGAAGTTGAAGACTCATTTGAAAAGGGAGTTCGAGATGAAGGATCTAGATGAGGCGAAGAAGATGCTCGGCATGGAGATTTTCAGAGATAGAAAATTGAGGAGGCTTTGTTTGACTCAGAAACAATATCTGAGTAGGATGTTGAGGCGTTTTGGCATTGATGAAAAGTCAAAACCAGTTAGTACTCCGCTTGCTCCTCATTTTAAGCTTAGCGCCGCTTTGTCACCGAAATCTGATGCAGAACGGGAATACATGTCAAAAGTACCGTATGCAAATGCTGTTGGTAGCTTGATGTATGCTATGGTGTGTACGAGGCCTGATATTTCCCAAGCAGTGGGGGTTGTGAACAGGTATATGCATGATCCTGGAAAGGAACATTGGCAAGCTGTGAAATGGATTTTGCGATACATCCATGACACAGCTGATGTTGGTTTGATATTTGAGCGGGAACATAGTGAGTATGTAGTCGGATATTGCGATTCAGACTATGCTGGTGATTTAGATAAGCGTAGATCAACTACAGGCTACGTATTTACTCTTGCTAAAGCACCAGTCAGTTGGAAGTCTACCTTACAGTCAACGGTTGCTCTGTCTACTACGGAAGCAGAGTATATGGCAATTTCAGAGGCTGTAAAGGAAGCAATTTGGCTTCAAGGGTTGCTTGGTGAACTGGGAATTGGACAAAAGTATGTGAAAATACATTGTGATAGTCAAAGTGCTATCCATTTAGGAAAGAACCAAGTTTATCATGCAAGGACGAAGCACATTGATGTTCGGTATCACTTCATAAGAGAGATACTTGAAGAAGGTGGAGTCAGAATCGAGAAGATCCATACTACTGAGAATCCTGCTGATATGTTGACAAAAGTTGTGACTGCAATCAAGTTCAAATTTTGTTTGGACTTGATCAACATTGTCAAAATTTGAAGATTGGTTTTGGTGACCCCGTTTGACGAGGAGATTGAAGATTTTGAAATTCGCCAAGGTGGAGATTTGTTGAAGTGTGGCTTATTTTGAAAGAGGAAAATATCCCACATAGATAGAATTTGTAAAGGGTGGGCTCATTTGTTGTATAAAAGAAGACCACCTCTTCACTTTGTAAATCATCCCAAATTGCCTAAGTCTTTTAGCAATTTCTTCTTTCTTCCTCTATAGTTTGTAATAGTTTCACTTTAGTCCTTTAGTGAAATATTTTGGTGGGGTCCGAGGACGTAGGCTAAATTAGCCGAACCTCGTTAAATTTGGTGTTCTTTATTTTGTGCTATTCTTCAAGTAGCCATTGTTAGTTATAGTTGTAGTGTTATATTGTGCTATTAAATTCGTCTAGTTAATTCTGTCGAGGAGGTTGGGTTTTAAGCGCGACTGTTGTGACGCCTCCAATCTTTCCTGGGAATTAAATCTAGTGTGGTTTTCTAGTACAATATTTCCCTCGCTATTTCTATATTTGGTGGAATATGACTCTGAGTTCCACAACAGTACGTATAGACAGAAATGATGAATTTTATAAATGTTCTCTGCTTTACCTCTCAAAAAACCGGCTAACATCTTTTGCTTTAATTTTATATTGATAAATTCGAATACTATATTGAGAAACCTAACAATCTATACAGTTGTACATCAATTAAAATTTGGCCCATTCAATAATATATATATATATATATATATTATGATATAAATATTAAAATCATAGGCACATAATTAAGCAGCTAATATGCAATATATAAATATGGGGGAATTTAGGGCTGGGTTTGGTTAGTATTTTTGATATTCTTTGCACTTTGTAGTTCTTTCGTTAATAGTGAAATTCTCTCCTCATCTCCCGTGGACGTAATCAATTGCCGAACCATATAAATTGCTATGTCTTTTAACCAGTTTATGGTTTTATTTTCGTGTTTGCTGCAACAATACATGTATATATACATATGTGTAACTGAAACCATGTCCATGTGACCTTTAATTTAACTCATAGGTAGAGCTTCAACAGCCAAAACAAGCCGTCCATATTCTCTTTACTTTTTCATTGTTTTTCTACTTATTCTCTACTTGATGGAATCTTCCCACTACTGAGGGAGGACCTTCATCACATGCAGCCCCACACACCCCCCCCCCCCCACCCCCACCCCACCCCACCAAATTATACATATATATAGACTACAGTTTCAAATGAATTTCAAACTCGCATCCCAAGTTCTTCTGTACTTCTTCCTTTTCTTTATTCCAACATTCTTGAACCGTAAGTCCGTAATCAATAATTTTCTCTTGTTATATATGGCGAAAAATTCTATGTCTTTAGCCAATATTTGTGTTTTTTTTCTTCTTATGATTATTGTGTGTCAAGAAATTTGTTTTGTTGAGGGAATTAGGCATTTGAAGTGCAAGAAATGTTCAAAGGGACATCATCACCATCATCGTCATCGTGAAAACTCTTTGAAAGAGATGAACGGCGGCGATTACGGTGGCTCCGCCGCCGGGACCCCGGCGAGTAAGGTTGAGAACGTGGAGGATTTTCGGCCCACGACGCCGGGGCACAGTCCCGGCATCGGCCATTCAGTTCATAACTAATATTAAATAATCTTTTTCTTGTTAGTACTATATTAATCCAATTTATTTTCTAATTTAATTAATAGTTATGAGGCAAATGTCGACTCATTGTTGAGTGTACTGTTTAATCAATTTCGTAATTTGTATATAAATTGTTATTTAATGTTAAGTCTTATTTTATTTTCTATTTTCAATCAATCAGCTCAAGTTCTAGCGATATTTATAAGCTTTATGGCACAAATTCGAATACTTTTCATGCACATGCATGCGATCTTAATCTATATATATATATATATATCTTAATCTAAAGAAATTTAACGAACATGAAGATTCTTGTTTGAATTAGGACCAGGTTTGACCACGTCCATTCAATTAATCATGTTAATTGTTATAATTTTACTTTGTATAGGTCAAACCTAACCTAGAATTTCTCCGATAGAACAAAAGTGAAATGTAAGTACGCACGTAATTGCTGCACTAATTACTATGTTAAGATTGTACTTAAGCAGAACGCAAATTCCCACATATGTAATTATATATTATTCTATATCAGATATCTATTTCCGTTACTTGGTCAATGAATTACACTTGTCGTATAATTAGTATGGTATATAAATGATTAGAGAGGATGATGAATCTCAATTCATGTATTATAATGCTTAATAATTGGAAAGGACTAATTAAATAAACTGGACAGTTTTATTTTAGCTATGATATAATTTAAGCTGAAAAGGTGAACATGACAGTAACAAATTGAATCATAAACATAAATAAATTAAAGAAATTGAAGTTAAGGAGTTTTGAGCATTTGATTAATGTCGAAATTGATGAGTATCACTCCTCACATTATCCCAATAACTTGCATTAATAACGAATTAGTAAGTACATTTAAAGGATAAAGGAAGGTAAATGATGTTGACACTCCAAAAGTGTTATTGGCACTCCACTATTCAATACAAATTTCTTTCTAAAAATTCTAAAAAGTGGAGCTCCAATAATAATTTTTGGAGTGCCAATATCAACTCCCTTAAAGGAAATATTATTTTGTCCCTTGAACTTAGGAAATGGACGCTTTAATAACCCAGATTTATATTGTGTTATATGTTGGGATCAGCCATTCACCATTGGCTAAAGGTTATAGCTTATCAGAGGTGATGCTGCTTAAACGCCCAATCGTAATGCTGGCAGATAAATCCACAACCAACCCCCCCCCACCCACCCACCCACCCACCCAGCAGTAGCCTGGGAGACTCAAATTCATGACCTCACTCTGATACCAATTGTTAGGATCAACCGCTTACCAATGGGCTAAAAGTTGTTGCTTATAGCAAAAACGCAACTTTATTTCCTTATACACTTGGCAGCGCATAAACACCAACTGGCGATGAGATGGTTGCGCCCATATAAGTGCCATGGGGGTAGAGGCTCAACACAATCACAATGCTTCAGAGTCAAAGAGTGGTGCTGCTTAAACGAACAATCACAATGCTGGCAGATAAAATCATATTATATAATCACAATCACACACACACACACACACATATAACAATTCATGTTACGTACGTTAACAAATGTTTAACAAGTATATACATAAGTGGTCAGAATTTGAAAAAAGTCTGGTTAGGCGTGGAGATAATATTGAAAATTCTCGTCTCAAATTCTAACTACTCTCAATATATATATAGTTGTCATAAATCTATATGTATAACCTAAAGTATTATATGATTGTGTAACATAAATTTCGGATTGCTTGAAAATCCAACTACTTTTTTTTTTTTTTTTTGAAGTCCAACTACGTATTTACCACATCTTGCAATTTGCTCCATGCTTTCAAGTGTCAAGTATTCGTCACAAAAAGTTGGTGACCATTGATGGTGATAATGATGATGGTGCATGCGCATGCAAAGTCATGTATAAGTTTAGTATTAAAGTGAATTATGTACGCATACTAATACAAAATAAAACGCCATTACAGAATTTAAAATCTGAAGTGACCATCACCAATATGGAATTGTAGAATGCTATCTTCTTTACAACGATATTTTTTTTAAAAAAAAAAAAAAAGACTTAATAGTACTTAAGTATGGTTTCTTTGTTAGTTTGTTATGATTTAATAACTTCAGTAGAGCGCGACCTCGCAATATAGATTAAATCATATTAAGAGCACCTTTCCAAATAATATATATATGATTTTGTTAATTTTTTAATGACAGTACTCTTGCATGTACTATAAATATAATATATATATATATATCATTTTATATTTTTCGAAACATTTAACGTGTACAAGTGAAACAAAATTTTGCAATAGGGCATATCCAAATCAGATGACAGTTAAAAATATATAGTATCGATACCCTATTCAACACAAATCTATTGGTCACAATAATAACAAAGTAGTTTTTAGAGTTCCAGATATATATCAACTCCCTTCATTATCAATTACCACCCAAAAAAAAACCTTTAAACATGAAATATTTGTCAACCAAGTTAATGCCCACTATCTAATAATGTAGAATTATTTTTGTAATTTCAACTCTTTCTACACCTTTGTATAATATATATATGGTTCATAATGTTGTCATCCAGCTAATTAACCTTTTTTGCCCCAAATCAATTCCTGATCGTCAGGTTGTACAGCACGTGATTGTGTGTTTAATTTAACTTGTGAGATTAACTCCAAATGTTAGAGACTAATGTACCTGTGCCCTTTTGAGTATTAGGAAGGTTATGTATCTGGACATCATTCTAACCTCTTATTTAATTTGGACTGCCTAGGTTTTATCATGCATGCATGTGCATACTAATTTTAATTAATGTTTTTACTGTAATCAATGTTGCTGAAAATGCTAAATATGCTCTGGATATACTTTTAATACACGCCTCGTGTAGTACTCTTTCAAAATAAAATTTAAAAACATTGAATATCAATATGTCATTAATATTTTGTTCTTCGTTCCATTTTTTTTATTTAATCTTTAATTAGTCATTATTATTATTTTGGTTGGGTATATTACTTGTTACATTCGGTGGACATATTTATGCGGATGGCTGAATGTAACAGTGTCTCGTAATTTAATTTATGTCCCTTGATTACCTTTTTTTTTATTTGAAAAATCAAGACAATTGTCTTGCATTCACTCATCCAATATATATTCATCATATATCTCCATCAGATGTAGACACGTAACATCTAATAAACTAAGTGAGCGGCTATTGTTTTTGAATACTAAGTATATACTTGGAACTTCGAAGGTTTTCTTTTTTTTCATTTTTTTTTTGTTGGGGTTTTTTTCTTTTGTGGTTTGGGGGGGGGGGGGGGGGGGTTAAGTTTACTAAGAAGTAACATTGCAACAAGATGTGCGATTGTGTGTTGGGAGTTATACGACAATCACAACTACGAATATAGTAAGATCCAAGTGTGATCCATCATACTCGGAGTCTTGTGACATATTGTCATGTGAGTCCTGAAAATCTCTAAGAAGCACTAGTTACAAGACAGCTACAAATAATATTTTCCGTATCATTTATTCCAATTTATCTATATTATAGTCTTATAGATATTCATCATATATATATATATATATAAATGAAATATAAGACAGGACATAGAATAAAATTAAAGTATCACAAGTCCTACTACTTTACATTTTGTATATATTGACAAAGAATACTAATTAAAAAGTGCGACAAATGGACCAAAGTTTTTTTTTCCCTTTTTCCTGAGCAAAGTTAAATAACTAATTTTCACATAAAGTTGGAGTCAAAAAGTTGCTAAACCCCATACAAATAAAACCAAAAGAATTCCCAAAAAGTGTGTGGAGAGGTGGTAATTTGGACCCACGTTTATTAGAAATTGAAAGACTGTGGTAGTTATTAGTTAAGTTAGTGTACTATAAGCTCAATTTCAACCCCACTTTGATTCCCAAACTAGATCTTCAATCAATCACAAAGATCATAGATTCAATAAAAAATAATGCAACTTTGAGTTTTCTCTAAATGCTTATATAATTTAGCATTCAACTTTGTTCTGAATAATATTTCACATCTTATTTCATTTTGTCTATACACAATGTGTATATATATAAATAATTTCAAAAAAAAAAATTAAAACGAATTACATAAATTTAGCTTGCATAAGTGAAATAAAATACAAAATAATATATTATCATAGAATTAAAAACTGAAAATACCAAATGCCATTAATATACAATTTTAGGGTTCCGTCCTACATGGAGACACAGACTCATGGTCGATTTTTAATATTAGCAAGTGCCATTGTACGGAAAGTTTTCTTTGGTTTGTAATTGAATAATATTTAGCCACTTGAACAACTCTTCTTTTGAGATTCTTACCTAGAGAATCTTCAAGTATATTTTAAACAAAAACAATATATATAGTATACATATATTGTTATTTTTCTCAAAATGGAAAGTTTAACGTTTGATTGGCTGGAAAATGACCTAAAAATGTTGTTCCAGGAAAACTTGTCCTAAGAAAGACCAAATAGGAAAATATAGGGAATACTGATGAACAATTACTATTCTTCGTATACAGTGAATTTCATGTTTGCCTTAACACAATAATGATTATAATTGCGTGAGTGTCGATATTTTAGATTTCAAGAATTTTGATAATGATCGGAAAACCTACAAAGCATATGTTTGCAATGATAAGCAAACTTATCCTAATTTCATTTTTTATTAACTGCTTCCCAGAAATCATGAGGGTATAAGCGTAGGATAATTAGGAAAACTTAAACTGATTGCCCTTGTGAAGTATGGGCTATCCACTGATAATGTGGCGTTTATCTATTTATATAGGTAATTCTTGGAATATTGTGGGACATGAGGTCTATAATCATCGCCACCCTCCTTTTTTTTCGGTTTCCCACAATTGTCCTAACTCTTTGGGCCAGACTAATGTTACTCGAGTCAAGATCATCCACAGGAAGTGTGGGGCTAACTCTCCCAAGGAGGATTTTTTCCATACCCAGGACTCGATCTCGAGACCTCTGGTTAAGGGGATTGAGGCATGTACCACCTCAACCAACTCTCTCTTTGGTACGCCACCCTCCTTTGAGAGATGTACTTATTGGGGCTGATATATGTGTGTATTTATATATATGAGGAGGAAATCACTTAAAAATTGAGGTCTCAATTAACTACAACCTTTTTATAATAATTTCATATTAACTGATTAAGTATGGCAGTTATTAATATTAATAATTGTTTATTAATTAGTTGTTGATGATTGATATCTCTGCAAACAACATGGAATCAGAATATAGGCTCAGTTGAATGTTTGTACTTTGTACAGGTTTAAATGGATTGTGGGCTTTTCAGGTCATTTCTAAATGAACTCTGATTTTGGGCTTTTTACAATCAATTTGTAAGGAACTCACATTCCGGGCTTTTCTATCACTTTGCAAATAATTTATGGGCTTCCCCATAGGACCCATCTTTTGGATAAGCCCAAACTTTTAGACACTGTGGGCCCATCACAGTGGTCATGTAAGGGTTCGTGCCTTTGTGGAATGTATGCAATTACAAAATAATGCCTTGCTATTTAGGCAACTAACAAAACAATTTTTTTCTTTCATTTTAACATACTTTTCTCAGTTTTTACTGTCTTTTAATTACTTTGCCAATTGGCAATAATTAAGCTTGGTTGAATATTTATTGAGAATTAAAAAATTATATTTGGTCTTAATTTGATTATTAATCAGATCGAGCTTGATTTAGCTTTAATAGATTGAAACACAAGTCGAGCTCGAGTAGCTTAAATTTGTAAATATTTTATTTGTTTTTTACAAACCGGCATGAGCTTCACAATTTATCAAACAAAAGAGTTGTTCAAACTTAGTTTATTATGCTAACGAACCAATTTGGTACGTTATTTAGTTTGCGGGTATATACAATAATGAATATAGTTCAGGCGGTCATTTTGTATTTAGTCCTTTATAATATATACAAGATATGTATATATAAAAAGTTATAATTTTGAGTTCAAATACATAAATTCTTTTCTAGAGTCATATTTATTTTATTTATAAAGTACGTGTGGTATGTAATGTTTATGTGTATATATAACTTATATAGGGGGGTTCAGTTGGGTTTTCACTTTGGTCCAATCAACCAAACTAATAACCCAACCAAGAGTTCATACGAGATGAGCTTGAGCTTGTAACGAATCGAATTGGAAGTGGATATAATTTATATATATATAGGGTCAAGATCTAATACATATCCTCTCTTAAATAAAACCTAATACCCAATTTAGTCCTTGGATCAATTAAATCCAACCGTCCAAATATAAAACAGAAACAAGAGGCAAAATTGGAAAATTAATGAATTAGGGGTATAATAGACAAAATGGCAAAATTACACAGCATCCATTTACCAAAAATAACTGAACATGATCTCCTAAAATCTCTCAAAACTGATACCCACAAAAATCTCGCTTCAATCTCACAAATCTCAGCCCAAGATTAACGGAATCAGTTTATATAATCGTATTAATCTCAAATTTCGGTCGATTATCACCAAAAATTTTTTGAAATTCTGAAATTTCTGTAAAATCGAGATTGAAAAAACCAAAATCTAATATTGAACTTTTGAAATTTGGGTGAGGCGCTGCTCGAAGACGACCGGAAATTAGCTGGGGAAGATGATCGGAAAATAGTCATGAATATGACAGATTTTCACGAACTGAAAATTCGATCGCGAAATATCAATTTCCTCCTACTATATATTTGTGTATTAGCTATTGTATAATGTATTAATTAGCTATTGTATAATGTTTATTAGCTATTGTATTCACTGTATAATGAGTTATATGATTCTGTATATTGGCTTATATTTTACTGTATATTGCGTTATAATATACTGTATAATGGTTTATAAGATTGTAATTGTATGATGTATAAACACAAACTGTATAATGGGTTGTATAATACTGTATAATATGTTATAATATACTGTATAATAGTTTGAAAATCACTAATTATATATCATTAATCGCACACTGTATATCACCGTTGTATTTACTGTATAATATTTATAAGCTACTGTATAATAGTTTGTAACCTACTGTATAATAGTTTAAAAATCACTAATTGTGGTGTCACTAAAATACCGCACTGTATATCACCACTCATGTACTGTATTTTGCTTTAAAAAATAAAAAATATATATATTTTTTAAATTTCCGAAAGACAAAAACTGTTTTTGGAATTTGGCCCCAAGCTCTACTTCAATCTCAAAGGAAACGTCGTTTTAAAAACAACTCAGATACTTATCATAAGTATGCTAAGCACCACCCTCTCGGGCCCAAATTCCATCGTTTTAATAGGTTTTTTCGCATTTTTATGTTTTCAGTCGGATTTTTATTTTCATTTGTATTTACTGTGTATTTGTTTATTAACTATTATATAATGGATTAATTAGCTATTGTATTCACTGTATAATGACTTATATAATACTGTATATTAATTAATATGATATTGTATACTGTGCTATAAGATACCGTATAATGGTTTATAAGATTGTAACTGTATAGTTATAAACACACACTGTATAATGGTTTACATACTATTGTATAATGGTTTACATACTACTGTATAATGATTATAAACACACACTGTATAATGATTTACAAACTACTGTATAATGGTTTACATACTACTGTATAATGGTTTATAAGTTATTGTATGATGTTTTAAAAATCACTAATTGTGTGTCACTAATACCACACTGTATAAGATGTTGTATAATGGTTTATATGATATGTAATTGTTATTTACAAGTCTTAAAAACTAACAAAACGCAATTTTAAAGCCTTAAACGATCTCAGATGGCTAAAATCAGGAGACCGCACTACAAAGCTGTGCGTCTTGTTCAACACGCCGTTTCGCTATAACTGTGCGATTTTTGTATCATTCCAACATTGTGAATTTTTTTTCCCATGTTTTCGCTTACATCATTGTTATTTGCTTTGATTCTTTATTTTTGAAGAATCTGTTTTTGTGAATTCTGTTTTTGAAGAATTTGTTTGTGAATTAAATGACTTTCTTTGCATGTAATACCACACTATATAATCGCGTTATATGGATTGTATAATGGAATATAATAAACTGTATATTGATGATTAATGTACTGTATAATATGCAAAAAAAAATGCAGAATTCAAAATTTATGATTCGAAAGAAAAAACAATTTTTGGAAGCAGAATTGATGAATGATGAAGAAATTTCAGATTCTAGTAATGAAATTGATAATTTATGTAAATAGATCGAATTATAATTAGAAATAAAAATAAATTGGGAAGCAAAATCAGTTATGTAGAAAAATCAGGAATCTGTTATGGTAAGATTTAGTTTGTTACGGTTTACTGCCTAAAATGCCCCTCCCATCATTAAAACAATTTAAATAATCTGAAAAATAAGATAAACCCACACCTTGGGATCAAATTGAATCAAATGCCTAAATTGGGTCTTAGATCTTACCAAATGCCAAGGTATGTATTTGATCCATACCCTATATATATATATATGAACTAGTATTAACAACTAATCAAATACATTTTCTAAGTATTTATACATTAGCTCGTGAGCATTCAACTAAATATTTTTTGGACTCGAGCATGAGTCGGGCTCTCATCAAACCAACTCGATTGCGTAGAAATATCTATGTCAAACCAAGTTAAATGGTAATGGCTATCTCGTCACATAATAAAGTATAGTATGTATGGTCCCCAAACACACTTGTATGAAAGAGACAAACACGAAATACACACTTGAACCATTAAATTCTCAAACCATGAACCCAATTGAATGGCATCCCATTTCTCATTTTTCAATTTTTTATAAAAATTTTCATCAAAATGCACTTGTTTGACATCTTTTAAAAATATTCCAAAGAAATACTACAATAAATATTTCCTAAGAAAATCTTAAATTTCCCTTGAAAAATGGATTTAATTGCATTTCTCTCAAATATTTAAAAAAAAAACATATTTTTTATTGTTCATAATTTAATAGTTACTCAATACTTAAAGGTTTTTATCTACCAATATCTTAATATATGCAACTAAATAATTACATATGTTGATTCGAAATGACAGAATGTGCGAAATAAGATCCATTCAGTATATTTTTTTGTGTTTTAATCGATAAGTTTAATTAAAATATGTATAGATTTTCTTATAAAACAAAAATCACTCATACCATTTCTCATCAAAAAGCAACTTTTCTTACAAAAATAAATATATATATCACATCATATCTAATTATTACACTTTTTTACTATGAAAAAACTCATTCAAACATGATTCCACTATCACATCTATATGGTAATTCTATGTCAGACCGAGTCAAATAGTCTAAATATAGATTATGTCTCGATCTCTCTCACACAAGTGTGTGGAAACAACACACAATACACCTTACTTTGTGAAAAATATTAATACTAGAACCATTACACATGAATATCTAACGTAAATTTTTCCCATATCTACAATCTTAAAAATAAAATTTTTTAATTTTTTAAAAAATAATAAAAAATAACATCTCATCTAATCCGACTAGAACGAAAAACTCGATTTTGTCAATGGTCCAGTTTCAAGAAAAATTATGAGTGCCTCCTTTTTCCATTTGGCCAGAAGGAAAAAAATGAAGGGCAGTGGGTCAGAATCCAACCAAAATAGTATGGAGTGGGACCCACTCACTGATTCTCCAATGACCGTCGTTCATCAAACGGGGACCTTGTTCCATCATTTTCGCAGCCACCACAACGATCACGACAACCCGAATTTGTACTGACCTGGGTCGGGCCCCACTATAGTTGGAGCAGTTTAAAATTGAGTGTGGCGTTTCGATTTCTGTCAGACGGAGCCACAGTCCAGCGACACACGGAATCTGACTCCCGCCGCCAAGTTTTGACGTTTTCCGTTTGTGGCCGACCGTTGAGCAGATTCTCCGTCAGTGCCGCCAATGCGTGGCTCTGGCTTTTCTTGTCGCTCACCCGCCATAGAATTGAAGAACACCCTATATATATATATATATAATTATATATAAATTGCTTTTAGACTGCCAAATTATTTTAATGAAACCATAATAATTTTATTTTATGAATTAAGAATAATGAACCATGTTGGATCATACATGACGAAGTTATTCATATACATATTCAGTGATTGACAAATATATTTGGGTATTACCTACTTTAATAGCATGAAATTTCGCGTAACAGTTAGTGACATGACATCTGAATATTTTTTGTGAGTTGACTTAAAGTCAATCATATATAACACATGATATAGAATTTTTCCATTTATTTTTAAATTTCATTTCTCATCATTTTTTTCTCCACGTTTTTATTTAAACTCAATTAGTTTTATTTGAAAATCTTATCAAACTTTTCATTTCTGTCTTTTTTTTTTACACAAATCAAGTGTGCATTA
This sequence comes from Buddleja alternifolia, assembly GCA_019426215.1. NCBI lineage: Eukaryota > Viridiplantae > Streptophyta > Magnoliopsida > Lamiales > Scrophulariaceae > Buddleja > Buddleja alternifolia. Next base: position 45,725,712 of record CM033393.1, read on the forward strand.
CCAACTAGATAAATGGAGAATGAAAGCATTCAGCATACCATTTTGCTTGGTTCAATTTGACACTAATGCTACTGAAATGGACTAATGAGCAGTTGAATGTTTACATTAAAATATGTCTCAAAACAAAACGATGATATCATTATATAGTCCAACGAATTACAAATTATTTAAGACATTAGACATTAAATGTTTCTCATTTTAAGGGCATAAATTTTTAAATGAGACAGGCAGACAGCCATCCAATGACTATCTCTTGGAATCTTGACTTACAAACCATTCGTATACCTGCCCCAAATACCCAATTGAGTGATATGAATTGAACCTATATATATATATATATATATATATACTAGGCTTGAGGTATGTATAAAATACCTTTCTTAGAATATAGGCATATAGCGTGCTAATGTATGGTATCTTTGTTTATTTTTGATAAAAATTTTGGTTATGGAAACATGCGTGTAACATGTTGATAGTTGATACCATATGCTTTAGACTCTTTGGACTCCCAACACGGTTGAACTCAAATGTATTTCACAAATTAAATGAATTACACTTTTCATGTGATTGATCATTCATTTTGCAATATACACTTAATTAGTACAACCAAACTGGAAACGGGCAATAATTTTCCGTCTTTTGGACATACATTATTGAGCATTGTTATTTCAGAGTTGGGGCTTTGCAAATGCCAAAATGTCTCTCTATTTTACTTTTTGAGATTTAAATTCAAAATATATTAACGTATTTGAACCTAAAAAATGGGAGGCATTGCAAATGTCCGCAACATTGATTTGACTAATATGTTACTTTTTGACTAACAGCAGTAATTCTACATTATTGTAACCAAAAAAAAAAAAAAAGTAATTCTACATTATATGAATTGATAGGTCAAGCATAAAATAAGAAGAAAGAAAGGGTAAAATAGCACGAGAAGTTGACCATATGACTCCGGCACCACCTCCAAATTGGTACGTATGCCACACTGCACACATATATCACTAGGAAATTTCACATACATTGGGAAATTTATTGAAATTTTTACCCACACTCATTAATCAATTACAAATACTCCTATCATTCTCCATTATTGTATGTCTATAATTCTCTTTAATAGACTAGCACTTAAAATTATTTACTCAAATCTCGACATTATTTTGATAGTAGGAAGCTTATTGCTCGAAACTACTCAACGCCTTTAAAACAGTGTTGTACTATAGGTTGGACCCTAATTTCTTAACTAACTTCATAGAAGAATAGACGACTATATTCTGCACGAGAATAGACCACATCCAGTGACGAAGTCGCATAGTGACCGGGTGAAGCACACCCTCTCAGTTTTTAAATCTTGTGTTATTACTATTTTTGCTATATAAACTACTTTATTCTCCTTTTGAAAAATCTAAATTAACTCCTTTAAACTTGATATCTCAAAATTTTAGATGATGGAAAGTTGTCATTTTTTCATGACAAAAGCCCAATAAGGTAGTATATACTAATCCTTAAAATTTTATGTCCATTTATTTTCTATCATTTCGTATCTCAGTTCATTATTTTAACTTTTTTCTACAATTATTTTTAGTTTTAAGTCGAGTTACAAAAAAATTGTCACCCTATTCAATTCATCATGGTTCCCATTTATGAATCATATTTGTAGTAACTTGTATTACTTGTAGTGTTAGTTTAAGAGTATATCCCATAAATTTGACGATAGGACATTGATGGGATTTTGTGTGGAGAACAATTCAAAGTGACAAAGGAAAGGGGGAACGGCGCCCAGGCGCAGCTCAACTCGCGCCCAGGCGGGAAAGGGCGAAGCAAAGGAGTTTTCAGCCTTGTCGGCGCCCAGGCGTGGACCCGGGGCGCCCAGACGCGGTGCGCCGAAAGGTGACCCCTAGACGCGTTTTTTGAGCTGTACACGCGGTTTAACTGAGTGGACGCATTTTCATCATGGTTTAGACGCGTTTTATGTCTTCTAAAAGCTTATAAATGTCTTCCTAATTGTCATGAATGTAAGAGCAAGAAGAGCAAGAATTGTATATCAAAAGACTAGAATTATACATACACTATCCTCTTGTAATTGCATTTCATACAAAGAAATAATATCTCTCTAGCATAGGTCCGTGGACGTAGGCATTATTGGCCGAACCACGTAAATCGTTGTCTCGTTTTCTTGCTTTATATCTCGCTTTTAATTCCGTTTATGCGTATTGATTCTTAACAACTGGTATCAGAGCACGGGTTACACGATCCGTGCGAATCAATGGCGTCTGAAGATAAAAAAGTGAATATAGACAAGTTCGATGGAAAAGATTTCAGATTCTGGAAAACACAGATGGTGGACTATCTGTACCAGAAGAAACTCCATCAACCGTTGTCGGAGAAAAAGCCTGAAAAGATGTCAGATGAGGACTGGGAATTATTGGATAGGCAAACTCTAGGTGTTATTCGATTAACGTTAACAAGAAACGTGATGTTTAACATCCTAGATCAAACCACGACAGCGGGTTTGATGAAGGCATTATCCAATATGTATGAGAAGCCATCCGCATCAAATAAAGTCCACTTGATGAGACGTTTATTCAATTTGAAGATGACGGAAGGAGGATCGATGACCTTTCATATCAACGAGTTCAACGTAATCATCACACAGTTGAGCTCGGTTGATATCACTTTCGAGGATGAGGTAAGGGCCTTAATTTTATTGTCTTCTTTACCTGATAGTTGGAATGCGACGGTAACTGCTGTGAGTAGTTCGTCTGGCCAAAAGAAGTTGAAACTTGAAAAGATTTGGGATCTGATTCTGAGCGAAGATATTCGCCGGAAGGAATCAGGAGAACTCACATCTGCTGCATTAAGTGCGGAAAACAGAGGAAGAGGTGTTCAACGAGGTGGTCAGAAGGGTAACGGTCGATCCAAGTCAAAAGGGCGAGGGAAGTCAAAACCGCGCAAGGAGGCTGATTGCTGAGGCTGCGGGAAGATAGGCCATTACAAGAGAGACTGTCTAGAAAAGGTGGGTCAGAGTCACAACCGGGAACATCAACAAGCAAATGCAGCAGCAGACAACATCGGAGATGCTTTGGTTTGCTGTGTTGACAGTCTAGTCGACCAATGGGTACTAGACTCAGGTTTGTCGTTCCATGCTACTTCATGTAAGAATTATCTAACAAATTACATTTCTGGAAAATTTGGAAAGGTTTTTCTTGCAGATGATGAACCTTTGGAAATTGTTGGTAAAGGTGATGTTGTCATAACAACAACACAAGGGATGCAGTTAAAACTGCAGAATGTTAGGCATATTCCGGGGTTGAGAAAAAATTTGATCTCGATGGGTCAAATTGACGGTCAAGGGTACACCACGGTGTTCGGTGGTGGTGCATGGAAAATCACCAAAGGAAATTTGGTGGTAGCTCGTGGTAAGAAGTCAGGGACTTTGTACACCACGGAGATTAACAAGGACTCGTTAGCTGCAGTCGATGCCACAGAGGATATACATCTATGGCATAGACGACTTGGGCATATGAGTGAAAAAGGGATGAGGATAATGGCATCCAAGGGAAAGTTGCCAATTTCAAAGTCGGTTGAATTGGGTCTTTGCGAAGACTGTGTACTTGGAAAGCAGAAAAAAGTGAGCTTCTCCAAGACGGGAAGAAAACCAAAGGCAGAAAAATTGGAACTTGTGTATACCGATGTATGGGGACCGACACCTGTACAGTCGCTTGGAGGGTCGAGATACTACGTCACCTTCATTGATGATTCCACAAGAAAGGTATGGGTTTATTTTCTGAAAAATAAATCTGATGTATTTAATATCTTTCAAAGGTGGAAAGTGGAAGTCGAGAATGAGACGGGTCTGAAACTGAAGAGACTAAGGTTGGATAATGGCGGAGAGTATGATAGCTATGAATTCAAAGATTATTGTGCAGAGAATGGGATTAAGATGATTAAAACCATTCCGGGGACTCCGCAGCAAAATGGAATTGTAGAGCGGATGAATAGAACTTTGAATGAACGAGCTAGGAGCATGAGGCTCTACTCCGGGTTGCCAAAGATTTTTTGGGCTGATGCAATAAGCACGGCGGCTTATCTCATCAACCGGGGACCTTCAGTACCGTTGGACTTCAAAATACCGGAAGAAGTTTGGTCTGGAAAGGCGGTAAATTTATCGCACTTAAAAATTTTCGGTTGTTTATCTTATGTCTTGCAAAGTTCTGATGATAGAGATAAGTTGGATTCAAAAGCACAAAAGTGCATCTTTATTGGTTATGGTGGAGAAAGTTTTGGCTATCGATTCTGGGATTACCAAAACAATAAAATCATAAGGCATAAGGATGTCACGTTCAACGAGAAAGTGCTTTACAAGGATCGACTTGGTGTAGAGACTGAGGATAATGAGGAACCAAAGGCGATATTTGAAGAAATCATTCTAGACGAGGTTACGGAGAATGACACTGAAAATAGGATTGAAGAAGATCCGGAGACTCCGCAGCCTATCTTGAGGAGATCAAGTAGAACTCCCAAACCAAACATAAGGTATTCCCCTTCCTTACACTATTTACTTTTGACGGATTCGGGTGAACCAGAATCGTACAAAGAGGCGATGAGTGTAGGAGATTCTCTCAAGTGGGAGCAAGTCATGAAAGATGAGATGAGCTCTCGTGAGAGAAATAAAACTTGGAGGTTGACTAAGTTACCAGAGGGGAAACGAGCATTGCAGAACAAGTGGGTATTCCGGGTTAAGGATGAGCCAGATGGTAGTAAAAGATACAAGGCGAGAATGGTAGTTAAAGGGTTCCAACAAAAGGAAGGCATTGACTACAATGAGATATTTTCACCGGTTGTCAAGTTAACTACTATTAGGATGGTTCTAAGTATTGTTGCTGCAGAGAATTTGCATCTTGAGCAATTAGATGTAAAAACGGCGTTCCTTCATGGAGATTTGGAGGAGGACATTTTCATGGTTCAACCGAAAGGTTTTCTGGAAAATAAAAAAGAAAACCTTGTATGCAAGCTAAAGAAAAGCTTGTATGGACTTAAGCAAGCTCCAAGACAATGGTATAAGAAGTTTGACACTTTCATGGCTAGTACTGGATATACTAGGTATCAAATGGATCATTGTTGCTATTTAAAAAAAATAGGGATTGTTATATTATACTGTTGCTTTATGTGGACGATATGTTAGTAGTTGGGTCTAACATGGTAGAGATTGATAAGCTGAAAAAGCAACTGTCTACTGAATTTGAAATGAAGGATTTGGGAGTTGCAAATACAATTCTCGGAATGAGGATCATTCGAAATAGGTCGAGTGAGAGTCTCAAGTTGACTCAAGAGAAGTACATTGAAAAGGTACTTGCTAGATTTGCAATCACAAATGCAAAGTCCAGAAGTACCCCATTGGGGAGTCATTTCAAATTGAGTAGGGAACAATCACCTAAGACTAAAGAGGAGCAAGATCAAATGGCAAAGGTACCTTATGCCTCTGCCATTGGGAGTTTAATGTACGCAATGGTGTGTACAAGACCGGATATAGCTCATGCAATGGGAGTTGTGAGCAGATATATGGTTGATCCAGGGTTAAAGCATTGGGAAGCGGTAAAGTGGCTACTAAGGTATTTAAGGGGTACATCAAGGATGTGTTTGTGTTTTTTGCAAAGTAGTATCACTTTAGAGGGCTTCGTAGATGCAGATTTAGGTGGTGATCAAGATGGTCGTAAAAGTACATCAGGGTACATTTACACTTTGGGAGGCACTGCTATAAGTTGGACTTCAAGGCTACAAAGGTGTGTAGCACTCTCCACAACCGAAGCCGAATACATTGCTATTTCAGAAGCAGGTAAAGAGATGGTTTGGTTGAAAAATTTTCTAAAGGAGATTGACAAGGAGCAACGAGACTGTGCACTTCACAGTGATAGTCAAAGTGCCATTTGTTTGGCAAAGAATCCGGTGTTTCATTCAAGAACAAAGCATATTCAATTGAAGTATCATCATATCCGAGAGATGATTGATGATCGGACTCTGGAGTTGAAGAAGGTGCTTGGTACGAAGAATCCGGCGGATTTGTTGACGAAGGGGGTAACCACCGAGAAACTGAGGTTTTGCATGACCTCAGTCAGTAGGCCTCGAATTTATGTGATGAGGAGGCCGACTTTTGCTAGAGAGAGAAAGTGGATTCAACTGAAGAAGTTATGATCGGGACAACGGGATTGTGTCTTCAATTTTGAGATTGGTCTCCAAGTGGGAGATTGATGGGATTTTGTGTGGAGAACAATTCAAAGTGACAAAGGAAAGGGGGAACGGCGCCCAGGCGCAGCTCAACTCGCGCCCAGGCGGGAAAGGGCGAAGCAAAGGAGTTTTCAGCCTTGTCGACGCCCAGACGCGGCGCGCCGAAAGGTGACCCCTAGACGCGTTTTTTGAGCTGTACACACGGTTTAACTGAGTGGACGCATTTTCATCATGGTTTAGACGCGTTTTATGTCTTCTAAATGCTTATAAATGTCTTCCTAATTGTCATGAAAGTATGAGCAAGAAGAGCAAGAATTGTATATCAAAAGACTAGAATTATACATACACTATCCTCTTGTAATTGCATTTCATACAAAGAAATAATATCTCTCTAGCATAGGTCCGTGGACGTAGGCATTATTGGCCGAACCGCGTAAATCGTTGTCTCGTTTTCTTGCTTTATATCTCGCTTTTAATTCCGTTTATGCGTATTGATTCCTAACAGGACATATCTTTAGAATACTTGACAGGAACTTGACGGAAAAAAAAAGTAATACTATACATGTGCTTTTAGGGGAAAGGGAAAATAAAAATTATCTTCACTAAATTCTGTAACATACGACTCGATGACAAGTTCTATAATACATGGGCATTAAATTAGAATTATAAAGCTATATAAAAAATAATCAAAAAGGGTTGTGTTCATAAAATTATTAGGAACATAACAAATTTTAATGTGTTGTTTTTACAATTTGCTATAGAAGACTCTACTGCACGTTTATTTTCCATTTAGAAGCAACTTTTCGTTAGAATATTTATGTAAACATGACTATGCATTGTTATTGTGTGTCAATGTTAGCGTTGTTAGGTATTATATTTACATTTTAGCTTGTATTTTAAAACTGATCATTCAATGGAAAAAATATCACACCGAAAGAAAATTCAATGCGTTTAAAAAAGAGAGAATATTTTCACAATTCAATATCTCGCTTTTTGTTCCACTCCGACCACATTTTTTTTTGAAAACAAAAGGAGTTAGTAGGGAGTGTTTGGTACATCTAAATCAAATCGTAATTATTAGGTAGAGTACTTAGCCATAGCCTCACATACTCATAAAAATGAACAACATCGATAAAGAGCCGAATAAATCCTTCCAAAAATGAGATTATACGTTAATTAGGCGCTAAACTACTCCTTCAAGCATCGTACAAAAAGCCCTTCAACTTAGATACCTATATACAGCTAAAATATTTTAATAGGTTTTTTAATCTGACAATTAATTTTAATCGTCACAACAGTTCATGTGAATCGTAGATATATGCATGGCATGCTAAAATATTTTTTCAACATTATTATTTTTACTGAAGTTCTGAAGATAAATGGTTTTCATTAAACCTATTTGGAATGTCACCAATTCTTTTATCTATATTTTGTAAAATGCTGTTGCATGCGTCTAAAAGTTGGGATAAATTAAATGTTGAAGATTTAGAAACATTTGGTATAAAATAACTTCATAAATCACCAACAAGAAAACTAATTTTAAATTATGCTTAGATTCAATGTTAGGGTACGTAACTCATTGTTTCTTGTCCATGTGAAACATATCACTTCTAAGTCTGCGAATAAATTAAAGCATGGCTGAAATCCTTTATTCCTTTTGATAGAGAGAATCCACTTTTTATGCCAATTTAATGGTATAAAATCCCTAAATAAACTAGAGGAATATTTCATGCGCAGTCCTCTAACTTAAAACAAGGCAATATTTCATTATCTACTATACTTCTTTATACCTATTTCAATTTGGAATTATGAAAGTGCCATTTTTGCAAATTACCACATACATTTACCATCATATTTCGACTTGCTAAATTTCATTTTTCAGCTTCCTTTTAAGCCTTCCGAGTACTAGAAAAGGACACGTGCACAAATCGTGCAATCCTCGGAACACGACATGTGCACAAATCGTGCAATCCCTAATATGTAAAATAATTTAAGACTCGTTACATCTGACGGAAGACTATTTTTTTATCCAATCAGTGCAACTTTCATTAGTCGAAATATAAAAACAACATTTTCCATTGTCTTCGGATTCTTGAAATTTTATTTCACATATTCCTTTTATGCCCAAAGTGATAGAAAAAACACCAGTGATATGTCAAAATTGTGCAATCTCTACACACAAAACAAGTTAAGACCTGCCATGCTACATCAACTTTTAAATATTTAGTTAGTTGTTACGAATTACTAATTCGGATAAGAAAGCATTAAGGATGTAAACAAATTTTTATCTACAAATCAATATGTATTGTGACAATCGAAATATTTTCATGTATATACAAAGTGATTTAGGGCACCTATGGGAACACCATTTTTTTAAAAAATTATTATGCAACCGTACTATTGTAATGTGTCTTAAATTTGTAAGTCCAAATTAAGCTGAAGGCCCAAGATCAAAAGACCTGTTCTGCGGAGGGTGATACTCTCGATAACGTTTGTCATAACTTGTACTTTGTACCTATTTCATTAATAGTGAAATTCTCTCATCTTTTCCCGTGAACTTAAACAATTGCGAACCATGTAAATTGCTATGTCGTTTAATCTTTTATGATTTTAGTACATCTTTGTTCATAACATGTAAGTACTTTTCTTAGTATAGATATGAAAATCAACATTTCATATATGTATTTGAATTTGCGAAATTTCATTTCACATACTCTTTTTATGCCCTCCAAGTAAGTAGAACAACACATTGATGACGTGTCCCAATCGTGCAATCTTTGCACGCAAAATGAGTTAAGACTCGCCACTCTTCGACCATTGAGAATTATTACTCCAGATAAGAATGCAAACAACTTTATATCTACAAATTAGCATGTATAATGACAACCTAGACATTTTAATGTATACACTAAATGACTTAAAACTCTTATCGAAACACTTGTTTTTCTATTCAATCGTACACTACGACTTTTATGAGTACAGATACATGAAAATTATCGTATGTGAATTTGTTGAAATTTCATGTCACATCTTTCTTTTATGCCCTCCAAATAAATAGAACAAGACACTATGACGTGTCCTAATCATGCATTTTTTGCACAATAAGGGAGTTAAGACTCGTCATTCCTTGGCCATTAAGAATTACTATTTCTAGATAAGAACGCATTAAAAATGTAAAGAACTTTATATCTACAAATCAGCATGTATTATGGCAACAAAGACATTTTAATGCATACAAAAAGTGATTTAAGACTCCTATTAGAACACTTGTTGCTTTATTCAACCATACTTTTATGAGTGAGTATAGATATGAAAACCAACATTTCATTTCACCTCTTCCTTTTATGCCCTCCAAGTAAATAGAACAAGACAATGATGACGTGTCATAATCATGCAATTTTTGCACGCAATACGAGGTAAGATTCGCCACTCTTTGACTGTTATGAATTGCTACTTCAGATAAGAGCGCATTAAGAACGTAAATAACTTTATATCTACAAATCAGCATGTAGTATGACAATCGAAATATTTCAATGCATACCTTTCACAAACCATTCAAAATTAGGAAAAAAATGAAAGACTATCATTATCACCAACAAAAATATATTAAAATCATGTATAACCAAAATAAGTCATCGTGCTCCGCTCGATCCCTCTATGTCTAAAAATTTGCCCTCTGAACCAATCACTAAACTCCTTAACTAATACAAATTAGATAAAATAATTAAAAAAAAAGGAATAGGGCAAAATAGTAAATTCACCGTGGATGTGTCACTTTCATTTTTTATTTTTTTTCTCTTTCGTCCTCCGAGGCCATTCATTCACTTTTATCAGGTGTGTGTGTTCATTTCTGTAAATCAGCATATATATTTATGGGCTTAAATCCAAAGCCCTAAAAATACAACAAATCCCAGAAACGCAAAACTAATATATATATATATACACACACACACACACGCACAGAAGATGAGTTTTATTTTGCGTTGATAAATGGTCCCTCAAACCCTAGTGTGATCAAAGCTCAAAGATAGCAGCTATCTCCATGTTTTACCTCCGGTAACTCCATCACTACCTCTCATTTTCCCCCTTTTTTCGTGAAAAAAAATTACCCTGTTATTCGTTCTTTGTTGTTGTTTTTTCCTTCTTCTTTTACCCTTTCTTATAATCGGAGCTTTGGCTTTTACCATATCTTTTTTCTATGGGTCTTTATGTTTACACGAGTTTGAAAAAGGAAAGTTTGAGTTTTACGGTGAAAATCTAATTTGAAAGTTTTATCGGAGTGTTTTATATGCTATATATTATAATGAAGTTGTGTTTAATGAGTTTCGTTTGATGGTTAGATTTTTTGGGAGTTTTTATGGATAAATGATAGTAATATATACAGTGTTGCGACTTATTGTTGTCAAACTAGATTAATAATGATGCCAATATATATGTCTCTGTATATGGTAAAATCTTTAGTTATTTTTCCTATTATATTATCTTTCCATGAAAGAACTCCCCTGTTTTTGGTAAGGGGTTTTGTTTGTGTTTTTAAAGCAAAAGCCAATTATGTGTTGTTAGTATTTTTGATAAGTTTTTATGTAATAGTCTTTTTAGTTCATGAGTTTATTATCTCAATTATTCAGTGTTTTTTATGTTCTGTTTTTGTCCTTTTGTGAACTGTTTTGTATATGATGTTTCTTTTGATTTTTGTTCACATGAAATGGGTTAAGAATTAAGATTAATTTGGACACACTGGTATTAGCTTTCTTTTACATGCTTATTGTTATACTGTGTTATTTAATTGTTCTCGAATTCATAATTGGCATATTGATATCAGCTATTTTATCCATTTTGTAGGGGCTCTGCCAAGGATTTTTACTTTGTGCTGGTTCTGTTGTCTGCAATTTTCATTCTTGTCACATGCAAGCGATGTTCAGTAAATGAAGTGCAGAATTTAGACTTGGAGGCATGCAGGTCCTTCAGGGGCAACTTTGATAGTACTCAAAATGTATTTGATGGTCATGATGGTTCCGAGTTGGTGTCAAGACTTTCTGTCGAGCAACATAGTCTTGAAAATGCATGTTCGTCTTCAAGTTCTTTTTGTTTCCCATCGACATTAACAGGGTTTTTGGTTAATGAAGTTGATAATGAATCAGAGGCATCAGATGCTGCTGGAATTCAGTCTGAAGGTTTATCTTCTGGATTAAAGCAAACAAGAAGTAACCTGAGCTGGTCACCTCACCATGATATCTTCAAGTTATTGGACGGGAGACTGATTTCATGTTCTTTGTACCAAAGAGATGTTTTTCCTGAATTTCCATTTAGTGAAGACGACACCAAGAATGGCCAAGGCACCTATGTTTCTTCTTGCATCAGCCCACCTTTACTCAAAACGTCTAAAGGTTCAGAATCAGAGGAGAATGCTGAGACAGTCACATCTAGATCGTTTGATGGCTTGTCTACACCGCCTGTGGAAATAAAACCTTCTCTGCTGGATTGGGGGCAAAAAAATATGTATTATCCTTCCTTAGCCTTTTTAACAGTGAAGAATGTAGATGCTCATAATGATCTCAGTGTTTATGATCCTTACAGTAGCAATTCTCAGTTTTATCCATGCAATTTTAGTGAAATTTTATTGGCTCCTGGGGAAATTGCATCAATATGTCTTGTTTTTTTCCCTACACAGCTAGGCTTATCCTCAGCTCAATTAGTTTTACAGACAAGTTTTGGTGGGTTCCTAATTCAAGCAAAAGGCTTTGCTGTTGAGTCGCCTTATTTGATATATCCTCTAAGTGGTCTTGATATTTCCTCCAGTGGAAGGTGGAGAAAGAATTTTTCTTTGTTTAATCCTTTCGATGAAGCCCTTTATGTGGAAGAGGTAACTGCTTGGATATCAACTTCCTCTGGAAATACCTCCCGCTCGTCAAAATCCATTTGCAGCATTCACAGTATGGAAGATTCTGGTGACTACAGTATGTTAAGTGCTAAAGGCTGGTTGGATATTGAAAGAAGTGAAATTGGGCAAGCACAAATTGCATTGAGGCCACATAAAAATTGGGAGGTTGGTCCTCAAAAAACAGAGACCATTATAGAGTTGGATATTTCAGATCATTTTGAAGGGAAAATTAATGCTGCTTTCTGTCTGCATTTGTTAAATCCTTCAAACAATGTGATTGATACTGTTATGGTACCTCTTGAAGCAGAATTGAGTTCAATTACTGCCCCAGATACAGGTCAGGTCTCAGTATCTCTCGAGGCCTTAGTTCCGTGCAATAGAAATGGAACTATTGTCGTTGCTCTATCTGTAAGGAATAATTCCCCATATTTGCTTAGCGTTGTCAAGGTCTCGGAAGTTGGGGAAAGCCCAGAAATTTTTCAAATCAAGTCAGTAGAAGGACTAATTCTTTTCCCCGGTACCATCACTCAAGTTGCTATTTTCAATTATGCTCATACGGAAACCGCTGAAGTAAACAAGGAGTGCAAATTGCTTGTACTGATAAATGACACAAGAAATTCTCAGATAGAAATCCCTTGCGTGGATGTAATCAACGTTTGCTCTGGACGTCGGTTAGATTCTTCTGTTGGATATACAAAGGGGATCAATAATGTTGAAGAGTCACCTTCTGAAATCAAGGTATGAGTGATTCTTCTTCTTGTTTCGTCTCTGGAAGAACTTGTCTTAGGTTAGTGCATGTTTGCTTTATGACTGCTTATGTAGGTCAAAGAAGCCTACGCTAGTTTACCACGAATTTCACTTGGTGGTGAATAGTAATTCAATTTTAGTTCAACAAATTGCATAGGTAATTGTAATATGGTATAGATGCCAGGAAATTAGATGGCTGCTAAGTGGTGCTTCGGATAACCAATGAAAAATTGCTGCAATTTTGGTAGGATTATGTATTTTATTGCCTTGTTTAAATGATCTTTTTAATTAATTCTAAGTTTGATCGGGTTGTTCTTCCACTAATTATTTGAATTTATGTTGATCTTTATTTGAAGGCAGTGGATGCTAGAGAATCAGATGAAATGGTACTCAGAAACTGGAAATCACAAGCCACTGCAAGTTTCATGTCCGTGCTTGATGAGAATGAACTTCTCTTTCCAATGGTTCTGATCGGAAATTATTCTTCTCAGTGGATTTCCATCAAAAACCCAAGCCAAGAACCAGTTTTGATGCAACTTATATTAAATTCAGGGGAAGTCATTGATAACTGTAGGACACCCGAGATTATTTTACAACCCTCTTCAACCAGTATCATGGTGGGTAATAAATCAAATGGCCCAACAAGGTATGGTTTCTCAATAGCAAAAGATGCGGTGACCGAAGCTTTTGTTCATCCATATGGTAATGCAACTTTTGGTCCAATCATCTTTCAACCTTCCAATCGATGTGAATGGAGAAGCTCGGCCCTTATTAGGAATAATCTCTCTGGTGTAGAGTGGCTATCTCTTCGAGGGTTTGGAGGGTCATACTCCTTAGTGTTGCATGAACGGCATAATCCTCTACATAGTTTAGAACTTAAGTTAAACATGCCAAATAGGCTTAATTTATCAACTCCTTCGTGTTATCAGCCCTTGACAAAAGATGTTTATGCGAAGAACAGTGGAGACCTTCCTCTGGAGGTGAAACGAATTAAAGTTTCAGGGGCGGAATGTGGTCTGGATGGGTTTATAATACATAATTGTCGCGGTTTCTCTCTTCAACCTGGAGAATCTGTCAGGCTTCTAATATCGTACCAGGCTGATTTCTCTGTACCCACAATACAAAGGGACCTTGAACTGGCTTTGGCAACTGGCATTCTTGTGATACCTATGAAAGCTAGTTTACCAATATGTATGCTTAGCTTCTGCAAAAGATCAATGTTCTGGATGCGGTTGAAGAAGGCTGTGTTTGTGATGGTTTTTGCAGCTTCTTTGCTGTATTTGCTAGTTTTTTTCTTGTTACCATTTGTATCCCGAGACCTTATTAAAAGTGGGAAAAACTCATTTTCTTCTGTGACCCGAGCATTGGATTCTTTACATATGCACTTTAGTTTGAAAAATGGGTTCGTAGGATCAGTTGATGGAGATGAGGCATCACTGTTAGAATCTGCCAGTAGATGTTCCGAAGGTCTTGCCCCTGAACAAGGACATGTAAAACCTTCTAAAGGGCACCGAAAGCAAATTAACTCTGCTCCATTGTCAAGATCTTCATCAGCTGAGAACTTCGATATGCAGGACGCCTCAGACTCAAGGAATCTGAAGGTTAGAGTTGGAAAAGAAAAAGGAAGAAGGCGAAGGAAGAAAAAGAATGGATTATTACTCTTTGAAGTTTCAAGCAGTCAAAGTGGAAATTCTACCCCTTCATCACCTTTATCACCAGTAGCATCTACAACACCTAAACGACCATGGTCTGTTTCTCCAGCTGGTATAGAACAATCTGTGGAAGCTAAGAATCCATTTTCTCGTGCCCCTCTCAAGCAAAGTGATAAAAGCAAATGCTCTGAACCTTCCTCTAAGGTCAAATTCTTGGATAATAAGGTTACTTCGAAAAATGGCAACAGCAATTGGGCAGAGAAGCCTTATTTGACAAGGAAAGTGGCTGGAAGAGCTGTTTTGTTACCTTCTGCAACTTTTCCTAGTACTGGTAGGTCAGGCCCACCTTGGACATGTCATTCGCCTTTTTTGGTCTCAACATCTACAATTGCTCCTCATGCGCGAGCTCCTGGAAAGAGACTTCATAGTGAAAAAAATAGTGGGGTTGAGGAAAAGATGGGTGTTGAGGAGAAATATACTTATGATATATGGGGGGATCATCTGTTTGGACTTTCTTCGACTAATTCGAAAAAGGTCTCTCGTATATCTTCATCTTCCATTGAGAGCAATTCTGAGAGCTTCTTTGTAAGGGGCCCACAAACCCTCATGTTGAACTCTGTGCTACCATCTGTAAGTTCCAATTTGGAGGGTAATGAATAAATAAGTTCTCGATAAATTTTTTGTGCCGTTTCTCAGATTTCTGTGATTTTTTTTCTGTTTATTGAAGAAATCGCATATGAAAATATGAAACACCCTGCAGTTAAGATCAATAAATAAAACAGTAATAAATCAATAGTTAGTTTGGTTGCTTTGAGGTAATCACAGTTATGAGCGATTCAGTGAACCAATCTAAAAATCTTGAAAAGTTAACTGTCTGAAACATCATCTTTTACTGGTTTTCCAAAATGATTTTGGGAGCTTTTTGTGTTTCTGATTAAATTTGATGTCAATTGATGGGCTTCCCTGAATCTTATGGTACTGGTTAAGTATATTCTTACTTGATGCTATTTTGAAGACAAGAGCTTTGAACTTTTTCCTAAGGTGGAATGAACTTCAAATTTTGGGTCTATTCCTCCCAAGTATTCATACCTTTCCATCATGTAGTTATTAAAGTTTTGCTTTGTAATTGTACATAAGCAATTCTGAGTATTTTGTAAAAAAGGAGAGAGAAGAAAAAAGAAAAGCAAAGGCCGGAATGCATGTATAACTGCTAATATATTAGATGCTTCTAAACTGATTTGTCTTTTGCCTCTATATGTTTCTTTCGGGTTATATGTCCAAGATATGGGGCATATGAAATTGTGATGCATTTGTAGTTTATGTCTTGAGATTCGACAATACCTGTAATGTTTCTCCTATTATTGGATATTCGTGTATTGTATCATTCATGTGGTTGGTATAATCGCTGGACTTAGAACAAAAATGCTCTTTCAGTGGGATCTATGTGGGCTTGCACAACTTTATCCGGGGACATACATGCTTGAATGGCTCTTGTATGATTGAGAAACATTTAATTTGCCTTTTAGTAATACCAGCCCCACCTTGTAATTCGATGATTTAGATGGCCTAATTTTCTCTGCTTTCACTTTTATTAACTTACATTAGTATTCATTTATAGTACAAAAATAATGTGCATTTTTTCAGAGTGATGATATTTGCACATGAAATCCCAGGTCTCATGATTTAGAATGATCCATTGACAGATAATTTTATTTTATAACTTCGCCCTTATACTCTTCGTCTTGCCCTGGAAATTTACAATATTCTGAGCTTGAAGTAGTTGACTGCTTACCTGCTCGTAACATGTTTTGGCTGCGTATTTCCATATTGTTTGTGTTTCACACCACTTTGGTTGATGGGTAAGATGCAAATGCGAAAAACTAGAATGAAATGTGTGCATATGATGTTTGGCAATTAGCACAACCCGGCCAAGGTAGGGTTAAGGCCTGATATCGCCTGTTCCCCTCTATGGATAGTCTCTTATAATGACTATCAATATGTTGTTGTTTCATACTTGAAGGTCCGGGAAATTTCTTACCTACACTAGGTTTTTTTAACGTCAAATGGTAACGAGGCTGCCACGTCGTCACAATAAGCCATATGGTGCGCGATGTGGCATATGATCCTTACCATTTGATGTCACGCACCCGATGTGGGATAATATATTCCCTCTTAATGCCGTCAACCTTGCAAATAAGCAGATTCTGAGCCTTCAGAGGATGTTGTTATGGTTGAATTTATTGTGCCTAAAGCATTTAACATTGTTAAAAATGCTGTGAATTTCGTGTTATTACGGCACACTGTTTTGTTGTAATTACTAGAACTGTCAGGACAGAGGAAGATAACGCAAAGGCTTTTCTACTCCTTTAAAAGTGATGTTGATGGGAGATAGAGTGTGCCGGTGCCTGAGAATTGAAATGGCCAACAATCATAAGTGTAGTTTATGGGGACCAAAGGCTTTTTCCTCCCCACGAGAGCTGGCGAGGACAAATTGCAGTTTTGAAAACGACACGACTTTGTTGACAACATGTTATTGCCTCAATCATTTTCCAGTGGCTGTACCTTCACTTGATTTTTGTGCATTATCTCTTATCCTAGATATGAGTTACTGCTGTTGAGGGTTGTTTTAGTTATTTGTTTGTACCATATATGGTGGTGCAATGGGATGGGGGAAAAACCTACAATACAGGTGGTGTTGGGAATTTGTATATATTGGTTTTGGGAGGGTCTGGTCCTTTGAGGTGGTCCAAGAGAGGTGGACCAATATATATGACAGCAAATGAGAGGGACATATCCATCTGTGGTCTCACCTATGAGGGAGGGCACCCCTTAAGAAACTAGTACTGTAATGATAGTAGTACAAGTACAAAACAGTAGGGATTACAATGGACATATATGACCTCTTCTTTTCTTTTCATTTATATATATATATATATTTTATTTTTTTTTGGGTGTGGGTGGGGTGGGGGGTTGATTAGAAATGTTGTATTACTTGTTTAAGTGCCGGAGACAATCACAATTATATGTTGGATTTGTTAGAAACGAGAAAAAAAAAAAAATCGGAAGCACGCATAAGATAAGACATTACATGATTCGGCTGATAAATGCTTATGTTTACAATCATACTATAGAATTTTATTGATGTTTTTATATGTTTGAGTAATCTAGTGATAATTGGAGACTAGATTTACAACATCTATTGAAAACTCCCTACAAATTATAGTTTGATTCACGAGTTCTTTTATTTGCAGTACTTCATTTTTATCAACATCGATTTCAAGATCTTATGTAAGTCTCATTGATATCACAGTTTCAAGACATTTTAAGAGCAATTCTATAGATGATTTTCATTTTACTTATGTGACTTGGAATTGGATCAAACTACAAAAATCTCGGCTTAACATTAATCATATAAATTTTGTTAAATATATAATTATAAAAGCTAATCTAAGGACTTAACTTATATTTAGCTAAAGGATGAGAGACTGTCTTAGATTACTTGAATTTGCTCGTATAGCGTACAAATACATTTCAGAACTGGAGATTTAGCAATATATATATATATATATATATATATATATATATTTCAGAACTGGAGAGTACAATCAATCATTTGGTCAATTTATAATATCCAAGAAATTGGGCAGTGCTTTTGGGGTGATAATGATATTTGGTGGCTCTCGGGAGTCCAACTCCCTGTAAATATCAACCACACACCGTGTTAAAACATGTGTGAGATATATATTTTATATGTTTTAACACTTTGTGCGGTATATAATTTTCGGGAGTTCGATTCTCGGAGCCCCAAGTATCACCCGTGGTTTTGCTTACATTTTGTGACTTTAATAAAAATATGATTCTTTTCAGAAATCTCTTTTCCCAGCTTAAGGAACAAACGTTTATTACTGTTTGAAGAATAGAAAACATATAAAATAAAAATAACTATGTTAACTTTTTTTTATATGGAGAAGAAAATTCTATCACAATTTGGTTTGATCACATACAAACTAACCATGTAACAATAATGTGTGTTTGCATTGTGATTGATCAGTGTCCTTTCAATGTAGTAATGGAGAAAGTAATCGGTTTGATTTCGGTCAAACACACCTTCAAACTAAGATTTCCAATAGAAAGAGACCAGGGAGCGGATGATTGACGTTTTATCTCTTTTTTTTTTTTTTTAGTTTCATAGGAAAAATGTGAGAAATAAAATGTGTTCTACAAATATAAATAGTTTTGAATAATGAGTACTTGGATTTGAGATTTTCGGAAAAAATGTATAATGGTTATGATATTTACAAAGAAAAAAGTGTGATAATATATGCATTTTTTTGGAAAAAATTTCAGTTACACAACCAAACGTGTACTTCATCAAAAAACATATCTTAAACCATCTTCAATCCATAAACACTAAAATGGATCAATTTTTGCACTATTTTAGTGTAACACAGTAAATTTACTCCAACTCATAACTCTATTTTTAACACCAAAAATAATATTCTTTAAAATATTTCTTTTTACACCTAATTTTAACGTCAAATTTGGTGCAAATAAACAATTGTATGCCAAATATAGTGTGCTACTGTTCATTTGCATCAAATTTGGTGCAAATAATAGCGTGGGTTGGAGATGGTCTTAGAGACAATTTTTATGATTTTTTTTGGCAACCAAATATCTATAATTTGTTCTTTTGGTTAAGCAAATAATTTATGACAGTAATTCCACAATAAGTAAAAAAGAAATTAAGAAAAAGAAAGGGAAAATTAGTGTTTAGGGAATAGGAAGTTTCCTAATTAATAAAGACACAATAATTTTGAACTATTTAATAAGAGGGGACTTCTAAAATTTAGATTTTATTAAAAAGATAATTTTACTAGGAGCACACCTCTCATGTCTTTTTCTCTATACAATCCTTAAATATTCTACGTCTTTTATCACAAAGAAGAGAACTACAAAACAAAAGATGACGGGTAAATAAAGAACGACAACCAACACATACAAGAATTATCACGGGTAAACAAAGAACGACAGCCAACACATACAAAGAACTATCCGACAATCTTCTTCCAATCAACACAGTATCCATAAATCAGCCTTCATGTATGTTTCTTTGATATGAGAAAAAAGTATGATAATGTTCCCGTATGATTGAATCATGAAGCTGGTGAGCATTTATTGCATAGTATTGTCAATTGGGTCTATAAGCCTACAAAGCAAGTTTTGCTCAACCAACTTTCGTTGGCTTAAACACCGTATCCACACATAGGTATTACCTAAATCTGGCCACAAGTTAATATGAGTTAAGAGTTAAAATCAACAAATATTAAGTGTAACTAGTAATTTATCTATTGTTTTTTGCTCTTTGTTATGTTTGTAAAGTGTGGTTAATCTTAGAACCTTGATTATAACTATAATTGAGATGTGGAATTACGTATATTTGAAATTTCTTTTTTGTAATGCCCACATGAATAACATTGGTGAATTTGTTAATTTTTTATATTATAGTTTTCGGTGATGTAGTCTGTCTTGAAGTGAAAATTTCTAATATATATTCAATGAAATAATAACACGAATGTCATCATGTTTCAAGATAATATTTTTTAAAATAAAGTACTTTAAGAATTCTAATTAGATAGCGTCTTATAAATTATCTGAACCACATTGAACTCGGTGCTAATCATGGTAGATTTTGATCTTTGAACTCGGTGCCTTTGAATGTTGTTGAAAGGATTCTAATTTCCAGATCTTCAAAATCCAACTCACCCAACCATATGAACTTATTCACGTTAACGGTGGGAATAAGTAGATGGTGTGTGTGTCATATGGAAACTGCTAAGTAGATAATGCACGTAGTCTATATTTACAACAATGATTTGTATTAGTTGTGTGGATATTTACAGATTTTAAGCCATGACTTACGAATATTGTGTTGATAGAAAAGAAGAAGATTGTCGAATAGTTCGTGTATGTGTTGGTTGTCGTTCTTGTGCTTGTTTACACATGATCTTATATTTTTTAATTCTCCTCTTTTATGTGGTAAAAGACATTGAATATTTAGTACTTTTCTAGAGAAAAATACATGAATAGGTGTGCTTCTAGTAAAATTGCTTATTAATAAAATCAAAAATTTAGGAATCCCTTCTTATTAAATAATTCAATATTATTGTGTCTTTTTTAATTTGGCAATTTCCTGCTCCCTAAACACTAAGGCCTTGTTTGTTTATGTTTTCAAATCTTATTTTCAGTATTCTGGATCACAAAATTCTAAAAATTCACACTTCAAACTATTTTTAACCAAATTTTTCATCTTTTAAATTCACTTTCTCATTCTCCAATATAACTATCTATCAGTCACCACATCCATCATTTCACACAATTATCAATCAATATTCATTTACTTCACACTACTTTTCTCTTTATGTTTCATACTTTTTAATTAATCAACCCATCACACATCAACTAATCATTATTGATTAGACACATTTTACAAATTTCAACCTTATTTTAAAAACATAAACAAACACACCAACATATCACATCAAATTTACACGAATATTCATAGTATGCATTTCCCAAAAAAATTTCAAGATTTAAACTCAAAAACATAAACAAACAAATTCTAATTTTCCCAAAAAGAAAAGCTGTGGCAAAATGGAGTAGCAACAAAACCTCTGCAAGGGGAGCAATAAAATTGTATTTACTGTTGCAAGATTTTTTTTGGACCCATAGGCCATAGCTATAATATCTAACTTTGTTCCTATCGATATGTCTTCATTAATGGAACTCTTAAATCTTAATTGCATGTCTGCAATTTCTCAACCAAACAAATTGTAGTAAAAATTATTTTCTGCAGATTTTTTTTTAAACTTACTTATATTTTAATTTTTTTTTTGTTAAAAAAATATGAAATCCATAATACTATAAGTTAAAGATAATGCAATTAATTTAGCCAAATTATCATATTCATAATTGTAATCCAAGACTAACCTAGAATTATTTAGCTTCATTAAATTTTTTGTTAGTGATGCGGGTTGGTTTTGCACCATAAGTTTTTAAGGTCTACTTTGTGGTTCTTTCAGTATTTTTCCTAGACTTGCAAAAGAATAGACGTTAGAAGGCACGCCGAGCCTTTTCTCAACGTTCGCCCTCCAACGTTCAACTCAAAAACGATATATTTAAAAGAGTATATCAAATATTAAAGAATGCTCCTATATCCTTCCTTCAAACTCTAGTGATAATGGTATTTATATATCAACACTAATGAAAGATAACAAGAAACCCTAATAAATTTTTGAGCCTAGGCCATAGCAGTCATTTAATATCATGATAATTCTACCCAATAAGGATTCAAATCAGCCTAAATAATCTAATCATGACCTAAACATATATCAAGCTCATAAGTATTTGCTCGGTTTTATCCGAGAAGACGAGTGTAAATATTTAATCATGTATACCAATGATCCAATAATTCATCTCGGCTCATAGCATATTCTATACCTACATCAATTAAAAAAGGATCATATAATCATGCCCCAGGATTAGGTAAACATTGTGTGTATTTGTGTGCGTGTACGTTAATTGGGTGGGGGAATTAACTATTAATTAAGCTTACAATTTGGAGATTAAAGTGCATTAATCAATTCATTTTGAAAACCATATATCTCTACCCTTGAGATATGATCACGTGTATTTTAATACTGGCGCTCATGCAAATTACCTGCCACTCCATTATTTAATAATATTTTCATGCATTGGGAATGTCTAATAGTCTACTTCAAGCAACCTTTTTCCCATTTGATTATTAATTGCGAGGAGATTTCATTTTCTTTTTCTTTTCCCTTTTGCAATAGGACAATTTTACCCTTTATTGTTGATAGTCGTACTCATTTTTTGGTTTGATTTTATTTTTTTTAGTTGAGATTAGTCTATCATAACAATTAAATATAACGATAGCTAAAATTAATAAAAACAATCAAGTCGTAACCCATTACACATATAGGCTTTTTTTGTTTCCCCACGTATCATCAAGTCCGAAGGCTCAAAACTGATCATTCGAGATACTCTCAAACGTACTTGCATAAATCTCTCCCAAAAAAGTTTTCTGTAATGCCTAAATACACAAAAAACTGCCTATACGTTATGCTAATTAATATGTTTCTCAAAAATGGTTTCTATTATGGTTATTCCCATTTTTACTTGTCAATGTACAATTTTAACTAATCGTACAATTTTTCATTTGAATCTGTTGCTCTCAATCACGAGGGGAGTGGCATAAAAGGCTGAAAGAGGTACAAGCATTGAAAATCACTGTACAACTCGTATTTGCATAGTAGCCACAATAGAATGTGATTGAACCAATTTCCATCCCCATCACATAGAAATTACCTTGATAATTTGATTTTCACGATTTTCACGCTTCAAAAACACATCGAAATGGTAAATTCTAGTGATCTCACACTTTAGAATAAACAGATAGATAACAAGTATAATTCAAGTTTTCACGCCCGATCAAACTTGGTCTAGCTACGATTTTGCCCTTTTAGCCCTACAATCTCCAAAATCTAAAGCCGTGTTGATTTGTTACACAACATTTTCCCTTACTATAGTTATTTAACAACGCAAGGACAAAATTGACATTTTCCGGTGATGTATATATATAGATCTTAAAAAAATAAAAAATCATAAAGTTGATAGTGAGAGTAATATATATTTGCACGTTCAATCATGATGAAAGCTGGTTGTCACTCCAAAGCACCTCAACCACGCATACAAGCACAAATTCTGCCAGATCAGTTCCACTACCTCTCCACTCACTGGAAGATTTTATGATGATCAAATTTAATCATCTCAATGTCTATTTTTCTTATATAATAAAGTATATTATGTGTAATTCTCACACATAATTATTTAAAATAAATACATATAAAATACATTTTCATATATATTATTGGAATTCATCTGACATAAAATTACTCCCTAATGGTCTAACCCCTTCAATACTGTCGTACTAGTTGATCTTGTATATGCACTTGTAGGGGCGGGGGCTGGTGGCGCCCCTCAACTTTGAGATTTTCTTTTATGCCGTTATAAATCTTTGATATTTGAAATTTTACCTATCAAAAATCTAAAAATATCATATTTTTTTCTTTTTTCTTTAGTCGCCCCGAACCCCAAACAATGTTTTCGTGCGCCTTCACAAAACATTACTTTAAAAAAGCGCAGATTATAGGGCTGAGAGCATTGCCTCCCCCCTTGGGTAAGTAGACTGACATTGAATCGCTCTAAAACTTCGTTCTTTTCATCTGCGTCAGTACAATCAGTTACCAGTGTTGGCTCTTTTGTTGTTTAGTTGCAGCGTAACGCCCCCCCCCCCCCCCCCCCCCCCCCCCTTCACAAACTCCAACGTTTTCATATACATTTGATATATATATATATATATATATATATATTTGATATATATTATATAGTATATATGGTGATGTAGAGTATATTTCAGCCAACCCCCTTATCATATTCTTCATCCACAAACTACAAAAGATACCTTGCTCTGTGTTCTACACTCAATAAAAAGTAGTGTTCTTTCTTTCCTCTCTCATTTCACTGTTTTTTCCCCCTCTCTCTCTCTCTCAAAAAGTAAATCTTATTTCTTACTGAAGGGTCAGTTCAGTTGTACTATTCCTTTTTATATTGTTGCTATTATCAGACTATACATACATATGCGTGTATGTACATCCATTTTATAGATAAATGACATTCTGCTGCTTTATAGCTTCTTCATATAAAGATTTTTGTTACTATTTCCTCTTTTGTTAATTTGAAGCTAGCTACAATAATTAAAGATGGAATGTTGCAGATGCTGATGGTGTTTCACAGCAAAGTAAGAACAGATGAATAAAAGAATTGGAAATAATATTAATTCCAATAAAGCACCTTTGCACCCTCGAAATGTAAGTTTAAATTCAATTTTTTCTCATTTTAATTGAAATCATTACTTATAAATAATCTTGGGTCAGGCTGATTTTTTTCCTTTTTTCTTTTCCAACCCTGAATTGGAATATAGTTTATTCATTTTATTTTTCTTTATGTACTAAAAAGGTGGATTCTTTTTACATACTCAAGAAATGAATAATTATCTTTTCAGCTTTTGAATATATGCAAGTAAAATTATAAGTAATAGGTCAATCTGAATCTTTGTATAGGGGAAAAAGATGGAATTGCAGGGAAGCCAGTCACGAACTGCAGAGAAAACCATGGCGAATAGGCGATGCTCAGCAAGAGAAAGAAAATTGGCCTTATTACAAGATGTATTTTTCCTTTTTATTCTCAGAAAAAGCCAATAATTAGATTTAAAAAAAAATCCATTTCTCATTGTAGTACTGATTTTTCATTTTTTTTTTAAATTTCAGGTTGATAATCTGAAGAAGAAGCTGAGACATGAAGAAAATGTCCACAGAGCTTTACAGAGAGCTATGAATAGACCCTTGGGCGCTCTTCCTCGTCTTCCTCCTTATCTCCCTCAATATGTAAGCATTATATATATATATATATATATATATATGGGTTTATATACATATGTTATATGTTTTTTGGTGGGCTAAATGATCTGTTTTGGAGTGCTTGCAAAATGTTTTTAGTGATTCCCAAATGAATACCATCCCAGGTTAGATTGGGTTATGTTTGGATGAGGAAATGAGTAGTACCAAAAGATAAAAGTGAAATAAAAAGTAGTATAATTTGAAGGTAGAAAATATTTTTCCGTTTTCCTATATAATCAGAGAACCAAACATGGCCTTAATTATGTGCACATTGCCTTTACTTCTAAAAGTGATTTGTTGTTGGTTCATGAAATTGTAGACACTTGAGCTTCTAGCTGAAGTTGCTGTTTTGGAAGAGGAAGTTGTTCGGCTAGAAGAACAAGTTGTTAATTTCAGACAAGGCTTATATCAAGAAGCTGTATACATATCCTCTAGAAGGAGTCCCGAGAATTCAACACCCTCTAGCAATGAATTTTCTATGAGAAGTTCGAAACGGAGGCACTCGAGATCTTCGTCACAAAGTGAAGTCAATTTGGGATCGTTTGCAGCTCGGCCTTCGCCTTCTCTTCCTCGATGTGCTTCTTCTAGAAAGTTCTTGTCACCTGACATTGTTTCCGAGAGGCTAACGAATGGTAAAGAGCCTAAAAACGAGCCACATTTGGGGTTGGAAAATGGATTAGGAAAAGAGAATCAAACGAGTCCGAATTCTTACAAGGATAAAATAAAACCAGAAAAGAAATTATTGGTTATAGGTACCCCAGTGAAGAGTCGGCCCGAATCTATAGTCAAGAATGTGAATCCCCTGAAGATGCAGGTATTTCATATTTCGAATATACATAGAAATTTAAAATAATAACAATAAAAAGATAGAAAAATAGTTTAACTAAATGTGATGTTACTTTGCTGCAGTGTAGAATTGTAGAGCAAGCACAGGAGAGCTCTTCAGGTTCTTCGGATGATAGGATTGTTGATATCGACAGTGAGGCGAATCGAACGTCTGAGAATATCTTGAAGTGCTTGATAAACATCTTTGTAAGATTGAGTTCGTCTAAAGGGAAGACAATGGATTTGGAGTCGTTTTCTTCTTTAGCAACAAAAACATTCAGTGAAAACAATGCAGAATCAGATTTTCGAGATCCTTATTGCATATTTTCCGAGATCAATAAGAGAGATATTGGCACATACAAACATCTTTATTCAATAGAAGCTCGTTCAGTTGATGTGAAGCGGAAATCAAACGCATCGTTTTTGATTCGTAGGCTTAAGTAAATTCTCATTTTCTTAATTTCCATCTTATTTAATTGCATTTGATAGAATAAAAGTTTATTATCATTATAATAATTACCATTTTTTATTTATATTTAAAATTTCAGGATTCTCTTCGATAAGCTTGCGTCCGTGAAGTTAGATGGTTTAAGCCATCACCAGAAGCTTGCTTTCTGGATAAATATCTATAATTCCTGCATTATGAATGTAAGCTTGTTGTTTTTACCTATGAGATAACTTTTGTACATAGATTTTCTGATTGTTTTTTGGAAATCCTCGACTCTTTTAAGGTTTGAAGAAATTATTTACTAGAATAATGTTCCTTTGTCATTAATGTTTCAGGCATTTTTGGAGCACGGAGTACCCGAGACTCCTGACATGATTTTAGTCCAGATGCAGAAGGCAAGTCTTTCCATTCTTCTTTACAATTATCTAATAGTTCACTTATATATATCCTTTAGGCTATATGATTTGGAAGATTCATTGATCGCGTAAACGTAAATTTATTCTATGAGATATATTCCACCCTATGCGAATGGAAAACGGCGCAGAGTGATACAGTAACGGAACATGCTTAAGCTGATACTTATTCAAATTTCAAAGACGATCAAATACTAACTTAACTAAAGGAGTGTTTGCAAACTCAACTAATCTATATCTATATCTATTCTAAACGTATGAATAATTTGGGATGATTTACGATTTACATTTGGGATGAATTTACATTTTTAACTTTTTTGTTAAGACCAAAATAACCCTAAAGTAATAAATTAATTTTATCCTCTAATTAAATTATTAAAATTAATTAATTAAAATTAAAAAAAATATAAAAGTATGAATAATTTGGGATGATTTACATGATATACATTTTTAACTTTTTTGTTTAGACCAAAATAACCCTAAAGTAATAAATTAATTTTATCCTCTAATTAAAAAAGTATATATCATTATTACCAAATGGATGTGCATGAACTCGAAATTAATACTTCATAATTTTGTTCAATGTGTATGATAGGTGGAGTTTAATACTAATTAAAATAATTCTTATAAATATGAATAGTTCAATTCAACGAATTTATTCCAAAATCTCATATATATGTAAATAATGAAAACTTAAACTTTGTTTGAAGTAGTACTCAAGAATGATAGATAAGTCGTTTTGGTCTTCATGCCACTCGAAAAGTAAACTTCATCTAAAACATAGAATTCAAGTGTATGGAATTGCGTAGTACATCAAGAAATACCTATGTTCCTTATGATTATGATTTCTGCCACTTTTCAATAGCATAGCCCCAAAATATGGTGACCTTTTGAAGGTAGGAATACGTTAGTGTATTGAAAATGATATCTTTTTCTTAATTTGATGGGGAGAGATTTGCACTACATTGACAGTACCTTGGTTCCAAACTAAAGGATTTGAAAGCTATAATTATTTAAATTTGTTTATGTTGTATAGATTTCTCATATAGCATACTTATTTATTTTTTATACTCATTTTAAAATCATACAATAGAGAAAATCATTCACAATACAGAAGCACCTAATGGCTCATGTGGATATACATACAATAGAAAAAAATCAAGAAAATCTAACTTTATGAAAACTACGATTGTAATGATAATCCAATTGATAAAACAAGACTTTAACTTAAAATTGAATTTACTAAGATGATAAAAAAATTACTGAAGTAGAAAAAATAAAAAGTTATAAGTGTGTGCAATAATTTACTAGTTAATTGCAAACTTAACACCACCATAATTCGGAAGAAAATCAGTCAAAATGTGACAATAATAGAAATGTAATTAGTTGTTGCAATGATTTTTAAAAACGTATTTGGTAAACTAATATATATTTTTTTTGTTTGGAATTTTTTATCATATATGATAGATAATTCAGTTACAAAATCTTTCAAGTAAAAGAATATTAGGTATAAAAAATTTGACTGAATGGCACAATTTTTTAGTCAAATTAGACATGGACCATATAATTAGTCTTTGATGAATGTTATGTTTTGTATAGTTTGATTACAAAAAACTTTCAAGTTAAATGTCCTATATTTTTGTAATAATATAAATATAAAATAAAAGCTAGTTATCTATATCATTGAATAAACTAAAATAAAAAATAAAAATATTAACTGACCAAACTAAATTAAGAAAAGAATATGAAGGTTAGAAGTGATCTAACTTCAGTGAGTTGTTATTGAGAGTCCAGAACAATGATGAACCAACTGATAATGAAGGTAGCATTAAAATTCCACATTAATGATTAATGAGTATGACAATGAAGATGAATTAATATACCGTCTTATTAGAGTTATTTTACCAGATTTTTACAAAAAATGCCCTCTTAGTTGAGTACTTGAAAAATCGACATTAACATCTAAAAGTGAGCATGTTGACAGACTGGAATGTTTAGAGAGAATATTAATTAAAGTATTATAAATCAAAGAGCCTACAAGTATCAAATGAGCTCAGCTTTCTCATCGCACTTACTAGAAAACCAAAAACTATTAAGAGCAAACTTAGTATCATAGCGGATTCAATTCAAACCATGTCGAAGGAACTCGGCAAAATGACCTCGTAACTTCGGGAGAAGGGGTGCTCTCCTATCTTTTGATTAGGAAAGCGGCACATACCAGGGGGTAGCGACTGTTTATTAAAAACACAGGACTCTGCTAAGTGGTAACACGATGTATAGAGTCTGACACCTGCCCGGTGCTGGAAGGTCGGAAGATTACAACCACAAATTAAGGAGAGAAATGAAAAAAGAAAACAAGAATGGTCGAGAGATGAATGCAAGTCGAACTCTTTAATAAGTTTCTACAACGAAAGAATTTCAAATAAACACACCACAAACTCTGAATAAAGTGATGCAAACAAGACAAAGGAGTTGGCAACGAACTATAAGGAATGAAATATCATAACATAATCTCAAGTGATGATGAAGAGAAGTGGGTAACTTGAACAAACAAAAATAAAATAAATCCATAAAGTCACATAAAAACAAGGTTGCAACGTTCATCAAGATCAAACAAGAAAAAGGCTAACTAGACCTAACATAACAGGGAAGGAGTCCATGTGTGGTGAATACGAAAAGGGGAAATTTTTTAATATTTTTAGGTTTTGGCGGAGGGGGGCAAAATTAAAACTTTTAAAAAATTTATCGAGGAAAAATATAATTGTCAAAAGTTGAAGGGTGGGGCTGCCATCACTAGCACCTCTAGCTTCGTTACTGACAGTAAATCCTATTACTTAGATTTCATGTTATTTATTATTTCAAGTTTTTTTTATTGTATGTGTAAGAATTGCCACCGAGATTTTCAATTACCTTCGATACAATATTTAAATTATGATTGCTACCATAACTTGAATGATGAGGAGAAACGAAACTGTAGTCAGTATGTTAATAAATTACCTAAATAGTGAAAGATGTGTGCCTCTTCAAGTACATGCTTGAACAATCAAATTGCCTTTGAAGATAATCTCGAACTATTCTCCATATGAAACATTTCAATGTATAATTTTTCGTAAGGATGTTATGTCTTCTATTCATATTTATTTACATATTAATATTAATATTTATTTAATTTTTGCAATTATTCTAGTAAATTCGTATGAATCACGTGCAATGCACGTGCTCTTTACTAGTCATAGAAAAGTGATTATAAGTGGAATAATTAGAATTGATAAAAAAAATCAGAAGTTGGTAATATTTGCAAACACAAGTGAAAAGTGAAAGAAAACTGCAGAAGATTGTTTGCAAAAAAAAGTGATTGAAAGTGATTAATACATCTAAAACAAAATTATTTTAATTACAAAAATACCATAATCATTTTTAAGCACCCATCTACCAGCTTAGAGATTATAGACCATTATCACTTAACTTAAGCGAATTAGAATCAGAATTTAGGTTTGCAAACACTCTTAAGTATAGAAGTTCCACGAGAATCACAAACATCTGCGTATAGTGGACCCCACGTGGCTCAATCACTTCGATGGATATAATTTTCCACCGAAATCCCAAAGAGTAATCCTACTTAACAACAGAGTACTGACCTTCAAAAGATTCATCATTGTTTTCTGCAGGCTACAATAAACGTGGGAGGAAATGTGCTTAACGCGCTTATGATCGAGCATCTTATCCTGAGACTTCCATATCACTTAAAATATGTAAGTTGCCTACCCCCCACCCCCGATTCGAAGGTGGAGCAGTTAAATATCCTCAATTTTTTTTTCCTCTTTTTGATTTTTGTATTGTTATAACTAACTTTTGGTGATATTTTTAATAGACTTGTTCTAAATCTGCAAAGAATGGTGAAGGAAAGGTGTGCAGAACACTTGGTTTGGAATGGTCAGAACCGTTGGTCACATTTGCGCTCTCCTGTGGAAGCTGGTCCTCGCCCGCTGTAAGTTTGTCTTAAGAAGTTATAACATGTGTTAAATATGAGAAAAATGCTATGCAACACAAAAGGCTTTCAATAAAGAAATAGCAGAAGTCGACGATCTCTTTTGGCATTTCATTGCTCCGAGAATATATATTGTAGTGATATTTTGATATATCATATCATCATGCAACTTATGGTGTCCTGATAATATTACTATCTAATTTAAGGTGAGGGTATACACCGCATCTCAAATCGAGACAGAATTGGAAACAGCCAAACGGGACTATTTACAAGCAGCAGTCGGCATCTCAGCAACGAACAAGTTAATTATTCCAAAGTTACTAGATTGGTATCTTCTTGACTTTGCAAAGGACTTGGATGCATTGCTAGACTGGGTTTGCCTTCAGCTACCCGATGAACTCAGAAACGGAGCAATCAAATGCCTCGAGAGTAAAGGAAAAGAGCCTTTATCAAAATTAGTACAAGTCATGCCATACAATTTTAGTTTCAGATACCTTGTATGTCGATAAAATTTAAGGTTATATACCTTGTTTAGGACCTTCTTCTGCCTTTGAAATTCTCAGAGAGTGCTCTTAGGATTGTATACTAATACATCAGAAAGAAAAGAATAAGTATAGTATTATAGGCAATAATCTAGAATTTTTTTGTTAGGGATTGGTGAGAAATGTTCCAATAAATGGGGTTTGATGAAGGTAATTGTTTCATTAAGGTTGATGTTTGTCACTTATTTTATGTATACTTGATTCCGGAGAATTCTATGATGGACCAATCTCCTTACTAAACAAAGTAAATAATGATCAAATTGAAACACTATTTGTTTAATATCAGTAATAAATGTCAATTGTAGAAAATCTTCATCATTCCTGCATGTATGTTTGCAAAAAATTGCACATTTAGTAAGTGCTAAATTTTAGAACAAGTTATAAAAACTGATGTTATGTTTATTTACAACACTTAACGAAAAAGCTGAAAAAACAGAATAAGTTGATAGAAGGACCTTTAGACATGTTTTACTTTCTTGTAATACATCATTACCCTTAAAGGTGTGGAATAACCTAAAATATTTTGCAGCGCATGTTATGTGTGTACACTAGGTGCATCACTGCATTGTATTAATAGCTCATCGTAAGACCATTTTGCTCATTGAGTTTTGTTTTATGTTTATATATATACTTAATAAGCTCATGAAATTTCAAATTCACAAATGGAAGTTTTCAAGTTGAAAGCAGTACTAGAATTTCCATTAAAAAAACATCGCCGAGTCGATGTCTTAATGTTCATGCAATGGCCTTATCCTATTAAAGAGTGACTGTTGATACGATAAGATGTATGTTTTATGGAATCCATTCAGTAGAACATAAAAGGTCCACTTGGCCACACCCAGCCGATAATTTTGTGACCACTCATGGGATTTGTTATGAATCGTTCAATGATTATCACAAGATTTTTTTAGTACCTCTATTTATGATGCTTGAGTGAATTCATGACTCTAATTAAGTTGCTTTTGTTATTTAACATACTTTATCTATAACTTGGGGAAGGGGAGACACGAGTCTTGAGCTACTAAGCCCAGTGAGTGCAATGGGTGCAAGTGCAGAGTTATGCATGAACTTCATAATCTATCAATCTCATGATGCATGATCATGACAATATGATAACAAGTCAAATATCTCAATAATCATCAATCATTACGGAAAGCTGATAATGTTGGGATGTGTGGAGTCGGATCAAAATAGGGTCAAGAAGAGGAGCTAAAATAGAGTTAAGAAGGGTTGGGGTTGACCGGGGTCACGAAAGAAGTCAAAAGGCAAAAAAATTGGAGCCAAGATTCTGGCCAAGTGGCGCCATGGCTGGATTTGGCGCCAAGGCAAAATTCAGCCACTGGTTATGTGGCTCCACGACGCCATATTTGGGGCCACAGCGCCACGGCGCGCGGACAGCTTTTTTCAATACCCGTTTTTGACGGGTTTTTCGCGTTTTGGGCAACTTTTTGGCATGTCTTGAGTCCTAATTTGATTGGAATTGTTTTCTATTGTGTTAGAAATTATTCCCTATTTGTTTAGGATTGTTTTTTCCTAATTTGTTAGAGTTTAGGCTTCTCCACTAGTATAAATATGAGAACTCTCTTTGTAATTGATTGATGTACTTATTAAGAAATAAAGATGTAGTCCAGGTTGACTTGTGGATGTAAGGAATTATGTCGAACCATGTTAAATCCTTGTATTTTTCATCTTCATGTTTAGGCTTAGATTTATTGTTTCTTGTTTATTCTTCGTGCTCTAATGTTATCATCCCTAATAACTGGTATGAGAGTCATAGGTTGTAGATTTAGAAGAGCTACTAAATCTAGATCTATGGGGAAGCGTTTTTGGTTAAATGCGGATTTCGTCGTGGGAATGATGTAGGAGATGGAAGAGTAATCAAGCTCGACGATTTCGTTGCAGAGAGCACGGATTGAGGTCGTGGTGAAGCCGGAGAAGATAACATAGGAGGATGGGATCGGGTAGATTGCCAACCAAAGAAGAGTAATTCCGTTGAACGTTAACTAGAAAACGTTGGAAAATCGTGGTGCCAGCAGATAGGTAGATCCGCAGCAGCAGAGGCAGATTTGTGTTGCCAAGTGGGTAGACACGAAGCCAGTGGGAGCAGTTGCTGTGCCGGAGGTAGATCCGCAGAGCCAGAGGTCAGAGTGCAAATCTATGTTTCTGAGAGGGAGTGAACGAGTTGCTAGATCGAGGGGGTAGAGTTATGGTACCAAGAATGCAAATCTACCGAGGCAGAGGTCAGAGTGATAGAGTCGATAGCGGAGAAGGTAGAGTCGTATAGTCGAGAGACCAGAGGGCAGGGTTGTGGAGGCATGACCATGTAAAGAGAAACCATGAAGACAGGAAGCAGCGCTGGGAGGGGTTGACTGTGGAGTCGGAAGTCATGGAGACAGGATGCGAAGCTGGGTAGGCAGAGTCATCAAGTGGGTTTTTTGGCAGAGGGATGTGACATAGCTCGTGGAGTGGGAGCTCGAGTAGATGTGTTAGTGACCCGAGTTGGCCATTGAAAAACTAAGTAGGCGGATGGATCAGATATTGCTCATGTAGAGGCATGAAGCAGATATGTGAGAGATCCAAGATTGCCGTTGAAAAAGTCCTTGGTGGAAAGATGTCAATAGACGGGTTGACCGAGGTGATTTTGGGTTGTGACATGTAGGGGTCTTAGAGTAACCTATATCCGAGGGTCTGTTGGACCAAGATGGATATGCCACTTTATTTAGGAGTTGGATGATCACCAAAAGAATGGGGTAGTGACAAGGGTTCAAAGAGAGGGAAGGATGTTTACAGAGAGAGTTCATCAAGTGGGTGACACTAGTGGACGAATGAATTGAAGAGACATGGAGAGGTCTCGGGATTTGATCTCCATTGGGTTTGGGAATGTGTCGACTAAATGAGGTTCACTAAGGAAAAGTGAAGCGGTGGTTCGAGTTGAGTTCGGGTTATTTTGATCAGTCTCCAAGTGGGAGATTGTTGGGATGTGTGGAGTCGGATCAAAATATGGTCAAGAAGAGGAGCCAAAATAGAGCTAAGAACCGGGTTGACTGGGGTCGCGAAAGAAGTTAAAAGGCAGAAAAATTGGAGCCAAGATTCTTGTCAAGTGAGGCCAAGGCAAAATTCAGCCATTGGTCATGTGGCGCCAGGTCGCCAGATTTGGGGCCACAACTCCACGGGTGCGGACAACTTTTTTCAGTACACGTTTTTAACGGGTTTTTCATATTTTGGGAGATTTTTTGGCATGTCTTTAGTCTTAATTTGATTAGAATTGTTTCCTATTGTGTTAGGAATTATTCTCTAGTTGTTTAGGTTTATTTTCCCTAATAGGTAACACATAGCACTCAATTGTTAGTGATGGATTCTAGAGGTGTTTACCACCAAATTTGCCTCACCAAAACACTATAGTCACTCATAGTGCTCTTAGGCGCTTAATGCTAAAATTAGGTACTTTAAAAATAGAAACAAGTTAAATCTTTTCATTTTTCCTCCCTTTGAGTTGCATATAATAATTAATTTCACTGTATTTCTTAAACTTTATATCAATAAATATATGAAATATATATTGGCACATTCTCATTAAATGGGCTAGAAAGAGAGTAATGGGCTATTAGGCCCACCTAGCGGCCCAGTACCCAATTAAACAAAACCCTTCCTCCAACGAACCCAGCCCAATTTAAAACTTATTCGACCCGCCTTTCAGACGGTTTCGGGGGTTTAAACCCTTACTGCAACTCCAAATCAAATCTTTTCTTCTAGGGTTTGGTTGGTAGCGAAGAAGAAAATGTTGAGAAGGAATGTGAGGCTGAGGAGAGAATATCTCTATCGGAAGAGCTTGGAGGGGAAAGAGCGATTGTTATACGAAAAGAAGCGCAAAATTCGCGAAGCTTTAGAAGGTTAGTTGTATTGTAATCTCGTCATTTTTTTGAGAAAAAAGCAAAAAATTGCGTGTTTCTATTAGCTTATTGATGATTTTATGCTCAAGGTTAGTGTTATTGTAATCTTGTAACTTATTTAAGAAAAAGCAGAAAATTGCGTATAATCTAGTGTTTTTATTAGCTTATTGATGATTTTTTTGTGTTCGTTTTTGGATAGAGGGTAAGCCGATTCCTACGGAGCTCAGAAATGAAGAGGCGTCTCTTCGCCAAGAAATTGATCTCGAAGATGAACACACTGCTGGTACGGTATCCATAGACGCGTCCACATTATGCTATTGCGATTTTGTTTTGTTTAGTAAGAATGTGGAAGGTGAACAGGATGTCAAATCCTTGATTTTACTGTTGCTTTGTTAATAATGAAATGGATTCTGAGAGAAGAAAAGATTAGATTGCGGAGACTTTTAGTCGTTGAAGTATTGATAAATAAGTGATAAGTGAGATTTTAGGCTCAATTAACAGTTTAAATATCAATCTGACTTCCATGTTGCTTGCTCTGGAGGTTTCAGGTTGTGAGTAATAAGTCATGCCTTGATAATACTCAATACTGTATGTTTGCATACACAATTATGAAGGTATATGAAGAAAAAGCAGCAATTTGACTTTGTATGTTAAAGTTGCTTTGCAGCTTTCTTATCATACTACTACACGCCTTCCTTCTTTTAGATAAGTATTGATAACCGACCAGTCCACGCAGGGATTTTGCATATAGGTGTGGTTTGTGTAGATGTCATGTCTGCTAAATATTCTTCATGAAATATAAAATCAAGACACTGGTGTGAAATTTCTGTATTGTTTCTTATAAAATTTCAGTCAATCACTCGCCCATCTTGCTTTATAAATGAATTTGCTCCTATGAAAATCACATCCTATGATCACACTTTGTACTATGGCGTTTTCTGGTGTTTTTGCAAATATTATGTTTAATTTAAGCCTATTACCTAATATAAAATGAAAAAAAACATAATGAAAGCAGAATCATACAGCCACAAGGTCTTACCTTTGTTGGCATCTCTTTTAGAGTGCTTCGTATTTGCATTGGCTGCCTCTGACTACTTTAACGAAGATTTAATCATTAGACATCAAATGGAAGTTTTCTATAATTGGTGTTTGAAGTTGTAAATCTTGTTGAACTGTGAGTAGATTGATCACCAAACTATGGTGCACTTGCGGTTCAGCTTTTATTTTCTTGTCCTCTTTACTTCTATGGGAAAATTCTCAATGTTTTCCATGGATTTATGAATTTGTCTTGTTTAATGCAGTTCCCCATTCAACCATTGACGATGAATATGCAAATGCAGCCGATAGAGATCCTAAAATTTTGCTTACAACTTCACGCAATCCAAGTGCTCCTCTTACACAGTTTGTGAAGGTTTACAACTCTCAAATTTTGATTTGAACTAAGATTGTTTTTCTCTTGTTTCTTTTCGGTTTTATATTTGGACTCCTTTGGTGCATTCAGCCATGCTGTATTTGTTTCTCTAGGAATTGAAGATTGTCTTTCCAAATGCGCAACGAATGAACCGAGGTGGTCAGGTTGGCCCATTGTGGAATTTGTTGCACTTCTCTATTTTCACTCTCTCTTGAATCTATTGTCATGTCGTTATTCTTGAACTGAACTTCAGTCGGATGGTAGAGATGATTAATATACTTATCTTTTTGATGAGATGCTCTAGGAATTCGTTCAGTTATAATTGCTCTCACTTTTTAAGAAGGAAAAGTTTATCTGGGTGTTGCTTTCAGTGAGATGGCTGCACTGGAAATAAGTAAATAAAAAATTGGCAGGACTTTAATCCATTCAATCTTTAAAGTAAAAGCAGCCAGATATGGATTTTTTTTTTTTTGGAACAAATTAGCTTTTTCCATTGAAACAAACACAAACTTACAAACAAACCAGTCATACCCGGTTCTCACACACTCCCAAATTTACAAGTAAGTAAATTCCATATTCTATCAACTAACACATTTACATCACTATTTTCTTTTGTAAACAACCTTTTGTTTCTCTCGACATATGAAGTATATAATAGCAGCACATACGGAATTTTTATAATTATCATATGTTATTTAATGAATGATAGACCCCTTTTGTTAGTTATGTGCAACTGTTATGCAATAACTTTGCAGGTTATAACAGAAATAATTGAAACCTGCCGAGCACATGACTTTACGGATGTAATCTTAGTTCATGAACATCGCGGAGTGCCAGATGGTATTATCATAAGCCATCTTCCTTTTGGACCCACTGCATACTTTGGATTACTCAATGTGGTGAGTAAATATACTTATTTTGGCATATTCACACTTTTTGTCTCCTGTGTGATATCGTAAACTCAGCAATCTCCTCATGTAGGTTACAAGACACGATATCAAAGATAAAAAAGCTATTGGAACAATGCCTGAGGCTTACCCACATTTGATACTTGACAACTTCTCTACTAAGGTTATACTTCATTCACCTCGATACATACATCATTTTTTTTTTTTTTAAAATAATAGTGGAATTTGTTTGCTTTCTTATGGATCAATATATTCATGATGTTTTGTTAATTATTGGCAGCTTGGTCAAAGGACGGCGAACATTTTAAAGTATCTATTTCCAGTACCGAAGCCGGATACAAAACGTATCATCACTTTTGCAAATCAGTCGGATTATATTTCATTCAGGTTGATATCGTGTGTGTTGATAGATTCTGGTTTTTTTTTAAAAAAAAAAAAAATCTGTAAAGTTGAATGTTAATGATTGGGATTATAGCTTTGCTCAAGACTATTTTCTTTTCTCCAATTATGGTACTAATTTTAATGAATTATGTAGGCATCATATCTATGAGAAACGTGGTGGTCCCAAATCACTTGAACTTAAAGAGATTGGCCCTCGCTTTGAATTGCGGCTTTACCAGGTATATTATATTAGGATGGTTGAGATGGCTATTCAGTTTTAGACAATTTATTTTGTGTTTAGTTTCCTTTATTTATCTGATGTGATCTTTCGGTTTAAATGTTTATCGTTGACATATGCAGCCTCCAATGGTTTGCGTGAGATAACTAATTGGGAAAATTAAACACAGATCCCCTCATTTATTGTGTAATAATTACCAAAAGTCTCCTCACCGTTTCGGACATCACATTAATGTTAAGACGTTCTTACAATTACACCCACTGTATATTTAAAATATCTTGCAATTTTGCTCCTGTAAACCATTGGTTTACAAATAGACCGATTGAGGGGTGTGTTAGTAATTTCCACAAGGTGAAGGGGGGGGGGGGGGGGGGGGGGGCGTCTTTGTGTAATTTTCCCTAACTAATTATCTATTTCATTGATATTTGCAGGTCAAACTTGGAACGATGGATCAAGATGAAGCTCAAACTGAATGGGTCATTAGACCTTATATGAACACATCAAAGAAACGGAAATTTCTTGGGGATTGATGGCGAGAAAGAAAGTGCTTTGGCGTCGTTCTCGTTCCAAAGGCGTTATTGAATCACTTTGTAGTAGAATCTTTAGGTAGTGTTTTAATTTAATTTTGTATCCCAAAAACCATCATAAAAAAACTAAAAATGTGTGCAATAGGGAAACTTCGGGTAGACTTTGTCAAGAGTCTGCTTTCAAGTCCAAAAAAGGAAAGGCCTCATCTAAGTTGATTAGATGATCCACATCGTCTTATATAGTAATGTTATTTGCTTTCTCGTCATCTTTGTTTCGTGAGCTGTTATTGGAACATTTTATGCTGTTTGCATACTAATCCTTGGAGCGAGTTTTAAATAATCTTATTCTCAACCCAATTGGTAATGGAAAGAAAAGAAAATGTGAAGTCTGTTACTCAATTGAAGAAGAAACTGTATAGTTTATTACTCAATAGAAGAAAACACGAAGAGGCAACGAAGAGAACTATGCAGCGCACCTTCCATTATGTGCAAGAAGGAGAAGATTTGCACTGAATGTTAAACATGCTTGGTTACAGTAACCATGGCACGCGTCAAAGAACATCAACAAGTGCGATTTGGATCTTTTGTTACACATTCGTGTTACACTTCGTGTTATACACATAGATGCGTGACAAGTGTAATAGAAAGTGTAGCACTGGATATTTGCGTGTAACAAAAAGTGTAGCACCGGATATGTAACAAAAGATTTGATGTGTAACAAGTAACCTAAATCTGAAAACAAGTAAATACAACAGTAGGCACATAGTGGGGGACCAAGCAAAAGAATAAAGAGCTCTCCAACAGGACATACAAACATGGGGTGCAAGGGTAACCCCACACCCAAAAAGGAAAAAAAATGAAAAATAAATCTTGAGGTAACTTTTGTATATTCTAAAAATAAAGATTTACTGCACTATGCAATATCTTAGCTGCTAAATAAAATGCGGTCCGGATGCAAAGTATCCAATACACAAGAAAAATGCTATGAAAGATGATGAATTTCAAGTAACGCAGGGGCGGATCTATGTAGAGCCCGGGGGCTGTGACCCAATTCAATTTTTTTTTTTAATATATATATATATTTTAATTTATAAATTATATAATGCCCCACTCAAATTTTTAAATGCCTCCTCTCAATTCCAATTTCCATCTCACTCCCCCTCTAAATTTTGCAAAATTATTTTTTTACCTTATAAAATTTTTTATATTTGAATTTCGCCTCGAAAAATATCACGTTTTCTCCCTTTATTTTGAGTTCGTTCCCCCTAAAACCCAAAATTCTGGCTATAACGAAAAAGATATAAGAGTATAAACTATGTCAAAAGTTGTAATTGAACTTAGTTCCTTATTATATTTCTCCCCCTTAAATCTTTCGTCTTCACGCCCTCGGTAAAATTCCTTGTTCTATCGCTAGTGTCTCCACTGAACTTCAATCCTAAATCCGCCACTGAAGTAACGTGATTTTTATACCAACTGTCGGAAATGGAATCGATGGAACAAATGAAGTAGGGGGGCATCGAGGATAATCTCTTGATCGCAAAAACTCGTCTTTCAATCAACGCGGACAAAGCAGTAGAAAAGCGGAGAGCTTTTATTGCATATATTCCTCTTGAAACCTGAATCAGGAAAGCGAAAGGATGATTAAGAACATGATTTGCTGATACTGATGCACAAAATGGTACTAAAAGCACCTGAGTGAATTGTGGGCCTGATTGTGACAGTGATACAGCGAGATCACCACAGACTGTGTTGTAAACTTTGTGTCCCGGGACGGTGTTTAGAGAATGTTAGTCGAAGCTGTTGGATTTTGTTATTAAAAGTGTGTTAAATACGACTTTTGAATAAGAAATTCGAACACCGTAAGTATTCGGAACACTAAATATTATTGAATAATATTAATCTACGTTCCGAGTAAATAAGTTTAGCATTTCGAATTTCTCAAATCGGATTAGAAACGATTAAAAAATTAAGTACTAAAGTGGGATGTTTGAAGTGGGCTATTCCACATTGAAAATGGATCAAAGTTTGGAATGATTTATAAACCATTGCCTTGAGACAAAGGGTTGACCCTTTGGGTCATAAGATTTTTGTGGGCTTTGTGAGGGGGGAAGGACCTAGTCATGATCCGATTCACCACACGCGTGCCGCCGCCGTCCGCCCTGTCCTTGTCCTTGGCCTTGCAATATAATTAAATTTTTGGACAAAATTAATTCCACAAAGATTGATTCATTAAAATTTTATTATCCAACAGTTGGGAAAATCTGATTCGTTAAATTGAGGTTGAACAAACGCTGGCCACGTGTGTTCATTTTTGAATTGGCCTTCTAGAAGGCCTCACGTTCGAACGTGAAGATGCTCATGTTCGAACGTTGGGTTGTGTTAACGTTCGAACGTTGAACCCCTTCTAAAAAAATATCTGAAACGCCTGAAATGTTTCAGCTGCATTAACAGCTGAAGACGTTTTGCCTCACGTTGGGATGCTCACATTCGAACTTGAGCGGCAGTTTCAGACTGCCAATTTAATTCTCGTATTTAATTTTCATGATTTCTTAGCCTATAAATAGGCTCCTCCAGCAGATGGAAAAACACACCAAAAGCAATTCAATTTTTCTCTTTTCTCTCACTCTCATATATTCTCTCTTAAGAGTTCTAAGTAGCCTAAGTTTGTTTGATTCTAAATTTGAAGTGGTTTCGAATTTAGAAAGCATATCGTTGTATCTTGGGACGCTTATTGCAAGTAACCTATACCACCTAGGCGGGGCAATTTAGCGTTAAGGATAAAGAGTTCTCTCTCGCCTCGATATAATACTTCTCTGTTATTAGTGTTTCGATACGTTGGTGAAGTTTTGATCCAACAAACTTAACACTAAATTTTTTCGTTGTTGTTCAAAAGCTGTTGTTCAAATAGCTAATATGGGAGAGGTTGATGGCGATACTCTTGATTTCGGTCTTGGACCGGGTGCTAGTCTGGGTCTCGGTATTGGATCCGGCTCCTTTGGTGGTTCCGGTTCAGAGCTGGGTCCTGGCTCCAATTTCAGCATTGGTTCTGGTGGGTGTGCCGGGCTAGGTTCCGGTTCAGGGTTGGGTCCTGGTTTCCGTTCTGGCTCTGCTCCAATCCCTCAATTTGTTCCAATGGCTAATCCGGTTATACCGGTTCAGGCTGAAAGGCCATCGAAGTTCAGCGGAGGCTGACTTCAAAATGTGGCAGCAAAAGATGTTGTTCTACTTTACGACTCTGCCAGATTCTTAAGGGAGGATGCTTCTTATAACCCTGAGGACTCAACCGACAACCAACTAAGGGTGGTGTCTGATTTATAATAGTGATTTACTTTGCAGGCATTACATACTTAGTGGGTTAGATGATTCGCTTTACAACATCTATCTGTCGGTTAAGACCGCTTAAGGCCTCTAGGAGGCGCTGAATAAGAGGTATAGAACTGAGGACGCTGGACTGAAGAAGTTCGTGGTCGAAAAGTTCTTAGACTTCAAGATGGTGGACACTAAGTTCGTGATGAGTCAAGCCTAAGAGCTTCAGATAATTATTCATGAAGTTCATGCTGAGGACATGGCTTTGAGTGAAACTTTCCAAGTAGTGTCTATCATTGAGAAGTTACCGCCATTTTGGAGAGATATCAAAAAATACTTGAAACACAAGAAAAAGGAGATGAGTCTGGAAGACTTGGTCGTCCGACTCAGAATCGAGGAGGACAATCGTGTTTCTGACAAAAAGCCTCCGATACAGGCGATGGCAAACATTGCAGAAGTTCCGAAAAGTTCTAACCGAAAAAAAAAATTCCAGGGGAAGTCCAAAGGGAACTCTCAGAAAAAGAAAGACAAGTTGAAACAGGGAGACAACTGTTACAACTGTGGTCATCCTAGACACTGGGCTAGAGAATGCAAAGAGCTCAAGAAAAATAAGTCTCAAGGGCAAGGTTCTGGTAAAAATCAGAACAAAGGCAAGAACCAAGTGCAGAACCAGGTACACTTGGCTAAAGATGATGTCCAGGGCATCAATGAATTTATCGACGACCTATCCGACCACCAGGTGCCGATCGATCTGACTGATCTTGATCTCACTACCGTCATGTTCGAAGCCAATTTGGCGGATAACCCGAGAGAGTGGTTCATAGATACTGGGGCTACTCGCCATATCTGTTCTGACAGAGATGCTTTCTCGTCCTATTCTCCAACTGATGGACGGAGATTGTTTATGGGCAACTTGGCCTCGTCTCCAGTGGTTGGAATGGGGAAAGTTGTGCTGAAGATGACTTCAGACAAAGAGCTGACATTGACTGAAGTTCTGCATATTTAGGAGATTCACAAGAATCTGGCATCTGGTTCGACTTTAGTCAAGAATGGGTTCAAGATAGTCTTCGAGCTGATAGATTTTCTTTAACAAAGAGGAAATTTTATATGGAAAAAGGTTACCTTGTGCAGGGTCTTTTCAAGATGAATGTAATGAATGTAATCCGCTCTGTTGTAATTGAAAATGAAAGTATTAAAAGTATTGAGAATTCTGTTTATTTATTTGAGTATTCTAATTTGTGGCATGTTAGACTAGAACATGTAAATTATAATACTATTCGAAGATTGGTCAACTTAAACTTATTACCAACTTTTAAAGTTGAAAATGAACATAAATGTGAGATTTGTGTTGAGGCAAAACTAGTGAAACAACCGTTTCCTTCTGTGGAAAGAAACACAAAACCTCTAGAACTTATGCACGGTGATATATGTGATTTGAAGTTTGTGCAAACTAGAGGTGGGAAAAAGTATTTCATTACATTCATAGATGATTGCACAAAGTATTGTTATGTGTATTTACTAAGAAGTAAAGACGAAGCGCTTGGAGCACTTACACATTACAAAACGGAAGTTGAAAATCAACTTGGAAAAAGGATAAAAGTTATCTGGAGTGATAGAGGTGGAGAATACAGAGCGCCTTTTGATGCATTCTGTACCAACTCTGGAATTATTCCTCAAACGACGACACCATATTCACCTCAATCAAATGGCGTTGCTGAACGCAAGAATCACACTCTCAAAAAAATGATGAATGCGATGTTGTTAAATTCTAGATTATCGCAGAATTTGTGGGGGAAGGCGATCCTCTCCGTAAATTATATCCTTAACAAGATTCCCCACAAAAGTAGAAGTGAGACTCCGTACGAACTTTGGAAAGGTCAAAAGCCTTCTTACAAGTACATCAAAGTGTGGGGGTGTTTAGCTAAGGTAGAAATACCCAAACCCAAATAAGTTAAGATAGGGCCTAAAACTATTGACTGCATATTCATAGGTTATGCACTTAATAGTAGCGCCTATCGATTTCTGTTACATAAATCAGAAATATCTAAGATTCATGAAGGTATTATCATGGAATCTAGAAATGCTTTGTTTTTCGAGGATGTCTTTCCAAGTAAGGAAAGAAATGAACAAATTCCTCTTAAAAGAACTCATCTTGAGCCTACGAGTAGTTCTAATCCCGGGGATGAAGAACCACGTCGTAGCTAAAGGGCAAGAGTTCCAAAATTATTTGGTCCCGCTTTTATATCATATACATTAGAAGGGGAGCCAAGAATGATTAAGGAAGCTAAGTCCGGTCCAGATGCTCAACTCTGGAAAAAAAGCTATTAATAGTGAAACTGAGTCTATTTTGCACAATCATACTTGGGAGTTGGTTAATCTTCCAAAAAGAAGTAAGCCTTTAGGCTGTAAATGGATTCTGAAAAGAAAGTATAAGACTGATGGAACTATTGATAAGTATAAGGCCGGTTCAGTAGTTAAAGGATATCGACAGAAGGAGGGTCTTGATTTCTTCGATACTTATTCTCCGGTAACGAGAATAATATCCATTAGATTATTCATCGTTATTGTTGTGTTGCATAACCTTGAGATACATCAAATGGATGTTAAGACTGCATTTCTGAACGTAGAATTAGATGAAGAAATGTACATGGAACAACCCGATGGGTATGCTGCTCCTGAAAAGGAGAAGAAAGTATGTAAACTTGTGAAGTCATTATATTGACTTAAACAAGCGCTAAAACAGTGGCATAAAAAATT
This sequence comes from Buddleja alternifolia, assembly GCA_019426215.1. Lineage (NCBI taxonomy): Eukaryota > Viridiplantae > Streptophyta > Magnoliopsida > Lamiales > Scrophulariaceae > Buddleja > Buddleja alternifolia. Next base: position 45,770,383 of record CM033393.1, read on the forward strand.
TGATAGCACGATGTTATCAAATGGTTCCAAGATCAACGAGTGTGATAAATGCGTGTATGTTAGACAAACACATAACGCATATGTCATAGTGTGCCTATATGTCGACGATATGTTGATAATGGGTAGTAATCACAAAATTATCATGAATACTAATGGAATGTTAAAGAAGAACTTTGACATGAAGGATATGAGACTTAGATGTCATCTTAGGGATTAAAATCCTGAGGACTTCTGAAGGACTAGTCTTATCGCAATCTCATTACGTTGAGACGGTTTTGAAAAAGTTCCTTCCGAGCGATAGTGGACCAGTCAAGACACCAGTGGACTTGAGCGTTCATCTACGCAAGAACCATGACAAACCTGTATCGCAGTTAGAATATGCTAGGGTCATTGGGAGTCGGATGTATATCATGAACTATACTCGCCCTGATCTAGCTTATTCTATGAGTAAGTTGAGTAAGTTTACGAGTAATCCTAGTGTAGAGCATTGGAATGCTTTAACTAGATTTCTTAAGTATTTAAAGTATACTAAAGATTATGAATTACACTACTCAAGATATCTAGCTGTAATAGAGGGATACAACGATGCTAATTGGATATTAGACACAAACGACTTTAAGTCCACAAGTGGGTATGTATTTACCATTGGTAGAGAAGCGGTGTCGTGGAAATCTTCTAAGCAAACTCGCATAGCCCGTTCCATGATGGAATTAGAATTCATAGCTTTAGATAAAGCTAGTGAAGAAGCTGATTGGCTAAGAATTTTTTTAGAAGATATTGGAAAAACCTGTGCCTCCGATTTTAATTCATTGCGACTGTATGTTGGCAATTGCGAGGGCTCAGAGTATTATGTATAATGGTAAGTCTAGACATATTCTTCGTAGGCATAATACCATTAAGCAGTTGATCTCTAATGGGATTATTTTCATTGATTATGTGAAATCAAAGGAGAATATTGCAGATCCTTTGACGAAAGGATTGCCTAGAGATCAAATATATTGCCTATCAAGAGGAATGAGATTAAAGTCTACAAATTAAAAATGGACACATCTGAAACCCATCCATGTTAACTGGAGATCCCAAGATCTTGGTTCAATGGGACAACTAAGTTGTGAAAATTCAGTATGACACTTAGGAGTTTAACTACAAACCCATTGCCTAGGATAAAGAAGTGTTTCCTACAAGTGTAGCAAAGGCTAAGTCAAAACTTTAAACTTTTAATGATTCCTATAATGTCATGTAAATGAAGTGGAGTATGGTAGGATACTCTTTAAATAGGAGATCACCTATGTAAGTGTGAGGTGTAGACCGCCTCAACATTGAGTAAAATGTAAACACTTACGAATTCAAGAAGGGGTTCCACGACCAAAATGGACCCAACAATGAGAACTGAAGCTACTGAGAGTTTATCATGTGAATATCATTGTCTGGTTTTACACGAACGACTGACCAATTCAAGACATCATGTTCATTAGGGAGCCTAGTAAATCCAATGATATTTCACTAAGAAAGGTTCAAAGCCAAAAGCTTCCTCTTCTGATGTGATAAATTTTCGTTTGAACTCATGAGATCATGCATTGTATTAATTTCATTCGTGTGGGAGATTGTTGGATATTTTGTTCTTAAAAATGTGTTGGACACGACTTTTGAATAAAAAATTTGAATACCGTAAGTATCCAGGATACTAAATATTATTAGATAATATTAATCTATGTTCCGAGTAGATAAGTTTAGCATTTCGAATTTCTCAAATTAGATTAGAAACGAATGAGAAATTAAGTGCTAAAATGGGGTGTTTGAAGTGGGTTATCCCACATTGAAAATGAATCAAAGTTTGGAATGGTTTATAAACCTTTGCCTTGAGACAAAGGGTTGGCCTTTTGGGTATTTGGGTCATAAGATTTTTGTGGGCTTTGTTAGGAGGAAGGACCTAGCCATGGTCCGGTTCATCACACACGTACGCATGCGCCACCGCCGCCGCCCGCCTGCCCGGACGGACCGAACCAGACTCGGGCTCGGGACCGGGGCTTGGGCTTAGGCTTGCAAGATAATTAATTTTTTGGACAAAATTAATTCCACAAAGATTGATATATTAAAATTTCATTATCCAACAATTGGGAAAATCCGATCCGTTAAATTGAAGTTGAACAAATGCTGGCCACGTGTGTTCATTTTTCAATTGGCCTTCTAGAAGGCCTCACGTTCGAACGTGAAGATGCTCACGTTCGAACGTTGGGTTGTTAACATTCGAACGTTGAACCCCTTCTAGAAGAAATATCTAAAACGCTTGAAATATTTCAGCTACATTAACAGCTGAAGACGTTTTGCCTCACGTTCGAACGTTGGGATGCTCACGTTCGAACTTCGAACTTGAGTGGCAGTTTCAGACTGCCAATTTAATTCTCGTATTTAATTTTCAGGATTTCTTAGCCTATAAAGAGGCTCCTCCAGCAGATGGAAAAACACACTAAAAGCAATTCAGCTTTTCTCTCTTCTCACTCTCATATATTCTCTCTCAGAGTTCTAAGTAGCCTATGTTCGTTCAGTGCTAAGTTTGAAGTGACTTCAAATTTAGAAAGCATATCGTTGTATCTTGGGACGCTTATTGCAAGTAACCTGTACCACCTAGGCAGGGCAATTTAGCGTTAAGGATAGAGAGTTCTCTCTCGCCTCGATATAATACTTCTTTGTTATTAGTGTTTTGATATGTTAGTGAATTGTTGATCCAACAGAAACAAGAGTATACACTTTGTCTTTGAAACAATATTGCCTCACAGAATATGAAAATTGTTTATCCAAGATTCAATGGCTAGTGTTTCGACGTAGTAGCACTGCAAACTTCGCATCTCGGTGAACAAAAAAGAAATTTTGAACTCTCTTTTATACTATGTAAGAAAATAAGAAATGCACTTAATAGATTCTAAATGCACAAAGAAGAGAAGAATGAAGTGAGTGAGGAATTCGAAAATGAGGGGGCTATTTATAGAAGACAGAAAGTTCACAACTTTTTTGTTTAGCCCTCTGCAGATGCCTTTTCGCCCAAAAATGCACCATTTTAGCCAAACAGACACCCTTTTGTGGAAATAGATAGCTTTTTGGCGGAAAGGGTGCACGCGGACCAGCCGCACCACATCGAGTGCCATCGTGTCCATCGACCGCATGACAACTAGGGGTACCCACGAGCCGAGCTCGAGCAGAGCCTGACCAAATTTCTGGGCTCGAGCTCGAGCAGAGCCTGGCCAAATTTCTAGGCTCGAGCTCAAATTCGAGCCTAGGTCGAGCCGAGCCCGAACTCGAGCTTAGAAAAAAAAACTTAATTTTCTTTACTTAATATATATTATATTATTAATTTTGTATTAATATATATAATTGAATATAGTCATCATAAATATTTAATATTGAATAAAATTTTGCATTAATGTATATAATTGAATATAGTCATCATAAATATTTAATATTTAATAACTAATGCATATATAATATTATAAGATATTATATTATATATATGTATATATTAATAAATAAATAAATTATTATATTATATATATAAAAAAATTATTTTTATCCAGGCTTGCGAGCCTTCGAAAAGGCATAGTTGGGCTCGAGCTCGAGTTGAGAGAAAAGCTCGGCTCGTTAGGCTCAGCTCGAGCTTTTTTCGAGTCGGCTCGGTTTGGTGGTCACTCCGAATGACAACAATCACAAGATTGTGTCCGGCCGTGTAGAGGTTTCATCCAACAGTCAAAAATATTTTATGGAAGGAAAACAAAATAAATTAAACTAAATAATTAAGTTATATGTATTTTGTCCAATAAGATAAATTCGGATGGCTAAGAGCAAGATCTGATCTGTACCCGCGACCCACAACCTCAGCCCAGGCCCGAGCCCCATACCGGGTCTGTGGTTCGGTCCACTAGAACACAAGTATGAGGATTTAATAATTTGGGCCTAAGCCCAACACATAAGTCCTCCTTCTTCCACAAAATTGTGGTGCCCCAAGGGCCCAAACTATAATTTCAATCCAAGGATTTCTAAATCCATTGGATTTAGGATGAAACTCTAATGTGAGACAAGCCTCTTATAAGCCTTTCCATATTCCCATATTTCACTAACACTTTAAATTTAGGGAAAATTATTAAAAAACTCTTTAAATAAACTTTTACATCCAAAAAACCCATGCTAATATTTTCAATCCAAAAAACCCACTCCATTAACTTTTCATTCCAAAAAACCCAATATTTAGAGTTAACAAATTTATGGACGCCCTTAGCCTTTTAGATTAAAAATTAATCAATTATAGTTATGCAATGAAATTTATTTATTTAAAAAATTTCTATTGATAATCGATACTAATTATGATTTTAATTTTAAATTTTTAGATTGTTCAATCTTTTTACAAAATTTAAAACATATATTTATGATAATTACAATATTAAATAAAAAAAATTATATTTAAAAAATTTAATATTACAAAAATAAAATCCGTATTTTATGAATCATCAATTTGAAAGAATTAAAACAAAATGATACAATAAGAAAAAATAATTGATCAATTATTAACTTAATAATGAAGGGTAGTTTAGTCCAAAAAGTTGTTAATCCTCACTTTTGGGGTTTTTGGAATGAAAAGTTTGTAGAATGGGTTTTTTAGATTGAAAAATATTTTCATGGGTTTTTTGGATATGAAATTTTTTTAGGGGGTTTTGAGTAATTTTCCCTTTAATTTATTGAGATTCATTCCAAATTGGATTTGAGCAATTACATACACTAAATTCATCTACTCGAAATGCAGATTAATATTAGCCAAAGACATTCCAATTTTGATAAACTGAACTCATTTAAATCGTTAGTCAAAGTTGGGCAAAAATTATTTTTCTCAAACCTAATTTTTCGACAATCATCCACATGAATGAGATTAACGCACATGTTTATGCAGACGCTTAGGAGAGTTCAAGCGAGAGGTTATTGAATCAGGAGAGGTAGTTTTTTGCTTTGAACATTCCTTAGTGAAATACCATCAGATTTAATTACTGTCCAATTAACGCGCTTGAATTGGTCAGCATTTTGTGTAAACCAAGATGTTGGTCCCAAGTGGTATACGAAAGGGTCTAGAAGGGGGGGGGGGGGTTGAATAGACCCTGAAGTCTTTTTCGACTTCTTAAAAGTTCGTATCACTTTGAAGTATTTGAACGCTTGACAAGTTTAAGCGCTGGATGTGGCGCTTGAGAAACGTTAACTTAGACTCGGTGATTTCAACGCTTACCAAAGTAGGGCAGAGTTTAGTCACTAAATCAGAGTTAGCACAGCGGAAGTATTTTATAGCTTAGCGTTCGATTAATTAATCGAAAGTAGTCGCTTAGTTGTTTTAAGACTTTATCAGAATGTATGCAATATGAATAGTAAATCAGTAAAACAATGAATGCTTAAAGAGGTAAATGACACAAGATATTTGTAAGGTTCACTGGGTGATGTAATCCCAGCTACGTCCTTCTTCTCCTTTTATCAGGGAGGTTTTTCCACTATGATGATTATCGAAGAGTCACACAGAGACTTCTACAAGATAGAGGGAGATTGGATATGATCTCGGAACTCCTTGGTCACACAGATTTCAGCTCCACTAAAGACCTTCTATCCCCTTGCTTCTTTCACTCAGAAATGGTGCAAGTTACTCTTGATCTCGGAACTCCTTGGTCACACAGATTTCAGCTCCAATAGAGATCAACTTCAACAAGCTTCTTTTACACAAAAATATTGCTTGCAAGTCAACCAGCTTTCTCACTCAGATGAAAGGTGTTGATGGTTTTGGTCACGGGTTTGTTTGTTTTTGGAAAGTTCAAACAACTTGGGGATATCTCAATGGTAGTATAGGTTCTTCTTAAAAAGAGATTTGAGATATGGGTGACTGTCTCTGGAATATTTGTGAAAAGCTTATGTGGATATTTGGTTATGATTTTCAGTAAGCTTTTCTTTCAACAAAGTAGGTATTTTTTGCTTTTCTTTGTGTGTCTCATTTTACTTGTTTGTTGAAAGAGCTATTTATAAGGTATTGGTGGTTTTTTGTCCGTTTGACACGGTTGGAGTCTCGTTTCCCCAAACATTCCTTGAGTTCAGACATTTCTAACTTTGGGTATACTTAATTAGTTAGGCATGTTCTTGGTTTCATAACTTCTGACAGTTTCGGTCAAAAGAATGGCTTACCCATACGTTATAGTGCTTATATTTTAATAGCACTTATCCGACTTTTAATGCATCTTGTCTTATTTCCGTTGGAAATAATTCGTCCGTTTGATTCATGCATTTTTAAGTCTTTGGATGGTTTTGGCTTTGAGTTTTCAGGTTACGTTCTTTGTAGGTTGTGTTGGTTTAACCTTTTGGACGCTTGCTGAAGAGAATAGTTATTCTCGTGTATTGGACAGACGCTTGGACTGATCCTGAGTTTCTTCTCTTTATTTCAGACGCTTACTCTTCAATCTTGTCTTGATGGTCTTACTGAGAATTCCGTCATTTCACTTGATGTTGAGTATTCGGCCTGAGTTATCCATTCTTAGTTTGAGCACTGGGATAATCCCTAAAGCGTTTGACGGACGCTTCAAGATATCTTTATCTATTGTAGCTTCAGACGCTTGATCTTCACCTTCATCACTTGGTAGACTCTCCCAGGATTTTCCTAAGTGATTTAGTGTCACATACTTAGTGAATTCTACAAAGATAAATACTATAAGCCTAAGATAAATAAGCTTTCAGGTACTTATACATAACATTCTATGAAAGCTTTTACACTTTTCGGGGTCTAACAGGAAGTCCTATTTGTCATCATCAAAACATCTAATATGAAATTCCTAACAATTTCCCCCTTTTTGATGATGGCAATACTTATTTAGTTCAAGCGTTAGATACCTAAAGTGAAGGTTAGCGTAAGTTAGTAAGTTAGTTTGAGCTTTAACGAGATGTTTCAGCTGTAAAATGCATTTTATATATATATTTCATAGTACAGGCATTTTTCAACTAAAAAGAGAGAAGCACAAGTAAAAAATCAAGATCGTGACTTGATCTTGTATCTCTTAGTCATTTCAGCACGGATTGCTTCAGTTATCTGATCTTCTAGCGTCATCATCGCAGCATGATCTTTGCTGATTATGTGCTTGTTTTCTTGAACTTGTCGTGCCTTAAAGGCAATGAAGTGTTTATCCCATTCCTCTGGACTGATGCCTATGTATCGTAGGCAAATTCTGAAGGTTTGGTCGAAGTCAGACATTTTTCTTTCTAAGGTTAATACTGCTGGATCAGATGGTTCTGGAATTGATGCTCTGAGAAGAGGAATGTCAAACTGTTCAAGCAGTGCTCTTGAAGGCAATGGAAGAGTTGGATAGAGCACTCTGGGAGTTTCTTTCTTATTGGACGCTTCAACCGATGTAGTTACCCAAGAGGGATAGGGATACCTTGGTTCTGTACTCAGTGTGAGAGAAGTATCAATATGTTGACGCTTGGATGGTGGAGGAGGAACTTGATCTTTAGATGTTGACGATTTCCTCTTTTCTCCCTTCTTTTCCCCCTTATTGCCATCATCAGTCTGTATGAAATGCTGAGTAAGAAGACTGACTTGAGTAGCAATCTGAGCGACAGAGGCCTCAAGAGTGGTTAGACGCTGGTCGAAATGTTCTTTCATGACCAGGAGTTGAGCGTGATTAGCGTCTGTGAGAGAGGTCTCTAGAGCCGTGAACCGGTCTTGTAGATCATTGGTTAAAGCCACATGACTTGCCTGAGTAGCTGTAGATAGTTGCTGTATTTGAGTGAGGCATTCAGTCATGGACGGTTGAGCGTCGGGAATTGCAGTGCTGACTCGAGGCTTAAAACGAGATGTGTGTTTGAGAGATTCAATAGGTACTTGATAAGTAGGATCAAATACTGTTCCTCGAAGCTCTGGGGCAGTGTTGGACTCGGTGGATGCAGTAGAGTCGGATTCAGTTGGACTGGGGAAATGAGGCGCTTGAGGTAATTCTAATAAGCGCTCAGGAGCAGGTAACGTGTCAGCTGGTGCTGCAGTAAATTCTGATTCTATACGGCTAAAGTCCGTAAACCGAAAGTCCAAGCTGGCAAACGGCTCATCTGCATATGGATACGTAGCAATCTGTAGAAGTTCATCAAATGTAGAGTGGGGAGATAAGTACCTTGAATGAACGTTCTGATAGGACTATCCAGGGCCCTGATATACATTGGCCCGAGGATATCCAGCACATGAGTGGGAAAGATTTTGGAGGGCGCTTGGCAGATGGAGAATAAGGCATCTGGGCAATAGTGTTGTGAGAAGCCAATTAGCCGATCTGTTAGGAGAGTCTTCGGTTTCCGAGAGTCGGAAACGTGGAGCCGGTAATACTCTTCCAAGTATGGGTAGATGGCTGAAGCAAGCGCTTGAGATCTTTCTAGCAGCGATAAAACAAAATCATAGTGACTGAAGACTTCTTGTCGAATAGACGGAAGAAGTGGATATCCTCTGAAAGGATTGATCCGAGAGCCGTTCCATTGTCGCAGATTTTCTGTGAAGATTTTGTCGAATAGGGAGACTGGAGGCATAATTGCCATCATGAAAGAAAAGTTGTCTTCACAGTGGCTAGGGGTGAAGTTCAGACAGGACAGGGGAGAAGAACCGCTGGTGGACGCTTGATCAGCAAAGCGTAGAGAAGAGTTGGCCAGTTTGTGCAATGCTTGTCTTAAGCGGTGTTCAGGTTGATGGCGGATCAGAGGCAGCTTTAGAACGGGTCCAAGTCTATGTTGGCGCTGCGTTAGCATGTAGCGTGCAAATTTGGTCTTTTTATCATGAATCCCTATTCTGAACAGATGGGGAGCACTAACCAAGTCTTCAAATTTATACGTGTCACCCATGTAAGCTTCAGCCCATCTTATCTCAGTCATACAATACTCAGTTCCTGCATTAAGTATAGCACGAAACCCTTGGTGATGAATATCACAGATGGATTCAAAACGATACCTGTCTGGTTGGTAGTTAGCGTTCCAGACGCAGTCAAAATATGCATCGGTTTCAAGTTGAATCATCTCGGTCAGGGAAGCTGGACGCTCACCGGCATGTACTCCTTTATTCTTCCACAGGAGGAGAGGATTAGCTGAGCGCTTGTTTTCCCTGCTTTTGACCAGTGTTGGAGAGTGAGAATAGCCTTCTCTGTTTAGTAGCCCTTCCGTTGGGTTCAGAAGCTTATCCTGACGCTCATAGACTCTGATGTTGTAGTCTCTGAGAGCGAAGCCAGTGGGTTTGCTTGTCCCACAGTCCAGATAATAAGCTAAATCAACATCAGCTCTAGGAGTCTTGCCTCCTTGCCGCTGTGCTTGGAGAGTTACGGAAGCCGGGATGTGTTTGGGAGTCTTCCCGAGTTCAAGAGCTGTGTAGTAAGCTTCATCAGCTGGGGTTGAGGCTGTGTTAAAGAGAGTGTTGCGTACAGCCAGATCAAACTTTATGAGCTTGGCGATATCATTTTCGGCATTGATAAGACTTTCTTCATTGTATCCTGCAGGTATGAAGGTCTCTGCGGGCGCTGGAGGCAAATAATCGACTGAGTGATCGATAGTCTTTAAGGGATCCAGCTTGAAGAAATGTCGATGAATCACAACGTCGTTAGCATCGCTCTGACCTTCTGAGCGTGCCTCTGTTGTACTAGGTAATGCAAGCAATGGTTGAACCCTTGGGATTTCAGGTTCATCAGGCTCGAGATTTGTAGATTCGATGGCAGCTTCATGTGCGATGGCCACAATGTGGGCCATATCAACATCCAGATGGACATCAACTGGTGTTTCAAAGGATGATATCGGGACAGCAGCTATGGCTTGATCACTTTGTGTAGCCTCAGAAGAAATGGCAGCAGTTGGACGCTTACGTCTCTTGAAGATACGCTTCACATTTATACCTTCGGCGGGGAACGCTTGAGTCTGTGGAACTGCAGGTTCTTCAAAGTCAATATTTTTGAGAACCTTTTCCAGATCTTTCCGACTAATGAGGGGTATAGAATCCTCGTCATCTTCATCGCTTTTGATAGGTTGAGCCTTGGGCTTTCGAGGAGCCCGTTTCTTTGTGACAGTGGGACGCTTCACATTACGTTTGGCTTTCTCCTGATCTGGACGCTCAGCCTCCTCATCTGACGCTGCTCGGATAACTTGGCGCTCAGAGAGAGGCTTAGCAGCACCTCCAACTTTGGGTGGATTGAAGAGATTATTGATGATTCTTGGCCCATAGAACTTATGCTTGGCCACGGTGACTCCTGCTGAAGAGGTGCACTCTGCTCGAAAAATTAGATCACTTAAAACTAGACCATAAGGTCTGTTTGAAGTGCGTAGACTGTCTCTGAACCTGCTGAATATATAGGCGCTCCAGTTGATTTTTATCTTGAGCAGGATGGCAGTCATCATCTGGAACTGGGTTGGGTTGATTTTGTCGAAGGTTCCCACTCTGCATTCAATGTTTTTACTGCAGAAATCAGCCAAGACTCGATACCTGTTCACTATATCTTTCTTCTCAAAGTACGGTTTGTATGGAACATCATCGTAAGCGCTAATCTGAGTCCAGACTTCTTGAATTTGTTCTTCAGTGATAGTGTCTAAAGTGGTTCCAGCATTAGGTAGAGAGAAATTCTGGGCAATAGAGGCCGCAGAGAGAGTGAACGTCTTTGATTCCTTCTTGGAGACAGGAAACAAACAAGTGATGGAAGTCTCATCGTCAGACAGTCGAGCATTTCTCCAGAAAAATTCTAGTTCTTCAGGAAACATATACGAGTATTTTGTGAGAAATTTCTGAAGCCCAGCCTCTGCTACAGAATCCATCATTTCCGTTAAATCAATTTGGGGGTTTTCATAGAGAAACTTCCAATCAACTATAAGGCCTTCAGTGACCTTAACAACAACTTCAGTGGTTCCAGCAGTAGCTTTCTTGGGTGCCATTAGTGAGAAGTAGACAGAGATTTCGAATGAAAATTTTTGTTTTTGAGAAAGAGAGAGAATTTTTCTTGCACGAATGTAATAGAGTATAAGAGTGTTTGTGTTCTGCAGAAAGTGTGTTTTATTTTTTTGAGATACTTCAATTTGAATGTTCTTTGTGTTTGAAGTTTGAGATGTTGACACGTGGAGGAATATAAATCTCAGCCATTAAAATATAACTGTGGACGTGAATTTAGATTAAATAGGCACGGTTTCTTTTAGTAACTTCCACATATACTATTTTGAAGTCCGATTAAAAGTTTGAAACAGAGACTTTTGATATACTGAGAGTGATACGTGTGCCCATGAAAAGCGGATACGTTCTTTATGAAAACTGTTCGGGAACCATAATTTTGAACAACTATTCAAATACCCGCCAAAAATTTGTTAAAGCGTCCGGACCTATTCAGAATGACGCTTGAAACAATTCAGTGTTATGTGGACGCTTGAGAATCTTGAGGTTCTCTTTCAAGTAACATTTTGTGCTTTAGCGGTCATTGTAACATATAGAATTATTCCTGTGTATGAGGACACAGTTTCCCAGTACTTATCATTATGTCTTGGTAGTAGTGTTTTACTTTTGGTTTAAAATATTCAGCGCTGGTTGTATTCGTCTAAGATACATGGTAATTGTACTGACGCGTGTACATGTGCTGAACCATCTTTGAAAAACGTGATGAGTACCCATGGGTTTTCTTGAGCGAAGGGTGAGGAATGTCAAGTCAGCATTAATTGCATTGATTGACTAATCCACTTTCTCGTTTTAGCGTAGGGTAATGTACGCTTGCTTTTAAAGGGTCTTTTTACTAAGTGCTTTAGCCGGGAATAAAGCTAAGCGTTTAGTTTATTTTGAAAGAAGTGCAGACGCTAAGACAGATTTGTGTAATAAGCGTCAAAAGGATTTAAGTGTATGGTGCTAAGTGCGTATGACCGATGCAAGGGAAAACATTTTTGGTCATATTCACTTAAGTATAGTTAGCTCTTTTAAGGTTCCCCCTATGTAGGTTCCCCATAAATTACATAACATACAGTGAATTCCCCCTAAATTTCATGCCTAACAAAAGTATGATGTTTCGAATGATTAAGCATTTAGATCAATCATACCTAGTTCACTTCTTAAAGTGAGAAAACGTTGTTCGTTAAGCGCTTTGGTGAAGATATCTGCCAGTTGCTTTTCTGTACCAATGAAGTGCATGGAGATATCTTTCTTTTGAACGTGGTCACGTAGAAAGTGATAGCGAATGTCAATGTGTTTGGTTCTAGAGTGAAGAACTGGATTTTGAGTCATTGCTAAGGCGCTTTGATTGTCACAATGGATAGGAGTTGGATCTAGGATTATTCCATAATCTCTAAGTTGTTGCCTCATCCAAAGGATCTGTGCACAACAGCTTCCAGCGGCTACATACTCAGCTTCAGCGGTGGAAGTAGCGATGGACTGTTGCTTCTTACTATGCCATGAAATTAGTCTATCACCTAGAAATTGACATGTTCCACTAGTACTTTTTCTATCTATTTTGCATCCTGCAAAATCTGCATCTGAATAACCAATTAGTTCAAAAGGAGAATCCCTAGGATACCATAAGCCCACATTTTGTGTGCCTTTTAGGTACTTAAGGATCCTTTTAGCAGCAATTAAGTGTGATTCTCTAGGATCAGCTTGAAATCGTGCACACATGCATACTGAGAACATAATATCAGGTCTACTAGCTGTAAGATAAAGAAGTGATCCAATAATACCTCTATAGTTAGTGATATCAATTTTCTTTCCATTATCATCTCTATCTAGCTTAAGCGTTTGGCTCATTGGAATTTTTGAAGGTGATGCATTTTCCATACCAAATTTCTTGATCATATCTCTAGTATATTTAGTTTGATTTATGAATATGCCATTAGGGAGTTGTTTAACTTGTAATCCTAGGAAGAAAGTTAATTCACCCATCATGCTCATTTCAAATTGATCTTGCATCATCTTCGAAAATTTCTCACATAGACGCTTATTGGTAGATCCAAATATAATATCATCAACATAAATTTGAACTAGGAGAATATCTCCATTATGGGTAATTTTGAATAACGTTGTGTCAACGCTGCCTTTTGAAAAGCCTTTACCTATAAGGAAGATAGAAAGAGTGTCATACCATGCTCGTGGTGCTTGTTTAAGACCATAGAGTGCCTTGTCCAATTTGTAAACCATGCTTTTCCCATGGTTGTTGATGAATCCTGGTGGTTGCTCCACATATACTTCTTCTTGGAGTTTACCATTCAGAAATGCACTCTTTACGTCCATTTGATACACTGTAAATTTGTTAAATGCTGCAAACGCTAGAAACATGCGGATTGCTTCAAGACGGGCAACTGGAGCGTATGTTTCATCAAAGTCGATGCCCTCTTCTTGACAGTATCCCTGAGCTACGAGTCTGGCTTTGTTTCTAATCACAATCCCATTCTCATCCATTTTGTTTCTATAGACCCATCTAGTTCCAATGACCCCTTGGTGGGTTGGTCTTGGTACTAGCGTCCATACCTCATTTCTTTCAAATTGGTTTAGCTCTTCTTGCATGGCTTCTATCCAACTTGGATCGTTAAGCGCTTCATCCACTTTCTTTGGTTCCATTTGAGATAGGAAGCTTGCAAACATGGCCTCATTTATTGTAGCGGCTCTTGTTCTAACGGGTGCTCCAATATCTCCAATAATTAGTTCTGGTGGATGGTCTCTGAGCCATTTTCTGTCTGGTTGGAACAGGTTAAGAGATTGATCTAACGTTTGATTAAACTGTGCAGGCGCTTGACCAATTCCTTGCGTAGGCGCTTCAGTGTTTATAGTTTGAGTTTGCTCTTGATGAACATTCTCTTCATGATCATCAGCGTTTCTTGCAATGTCATCGTTGATGTCTTTACGAGTAGTCTTAGGATTAGGTACAATGATTTCATTATCTTCATCAATATCACTATCATCACACAGATTGATTTGTGACGCTTGTTGAGATAAATCTTCAATTCCTGCATCATTAATATTAACCTTACTCGGTTCTTGGTTAGCATCATCAAACACAACATGAATGGATTCTTCAACCTTCGATTTGACTTTATTTAAGATGCGAAAGCTCTTTCCATTTTTGGCGTAACCTAGAAAGATTCCTTCATCTGCTTTAGGATCAAATGTCTTTAGGCTTTGGGAACCATTGTTATGAATGAAACATTTTGAACCAAATACATGAAAGTATGAAACATTCGGCTTACGTCCCTTCCATAACTCATATGGAGTCTTTTCATGTTGCTTGTTGATCATACACCGGTTCTGAGTGTAGCAAGCAGTGTTGATAGCTTCGGCCCACAACCTTTGAGGCAGCTTAGACTCGGCTAACATAGTCCTAGCGGCTTCTTTAAGCGTTCTGTTCCGTCGTTCAGCAACTCCATTTTGTTGAGGTGTTCTAGGTGCTGAATACTCATGAAGTATTCCAAAGTCTTTACAAAATTTCTCAACAATATGGTTAGTAAATTCAGTTCCTCTATCACTTCTAATTCTTGTCACTTTTAGATCTTTTGAGTTTTGTAGTTGACGAATTAGAGAGGTGAGCTTGGCACTAGTTTCATCTTTAGATGCTAGAAATTCTACCCATGTATAGCGTGAAAAATCATCAACTATTACTAGTGAATACTTTTTACCACTAACGCTCATGATTTGAATAGGACCAAACAAATCTAAATGTAGTAATTCAAGTATTCGAGAGGTCGATAGATGAAGCTTCTTCTTAAAAGATGATTTAACTTGTTTACCCATTTGACAAGCATCACATAAGCGATCTTTATTAAAGGAACCTTTAGGTAATCCCTCTACGAGATTTAGAGATATTAATTGAGAGATTGTTTTGAAATTGAGGTGATTCATTTTTCTGTGCCATAACCAACCTAATTCGTTTTGATTCTTAGCTACGAAACATGTAGGGTTGTTATCTAATGTTGAATCCCAATCTACTAAGTATATATTGTTTGTTCTTCTTCCTTTTAATTTAGTAGATCCTGTCTTAACATCGATTATCTCGCACAAGTCACTAGAAAATTTAATTTCAAAGCCTTTATCACAGAATTGACTTATGCTTAGGAGATTATGTTTAAGACCCTCAACATAGTATACATCATTGATCATGATGTTCCCCCTATGCATGATACCTATACCTTTAGTTTTACCTTTAGAATTATTGCCGAATATAACTTGAGGACCATTGGTTGCACGATAGTTGATCAAGAGATCCTTTAATCCAGTCATGTGTCTCGATGATCCACTATCTATGTACCATACTGAAGCGTCGGTGTTGGCTCTAGGTACCTGCATTCAAAAGGGCAGATCTAATTTCCTTTAGGTACCCATTTTGTTTTGGGTCCTTCTTTGTTAGTGACGTGAATTAGATTTTTCGGAACCCATATTTGCCTTGTCTTCACTATGGGAGAAAGATTGGCCTTCTTGGGTTTCGTTTTGAGTTGCATACTTTTTCTAGATGTATAGAAATATCCTTGATTATAGTAATAATCATAATCGTAATCATAATTATCATAGTGTTGATAATATGAACTGGATTGTTTTGGATATAGACGTTTGATTCTGTTTGGTACTGGCTTAGGATGCACTTTTGGTGCGGGACGCTTAACGTTTGATTCACTGGCAGAAAATATCTCCTTAGCTTTTTGAGCGTTTGGATATATTTTCTTTTGTGAGACATTCGCTTTGGTCTTTCCTTTGCCTGAGTCAGTGTTGACTTTATCATTAGCTTTTGTACCAGTATTTGTTGATTCATTCAGCGTTTGTCTGATTGAACTTTCTTCAACAAAGATTACACCTTTTCCTTTGTTGATTGTTGTAACATTGGACGCTTTGGCTTTATAACTAAATTTATCAAAACCTAGACCGGTCTTTTCACCAAATGCCCTGGTTACTTTAGTCACATTATCTAGCGTTCTAGACGCTTTTGATAATGAAGAGATAAGCTGCTCTGATTTGGCAAGTTTAGCGACCATTTCAGCTTCTCTTTTGACTATTATATCAAGATCACCTTTTAGCTGAGTAATTTCACTCTCGAGTGATTGGTTTTTCTCAATGCACTGTTGCTGAATTTGCAACTCTGCTTTGAGCGTTAAGTTATCACTTCTGAGTGCTGAAATAATACAATGGTGATTTTGGAATAATTTGGTGGCATCTTGACAATCTGTATAATATTCCTTTACTTTGTCAAGTAATTCATCATAAGAGAGAGGATGATACAAATCAGTGGTTACCTCAGATGGTAAGTCGTTAGATGCTTCATTTTCTCTCTGCCATGAGACAAATGAATGCTGAGTCCTTTGATGGTTCATCATCGCTGCTTTCATCTGATGATTCCAAGTCCTCTTCAGGCGTATAGAGAGGTTCTGATTCTGCTAGCAAGCCTTGTTGTCTCAGGTTGCTCCTGAATTGGTTTCTATCCGCGTGATCTTGCTTTGTAGGTTTAGACACACTTGGATATGGGCAATTAACTTGGAAATGCCCTGGTCTCCTGCAGTTGTAACAAAGATTGGTCTTCATCTTTTGTTCGTTTGTTAATCTTGTGGATCGTTGGTTTAACGCTGCAGGCGCTGAGAGATCTTGCTGAGAAGGAGTTTGATATTGAATTGGCGCTAGGGAGGAGGACGCAGGATAGTGAGGCGCTTGATATTGTGGTTGTATTTGAGGAAGCGCTTGATATGAACTTTGTCCTGGGTGCTTAGGACTGTTTCCCTTCTTTTCATATTTCAGGAATTTCCTGAATCTATTTAGAAGCGCCAGTTCTTCTTCCTCACTTATATCCGAACCTTTTTCTTTGATAGGTTTTCCTTTGATTGATGCCATTAGCGCTCCAGATTCGATCACTGGATTACTTACTGCATCACTGGCCGAATTCAGCTCAAACTCAAATGCTTTGAGTTCTGAAAAAGCATCTTCTGGAGTTAGGCTGTCCAGATTGTTTGATTCTCTCATTGCAGTTGTTTTCATCAGGAATCTGCTTCGAAGACTTCTAAAGATTTTGACCACTGTTTCTCGATTTTGTAGCTCCATACCCAGAGATGTTAGTTCAGTGACAAGGGCTGTAAACCTCATGTCTAATTGCTCTAGCGTCTCATTAGGTAGCATCTTGAAGCCGTTGAATTTTTCTTTGGCAATTGATAGTTTGTTTTCCTTTATTTGTGCTGAGCCACCACAAATAGTAGCCAACTTATCCCAAATTTCTTTAGTTGTATTGCATGATTTGACTTTGTTGAATAAGTTGTCATTGTCACCAATGGCTGTGTATAATGCATTCCGACCGACATTATCTAGATTGGCTCGTCGACGCTCATCGGTGGACCATTCTTGTTTGGGCTTCTCCACATAACCGTCAGGTGTTTCTTCTGTGGCTTCGGGCGCTCTGGTGATAACTTTGTATATTTTGATTGGCCCATCTGAAATGATATCACACATTTCATCATCACATGAACACAAATA
The DNA here is from genome assembly GCA_019426215.1 of Buddleja alternifolia. Lineage (NCBI taxonomy): Eukaryota > Viridiplantae > Streptophyta > Magnoliopsida > Lamiales > Scrophulariaceae > Buddleja > Buddleja alternifolia. Next base: position 45,787,850 of record CM033393.1, read on the forward strand.
AGTAAACGCTTTGACCTTCCAAGAGTCATAATTTGACTCGGTCAACTTGGGAACTTTAGAGAATGCCATGAAGAATTTAAAGTAATTTTAAAGCGACTATAAAAAGATTTTTTTTTTTTTTAAGAAAAAAAATGGATCTGAACAAGCAGTTACGCTTGGAAACGCTTAGGTTTCAACTTCAACCGCTCTGATACCACTTGTTGGTCCCAAGTGGTATACGAAAGGGTCTAGAAGGGGGGGGGGTTGAATAGACCCTGAAGTCTTTTTCGACTTCTTAAAAGTTCGTATCACTTTGAAGTATTTGAACGCTTGACAAGTTTAAGAGCTGGATGTGGCGCTTGAGAAACGTTAACTTAGACTCGGTGATTTCAACGCTTACCAAAGTAGGGCAGAGTTTAGTCACTAAATCAGAGTTAGCACAGCGGAAGTATTTTATAGCTTAGCGTTCGGTTAATTAATCGAAAGTAGTCGCTTAGTTGTTTTAAGACTTTATCAGAATGTATGCAATATGAATAGTAAATCAGTAAAACAATGAATGCTTAAAGAGGTAAATGACACAAGATATTTGTAAGGTTCACTGGGTGATGTAATCCCAGCTACGTCCTTCTTCTCCTTTTATCAGGGAGGTTTTTCCACTATGATGATTATCGAAGAGTCACACAGAGACTTCTACAAGATAGAGGGAGATTGGATATGATCTCGGAACTCCTTGGTCACACAGATTTCAGCTCCACTAAAGACCTTCTATCCCCTTGCTTCTTTCACTCAGAAATGGTGCAAGTTACTCTTGATCTCGGAACTCCTTGGTCACACAGATTTCAGCTCCAATAGAGATCAACTTCAACAAGCTTCTTTTACACAAAAATATTGCTTGCAAGTCAACCAGCTTTCTCACTCAGATGAAAGGTGTTGATGGTTTTGGTCACGGGTTTGTTTGTTTTTGGAAAGTTCAAACAACTTGGGGATATCTCAATGGTAGTATAGGTTCTTCTTAAAAAGAGATTTGAGATATGGGTGACTGTCTCTGGAATATTTGTGAAAAGCTTATGTGGATATTTGGTTATGATTTTCAGTAAGCTTTTCTTTCAACAAAGTAGGTATTTTTTGCTTTTCTTTGTGTGTCTCATTTTACTTGTTTGTTGAAAGAGCTATTTATAAGGTATTGGTGGTTTTTTGTCCGTTTGACACGGTTGGAGTCTCGTTTCCCCAAACATTCCTTGAGTTCAGACATTTCTAACTTTGGGTATACTTAATTAGTTAGGCATGTTCTTGGTTTCATAACTTCTGACAGTTTCGGTCAAAAGAATGGCTTACCCATACGTTATAGTGCTTATATTTTAATAGCACTTATCCGACTTTTAATGCATCTTGTCTTATTTCCGTTGGAAATAATTCGTCCGTTTGATTCATGCATTTTTAAGTCTTTGGATGGTTTTGGCTTTGAGTTTTTAGGTTACGTTCTTTGTAGGTTGTGTTGGTTTAACCTTTTGGACGCTTGCTGAAGAGAATAGTTATTCTCGTGTATTGGACAGACGCTTGGACTGATCCTGAGTTTCTTCTCTTTATTTCAGACGCTTACTCTTCAATCTTGTCTTGATGGTCTTACTGAGAATTCCGTCATTTCACTTGATGTTGAGTATTCGGCCTGAGTTATCCATTCTTAGTTTGAGCACTGGGATAATCCCTAAAGCGTTTGACGAACGCTTCAAGATATCTTTATCTATTGTAGCTTCAGACGCTTGATCTTCACCTTCATCACTTGGTAGACTCTCCCAGGATTTTCCTAAGTGATTTAGTGTCACATACTTAGTGAATTCTACAAAGATAAATACTATAAGCCTAAGATAAATAAGCTTTCAGGTACTTATACATAACATTCTATGAAAGCTTTTACACTTTTCGGGGTCTAACAGGAAGTCCTATTTGTCATCATCAAAACATCTAATATGAAATTCCTAACACAAGATAATGATACTCACATAATAACTTCTCTAACAATTTTTTTCTCATTGTTGTGTCCATTTTGGCCACGGAGCACATCTTGGATTCATAAGTGTTTATGTTTCAAGCGGCCCACACTTCACACTTATATAGGTGACCTCCTATTAAGTGTACCCTACCAAACTCCACTTTGGTATGTCTCCTCCTTAGACAGTATAAGAATCATTGAAAACACCTTGCTTAACCTCACTTACGCTCTGCAAGTTTTGCAATTGTATATTCTATGAATGAGTAGGAGTTTTTCAACTTCTCAAGTGTGACACTGAATCTTCATAGCTTAGTTGTCCCATTAAACCAAGATCTTAGGATCTCTAGTCAATATGGTTGGGTTACCACTATGTCAATTCTTAAGTTGTAGGCTTTAAACCCATTCCCCTTGATAAACAATATACTTGATCTCTCGGAAGGGGTTTAGTTGATGGATTCGCAATATTCTCCTTTGATTTTACATATGTGATGTAAAAATATGACCTGAAGTAAGAAAACTAATATTATTGCTTTAAACAAATATTATTGATAACTAATATTATTTTTGCCTAATGTTTGACCAGATATAAAAATATGAAGTAAAAACTTGAAATGATATAAGACAACTTGACTTGATTTTAACTAATGTATGTAAGAAAGCTAATATTATTATTTCTAATTATATTCAAATAATTAATAATGATGTTCAAATATTAAAATGTGAAAATAAACGTTAAAAAGGATTGATAGTATAGTAAAACTTATCTTTGTCTTGCATATTTAGAATATTTTGTGTTTAAATAATACATGTGCGCTTTTTGTAATTTAGTTAAAAATAAAGTGAATTTGGAGTGTGGTTATCATTTTTGGGAGTGCTAATATCAAGAAAACATTGCAATTTTGGTCATATATATTAGGGGGTGTCAACTTTGGGACAATATCTTTTCTAACTTGCAATTAAGTCCTTTATCTTTCAATTTTATAGCAATTTCAGTCCTCGGACATTCATTCTCTCAGGCTCAACCTCTGTCTGGTCTTTCTTGCTCCTTCTCTCTTCAATGCCATCTTCGTCAAACTTGCTTACCCATTGAAAGGAAATTGACTACTGGCAATTTTGGTAATCTAGACCGAAAAATTATAAAAATTGGGGGTTATGCATCCAATTTGGGAATTTTTGAATTTTGGATGGATAATTGGATCTTTTGCTGATTTTGGGAGAATTATTGTGCATCCATTTAAAATGCTCAATATTAAAATAAACTTGCTGAAATACAAGTATACTAAAATATATTTACATACGTACATAGAAAATAAAAATATCATAATAAACAATCACTAAATAATTAAAATTAATTTATTTTTATTTTTCATTTTTAACATGTTGTATCAACTTTTTCTTTATTCACTAATAATCACATTTTTAAAGTATAATGAACTAATATAAATTTACATTATTAAATATTGTATATATATATATAAATATATACATAATAAAATAAAATTCACACATCGGAATGCATGGTGAGAATTGTTAGGTCATAAAAGTAACATTGATTTAGTATGTTTTTATCTCACATTTGTCTTGAATTCATACCTTGAGTTGATCTTTTTAGTTGTTTTTAATTGTATTTGCGTATTTTGGCTTCTAAGTCGTTTAAATGCTTTTATAGGTAAATGACGATTGATTTGGCGAGTAAATGAAGGAATTTCTAAGCAAAGTGAAGAACTCAACTAAGAGACTTAAAGAGGAGCAAAGAAGAGTCCAAACGAAAAGAGTTGAGTTGAAGAAAAAGTAAAGAAAAAAAATGGACAGTAGAATTGGCACAGTGGTGCCAATATTCGGCACCACTGTGCAGCGCGCAGAAATCAGAATTTCTGGTTGGGCTCGGATTTTATTTCTTTTGTTGGGCTTTTTGTAATTAGAATTCCTATATAAATAGAAGAAGTCAGAAAAATAGGAGTTTTTTAGATTCTTTGAGGATAGAAGACGTTATTTTGGGAGAGAGAAAGAAAAGAGAGAAAACTTGGAGAGAAAGAAAAGGAAGCCATTGAAGAGAAGAAAGATAAATCCTGATTCTTGCCATCAACATAAGGATTCTTCTTGGTTTTTCTTGAATTCTTCTTCTTTCTCAATTGTTCTTATTATTTTCCACCATTGTTAAACATGAGAATTCTTAGTTTTATGCAAATTATTTCTTCTTCTTGTTTAATTATGTGTAGCTAAATAATCTTCTAGGGTTTAAGATGTAGTCTTGAGTATTATTATGGATTGTTGATTTTCATTGGGATATTTCTTGCTTTAATTAATCTATCAATGAGGGTTTAATGCTTGTAGATGATTGGCCACCAAATACACGATTTAAGATGAATTGAGAAGTACCGGGAGGTGAATTAATTCATTAGTTCAGATTTGATAGACGTGTTTAAATTACTCAATAGGGATATTAGTAATTGTGCATGAGGCTAGCTAACGAATTTCATAAAAATTAATGGATTCATGTAGATTAGTTATTGATCATGGGAGTGACGAGAACGAGTTTAGTTGGGTACTCATGGAGATCTCGGGAGAGTATCCATGTAATTAAGGAAATTCGGGTCTTTAATGAATGCAAGAATTTACAATCCAATGATGTTCATAATCCATAAAAATACCTTGATGAAGTCTTAATCCCTAGGCTTTCCATTTATCGAATTATTGTTTATAAATTTTGTTATTATTTATTTCTGTTTTTAATTAGTTAAAATCTTAAATCTTACTAATCGCTAGTCTAAATAATAGGATAAACTTTGTTTGGTACTTGACAACCTTCCCTGTGGAGACGATCTTACTTACTCTATATTATTTGTCGATACCGTGTTGTTACGGGTGTTAACAAGAATATATTTAATTAATGTACAACCTGATAATAGCATGCTCTTATTTATTTATTTATTTATTTATGGACTTGTCATACTTTAATTGAAGTTTTAATAATAAAATTATTTTGAAGTTTGAGAATCAAAGTATTTTCTAAAAGATTCATATAGTTTTTCAAAAAAATAACTTTCCAAAGCTTTGATATACTCATTGGAGGGATACGAGGAAAGATATACATTGAATATAGCCACAGTCTATCTCAAATGAAAAAAAAGTGAAGAAAAAAAATGGATACAACATTATATACTCCTGGAGGTGTAACCGACATGTTACAGACACACGAGCACTTTATATTGTTTAATAAAAATTTCGGTCAAATTTAAAATACTATATAAGAAAAGAATTGTACAATTAATGAAAAATTATTTTTTGAATCTGAGAGGGACGAGAAGTTATTTTTATAAAATACTTTGCAATAAATCAAATTCATGTTATTAAATATATAAGAGTCAAAATAAGTTAAAGAGCCTTTATAATTTATCTGAGAGGAGTACTTGACATGTTATGTAGACGGGGAGTACTTCATAATTTTTTTAAAGTTTGAAATTATATACATACATATACATATATTATATACAACGATTGATATTTAATAATATTAATTTATATTATTTTAAGATACTTTGAAATTATGAGTCTTAATTAAAAAAAGAAAAAATAGATAAATAAGTATGAAAAAGAAAAAAACTACTAAGTTTAATCATTAATGATTGTATATTATTATATTAATTTTATTGTTGTGAGTGCAAACCAGCCGAGCCTTGTAAAATTTACAGGCTCGAGCTCAGCTCAAATAATTTGAGCTCGAGCTCAAGCTTAGCGAGCCCAGTTTTTACAGCTCGAGCTCGAGCTTGGGACAAATGAGCAAAGCTCGAGCTCGGCTCATTGGCTCATTCGAGCTCAAGCTCAAGCTCGACTCGTTTGCTCGTCCGAGTTCGAGCCAAGCTCGAATTTTGGCTAACAAAAATATATCATGTAAATATCTTATATTAGTTTTCCCTTTTTTTCTTAATCATCGTAACAAACTAAAATTTTGGTATAACTCGACAAGTCTTAAATTTCACAACTTAAGTAGTTATTCAGTACAGTTCAGAAAAAAAAAGTGGATAAAATCTAGGGTTTAGGACTTAAGGTTTAGGGTTTAGGGTGCTCTCTTATATTTGTTTTACCTTTTTTTGCTTAACCATCGTAACAAAACTAGAATTTTGGTATAACTCGACAAGTCTTAAATTTCACAATTTAAGTAGTTATTCACTATAGTTCAGAAAAAAAAGTGGATAAAATATTGCTTATGTGATGTGGTTACATAAATTTCGATATGCGTATGCTGAGTTATCTACAAGTAATATAAATTCTTTACAAAAATATATGCGTATTATTATAAATTTCATTACGAGAATATGATAGATGAACAATGTGAAAGCCAATAGTTTGATTGGATGAAATATTATACTTAAGAATGAAAAAGTTAGATGAAAAAGTACTTTTATAATTTTTTTAAATATATTATTTCGTGATTTCTTAATTATTATTATTGCAATACTATTAGTATATATATATATATATATATATATATATATATATAACACAAATGAAAGTTGACAGTTAACACTTAGCAGGTGACGTGTTTATTCAGTATTATTTTTTATTAAAAATAATGTATAATTTTGAATATAATAAGTAAACACAAGTGTATATATATATACACACACACATACATATATATATGTATATATGTAAATTAACAGTAAAAACTCGTGAGCCTGCTTACGAGCTTATGAACACCTAAGTGAAAGCTCGAGCTTGCGAAGCTCAGCTCGCCGTACACTAATATGACTATATATATAAATAATTGTTAGCAAAAGTCCCACCCCCACTACCCCAAATAAAAACAATTGAAAAATCCCCAAGTTAGATGCAATATACCCAATTTTGAGAATTTTTTGGCACGGAGAACCAAAATTATTATTTTGAATTGCTAAAAAATTGAAAGTTAAAATACTTAATTGCAAGTTAAAAAATATATTGTCCCAAAGTTGCTATCTCCTTAATATAAAACTTGCAATTTTTCCCTAATATCAACTCCCAAAAAAGTAAACAACATGAAAAAAGAAAGAAGATAGTGGAAGAAACTACTTTGACACTTGTCTAGAGACTCTATCCTCTTTTCCTCACTCATCTTTTCTCCTTATTCCTCTTCAAATATTTTTTTTTATTTGTTTTTTGTTTTATTCTATATTGCACAACTCACTTCCCTTTGCTGACATGAAATAAACCGTCACCTCTTTATATATATATATATATATATATATATAATTATCAAATAGAAAACCCGCAATCCTAAAGTGGGACCTAAGAAAATCAAACCTATCGAAAGGTAAATTAACCTCTTTGCTTAAATCGAGTCGCTTTTTTTTTTATTATTGTTATGACGAATTTCTGTGGGTTCTTTCAAAAGGTAAATTTACTTTCTCTGTTTTAATCTCTTTTCGCATAAAATTCAATTTTTGCTCTGCGTATAACATGTAAAGATCGTCAATTTTTTTTTCCCAATATAGTTAATTTCAATTACAGATCCTTCGGTTGCTGTCTACTGTTTTTTGTGAATAACGATTGTACTTTTTTTTTTTTTTGGTATAGATATGTAATAATTTAACTTTTCTGGGTGAGATTTAATTTAGTTAATTATACTCCACGCAATAATCTCTTTATCTGCGCAAGCGTGTTTGGAATTGCATTGAAGTTGTGTGTCCTTTTTTTTTTTTTCCCTGTACAACTCATAACAGTGAAAGTTGAATCTTTTAGAGTCAATAATCAGTATTTTTTGGGAAGTTTAGTAGAAAAAATAGAGGTCTCCTGTTTTTTAATCTTTTGTTCGAGCAGAAGAGTAGGAAAATACAACAAAAGTGAATCTTTTGAGCAAACCCAAAAAAGCTTATTAATTTTGTGATTTCGGCCCCCCCTTAAGATTTTAACTTTCACTTTTACCTATAACATTAACATTTTAATTTTGCCCCTCTCGAAAATGACAAAAATAACATTTTTATCAATTGATTTAACCAAATATCATATAAACGAGTAGTAATGAAAATGAAGTTATTTTTCTATGATATTATAATACTATTATTGATAAGTGAATAAGAACAAGTGGATCTTTTCAGACTAGCTCTAGAAATGATAAATTACTCATCACACTTTTGCATAATTAGGGACTTTCAATTTTTATTTTATCCAATTTGCACATGTAAAAAATTTGATTTCGCCCTTCCTCAAAAATTGCAAACTTAATTTACATCCCTAATAAACTATATATATGGTAATTTGTAACGTAGCTAGCCTATTTTTAAACTCAAATGGACTACAACTATATACGGCCCATATATCTAACTATCAAGTTAAATTGTAGTTTTACTTTTGTATATATCTATCATTCACAACAGTCCAATAAATTTGAGTTACGAGTTATGACTTTAAATTTTTTTCTTTAACTTTCCCTTCCAAACATACTTCTTAGGCTTTTTATATTTTGTTTTATTTAATATTAGGACCATTTTCTATTTTAGTTTTAAAACTATATTTTATTTAATTAGTTACGAAAAATGTATCAAATATTATTTCTATATGGTTCGGCAATTGCCTACGTCCACGGAAGATGATAAGATAATTTCACTATTAACAAAAAGAGGTATAGAGTACAAAGTATGTCAAAAGTGTTCTTACTAAATCTAATCCTCAATTTTTTCGCATATATATAGCGTACCGTACCCCCCCGCACCCCCATACAATCCTTCACCACCGGATAAATGAAACTCACAAAAATCTCGCCCCCCCTCACCAAAATTCCTGGCTCCGTCCCTGGCTGCAAACACTGAATTTTGTTGTCATCAATGGAATTTCTTTAGTGAGTGTTTATGTGTTCCTGCATTTTTGTGTGTGTGGCGCCCTTTTGTGCTCTTGCTTGTGTGTTTAGGTGGGTGTTGTTAAGTTGTGTTTCTTTCTTTTGTGATATTAGTGGAAGTGTAACGTCAATCACGTTCTCATATTAGTTTCAGGGGCAATGGTCTGTTCTAGGAACGTAGCTTTGTCATTCGTGGCTCTGTCAGGAATTGCAATTTTGGCAATAATAAGGAAAAAATCTTCAAGTTCAAAAACAAAAAATGAAAAAGATATCATTAGCCAATTGCCAGATGATCTTCTGATTTCAATTATCGAGCGTGTGACAACCAAAGATGTTGCTAAGACAAGCATTTTGTCGAAGCAATGGAGGAATCTTTATGCATTTGTTCCTCGCGTTAATTTTGATTGTCTTCTCACATTTGGCTTGAATCCTGATCATCATGACAATCGTCCTCGCTTCCTTGATTGTCTTCACATATTTGGTGTGGGTCCTCGTCAGAATCGTCTTCGCCTCCGGAAAAAATTCATTAAGGGAGTGGATACTTTTTTGGGTCTATATTCTGGTTCTAAGATGATATCCTGCCAATTGACATGTTGTTTTACTGAATCTTTCCCAAACAAAGTCGAGGAATGGATTCGCTCTCTAGGGAGATTAGGCATAGAACAACTTACTCTCAAATTCAAGTGCTCCGATGTGACATATCGGTGCTCCTATGAAAAAAAAAGAACACCTGATTTTTCTTTGCAACTTATTTCTGAAGCTCCATCCCTACAATTTCTCAGTTTGACTAGGTGCACTTTGCAACCAAAATTGAAAAATCCATGCAACTCCCTCCAAATTCTTCATCTCCGAGGTGTCAAAATCAACCATGCTGCAATGAAGTGCATTTTGGTGAATTGTTTTAACCTCCAGTCTTTGGTGATGAGTCTATGCAAGGTAGATTCTAAATTATGCATTAGTGGACCTAATCTCCAATTGAAGGATCTCAGTGTTATTAATTGCGGTTATATAAAGGAGATAGAGCTCTATGCCAGCAATCTCACCAGATTGGAGTATGTCAATCTCATCAAATTTAAGCATGCCGGTTCAAGAGTGGTACAATTTTCTTTCAACCACGTTCCTCAGCTGGAAAATTTTTCTGTTAGATTACGTGGAGAGAATCTTATGCAATTTTTATATGGTGAACTTGCAAGAGTTTTACCTTGGGTCAGATCCTCAATATTCACGTCCGAGGAAAATTATCGGGTTTGTGAAGCCTATGCTAACTCCTTTCAACTTTATTTACTTCAATAACAGTTTTACAATATGCAGAAGTTTTGCTTTTGTTTTTCAGGAGATGCGTATACCGACAGGGATTAACATGTTTAGCAACCTTAGGAGGTTAGACTTGAAATATCACATCTTACCCGATCAACTTTCAGTTGCTCCAGTTCTAGACTTGTGCCCCCTACTTCAGGAATTGAATTTAGAGCCGACTCATGAGATTACACAGGTGATTGATGCTTGACTATTAAAATTGTGTCATCTTTAAGAATCCACAAAGTCAACATATACATGTAATTTATTGTCAAATATTTTAAGTGTGCACTTTGAGAAAAGTTTCCATATTGTGTTTACTAACTTAAGATTAGGAATCTAGAGTTAATCCCTTTTTGGTAGTTTAGAGTTAATCTGATACCCGAAGAGTTTGTCAGATCTTTAATGACCCGTATTTCCTTTCACATCTTAGCATCCTGGATTTCAATAGGCACTGATAAAGTGACAGCCCTTTTTCTTTTTTGTGTTTCCTTTTTGGAGAAAAAAGAAACAGAACCACACTATAATCAAGGATAGGGATTTTGGGTAAACTGCTTATTTGCCAAACTGCATTAGTTGGTCATGATTGTTGAAACATAAAATTGTTATGATGGTGTTTTACTTACCAAGTTCTCTTGTTGCAGACATCACGACCATTTGATGAGGGACAAATGCAAAAGAAAAATGTCAAATTTCATACACAGCTGAAAAAGTTGGGATTAAGTGGATATGCTGCAAGAATGAGGGAGACCGAATTTGCTTTATACATCCTTAGGAGTGCAATCGCCCTGGAGCAAATGTATGTCAGCTGTTATTATCAATTTTACGATCATGGAAGATCTACGTGGGTATGCCGTCCTCTTCAGTGGAAAAAAGGTACAGTTAAAAGGATCCACCAACGGTTTCAAAGGCACGCTATTTCCAAGAGCGCAAAGATTTCAATTAGTGTTCTAGAATAGTGAGCGGAGGATGTATGTGCTAATGAAACTTCATGTTCGTTTTCATCTTTCATATCATCTTCACCAGCGGATATTTACTATTTATTATTTATCTGAATTTAGTTGAGAGATACTTCCATCACTTTCTGACCTGTCAACAATATTAATTTATGCGTATGTTTTCTAGTAACTCGAGAAATTATTTAACAAACTGTGGAAATTTCTTTCTTTTTGCTGTACTCCATTTTATCCGTTTCCTTTAGCTTTTGGTAGATTGATGATAATAGATTGATTAAATGTTTCTTCAATACTGGAGCAATTGTCGTAGTTAATCATATGGAGCAACTTCTGTCACCTACATTCAGGGACCGACGGCGCGGTTGATTTTGAATGGGATTAATTAGAAAATGATAAAAATGGGAGGTAATTGCAGATAACCCCCTAAGAATGAGATCAGTTTATTTACAGTTGAACCCCATATGTTTTCATGATATCTAGTAGATGCACTCTCAATTTCAGAACTACAGAGTAATGTTTAGTGCAGTTTTACGGTAATGTCGATATTTATGTGACTTTAACATTATGCATTTTTAGCTTGGAGTAATATATTGTTGTGACTAGTGGGGAAGTTAGCAATATTAGACCCTAATTGCATATCACACTACAAAATTAGACCTTTTCGAAAAAAGCAACTCAATTTTAGACCCCTGTGGGACCCACTCAATTGAAAGTTTTAAAATACCCTTACTAAGGTTAAAAGATGGATAATTGCAAGCTTCCTCCTTGCTTTATCAAGAAATTGCTCAAGACCCCCTATATTATTCAAAGTATTTCGAGCAGTCCCTATAATTTTAAATTATTTATCTTTAGTCCTCGAACTTTAGAAATGGTTTATTTTGGCCCCACAAAACAACAAAAACATCAAAAAATCCATGAGAGTAATTATACATATTTAAAAAAAAGGGAATCCCAACTCCCTTTTATAAATCTGAATAAATTTGTTTTACATTCATAATTTACATACATGCCAATTCCCGCTCATATTTTAAGTGCTTTTATTGATTGTCTTAATACTTTGGAAAATTTAGATTATACTAATACAGAATTAATATTAGAATTACGAAATCAATTAATAATTAGGAGAGAAATTTGGGTTAATAATTATCTTAACATACCACCTAAATTACGAGATCACAAAAACTATATTAAATACCTTTTAATTTTAAATATACTAATAGCAGCTTTTTATGAAAATAGATCCTTCTAATTATAAAAGATTAGAATATTTAAATCTAGAATATAGTTTAGCCTCAGTAAAAGTAAAAATGATTAAACCTTTAAATATAGATAATAGCGATTTAAATGGAAAAGAATGGAAATTAACCAAACACCTAGAAGAAAAAGAACAAACTGATAATGAAACAGAAACAAACTATATGAATATTATAGAAGAAGAAGAAGTTAGAATAAGTAGTAGATTTGCAAATATTATAGAAGAAGAAGAAGAAGTTAGAATAAGTAGTAGATTTGCAAATATTATAGAAGAAGAAGAAGAAGTTAGAATAAGTAGTAGATTTGCAAATTGGGAAATATTATCCGACATAGAAAGCGAAGAAGATGAAGAGGAAGAAAATATAGAAGAAATAGATGAAGAGATTAGACAAATAGAAAGCCAACTTAAAAATGATTATAGACCAAAAAATATGAAAGAAATATCAAGAAAGAATTTTGAAATAAATAATTTATGAGAATTAGTAGATGGAATGTATTTGGAAGCAATGAATTTAGATATAAATTTAGAATCTGCTGAAGAAGAATTTAAACAATATTATAATATAGATTTAGTAGATGATATATGCTCAGGAAAAATAGAATTTGAAAAATTCTTTAAAAATAAGGGAAAAAGTAATAACGAAATAACATTTATAGCAAATAGTCAAGCTAGTACTAATAGTAATCCAGAAAAAATAAGTAAAGTAGAACTTGACTATAGTGAAGTTTCAGCTAGAAACGTAGAACTAAATGAAAAGTCAGAATGGAAAAATTTAGTATATAAATATGAATCTACTCAACCAGAAAAATATGTAGGAATAAGATAGCCCATAGGAAAAACCATAAGTGAAACAATGTTAGTAATTGAATTAGAAAACCCTCAAATGTGGCCAGAAGAAGTAAATATATGGGAACAATATGTAGTAAAATATTGGGAAATAAATAAAAAAGCTGATATGGATGTGTTTAACTTGTTAGAAACATGTTTAGAACCTACAACATTATCTATTTGGAAAAATAAAAAGAAAATCAATCCAACTAAAATTAATGAAATAAAAGCCTTAAAAAATAATCTTTACAATTTTCCTAAAACCCTAATAATAGGATTAGATACAGAAGGTATACTTAGTTTTAATCTTGTATCCAAAGAATTTGAAAAGCAATTAAGTTACACTGTTATCAGTAGAACTGCAGAAAATAGATTAATGAAAATAACAAAGGAATTAATTAATGTAGGAATACAATTCAAAGATTTTTCAGGAAATTACAGTAGCAAATACACATTAAGGCAAGTACTTATAGCACCAGATAATATAAACAGCCAAGAATTCCTTTTAGGGTTAAACTTTATTTGTGCATTAAATGGAAGTATATTAGTGGGAAAAAATCATATTACTATTAGCAAACATAATTATACAATTCCAACTAATCGATACATTAAACAATCAGAGTTGACTGCGAAGCGTGGTGGACATGGTATTTCTGAGTTAAACTTTTTCAAAGAATTCGAACAAAACAATATAGAATCTGAAACCTTAGAAGTATTTATAGTAAGAAATAATGCAGAAAGAGAAAAATCTAGGATAATATATAATTATAAGAGACTTAATGATAATACAGAAGATGATGCTTATAGAATACCTAATAAAGATGAGTTAATTAATCTAATACAAAATAAAAAGATATTTTCAAAATTTGATCTAAAAAGTGGATATAATCAAATTAAAATGGTAGAAAAAGATAAAAAATGGACAACGTTTAGTTGTAGTGAAGGACATTTCGAGTGAAATGTTCTATCTTTGGATTTAAAAAATGCTCCAACAATATTTCAAAGATTTATGGAGAGTATATTTAAACATTTAGAGTTTTGTTTAGTATATATAGATGACATTTTAGTAGCTTCTAAAAATTTTAAATAGCATCAAGATCATTTAAAACAAGTATTTAATTTAATAGAAGAAAATGGAATAGTAGTATCTAAAAAGAAAATGGAACTTTTTAAGAAAAAAATAAGCTTTTTAGGCTTAGAAATAGGAAATGGACAAATTAAATTACAACCACATATAGCTCAAAAGATTTTAGATTTCCCTGATAAAATAAAAAATTTAAAACAAATACAAGCTTTTTTAGGAATATTAAATTATGCTAAAATTTTTATTCCTAATCGTAATAAATTAGTAGGATCTTTATATAAGAAAACTGGGAAATGAGGACAAAGAAAATTTAACGCTAAAGATGCTCAGTTAGTAAGAAAAATAAAAGAAGTAGTAAAACAATTAGGATCTTTAGAATTACCCTTAGTAACTAATTCTATTGTTATAAAAATAGATAGTTTGTCAAAAGAATGGGAAGCTATAATAACAAAACCTACTAAGCATTCCCCCAAAACATTTGAAAAAATATTAGCTTATGCTAGTGAATATTTTAATAAAGAAAGAGGTAATTGGACTAATTTAGATTATGAAATAGCAGGAGTTATAAAAGCCATAAATAATTTTAGAATTTATTTGAATAAACCATTTACTATAAGAACTGATTGTGAAGCTATAATCTTTTTCATAAAAAATAAAAATTCTAGAAAACAAAATAATCATAGATGGTTAAATTTTAGAAATATTATAGCAGGAAATGAATATAAAGAAAATTTGAACATATAAAAGGAAAAAATAATAGTATAGCTGAATTGTTGAGCAGACAATTAACTATAATTTTGGGAAACAGAATGGACTCACAAGGAAAAAGCAATCAACAGCCCAGGCCTACATTCTTAACAGCTCTTACAAGACCAGCCCAAGACCCTTCTTTTTCAATTGAAACCCAGCATTTCAATCCAGCAATCCATAATACATATTTCAGAACTAAAATGTTTGGAAAAATTTCCCTTCCAGTTAAACATAATTTCAAGCCTCCTAGAGACACTGCTTATATTACTGAAGATCAAAGCATATTACTAACTGCTTTGTGGGAATCTCATAATTCAAGCAATAAACTGGCAGCACTAAATGCATTGTGTCACTATTTTGGGAAAGAAAATAAAAAATTTCCAGCAAAGGAAGCAACAGTCTATCTTGTTATTAGAGGACAACCCGTCGAAATTTTTGAAGAATACCAACTCGCATTAGAAAGCATTCAGAAAGTTTCAAATGGATATATGGTACCCTTCAAACAATTATACGAAGCAATGGTAGCAGCAAGAAGATTACTAGGCCCAGATTTTTATATTCAACCCAATGCCGCAAATGCAAAACCCAAAATACTTTTAACAGAAAAGCAACCTATAAGCCTAGATGTAGAACAACTCAAAAACGATCTTGAAACCATTACCAAGCAATTCAGAAACCTCAATATACTGTATCAAGACCTTTTAGCTCAGCACGAAGAACTCCAAGCCCATATTTCAAGCCCAAAAGAGAAAGAAATTCCTAAACAAATCAAGGGTAAATGCTACCAATTCTTTTCTGTTCGAACCTTTTTTAACCCTTGTCAAACCATTTTAGCCCTACCTGAAGAAATACAAGACCCAATCTGGCCGAAAGCAGAAAAAAGGTTTTATTCAAAAATGTTAAAAGCAGCCCAAATCATCATTAAGTAGCAAATAGATGGAATAAAGCCCAAGACTCAACTTCTACAATGGAAAGGAGAGCCTATTCGCCAAAAAGGATCATTAAAATTCTATACAATTAAGTATTTGCACTTGCCAAGCATTCACATCGACACCTCAGTATTCAGAGAATGATGGATAGATGACATTTTTATCATCTTACGATTGCTCTTAGATTATGGTTTCGTATCAAGAATTTTTGTATCAGATCCATACCAAGTCATACATCTAGGAAGACAGCTTTCAGAAATAGTTAATTTTCATTTCGATCAAGGAGCAGTTAATCTTCGATTTAATATAGCAGCATTTCCCCTTATATGGAACAAATCAGGAGTAGAAATGGGACATTTATTTATATCAATTTCAGAAGAATATGAAAAGTGGGAACCAATGTCAGGAAGTTTCTGGACAGATCATGAAGAAGATCTCAACCCCTTAGCAGATGAAGAAGAACTCAAGTTAGCATTGGAAATTAGAAGAAAAAGGCAACAACATTTATTAATGCCTAATTACGATCTAGTATCAGGTTTCAAACTTATTTTTCAAGCCCGTCATTAGAGCATATTTGTTCTAGAAAAGGTCAAAGTTAGATACCAAATTGCAACACCCGGGAAGAAAGCTATGGCAAGTTTAGAATATCAGCCCAAGTATAATCCAGATCTAGAAGGATGCAGCCGAGATACATACTAGAAGACAAAGTTTCAACAAGTTTCAGCAATTATTCACCATCTTCAGCATAGAAGCAATAATTTAGCATCAAGACAAAGACATTGGATTCCAGACAAAGGCCATAAATTCAGCAAAGACAATAATTTGAAGCAATATTAAAAGCAGCAAAAGAAGCAATAGTTCAGCAACTGAACGAAATGGTACAGCAAAGATCAGACAGCTAGCCTCAATAATGCAACTTTTCTGTACATATTTACTGTTCACTATTGCCACATATGTACTTTTTTACTGTTTAGACACTGTTTGTAATAATGGCAGTTTGGATGTCAAATTTCTCTTCATTTTGTTGTAATGTCCGAGGCCTATATAAGGACCTCATCCCTCATATTGTAAACTCGCCCCTTGAACACTCTTCAATCCACACTTCTTGGTTGCTAGAGAGTCTCTCACCTTTCTTGTAATAAAATATCTTCTTTTTGTGCAATAATATCTTGTAAGTTTTTATATGTTTTATAATGCATAGTGAGTAAACTACCCTCAGGGACGGGATTCCCCTACTATTTAAAAATGTTATAATTCTCTCATGTTCAAAAACTACAAAAACATTAAAAAATCGAAAATACAAAAACATTAAAAATGCTAAAAATGATGATGAACAGTAGTAACATTGTACTCTTTCATCTTCTCAATTTCTAGTAGATGCACTCTTAATTTCAGAACTACAGAGTAATGTTTAGTGCAGTTTTACGGTAATGTCGATATTTATGTGACTTAACATTATGCATTTTTCGCTTGGAGTAATTTATTGTTGTGACTAGTGGAACTGTTATTTAATGAATGATAGACCCCTTTTGTTAGTTATGTGCAACTGTTATGCAATTACTTTGCAAGTTATAACAGAAATAATTGAAACCTGCCGAGCACATGACTTTACGGATGTAATCTTAGTTCATGAACATCGCGGAGTGCCAGATGGTATTATCATAAGCCATCTTCCTTTTGGACCCACTGCATACTTTGGATTACTCAATGTGGTGAGTAAATATACTTATGTTGGCATATTCACACTTTTTGTCTCCTGTGTGATATCGTAAACTCAGCAATCTCCTCATGTAGGTTACAAGACACGATATCAAAGATAAAAAAGCTATTGGAACAATGCCTGAGGCTTACCCACATTTGATACTTGACAACTTCTCTACTAAGGTTATACTTCATTCACCTCGATACATACATCTTTTTCTTTTCATTTTAAATAATAGTGGAATTTGTTAATTCATTGTGTAATTTTCCCTAACTAATTAGTTAATTCATTGATATTTGCAGGTCAAACTTGGAACGATGGATCAAGATGAAGCTCAAACTGAATGGGTCATCAGACCTTATATGAACACATCAAAGAAACGGAATTTTCTTGGGGATTGATGGCGAGAAAGAATGTGCTTTGGCGTCGTTCTCGTTCCAAAGGCGTTATTGAATCACTTTGTAGTAGAATCTTTAGGTAGTGTTTTAATTTAATTTTGTATCCCAAAAACCATCATAAAAAAATTAAAAATGTGTGCACTAGGCAAACTTCGGGTAGACTTTGTCAAGAGTCTGCTTTCAAGTCCAAAAAAGGAAAGGCCTCATCTAAGTTGATTAGATGATCCACATCGTCTTATATAGTAATGTTATTTGCTTTCTCGTCATCTTTGTTTCGTGAGCTGCTATTGGAACATTTTATGCTGTTTGCATACTAATCCTTGGAGCGAGTTTTAAATAATCTTATTATCAACCCAATTGGTAATGGAAAGAAAAGAAAATGTAAAGTCTGTTACTCAACCGAAGAAGAAACTGTATAGTTTATTACTCAATAGAAGAAAACACGAAGAGGCAACGAAGAGAACTATGCAGCACACCTTCCATTATGTGCAAGAAGGAGAAGAACTGCACTTTTTGTTACACGCATAGATATGGATCTTCTGTTACACATTCTTGTTACATTTCCTGTAACAGAAAGTGTAGCACTGGATATTTGCGTGTAACAAAAAATGTAGCATCGGATATGTAACAGAAGATTTGAATTGCAACAAGTGACCTAAATCCGAAAACAAGTAAATACAACAATAGGCACGTAGTGGGGACCAAGCAAAAGAATAAAGAGCGCTCCAACAAAACATACAAACATGGGGTGCAAGGGGGCAAAAAAAATTGAAAAATAAATCTTGAGGTAACTTTTGTATATTCCAAAAAAAGATTTACTGCACTATGCAATATCTTAACTGCAAAATAAATGGCGGTTCGGATGCAAAGTATCCAATACACTAGAAAAATGCTATGAAAGATAATGAATTTCAAGTAACGTGATTTTTATACGATTGGAAGCAATAGCTATTCCCAGCATCCAAGTTGCTGTTTTTGTTAAGACCCCCAGTTTTTACAGCGGAATCACATTAGTAGGTACAAGAGAAAAGGAAAAGAACACAAAAATTACTTGGAACATAATTTTTTTTCGTGCAACTAAAGATGAAAACACAATTTTGAACATTAATCATGATCAATACACCAAGGTCTAACCATTTCAACAGGATATACATATGACTCCCCTAAATCCGTCCCTGCATATGAGATAACTACAAATGAGATATCTCCAACTAATAGCCTAGAATTTTCATAAGCTAGCAAAGACAGCCATATCTACATACCTGATACATGCATATACCGACTGTCGGAAATGGAATCGATGGAACAAATGAAAGTAGGGGGATCGGAAATGGAATCGATGGAACAAATGAAGTAGGGGGACATCGAGGATAGTCTCTTGATCGCAAAAACTCGTCTTTCAACACGGACAAAGCAGTAGAAAAGCGGAGAGCTTTTATCACATATATTCCTCTTGACACCTGAATCAGGAAAGCGAAAGGATGATTAAGAACATGATTTGCTGATACTGATGCACAAAATGGTACTTGAAAAGCATTAGTGAATTGTGGGTCTGATTGTGACAGTGATACAGCGAGATCACCACAACTGTGTTGTAAACTTTGTGTCCCGGGACGGTGTTTAGAGAATGTTAGTCGAAGCAAGAGTATACTCTTTGTCTTTGAAACAATATTGCCTCACACACGGTGCTCACAGAATATGGCAATTGTTTATCCAAGATTCAGTGGCTAGTGTTTCGACGTAGTAACACTGCAAACTTCGCAATTTGGCGAACAAAAAAATAAATAAAATAATTTGAACTCTCTTTTATACCATGTAAGAAATGCACTTAAAATCTAAATGCACAAAGAAGAGAAGAATCAATTGAGTGGGCAATTCAAAAATGAGGGGGCTATTTATGGAAGACTGAAAGTTCACAACTTTTTGGTTTAGCCCCCTGCAGATGCCCTTTCGCCCAAAAATGCACCATTTCAGCCAAACAAAGACCCTTTTGTTGAAACAAATAGCTTTCTGGCGGAAAGGGTGCACGCGGACCAGGTGCACCGGCATCACGTGCCATCGTGGCCATTGATCGCACGACAATGGTCACAAGATTGCGTCTGGCCGTGTAGAGGTTTCATCTAATTGTCAAAAATATTTTATGGAAGGAAAACAAAATAAATTAAACCAAATAATTAATTTATATGTATTTTGTACAAAAAGATAAATCCGAACGGGCCAAGCGCAAGATCCGATCTGCACCCGCGACCCACAACCTCGGCCCAGGCCCGAGCCCGTACCGGGTCCAATGGAACGTGAGTATGAGGATTTAACAATTTGGGCCTAAGCCCAAACACATAAGTTCTCCCTCTTCCACTAAATTGTGGTGCCCTAGGGGCCCAAACCATAATGTCAATCCAAGAATTTATAAATCCATTCGATTTAGGATGAAACTCCAATGTGGGACAAGCCTCTTATAGGCCTTTCCATATTCCGACATTTCACTAACACTTTTAATGCATTTTGGTGTCTTATTTTGGACATTAATTTCTCATTCATTCCAAATTGGATTTGAGCAATTACATATACTAAATTCATCTACTTGGAATGTAGATCAATATTAGCCAAAGAATTTCCGATTTCGATAAACGGAACTCACTTAAATCGTTAGTTAAAGTTGGGCACAAATTATTTTTCTCAAATCGAATTTTCCAACAATCCCTCACATGAATGAAATTAATGCACGTGCTTATGCAGACGCTTAGGAGAGTTCAAACGAGAGGTTAATGAATCGGGAGAGTTAGGTTTTTGCTTTGAACCTTCTTTAGTGAGATACGATCAGATTTAATTACTGTTCAATGAACGCATTTGAATTGGTAGCGTTTGGTGTAAACCAGACAATGATACTCACATAATAACTTCTCTAACAATTTTTGTTCTCATTGTTGTGTCCATTTTGCCCATGGAGCACATCTTGGATTCATAAGTGTTTATGTTTCAAGCGGCCCACACTTCGCACTTACATAGGTGACCTCTTATTAAGAGTACCCTACTATACTCCACTTTGTTACGTCTCATCCTTAGACAGTATAAGAATCATTGAAAACATCCTGCTTAACCTCACTTGCGCTCTGCAGGTTTTGCACTTGTATATCCTATGAATGGGTAGGAGTTTTTAAACTCCTCAAGTGTGACACAGAATCTTCATAGCTTAGTTGTCCCATTGAACCAAGATCTTAGGATCTCTAGTCAATATGGTTGGGTCACCACTATGTCAATTCTTAAGTTGTAGGCTTTAAGCCCATTCCCCTTGATAACCAGTATACTTGATCTCTCGGTAAAGCTTTAGTCGATGGATCCACAATATTTTCCTTTGATTTTACATATGTGAAGTAAAAACATGACCTCCTATAAGAAAACTAATATTATTGTTTTAAACAAATATTATTGATAACTAATATTATTTTTTGCCTAATGTTTGACCAGATATAAAAAATATATGAAGTAAAAACATTAAATGATATAAGAAAACTTGACCTGATTTTAACTAATGTATGAAAGAAAGCTAATATTATTATTTCTAATTATATTTTAAATAATTAATAATGATGTTCAAATATTAAAATGTGTAAATAAACGTTAAAAAGGATTGATAGTATAGTAAAAGTTATATTTGTCTTGCATATTTAGAGAAATTATGTGTTTAAGTAATACATGTGCACTTTTTATAATTTAGTTAAAAATAAAGTGAATTTAGAGTGTGGTTATCACTTTTGGGAGTGCTAATATCAAGGAAAAATTACAATTTTGGTCATATATATTAAGGGGTGTCAACTTTAGGACAATACCTTTTCCAAGCTCTCAGGCTCAAGCTCTGTCTGGTCTTACTTGCTCCTTCTCTCTTCCATGCCATCTTCGTCAAACTTGCTTATCCAATGAAAGGAAGTTGACTCATGGCAATTTTGGTCCTCCAAATTGAAAAATTCTAAAAATTGGGGATTTTGCATCTGATTTGGGAAATTTTTGAATCTTGGATGGAAAATTGGCTTTTTTGCTGATTTTGGGGGAATTATTGTGCATCCATTTGAAATGTACAATATAAAAATAAACCTGCTGAAATACAAGTATACTAAAATATGTTTACATACATACATAGAAAATAAAAATATCGTAATAAACAATCACAATATAATTAAAATTAACTTATTTTTATTTTTCATACTTTAACATGTATCAATTTTTTCTTTACTCACTAATACTCACATTTTTAAAGTATCATGAACTAATATAAATTTACGTTATTATATTTTATATATATATAAAAATATATACATAATAAAAATAAAATTTTACACATCAGAATGCATAGTGGGAATATATTTAATTAATGTATAGCTTGATAATCACATGCTCTTATTTATTTAGTTATTTATTTATGGACTTGTTATACTTTAATTGAAGTTTTAATAATAAAATTATTTGAAGTTTGAGAATCAAAGTATTTTCTAAAAGATTCATATATTTTTTTTAAACAATAACTTTCTAAAGCTTTGATATACTCATTGGAGGGATACGAGGAAAGATATGTTGGGAAAAATGTATAAAACGAGGCGGAAACAGTATAACAATTTTTTTTAAAGATTTTCCAAAACAAAATCAACCCGGGCTTTTATCACATGTATGTAAAGGAAGGATTTCGACACTTTACCCGTTGAAGCGAATTGGTTGGAGAAATCTAACTTTCGAGATCTTCACTTCTTTCGCGAATTGATCCAACTGATTGATTCTTGATCTGAGCAGTACAATTGCGCTGCCTCTAAATTGTCCCACCAAAAAACTTGAATGAAAATCTCCTCCTTCTTTGGTTTGGTGGCCAACAGCAAGGTTAAGAGAGGGGAGAGAGTTTTTCTTTCTCTTGTAGCTCGTGTATTATGACTTGTGTTGCATGTAGGTTTTTAAGACTTATTTATATCACTTAAGTCAAAACCCTTTAGACTCAAAAAGCCCATGTTGGGCCTCCACTATGGCCAACCTGGTCATTATGGATGCGCCTCATGGTGCTTCAATTTTGATCTAATCCAATCTTTTATTTAATTATTTAATTCAATCCAACTGTAGCGCTCATAATGTGGATCATAGTAGTATGAATCCATGCAAAGAAAACTGAATGAAAATGACTAAAATTGATAAAAGAGACCAAAATGTAATTGAGAGAGAAAACTAAAAAGAAGAGATAATTCTTTAACTTCTAAAACTCCTTACAATCATATAAGAGAGCTTATATATAGCCAAGAGTCCCAATCTATTATAACTACCTAACAACCAGTGTTTTAAAGGACAAAGACATGGGGCAGTACGTTTTATGTTTTCTAGGACGGGGCGTAAGCCTCGTGGTGCAGGGCGTATGCCCCGTGATCTTTGCTATTTATATTAAAATATATATATAAATAATGTTAAAAATTGATTCAATTTAGCAAAAAATTAAAAATAGTGGTGGAAAAATTTAGGAAAAAAGATTGAGATGGAGAGTTAAAAAAACAATATTTTCAGCCATGCTAGCTAATGTTCAACTCTTGCCTAATACTCTTATTTAAGATCATTATCTTCATCATCGGTTCCCAATCTTAAACATTCCACTTTATTAACACCACCGATTTGCACCAATTCATTAACACATTTTCCTCCAAAAGAGGGTGGACTTTGGCTTTAAAGTTAGAATAAATCAGGACCAAAAAATATTAAAATTGGGCTAAAACAACCTAGGCATATAGTCACACCCCGACAGTTTGAAATATTTTTAGACCATTAGGACGTGTCATATTTTTCATAAACGGGAGTCTAGAGGCTATTTGAATATTCTAGAAAGGTCTAGGAAATTCTAGAAAAATCTAGAAGAATCTTCAAAGTACTAGAATACTTTAGAAGAACGTAGATCAAGAATGTAGATCCTTACAAAGAGCTCTAGAACAGTGTAGAACTATGTAGAATGTCTTAGATTAGTTTAGATGGTAGTAGAAGTATGTAGAATGTTGTAAAGATGTGTGGACCTCTCTAGAAATATGTGCATATGATGAAGTTTTTAGGATAGAGAATATCCTAAGAAATATTATTGGAGGGCTCTAGAGAGTCTCTCTCACATCCGTATGATCAAATAAATCTCTACCGTTTATTAAGATTGTGAATTAGTATAAATAAAAGTAAAAGTGTCATTTGGCAATGCCCCGCTTCTAGGTGAGCCTCGGGGCGCGCCCCGTGAAGGCTTTTTAAAACACTGCTAACAATCAACTAATGTTAATGGAAAATACACTTCTAAAATTCTATTTGTAAAGTAACAACTTTAATAGTGAAATGCGACTAATCCATCTTCCATTCCAGATCATTACATCAACCTCAAAATCCTAACCTAACCTTGAATAGTGAAAAATCAACATTAGTATCGAAAAATAATGCCATTTTCACAAAGGGGGGACATCCAGCGCTCCTCCAGTTAGCGATAGCTGACTTCACCTTATCTAGGTAATGGAGACGTAAATATATTCCCATCATAACCAAGGCAATACTAATATTCCTCAATTGGGCTGTCCAATGAAAAGATTGGACAGCCACTTGAGGAATCAGATCGAGATCCACTACCGGAGGCTGGACATCACCTGGAGGGTTGTCACAACCTCCAGCTGGTGGACTATCATCAGCTGGTTTATCTTCTGCCTCATTTTCTTCTTCATTATTGTGATCATATAAAGGCATTCTCCAAGCAAATCTCATACTGTCCAAGTAGGTTGGATATCTGTAGAAAAATGAATAAAAAATTAGTAAAATATAATAAAAAGTAAACATGATATTGAAAAATGAAAGTAAATTATCCCGGGAACCGTATAAACATATAGTGACCCGACAATGATTGCATGATTAGAATAACAACAAATGCAAAATTGTACGTGAAAAAAAATCAAATAAGTGAATTGAGTGAAAATATGATGCATTCTTTATTTTATTTATAAAAAATTTAGACATGACTATTCAGATGTAATATGTTGTTTGCATTTATTTTATCATTATAATCTCATGATAAAGAATGTATTCAATGTTACTGCATGTAGAAATATGAAAGTGATATATTCTCTACATTATTAGAAAAATTGATAAGATAAAAGAAAATGAATCTACTTGTGCAAAGCACAAAAATGCAATGTTGTGGCAAATAAGAAAGATACATGGACTACTGATCTATGCATAAACATGCTAAAAGATAATAGTAATATTATTTTATCAAAAGTTTAATGTCTTGAAATATATATAGTTAAAGGCACATGGTGACGATATACGATTATTGAACAAATAAATAAAAAGTATAGGCCAAATACCACTAATAGTCTCTGAACTTTATCATTTGTATCACTTTAGTCCCTCATCTTTTAAATGCACTCAAATAGTCACTCGAGTATATTATTTGTCTCACTTTAGTCTCTCGTCTCTCAAATACGCTCAAATAGTCCCTCAACTCTTAGAGGAGATTTTTTTTAAAACTTTTGCAAAAAAAATTCCTCCAACACTACCTACCAACCATCTGCAACAAATAAAAATGGGTAACAGGGCATCAACGGCAAGATGAGACGAACAATGAGATTTGCAGATGGTGGAGAAGGAGGATGGCGATTTGCAGATGGTAGAGGAGGCGGTGTTGATGAGGCGACATTGTTGGATTTTCTGAAGGTGGGGGTAGCGGTGTGTGATTTTTCAACAGTGGGGGAACGTCATTTGATTTTCAGAGGGTGGAGGATGACGACGCAATTTGAGAAGGGTGGAAGTGGTGGCAACACATCCGGTGGATAGAAGGTGGAGATGATTGAGCCAGGAGAGTGGGATGAGGGAAAAAGTGAATTAAGGTTAGGGTTGTGAGGAAGAATTGGAAAAAAAATTTAAATCTAAAATAATTAGAAAAATATAAAATAAAATAGATAAAAGTAGAGAGTTTCAGAAGAAAAATTCTCGCAAAAGTAAAAAAATGCCATGTCTTAACATGGTGTAACACGTGCCTCAAGGTTCCATCAGTTTTTAACGGATAATTGAATAGAGGGACTTTCATGATATGAATATGAGAGTTGAGGGACTATATAAGCATATTTGAATGACGAGGGACTAAAGTGAGACAAATAATAGACTTGAAGGACGATTTGAGTGCATATGAGAGATAATGGACTAAAATGGGACAAATGTAGAGTTGAAGGACTATTGGTAGTATTTGGGGATGAAAGTATACGATAAAAGTGAATGTCGATTTAGATTATGAAAAGAGAGTGATAGGAGTCATTTTGCACAAAAAACATCAGAGAGTAACGTATAAAAGAGAGGGTTAGTAGACCATTACCTGTGACAAGAGGCGCAGCCGATGACAGATTGGAAGAAGCAGAAAGATGACCTTGGAGAGAAGAGAACCCGTCTTTTCTATTTTGTAGTAGACTGAAAATATTATTATGTGGGCGTCCAAGTTCTTTTTCTTTAACTTAATCAATATTGATTTTTCATTGTAAAAATCAATTTTTTGTCAAAAAATTTGGAGGTGGATGGGAAATGAATTTGACTTTGCCGCCAACATTATTTACTAGCCTCATTTTTTTAGCTTTAAAGAACATAGCATAGGAATTGTATTTTAGTGTATACAGTATATCGCATGAGAAAATCATGGTAAATAGGTATCTTTTTACTATATATGATATATCAATGTGTAGTATTTATATAATAAAATATAAATGTTTTTACTACAACTTGAAAATCATGACTAAAATGTTTGTTTTTTTTTCCGGTGAAAGTAAGACTTTATACTAACAAACAAATATGTACACAAAGGATCCCAAAGGCATTTTACAGAATTACTATTGCCTCAAGACAAATCAATGCTATAAAGTGAAAGATTTTAACATTCTAGATAACTATTCTTTTACCCCTCTAATTGTGTAAGTATGCCATATCTCTATTTGTCATCTTTTTCCTTATACCTTCAGTAAATCTCATATTCATATCCATCTTCACCAGACCATATACAGTATCACTACTCCTTTCCTTTTGAGTAAAAACTCCCTGTTACGTTCCTCCCAAACTCTATAAATCAACCCAGCAAAGCATGCCCGAATTATACTCTGTTTGTATCTCCAAGTGCGAAATGCATATAACAACCACCTCTTCAACCTATTAAAATGCAATGGGACTCTCTGAACATCCAGCCATGCCATAACATTATCCACAACATGTTTTACACAAGTACATTGAAAAAACAGATGCTCAATCGTTTCCGTCATCAAACCGCACAAGACACAATTCTTATCTGGGATTAAGATAAATTGACTAAGTCTGCCCCTTGTAAGCAGCTGATTATGCATTACAAGCCAAACAATGAAGGAGTGTTTTGGAATGTTATAACTGTTCCAAACAAAGCAACCTGATCTGAAATTTGGAAGTCACCTTTGAGCCAATCATATCCACTTTGCACTGTATTTTTCTTTGAGGGAAGGTGCTGTCATTGATTATATATATATCCGTGTCTCAATAATATTTTCACCTTATCCAACCGTTTCCAAGCCCAGCTGCTATCCTGGGGTGGGGAATATTCCCAAAAATATGTGTCCTTTAAATAAACCGCCCCTATTCCTTTGATCCAAAGGGAGTGCTTTTTTGGGAAATTGCCCATATTTGCTTCCGTACAGATGCAGCATTCCACAATATACAACATTGATATTTAATCCACCGTTTTTCTTTTTTTCGCAAACTCTATCCCAACTCATTATGGTCAATTTATGATTCCCTTCCCCTTTTCCCCATAAGAAGTCTCTACACTTACTTTCCACCAACTTCACAATATATTGTGGGAGTATGAACACACTAGTCCAGTAAGTATGTAACGCAAATAAAACAGAATTAATGAGTTGAGTTTGACCTGCATATGACAAATTTCGAGAAACCTACCTTGCCAACCTGTTTGTGATTCTATCAACCAAAACCGAACATTCCATCTTTAACCACATTGTTGGAGATTGTAATTTTGAAAGAAAAGAAACATAGAAACAAGATTTTTAACATGGTTCAGTCATAAAAGACTTACATCCATGGAAAGATAATAGCTGTTTCTTTTTATTTTTCTATATTTTTCACTGTACAAAGTGCACTCTTTAAATAGAGTTCACGAGGGAGGCTAAATAAGGGAGAAAAGCACAATTACAGATTTTAAGAGAATTTCCTTTTCACATCAGTACAAAATAAGAAACAAATAAGGAGGAAATCAAGAGAATATTTTCCTCCTTAAACATAGCAATTTCCACACTCCCCCTCAAGTTGGACATGAAGTTGGATCATAGATATCAATCATGTCCAACTTGCTTGTGAAATCATCAAAACTTTGCCTTGGCAGTCCCTTGGTGAAGATATCAGCAGTTTGTTCTTTTGTATGGACATAAGTCATGCAAATTATTCCTTTCTCAACTTTTTCTTTGATGAAGTGTCGGTCCACTTCTATATGTTTGGTTCTGTCATGTTGGACTGGATTGAGAGAGATGTTGATTGCTGCTTTGTTATCACAGTAAAGCTTGATGGGCAAGTTAACTATGATGTGTAGTTCTTCCAAGAGTTTTTGTAACCATAGCCCTTCACATATCCATTGTGCAACGACTTTGAATTCAGCTTCGGCGCTACTTCTTGCCACCACATTTTGTTTCTTGCTCCTCCAAGTAACTAAGTTACCCCATATAAAAGTACAATATCCGGTAGTGAATTTTCTATCATCAATCGATCCTGCCCAGTCTGCATCTGTAAAAATCTCAACTTCTCTTCTTTCGCACTTCTTAAAGAATAACCCTTTTCCTGGAGTACCTTTGAGGTATCTTAGAATCTTGTAAACTGCTTCCAAGTGGGTTTCCTTAGGTGATTGCATGTGCTGACTAGCTACACTCACTGCAAAGGCAATATCGGGTCTGGTGTGTGATAAGTAGATCAATTTTCCCACAAGTCTCTGATATCTCTCCTTATCAACACTTTCTCCATCATTATCAGTTCGTTTCCCAGCTTCAATTGGAGTATCACTTGATTTACAACCCAGCATTCCAGTTTCGGTTAAGAGATCAATGACATATTTTCGTTGTGAAACACTGGTACCCTTGCTTGATCTAGCAACTTCCATGCCCAAGAAATACTTCATTTGTCCCAAGTCTTTGACCTCAAATTTGGTAGATAGGACCCTTTTTAATCTTTCCATTTCAACTATATCATCTCCTGTTAAGACAATATCGTCCACATACACGATCAAAATTGTCTTTCTTCCTTCTCTAGATTTTTTGAAAAACATGGTGTGTTCAGATTGTCCCTGTTGATATCCTTGTCCTTTTATGACTTCAGCAAACCTGTCAAACCAAGCTCTGGGGGACTGTTTTAGACCATATAAAGATTTTTTTAGTTTACACACTTTATTTTCTTCCCTTATTTTACCGAATCTTGGAGGTAGAGTCATGAACACCTCTTCTTCTAACTCACCATTGTGAAATGCATTTTTGATGTTGAACTGCTGAAGGGGCCAATCCAAGTTAACTGCCAGGGATAGGAGAACCCGAATGGTATTAAGTTTTGCCACTGGTGCGGATGTCTCTGTGTAGTCAATGTCGTATGTTTGGGTGAACCCTTTTACCACAAGACGAGCCTTGTATCGCTCTACCATCCCATCGGCTCTATATTTCACGGTAAAGACCCATTTGCAAACTACGGTTCTTTTTCCTCTAGGAAATTCCGTCACGTCCCACGTCTTATTTTTCTTCAATACCCTTATTTCCTCCTTGACTGCTTCTTTCCCCTCGGGATCTGCTAAGGCCTCTTGAATGTTTTTTCGGATTGCAATCCTGTCAAGATTAGAGGTGAAAGCATGATATCTAGTGGACAGATTATTATACGAGACAAATTTAGAAATAGGATGCAAAGTATAGGAACATGGCTGTTTTCGCAAGGCAATCAGCAAATCTAGCTCATGAGGATCAGAGTTGGTTACCTGGGTTGAAATAGGCTCGTTTGGGTCTATCACCGGTTCTGACTCTTTTGGTGCATAGCGTGTGAGGTTCTCTTGATGTTTGGGCCTCCTCGAGTAATCCAGAATTTCCTTATCCTTTGGGTTTCCTGATAAGAGGCATTTTTACGTGTTTTTAAGCCCCTTTGCGTTTATGTCTTAGGTTCATTTATCGCTTGATTCTTGCCACATGTGCGTTTAATTCGTGCATTAAGTGATTTCAGGTCTTAAATGGATACAATCAAAGAACGGGATGAAAAATGACGTATAAAACAAGTTTAGGCCAAATTGCTACGCACCCCTACGCCTAGGCGCCATCTTGCCCACGCCCGGGCGCCGTATCTGCATTTGTTTCCACGATTGAGCGCTATTTTCTTATATTTAGAGACCGAATTGGATGAAGTTTTCTTTTACAAAGTTGTAGAACTATGTGTTAGCTTCAAATGAGGACTTGAATCATCCAAATCGGAGTTTTGTGGAGAGAGTTATGAAGGAAATACAATTACTGCGCCAGACAGAGGCAAATACTCCCAACATTCTGCTGACGGCGCCCGAGCGCCATAATTCCCGCGCCTAGGCGTGGCCACATCCGAGATTTGATTCCTTTCAGCCAAAAGATCATCATTTGATGGGGGAATGGAACATTTAAAGCCAAGAGGTCATCACATGTATGAGGGGGATGTCATAAGTATGTTTCTTACTAGATCTACTTTAGGGAATTTTATACTACTCACTTTAAGAGTAGTGGAGGACACACTAGGGGGGCACACACTAGGAGCTGATTTGTTGTGGTCTTCTTAAGGCAATTTTTGAGCAATTGACTGGCACATCTTGGAGAGGAGAGAGAGAGAGGCATTTTTGGCCATCACTTTTCACTCATCATCATTCATCACCATTTCTTCATCACTTTTGGAGGGGAACAAAGAGAGAGGAGCTAAGGATTGAAGATCAAGAGAGCAAAGATCCATCATCAATCAATTGAGGGAGTTTTAATTATTTGCATTTACATGTTTATTTCCATGAGTATGTATATGTTTGTATTAGATGTTCTTAAGGCTTTGATGAGAGGCTAATATTGTAGAACTAAGGCCATGTGAAGGCCAAATTTATGAATCAATATATGTGAAGTTGCTCTTTGTATAATTCTCCTATTGCTTTGTGTGTTAATTCTATGCTTTTATTCCAATCATGTGTTTGATCACCATATGCTTGCTATCTTGCCTAATCTAGTTGTTCGAGAGAAAATAGATTAGGGTGCAAGAGAATTAACACATCATCCGAAACAAATGAGGGATTGCCCTAGAAATAGGTAAAGATTCCCGGGTGTTGTTAGCCGGATTCATTCGGGGAAGCTCTAGAACGTTAATGCGTGATTTTTGATTAGATTCTCGGATAGATATATTTAGAGAACCGTCAATTAATCATAGGATTATTATGTGCCGAGACATCGGGTAATAGTTAATTTAGGAGTTTCCACCAAAGCAATAGGAGTCTAATAATTCGAAGAGTAACTCATATATATTGACGAGTAGATTCGGTTGTAGCATGTGCCTTAGTCATTTTATCATACGTGAGATTAAATCTATAGTACATTTCTCTTTGGTTCTTCGTTTGTTTAATCTTTTTCTTGCACTTTACTTTAATTGTCTTATCTTTTATCGAAAATCATTAACTAGAATTCAAGTCCTTGTGGTTCGACAACCCGGACTTTTTGTCCACTTATTACTACACACGTCTAGTGCACTTGCTATTATAGCACGTTAGCTTTTAGCGTGTCAAGTTTTTGGCGCCGTTGCCGGGGACTTGTTTATTTTAGTTTTTTTTTTTTTTTTAATTTTCGTTTACATTTTTATAATTCTTAGTTTTCGTTTATTTCTTGATTTTCTTTTATTTTCGTGATTAGTCTAATTTTGTTCTTGTATTTAATTGTTAGGTTCTTGAGGTGCATGACCCGCTCCTCAAACAAGCCTCTATACGAGTTGGAGCCCGAAATTGAACGAGTTCTTAGGACTAGTAGGCGAGCAAGAGAAATGGCCAATAATCTCAACCAAAACCCAAATGGAAATTTCCCGGACATGAACTCACCGGAAACTAGGGAGTGGTTACAAGGTGTTCTACAAGCCATACAAGCGGTACCTCCTCCACAACTCCCGTCGGTTCGGGGTAGCTTACCACCTAGGGTCCATACCATTCCGGGGCCCGTAGTCGTGCCTAATTTCTTCACACCAAACTACCACATTCCGGCTCACATTTTTAATATGGTGCAAGGAGATCCTTTCTATGGAGAACCGCACGAATCACCACACGCTCATTTGGAAACCATAGATGAGGCTCTTGTGACCATTCAATATCACCCACGTGATCTTGATGCGATTCGTCTAAGAGTCTTCCATTTCTCATTGAAGGATAGGGCGACAACATGGTACAAATCCTTACCTCCACAATCTATTACAACATGGAGTGAGTTGGTCGATGCCTTTTTAAATAAATTCTTTCCACCCTCAAAAATCAATGAGCTACGGAGTAATATAAAAGGGTTTAGGCAAAGGAGCAATGAATCTTTAGCCGAGGCTTGGGCTAGATATAAGGGCATGCTCCGTAAATGTCCCGATCATAATTTTGGGTTGAATGAACAAGTACTCCATTTCTATGATGGGGTTAGGTCACGTATTCGGCATAGACTCAACGCGGGTGCGGGAGGAGATCTCCTTGGGTTAGACTGTCAAAGTGTATGGGACAAAGTCGAACAGTTGGCCCGAGAAGACGAGCTTTACCCCGACGATGAAGAGGCCTCATCCTCTAAAAAGGTTGCTTGTATTGAGGAAGTAGTAGAGGAAGTAGTAGTCTTGGAACCGGAGGTTGGCAATGGTAATTATGTGGGGAATCAAAATAAACCTCGGGTGAACTTTCATATACCCGAGAATTTTCCAAAAAGGCCCAACCCCGCACAGAACGCACAACCGGGGATCTATCAACCGGGAATCTATCAAGCTCCACGACCACCCTTCAATAACCCACCCCCGAGGCAAGGCAATTTCAATGGACAAGGTCAAGGTCAAGTGCAAATGCGACCTCCCACAATCGATGAGAAACTAGATGCTCACATGAAAAAGTCCGATACATCTTTCAACGAACTTCGGGGTATGATAAAGGATATGTGTATGGAGATGAAGGATTTGCGAACACAAGTAGGGCAACTTTCTAATGCGGTTAACGGTAGAGCCCCGGGGACTCTCCCAAGCGACACGGAAAAGAACCCGAAGGCCCAATGCAATGCCATAGCCTTGAGAAGTGGCAAACAATTGGAGAATGACACTGCCAGTACATCCGGGCTTTTTTTTTTTATCTTTTTTATTTCAGGCGAAACAACGCCCGCCTAGGCGCGGGCATTACAAGTAAAAAAATTCCAGGTACGCTGTGTCACGCGCCTAGGCGCCCAAACGCGCGCCTAGGCGCCCGTTTCTGATTTAAACAAATTTGTGGGTCAAACGGTCAAAATTCTTCACAAACTCTTCACAACTCCTCTCCCAAGCGATTTCCGGCGAAACTCTCACCTTTTCCGGCCATCTCCACCGTGTTTCACAGCCACTTTCCATCAACATCACTCGCTGCACAGTGACCCCTCCTTCACATCCAACTCGGTGCGAAAATTTTGGGGAAAAAGGTGAGTTTTGGCTTTACCCTTCTTCCATTTCCGATTCATAGACGACGAGTAGGTGCCTTACATTATATTTTGAGGATTATTTGGGGCTTCAGGATTGTTGTTGTTGAATTGGATAATCTATTGTTATCAATTTGTGGGTTGAAATTGAATTTGTGGGTTGTTGTGTTGAAATTGGATGCTATTTTGTTGATTAAATTGTGGATTATTGCTTAAAGAATTGAGGAATCGGTTAAATCCGTGGATTGTTGCTAGAGTGTGGGTTGCTCTCTGATTTTGGTGTGTTGTTGGGCGTTGACGATTGTTGTATTTGGTTGGTTGCATTTGGGTTGATTTGAGTAGTTGAGAAGTTGATCATTGTTGTTGCAAATGACGAGAACTACCAACAGATCGTCCAAGGGTAAGAAAAAAGTGGGTGAGGGTTCCTCTAATGAGCCCGAGACTCCCGATAATACCCGTTTTGAAAACCCCCAAGTCCAAATTATGTGTCAGAGTTTGAGCACCCCCCGCACCCTTATTAAGGAGCACTATTTAACCACCCGGGGACAGCCCTCTGTGCACGAATTGATATAGTTTCATCGCTTACAGTTTTTCTGTCAAAAGCCCGAGGCCATTCATTTTCCTTGGGTCCTGGAATTCTTCAGCTCCGGGGTTTATGATGAGATTGAGACACGAGGATGGCTAGGGACTACCCTTTTGGTCCGGGGCAAACATGTCAATTATGAGTTGAGACAGATTAGGGAGAGCATAGGCATCCCGACCCCTCAGACATGCGAGTTCACCACTCTTTACAATGCAGGGCGCCTCCGAGTTAGCCTGTCGGATATTTTGCGGGTTATTGGCCGAGAAGGGTGGGAATGGGTACCCGAAGAAGCTCATGTCCCCTGTAGGGCTCTATTACCCGAGGCTGCTTTCTGGCTCGACTTCATCCGATTCAATTTAATACTGAGTACCAATCGATCAGAGGCAAACAAGGAACGGGCCACCCTCATCTACGCTATTATGTCCAAGAAAGCTGTGGACTTTGCCCGGGTAATCCACAAGTCTTTGACGGACCACTTTAGGAAGTTGAAGAATGAGTTAGGGCCGTTGATTAACAAAGAATTGGCTAAGCAAAAGGGAGAAGGTCCCACTCGGAAGATTCCCATCATTCTCCCGTCACTGATCACAGCTTTATGCAAGGCGGCTAAGGTTCCCACATTTCCTTTGGAGCGTACTGAGCTTCCTGGTTCTTATCTCACCGTGGTAGATGACGACTCCCAGGCTCCTCCACCACCAGCTACTTCCAAGAGGCCTCGCCCGTCTTCATCCCGTTCTACTAGCTCCCCACAGTTTCCACCTATGGATGCCGCCGCCATTAGACAATTAAAGGATGAATTGAGGGATGAGTTGCGAGATGAGATAAGGGTGGTCATGTCCGACACTTGTGCTTATTTCCGTCAGCTTTTTGTAGAGCATGATGTGTTTGTCGTTTGGGGGCCGTTTGATTATTCTGCTCCTCCACCTTACCCGCACCCCCCGCCTCAGCAGCCCGCAGATATGCACGAGTCAGGTGCTCTCGTTCCTGAAGGAAATGATGATGAGGCTCATAATGATGAGGGTAGCCCGTTGATTGATTTGGATGATCTCGGCGGAGAGGATGAGGATTACATTGACCGTTTTGGCACCACCGATTAGGCTTATCTTGTTTTATTTCCATGCATGTTTCTTTTTGTTTTTGGATATCTTTTGTTGGATTGTTGGATATTTTATGTTTTATGTTTGGATGCTTGATGTTTTCTTTCCATGCATGTTTCTCATTTTTGTTTGTCTCGTTTTGTTTTATTCTATTCTATCCAATGTTTGATGCTCTGTATGGCTAGCATTTGTTTACCTATGTAGTGATCGACACAGTGATTGCCATCCTTGGACTTGTTTGCCTTCAGTGGACTCGGGTTTGCTTTTCAGCTTCCCTATGGTGACGTGTACCTTGCCCTTCTCTTTTTCAAACATTGGGGACAATGTTCATAATAAGTGTGGGGGGGTATACTAGATCCATTATAGTCATGTTGATTCATGTTTTACATATTTCGGTCCAAGTTTGGGGGGTGCTGTACCTCTACATGTGAAATGTGTGCAATTTTAATTTTTTTTTTTTTTTTGGATAGAATTTCAACCCTTCACTTGAGGCATTGAGTATGGTTAATTTGAATACATGGTATGTTTTCTCTATCAATTTGGTTTTTAATGGCTATACACATCGTTCTTTGCTTATGGGATCCTAACTAGACTAGATTAACCTTAAGATGATTCACATATGCACCTAAATCGAAGGTAGAGGAGTTGAGTGGGCAATCATTTTGAAACACTTAAAAGCTTGATCCCGGAAATATCAACTTAGAATTTTCACATGTGTTATGAGTTGAGAACGTTAACCTCGTGTGTTTAATAATAATAAAAAGAGGTTGAACATTGGTATGACTGAAAAAGTCAGGTTTAATAGATACTGGGGGCGAAGAGCACCATGCCTAGAATACTGTACTATTTTGCTAATTTGAGCTAAGCTCAAGCCAATGCAAGTGTTAAGTGAATAAGGACCTAGTTTGATTTTGTGCCTTTGACACTCGAGCGATTAAGCCCTTAGGAATGTCTCCACATTTGATACCCTAAAGCCATCTGGTTTAGGAGTTATTGGCCTAAAACTCGTTACACGGGTGTCATAGAAAGCCTAAGAGGATCAAACATTGCACATGGTCTAGCCTCTAATGTTTCGAGTTGAAAGTGCATAAGATAAATCCGAAAGTGGAATGAAGTGATGAATTTTTAAGTGGCTATGAAGTTGTATTCAATTCTCGTACCATGTGAATAATCAAAAGTTGATAAATATGGGGTTAATGTTTGAAAAGTGGTAAGAATGCCACTTGACTATAATACTTGAGATTTATTACACTACACCCTTAGGATGATCTTTTCAATGTTAAGGTGTAACATGAGCAAATGTGTGATGTGTATATATTTGTAATATGAGCTTAAACAGATGAATTCATACCATTGTGTGCTATTAATCATTGTAATTTACGTTGAGTGATCGGGGTTGAAAATCTTTCGATTTTGTGGGTATATCGTCTGCAAACCCTCACGAGACTATAACTCGTCCTTTGAGGTAACTAAAAGGTTCAAAGGCTTGTTGCATTCGCTAAATGCAACCGTTTACTCCACGAAAGTGAGTTAGGTAGTTTTCTTTTTGTTTCTCTCTTTGATTGATGATGTTTCCTTATCTTAAAACTCTTATTGCTCGAGGACGATCAATTGATAAGTGTGGGGGTGTTGATAAGAGGCATTTTTACGTGTTTTTAAGCCCCTTTGCGTTTATGTCTTAGGTTCATTTATCGCTTGATTCTTGCCACATGTGTGTTTAATTCGTGCATTAAGTGATTTCAGGTCTTAAATGGATACAATCAAAGAACGGGATGAAAAATGACGTATAAAACAAGTTTAGGCCAAATTGCTACGCACCCCTACGCCTAGGCGCCATCTTGCCCACGCCCGGGCGCCGTATCTGCATTTGTTTCCACGGTTGAGCGCTATTTTCTTATATTTAGAGACCGAATTGGATGAAGTTTCCTTTTACAAAGTTGTAGAACTATGTGTTAGCTTCAAATGAGGACTTGAATCATCCAAATCGGAGTTTTGTGGAGAGAGTTATGAAGGAAATACAATTACTGCGCCAGACAGAGGCAAATACTCCCAACATTCTGCTGACGGCGCCCGAGCGCCATAATTCCCGCGCCTAGGCGTGGCCACATCCGAGATTTGATTCCTTTCAGCCAAAAGATCATCATTTGATGGGGGAATGGAACATTTAAAGCCAAGAGGTCATCACATGTATGAGGGGGATGTCATAAGTATGTTTCTTACTAGATCTACTTTAGGGAATTTTATACTACTCACTTTAAGAGTAGTGGAGGACACACTAGGGGGGGCACACACTAGGAGCTGATTTGTTGTGGTCTTCTTAAGGCAATTTTTGAGCAATTGACCGACACATCTTGGAGAGGAGAGAGAGAGAGGCATTTTTGGCCATCACTTTTCACTCATCATCATTCATCACCATTTCTTCATCACTTTTGGAGGGGAACAAAGAGAGAGGAGCTAAGGATTGAAGATCAAGAGAGCAAAGATCCATCATCAATCAATTGAGGGAGTTTTAATTATTTGCATTTACATGTTTATTTCCATGAGTATGTATATGTTTGTATTAGATGTTCTTAAGGCTTTGATGAGAGGCTAATATTGTAGAACTAAGGCCATGTGAAGGCCAAATTTATGAATCAATATATGTGAAGTTGCTCTTTGTATTAATTCTCCTATTGCTTTGTGTGTTAATTCTATGCTTTTATTCCAATCATGTGTTTGATCACCATATGCTTGCTATCTTGCCTAATCTAGTTGTTCGAGAGAAAATAGATTAGGGTGCAAGAGAATTAACACATCATCCGAAACAAATGAGGGATTGCCCTAGAAATAGGTAAAGATTCCCGGGTGTTGTTAGCCGGATTCATTCGGGGAAGCTCTAGAACGTTAATGCGTGATTTTTGATTAGATTCTCGGATAGATATATTTAGAGAACCGTCAATTAATCATAGGATTATTATGTGCCGAGACATCGGGTAATAGTTAATTTAGGAGTTTCCACCAAAGCAATAGGAGTCTAATAATTCGAAGAGTAGCTCATATATATTGACGAGTAGATTCGGTTGTAGCATGTGCCTTAGTCATTTTATCATACGTGAGATTAAATCTATAGTACGTTTCTCTTTGGTTCTTCGTTTGTTTAATCTTTTTCTTGCACTTTACTTTAATTGTCTTATCTTTTATCGAAAATCATTAACTAGAATTCAAGTCCTTGTGGTTCGACAACCCGGACTTTTTGTCCACTTATTACTACACACGTCTAGTGCACTTGCTATTATAGCACGTTAGCTTTTAGCGTGTCATTTCCCACATCACTCCCTAAATTCAAGTTCGACATGGGTATAGATAAATTAGAGTTTTCAATTTGTGGCAAGGATCCAGGGATAAGGAACTCAAACTCCAAAGACCGAGCTTCACTCGAACTCTCCCTTTGAAGCGAAGTGTTGGTGAAATAGGGTTTATTTTCAAAAAAAGTGACATCAAGACTAATGAACATGTTCCGAACTATTGGGTCAAAGCATTTGTACCCTTTTTGAGTCGGTGAATAACCCAGAAACACACACTTGAGAGCTCTAGGATCCAATTTAGTGCGGTGTTGGGCATGGATATGAACAAGAATGGTGCACTTAAAATTTTTTAGAGGAAGGGTGGAGTATAGGCGAGAGGTAGGAAAACATTCTTGGAATTTTTGCAAAGGGGTGGCAAAGGATAAGACTCGGCTTGACATTCTATTGATGAGGTATGTAGCTGTTAAGATAGCATCCCCCCGAAAATGTTTAGGCATGTGGGTAGTAAAGAGTAAGGCACGAGTAACTTCAAGAATGTGTTTGTTTTTTCTTTCGGCAATCTTGTTTTGTTAGGGGGTGTCAACACTTGAGCTTTGATGGATAATACAATGGTCACGAAGATATATTTTCAACATGTGGTTAAAATACTCGGTGCCGTTGTCAGTATGAAAATTTGAATTTTGGTGTTAAATTGAGTTTGGACCATATGATGGAAATCAATAAACACGGAACGAACCTCAGTTTTATCTCACAATAAGTAAACCCAACAGACACGAGTATGATCATCAATAAAAGTGAAAAACCATTTTATATGAGTTCTACTCATAGTTCGTGATGGTCCCCATACATCACTGTGAATGATAGCAAACGGAAGGGATGATTTATATGTGGATTTGGGGAAAGAAGTACAATGATGTTTTGCTAGTTCAGAAATTTCACAGTGTAAATCAAAATTCTTTTTATTTGCACAAATAGTAGGAAACAAACGTTTCAAATAATCAAAATTGGGATGACCCATTCTAGAATGCCATAACAATAATTCATTATATTTAGAAACAGAATCAGAAATCGTTGTGTGACATTGGTCACTTACATAGCCCCCTCAAAATAGTAGAGTCCCTCACACTCCTTAGCACTGCCAATCGTCTTCCCCGATGATAGGTCCTGAAACACACAGTAAGATGGGAGAAATTTAGCAGAGCAATTGGAGTTTTTTGTTAATTGACTGATAGATAAAAGGTTACAAGAAAATTTTGGAACATGCAGAACTGATTCAAGAATTACGGAATCAGAAATACGAATACTTCTTTTGCCTGCTACAGATGAAAGGGACCCATCTGCAATTTTCACTTTTAAATTGCCAGCACAAGGTGAGTACGTGGAAAATAAATGATAATCGTCAGTCATGTGATCAGAAACACCAGAATCAATTATCCATGGGGAATTAGCTCGTGATGTAGTATTAAAAGCTTTTAAAAAATTACCTCGTTGAGCTAAAGATGCAGATGGAATAATGGACAACTGACCCGATCCCTGAAAAGTAGAGAATAACTCATAAAGTTTCTCTAACTGTTCAGGATTAAAGGCTCCACTGGATTGTATGTTTTTCTCCCCCTGATTTTTCTCAATCTGATTGACTGTAGCTTGGTATCCTCGATTTTTATTTTGTCTCGGCTTCCAGTCTGTTGGCTTTGCATGAATTTCCCAACAAATATCTTTTGTGTGATTTGTTTTTCTGCAGCGTTCACATCAAAGACGCCCCTTTTATGTTTGTGGGCCAGACCCATTTTTAAAATTTGATCCATTAAAATTAGACCCATTTTGTGCTCCATTAAAGTTAGACCCAAAAGTTGCTGGCCCAATCTTACCACCACTTGACCCATTAAAATTAGGCCCATTTTGTGCTCCATTGAAATTAGACCTAAAGGCTGCTGGCGCAATATCACCACCACGTGAACTTAACAACGCAGAACGTTTTGGAGCAGATCCCATCTCGTTCAACATCACCTTCCGCCACACTTCTTCACGTCTGACCTCGGCTAAGGCTTCCCTTATTGTTGACAGAGGACGATGGCCAAGGATGCGTCCTCTTACTTCATCGAGGTCTCGGTTGAGTCCGACCAGAAATTCAAACACCATTTCACTTTTGACCCATTTTTTGTACCGTGTGCTGTCGCCCGGCCACTCCCAGTCCTCTTCCATGCTCAAATCGAGCTCTTGCCACAGCGCCGTCATCTCCATGTAATAATCGGTCACTATTTTTTCTCCCTGCTTCATCTGCCATAATCGAGTTTTGAGTTCAAAAATTTGGGAAGCATTTTCAGCATCCGAGTATGTTTCTCGGACAACATCCCACACATCCTTCGCCGTCGGGATGAAGAGATAAGTTTTCCCTATGGTGGGCA
The DNA here is from genome assembly GCA_019426215.1 of Buddleja alternifolia. Taxonomy (NCBI): domain Eukaryota; kingdom Viridiplantae; phylum Streptophyta; class Magnoliopsida; order Lamiales; family Scrophulariaceae; genus Buddleja; species Buddleja alternifolia. The sequence continues at coordinate 45,828,874 of CM033393.1, forward strand.
TCATGGAATTGAAGAGACATGCCGTGACCCTGGAATTCTCGGACCTCCATTTTGAAGCAAAGCTATGTCGGTGGGAGCAGGCTTCTTTGTTTCTCCCGTAAGGTAGCCCAGTTTTCCTTTTCCATCAATAACGAGTTTGATGGATTGAGCCCACTCCCTATAATTTTTACTGTTCAATTTTTCCACCGTGAGTTGGAAAGATGAATTGTCGAACTCGTTTGAACCCGAGTTCTGAATATATTCTTTCTCAATAGTTTCTGAGGCAGCAGAAGTAATAGAGGTGCTGTCTGCCATTTTTTTTTTTGATTGAATCACCTAAACCTGCTCTGGTACCATGTAATTTTGAAAGAAAAGAAACATAGAAACAAGATTTTTAATGTGGTTCAGTCATAAAAGACTTACATCCACGGAAAGATAATAGTTGTTTCTTTTTATTTTTCTATATTTTTCACTGTACAAAGTGCACTCTTTAAATAGAGTTCACGAGGGAGGCTAAATAAGGGAGAAAAGTACAATTACAGATTTTAAGGGAATTTCCTTTTCACATAAGTACAAAATAAGAAACAAATAAGGAGGAAATTAAGAAGAATATTTTTCTCTTTAAACATAGTGATTTCCACAGAGATAGTGACACTTCTAGATATCTTAGAGGAAATGACCTCTCAGTGAATCCGGTTACAGTAATCGTATCCTGCTTCACCCCATCTGATACTCCCCTTATGTAAATATTTGACTTTCCTTAATTAGCATACAATCCAGTTGTTTGGGAAAAGTTCTAGAAAGCTCCCCATAAGATTTGGACTAACTTCTTATCTGCTTTGCAGAATAACATCAAGTCATCTGCAAAGTAAATATTGGTCATCCTTAACTACTTGCAACCAGGATGATATCAAAAATCAAAGGCATGGGTTGCTACATGTAACTCCCTAGTTAAATACTCCATAACCATCACAAAAAGCAAGGGGGACAGTGGATCCCCTTGCCTAAGCCCCCTCTTCCCCTGGAAATATCCAAAGTTTTGACCATTCAACACAACTAAGAAGGAGACAGTCTGTACACATTCAAGTACCCAGTCAATAAATTTATGTGGTATTCTCATGCCCTCCAATAGTTCCATTAGAAAACCCCATTCGACTGAGTCATACGCTTTATTTATATCGATCTTCATTAAGCACCTTGTAGACTCATTTTTCTTGTTATATAATCTGATAAGTTCTTGGCTTATCAGAACATTATCCACTATCATTCGCCCTTGAACAAATGCCCCTTGATTCTCATTTATCAGTTGTGGTAACACCATAGCCAATATCTTTGTCAAGAGCTTGGAGATACAATTATATGTTATGCTACAACAAGCAATAGGTCTATATTCTGCAGCTACCGTAGGGTTGTCCACTTTAGGTATGAGTGCAAGCAAAGTATTATTCACCTCCTTGAGTAATCTGCTATGCTGAAAAAAAGTCCAAAACAACATTTGTGACATCATCTCCAACCACTCCGCATGCTGCCTTAAAGAACCCACTACTAAAGCCATCTGGACCAGGGCTCTTATTTGAGCCTATACTGAACATAGCCTTTTTCACCTCATCTCTGCTAAAGGTTTGATCATCCCCATTTATGCTTCCCATTTCAGCCTAGGGCCTGCCTCAAAGATATGGGCTCTGTATGTTTGGTAGGACTTCTCTCACCCAACAATTTCTTATAAAATTCCACAAAGTGACTAGTCACTTGATTGTACTCTGTAAGGATTTGATTCTCATCCTGTATAGTTGTTATTCTATTTCTGTAATGCTTCTTCTTCAATAACATTTGAAAGTATTAGGTATTTTAGTCTCCAAGTTGGATCCAGGTGGCTTTGGACTTCTGTACTAGAAACTTCTCCAAGGCTATATTCTTTTCTTTAGACTTCTCCTGAGCCTCTCTAACCTGTTTCTGTAACTGTGCATTTATTGGGTCCTGATGAGCATTTTTTTGTGATGTTAATAAAACCTCTTTAGCCATCATAGTCTACTTTTCAATCTCTGTGTATTGATCTTTATTTAATTGACTTAGCTTACTCTTAATCCTTTTCAACTTCTGAACTACCTGGTACATTGGAGTTCCATCAACTTTCTCACACCAGTTTACTATCACAAGAGGAATAAATTGTGGGGCAAAAGTCTATCATCTTTTTGTTCATTTTTACTACGTTATTTTCAGTGTAGTTACAAAATTTATAGCAAATAGCAAATTTTCTGGTAGTGGGGTCGTGTCATTGACGAGTCACGCGCATCTTTGCATCCAGATGTGGTTGAAGCTCTTGTAGTAGCTGATGATTGGATCATACCAATTCCAAAAAAGGGTAAGTCAATTTTGTTTATACTTATAATTATCTCTGAATTGTAATGATATTTTTCTTTCTCATTGTATTTTGACACTTTTGCAGTTCTGAGTGCTAATCAATCATCTGGATCTCAAGTGGAGAGTACACAAAGGATTTGATATGGAAATATTGGTAAATACATTATTGTTACTTTAGCCATGAATTTTTTTAATTTTTTAGTTTCTAATTTTTTTTGCCAGCTTATCAAATTAAATCAGTATGCCAGCTTATGAGTTTTTTTTTTTGCAGACCTAGGGAAGAAGTGACGAGGAAGTTGATGAGATGATACGCGAAGCAGATGTGGATGGCGACATGGAAGTGAATTGTGAGGAACCTGTGAGACTTGCTAAGTGTAAAAAGAGCTTCTTATTTGTGTCTTATGCAGTGGCCAGTGGCTTATGCAAAGTGGAGTAGATTATCCAAAGTCAAAATCGATATATCCATTATTCTGTCTTATTTGTGTCTTAAGAATTTTGTGAGAAGGGTAATTCAAAAAGGAGTAGATTATCTAAAGTGGCTTATGCAGTTAATTTATCAGTCATCACTAATGGATAAAACTTGAACGTATCATGTTGCATTAACAGTGTACACATTTATGTCTTTCTGTTTGGAATTCTAGGTATATAAACTAGTTATCCTAAATTGAGTCCTAGACAAAGTTCACTTGTACTCTTGCTATTTAGTATATATGATCTTGTTTGATTTTTTTTTTAAATGTTTATGCAATTAAGTAAGGGATATTGATCAGGGCAAGTAATATAATCCGAGCTGGCGTACTTGATTTAATTTGTAGGAGCTACTGTTGGAGACTTGATTTTAACCGAGTTTTTCCCCAAAAGCTTAGTATTGATGGTGAAGATAAATACGAGTTTCAAATTGGTGATGGTCATTGGCGCAAGTAGCTCAATTTTCTTTATTGCACATACTCAAATAGCAACTATTTTGAGATTATATATAATTTCAAAGATTGAATTACATAAATCAATCAAAATGAATATGTGTATATTTTAAATGACATGAGTTGAAAAACTATATCTACAAAAGAGGTCCAAACAATGAAATTCGATTCCCGAGCCCCTACAAAAAAACAATGACCCACAATCCTATCCTAAACTTGAATAGTGAAAAATCAACATTAGTATCGTCAGTCCTGGAAAATAATGCCACTTTCACAAAGGGGCATCCAGCCCTCCTCCAGTTAGCAAGAGCAGACCTCGTCTCATCCATTACCTCATCTAGGTAATGGAGACTTAGAAAAACTCCAACCATGACCGAGGCAATAGTAATGGGGATCGAGATCCACTGCCTAAGGCTCGGCATCACCCGGAGGGATGTCGTTACCTCCAGCTGGTGGAATATCATCAGTTGCTGGTTCATTTTTTGCCTCAATTTCTTCATCATCGTGATCATCATAAGGCATAGGGATTCTCCGAGCAAATGGTAGACTTTCTAGGTAGGTTGGATAACTGTAGAAAAATGAATAAAATTAATAAAATATAATATAACATAAACATGATATTGAAAAATGAAATTCAATTACCCCGGGAACCGTATAAACATAGAGTGCGCTGGCAATGAGTGCATGATCTGGAAAAGAACACAACAAAAGCATCACAACCAAGTATCATGTCAATTCCATATGTGTCTAAATAATGGAAATGTTGTTTACGTTTTTTCACTAGATAAGGGGAATTTGTGCCGCAATTGACCATACTTATAATTGTAATTGAATCTATCTGAACTAAACTTGACCATACTCATTGAGGAAACTAGAACATCGAGGATATAGATATGTAAATATGTAATTGTGTGCACTTGCATGTTTGCAAAAAAAATAAAAATTCTTCCAGTAATGTGTAACAACTGGATTTTTCATGGATTCTGTAATAAACCAAATTTAAGATCCTTTGTGGAAAACGGGGAAAGGAAAAAGTAGAATGTAATTATTGCTAATGGTTCCAGCTTTCAGAAAATAACAAAATACTCACAATTGAACAATTGCTAAATGAAATACTATAAACACGCCTTTTCGTACTTCTGACTCCTTTCTTGTACGTAGGTGTAGGCAGCCATCATGCTCGAAGCCACGAACTTTAGCCTGAAATAAAGTATAAATGTTAGAAACTTCTGACTCCTTGCTTGTACGTAGGTGTAGGCAGCCATCATGCTCGAAGCCACGAACTTTAGCCTGAAATAAAGTATAAATGTTAGAAACTTCTGACTCCTTGCTTGTACGTAGGTGTAGGCCGCCATCATGCTGGAAGCCACGAACTTTAGCCTGAAATAAAGTATAAATGTTAGAAACTTAAAAGGAGAATAAGCAATGTCAAATTATATCATTTTCTCCCTCTTAAGGGCGTTGCAAGAATTAAGAGGCCTGAGATCTGAGTAGTCAATGCATGTAAACTTTCAAGAAGTATACATAGATAACATCATTTTCTTCAAATATGCTCCGCATTTTAAGTTAATCAATTGCAGTTCTTTGTCTCTTAAAACGAGAAGTATGGAATTATCAAAAAATAAAACGAGAAGTATGGAGTAGGTTAAAGCATTAAAATGTGACTAGAAATATGGTCCGTCAACATTGCATTGTATTTAACTTCAATTACAAATATTGGGACATTAACATTTCAACTAAGCGAATATGTCAGCATCTATTTCTACAAAGTCACGGCATTAATGGCAGCATTAGTATCTTTCTAACAAGAAAATGACATAATTATACATCCACCATGGTTGACAACTGGAATGGTAGAGCAGGTGTATTCTAGAAGTGGGTAGTCAGATAAAAGTTCTTATAATTGGTCGGTATGCAACTATCAACTTAAGAAGTGTGCAGAAAAAGGGAGCTGGAAAAATGGTTTGATCACTTCGTTCCTAATCCAATATAACGAGGTTGGTTTGTTTTCCTAAATATTTTTCTTTCAACAGCTACCAAAACTAGGACAAGCACCATTAGATTATAAAAGAAACTGTATAATATAATAATAACAAAATCTAGAAAAATAATATTTCCCAACACTAGTGGAGACAAGAAACTCATAAACATAAAGCAAGCAACATCAAATTAGTCCCTAAACCCACATTTAATGACAGTAGAAAGAGAAAAACAATTGAAACCCAAAACAACCCTAATAAATTTCTCTGCACAAATCATAACCCTAATTCCAAGAAATGCATTTCAATTACAAAAAATGACATGGGCAGTAACAATCATAGGCATCATTTCGAATTAAAATCAAGGAAGAAATGAGAATATTATACGATGTTACGATGGTAGAAGTGATTGACGACGTCGTTGTTGTGGAATCATTGTTTTAAAAGGCGTTCCCGACTCCTTTGAAGCTTACCCCTTGGCGTCTGGGTGCGCATTTTTGTGCCCCACAGCTTGGGAGCTTTGACAGAATACTACGTTATCACTCTTATAAGAATTATTTCTAGACCTGGTTCTAAACTTGGTTGGTTTACAAATGACACTTCTACTTCTATTTATACTAATCTACATCCTAATGAACGGTGTAGATTCATTTGATCTTACGGATACGAGAGAGACTCTCTAAAGCCCTTCAAGTATATTTATTCTCTATCTTAAAAGCTCCATATCATATTCACATGTTTCTAGAGAGGCCACACATCTCTATGATATTTTACATAGTTGTATTACTATTTAGAATAATCTAAGACATTTTACACAGTTCTAGAGCTCTCCATAAAGATCTACATTCTTCTAAAGTATTCTAGTACTTTTAAGAATCTTCTAGACTTTTCTAAACCTTTTCAAAATCTTCAATAGCTCTAGACTCCCGTTTATGAGCAAAATGACACGCCCAGGTCATCTCAAAATATTTCAAGCTGTTTGAGCATGGCAGTGTTAATATGTAATTCCCCTTGAGTATTATTGATGACTTGCAAAGATATATATAGAGTTTACAATAAGAGGCATAAAATAAGGAAAGACTTAATGTAAACCTAAACTACCATATATAAATAAAGACTAACATAATAATCCTATAATAAATCTAACACTCCCGCGCAGTCAAAACGTGAAGATCTTGAACATTGAGACTGGAACGAAACTCCAAGAACAGTGTAGAAGACAAGCCTTTGGTAAAAATATCTGCAAATTGACGGGATGAAGGAACGTGTAACACACGAACCTCTCCAAGAGAAACGCGTTCACGTACAAAATGTAAATCTAACTCAACATGTTTTGTGCGTTGATGTTGTACCGGGTTAGAGGAAAGATAAACAGAACTAATATTATCACAAAAAATAAGAGTAGCACTAGAGAGAGGACAATGCAATTCAAGAAGAAGATTACGAAGCCAAGTAGTTTCAGCCACAGCATTAGCTACACCGCGATATTCGACTTCGGCACTAGAATGAGAGACAACATGCTGACGTTTGGAAGACCAAGAAATAAGATTGTCACCAAGAAAGACACAATAACCAAAGGTGAAGCGACGAGTGGTAGGACAACTAGCCCAGTCGGCATCAGAGTAAGCAATGAGCTGAGAAATAGAGAAAGGACGAAGAAGAAGACCTTGGGAAACAGTACCACAAAGATAACGAAGAATGCATTTGAGAGCATTAAAGTGATGCTCACGGGGATCATGCATGAATAAACAAATCTGTTGAACAGCGAAAGCAATGTCAGGACGAATAAAGGTGAGGTATTGAAGAGCGCCCGCGAGACTGCGATAGAGAGTAGGATCAGACATGGGACGACTAGACAAGGAGTCAAGTTTAGCGAGAGGATCCGCAGGGGTGCTGACAGAGTTGCAGGTAGCCATATTGGCACGATCAAGAATTTCCCGAGCAAACTTGGACTGAGAGAGAAAAAGACTAGAGGGAGTACGAGTCACGGAAATACCAAGGAAATAGTGTAGGGGCCCTAAATCCGTGATAGAAAATTCTCTAGAAAGAAGCTCGGTAAGAGTGGTTAGAAGAGAGGGGGATGAAGCAGTAAGAATGATATCGTCAACATAGAGGAGAAGATAAGCAATGGAAGAATGATGGCGATAGACGAAGAGAGAGGGGTCAGCGCGACTACTAACAAAACCGATGGAAGAGAGATAAGAGGCAAACCGAAGATGCCAGGCGTGGGGGGCCTGTTTGAGACCATAAAGAGCTTTCTTGAGATGACAAACGTGATGAGGGAAGAGAGGGTCCGAAAATCCAGGAGGTTGTTTCATATAAACTGTTTCAGAAAGAGTACCATGAAGAAAAACATTTTTAACATCTAGTTGATGAATAGGCCAAGAGTGAGAGAGAGCAAGAGTAAGAACAGTACGAATGGTGGCTGGTTTGACAACGGGACTGAAAGTATCAAAAAAATCTATACCAGGTTGTTGAGTAAATCCTTGCGCAACTAAGCGAGCCTTGTATCGTTCGAGAGAACCATCCGATTTGAATTTATGTCTAAAAATCCACTTAGAGCCTACAAGATTAATGTTAGGAGGAGGAGGAACTAAATCCCATGTGCTATTGGAATGTAAGGCAGACAATTCAGCATCCATAGCACCTTTCCAATGGGGATCATGAAGAGCCTGAGTGTAAGAACGAGGAAGGGGAGAGGAAAGAGTGGAAGAGACAGTGGAGAGATTGAACAATTTACGAGGCTTGGTCATACCAGCTTTGGGTCGTGTAACCATATGATGAGTAGAAGGAGGAGAGAGAGTTCTCAAAGGAGGGGGTGGGGAAGAAGGAGGAAGTGTAGGAGGAACGGGCACAACGGGGGAAGAGGAGGGGTCGTGATCCTTCACAGATGTAAAATGATGTAAGAGGGTAGGGAAATCATCATCAGAAGAGAGAAAATCAAAGGTATCTATAGAGGGAGGAGAGGAACGATTAGAGAAAGGGAAAACATTTTCGTCAAATATGACATGACGAGAAATAATGATTTTGTTAGTACTTAAATCGAGACACTGATAGCTTTTATGATGAGAGGCAAATCCTAAGAAAACACAGACAGAGGATCGAGGATGTAATTTATGAGGAGACGTGGAGGATAAGTTCGGATAACACAGACAGCCGAAAACACGAAGATGATCGTAGGTGGGAGAAGTCTGGAAAAGAAGCTCAAAGGGAGTGTGAAAGAAGAGAGTGGTAGTGGGGAGAATATTTAGAAGGTGAACAGCCATGTGTAGGGCTTCAACCCAAAAAGAAGGGGGGAGCGAAGCTTGAATCAAGAGAGTACGAATGATATTGTTAATTGTTTGAATGGTACGTTCGGCTTTGCCATTTTGCTGAGAAGTGTGAGGACAAGAGAAACGAAAAAGAATACCATTATTTTTGAAAAAAGAATGCATAATTTTATTATCAAACTCGCCTCCATGATCACATTGGAAAGTTTTAATTTTAAATTGAAATTGAGTGTGCACATAGTTGTAAAATCCAATAAAAACATTTGAGGCATCATATTTGTGACGTAACGGAAAAACCCAAAGAAAATGAGAAAAATCATCAAGAAAAAGAATATAGTACCGAAAACCACTAATACTAGGAAGAGGAGATGTCCATAAATCAGAGTGAATAAGTTCAAACAAACCATTACTACGAGAAATTGAACTAGAAAACGGTAAAACGTTTATGCTTTCCTAACTGACAAGCATGACATAAAGAACTAAAATCATTTTTATTACAAGAAATAAAATTACGACTAGATAAAAAACTAAGAATGGATTTCCCCGGGTGACCGAGACGACAATGCCAAGTGTCGGGAGATGGAGAAACGGGGAGACGGAGTGGAAAGCAGAGGAGAGAGATTGCATGGGGTATAGATCGCCATTACTGTCACTGCGAAGAAGAAGCTCACCGGACCTAGGATCCTTTACAGAAAAACCAAAGGGGTCAAATTCGATGGAACAATTATTATCACGAGTGAATTGCCTAACAGAAATTAGATTTTTAACTAAGTGAGGAGAAACGAGGACATTATTAAGAGAAAGAGAACGGGAGGAGGAAGAAAAGAAATTTTCACCAACACAAGTAACCGAAAGTACAGCACCATTAGCAACTACAATTGAAGTAGAAGAACGAGATTGTACAATATTACGTAACTTACCTTGGTGAGGATTCATGTGATTGCTCGCTCCCGTATCCATAAACCACTGTTCATCAGGTTGCTGAAGCGACATTGTTTGGAAAAGATGAGAAAGATTGGTCGAGGCATGTGTAGTAGGTTGCGTGGGCTATTGGAGCAGTGATGGGCTCGAAATTCATGGGTTGGAGGGAAGATGCACGCTGGTTTGGGCTGAGAGGGGCAATCCAGCGTGTCCAGGTGTTGTATGGGCCGCTGCTGGCGAGGCCCAATTGGAGGGCGGCTGCGCAGACCAAGAGAGCGCTGGTGGCTGGGCTCCTGTCCAGTTGGCAGAATAATTAATTGGGCCGCTGGGCTGGGCCGAAAAAAGGGAATTGGAGCTGGGCGTCCTTGGGTTGCTGGAGGTAGTCGGCACCAATTGATACACAAATCCAGGTGGTGCTAAAGGAGGTCGCGGGTTGTTTCCAGAATTGAAGCTACGATTTTGATTTCCACCACTACGATTATAGAACCTGCCATTACCTCTACCTCTACCACGAAAATTGTTATGATTTTTGTTTGGATAATTATTTTGGGGTGGGGTTTGAGTAAAGAGGGTCGTGTTGGAGTCGGTGGAGGGAAGAGGTTGGTGAAACCGTTTTTCGCGGGATTCATGAATAATAAGTAAATTGCGAACTTCGAAAAAGGATGGAAGAGGCTTGGTGGTGGTAATTACAGTGACGAGGGGAAGATAAGATTCGGGGAGCCGTTGTAATAATTGTAATAAAAACACTTGATCAGAAACAGGGCTATCTAAATCTTTGAGATTATCAGCAAGAAACTTCATCTCTTGACAATATTGAGTAATGGAGAGAGTGCCTTTTTGAAAATTACGAAAGCGCTCGTTGATTTCTAAAGAGAGGGAAGGTTTGTTATTACGAAAATTTTCTTCGATGGCAAACCAAAGGTCATGAGCAGTGGCATATTCCAAATCAATATTTTGCAGAAGTTTGATATCAACGGTAGAGTAAAAGCATTGTTTAATTGTGGAATCTAAAGCAAACCAATTATCGTAGGGATTATTTAAGGGTTTAGATTTACCCAAGAGATGATCAAAAACTGAATAACTACGGCAGAGGTCCATAAACATACCTCGCCAAAGTTTGTAATTCGAATTGTTATCGTTTAATTTAAAACCAAAAGAGGAATAAACACTACAGGCTGCAAGAGCGGGGTTAATCAGTGGAGATTTAGGGGCGGTGGGAGTGGTGGTGGTGGGTTCGGTTTCAAGATCGGTAGCCATAGGATGTATTAAAAATCGAAACACATCAAAAAACAATTAACAAAAAGTACAAGATAAAAGATAAATAACAAGAATTAATACCGTGGGGAGGAAATTAAAAAATTGTGAGAATCGTAGCATGCGCGAACAAATAAAGACGTAAAATTCATGAATAATAAGTAAATTGCGAACTTCGGAAAAGGATGGAAGAGGCTTGGTGGTGGTAATAACAGTGACGAGGGGAAGATAAGATTCGGGGAGCCGTTGTAATAATTGTAATAAAAACGCTTGATCAGAAACAGGGCTATCTAAATCTTTGAGATTATCAGCAAGAAACTTCATCTCTTGACAATATTGAGTAATGGAGAGAGTGCCTTTTTGAAAATTACGAAAGCGCTCGTTGATTTCTAAAGAGAGGGAAGGTTTGTTATTACGAAAATTTTCTTCGATGGCAAACCAAAGGTCATGAGCAGTGGCATATTCCAAATCAATATTTTCAGAAGTTTGATATCAACGGTAGAGTAAAACCATCGTTTAATTGTGGAATCTAAAGCAAACCAATTATCGTCGGGATTATTTGAGGGTTTAGATTTACCCAAGAGATGATCAAAAACTGAATAACTACGGCAGAGATCCATGAACATGCCTCGCCAAAGTTTGTAATTCGAATCGTTATCGTTTAATTTAAAACCAAAAGAGGAATAAACACTACCAGCTGCAAGAGCGGGGTGAATCAGTGGAGATTTAGGGGCGGTGGGAGTGGTGGTGGTGGGTTCGGTTTCAGGATCGGTAGCCATAGGATGTATTAAAAATCGAAACACATCAAAAAACAATTAACGAAAAGTACAAGATAAAAGATAAATAACAAGAATTAATACCGTGGGGAGGAAATTAAAAAATTGTGAGAACCGTAGCATGCGCGAACAAATAAAGACGTAAAATTCCAAGATGAACGGAACTTCAACGCTGTTGAAGGCTGTTTAAGGATAAAAGTAGTGCGTTGAGGGGAAAACAATGACTTAAAACGGGAAGGAAGAAAAAAATAAATGACGCCGCCTTGTAAACACCGAGGAGGCTACGGCTGGTGGTGGAAATAAGGCCAATGGCCGTGTAGGTTTAGGAAAAGAGTCCTAAGAATTTTGGTAAATTGGCTGATACCATGTTAATATGTAATTTCCCTTGAGTATTATTGATGACTTACAAAGATATATATAGAGTTTACAATAAGAGGCATAAAATAAGGAAAGACTTAATGTAAACCTAAACTACCATATATAAATAAAGACTAACATAATAATCCTATAATAAATCTAACAGGCAGTACGCATAAATTGTTTTATCTTGATTATAATGATTTTGGGTTTTGGCTTATTCCAACTTTCAAGCTAAACTCCACCCTCTTTTGGAGGAAAACGTGTTAATGAATTGAATGATTTCCAAATATGTGGTGTTAATGAAGTGAAATGTTTAGAATCGAGAGCGGATGATGAAAATAATGATCTTAAATAAGAGTATTAGGCAAGAATTGAACTTTTAGCTCGCATGATTGAATATATTATTTTCTTAACTCTCCATCTTAGTCATTTTTCCTTAATTTTTTTCATCAGTTTTTGTATTTTTTGCCAATTTGAATCAATTTTTAATATGATTTCATATTTTCTTAATATAAAAAACCAAAAATCGCGGGGGATACGCCCTATGCCACGGGGCTTACACCCCGCCCTGGGAGACATGAAATGTCCCGCCCCGTGCCTTCGCCCTTTAAAACACTGGGTGGAATTAGGACATTTGACCAGTAATCAGCCCACGACCCATCGTAATCATACACCACCGCTGCCGGAATCCACTTCAACTTCTGTGAAGGCTCCTCTCCTTCCATTTTTCACTCGATACTTTTCTCGTGGTTTCTCTGAAAAGGGGATTTTCACTACAACAAAAAAGTAATATTTGTGACAAAATTTGAAGTGACAATGTTAAAATTGTCACTAAATGTGCATAATGAGTGACAATAATTTTTGCTTTATCACAATAAGAATTTTTAGTGACAAGAGTTTCTTTAAAGTTGTCACTTTTGACAATTAATGACACATGTATAGTGACAACTTAGTGACAATACAAATAGAGTAACAACTATAATTGTTGTCACTAAGTTGTCACAAAAGGTGTGCCACTAATTGTTTATAGTGACAACAATTTCCTTGTCATTAATTATCAAGAGTGACAACTTTTATACAAATTTTGTCACTATTAAACATGTGGAACATATTTTAGTGACAAGACAAAAGTTTTTGTCACTAAAAATTGATAATTAGTGACAACTTTGACATTGTCACTTCACATTTTTGTCACCAATGTCATATTTTTTTTGTAGTGTTTTCACTTAATACTTTTCCTTCGTTTTACTCTGAAAAGGGGAAAAAGAATTGTGTCTACACTTTATACGTTTTATACTCCTCACTTCTTTTTTTTTTTTTTTTATAGAAGCGATTACAACATCATATTGTATCAATTACCTGAGAATCTATTACAAGTAAGCATTATGAGCAAATACAATCATAGACTAATAACTATTACAAACTAAACTACCATCTAAGTAGAGAGAAAACCCACATGTATCCAATGGGAGTCGAACCCATAACCTCTTGGTTATGGGGCCTCAACTTAATCTGAAGTAAAGTCAAGTAGTCAACGTTTTGTCGACTGTACCAGAGTTTTACCTCACTTTTATTTTTGTCTTCGTTCTCTGTTATTTCATTTATCGAGTCTTGATGGATCTTCAGTATTTACTATAACTATTATTTCATTTATCGAGTCCTGATGGATCTTCAACATTTACTGTAACAATTTTCTCTAGTTACGTAAAAGCCCTATAGTAATTAATTGCAAAAGTCTTCTTTTAACAGTTTTATGCCTATGTCTCCAATAGTCTAATTGCTTATCTCTCTCATAGTGTATTGTGTGCGAGCTAGTCAACTGTACCAGAATTTTACCTCACTTTTATTTTCGTCTTTGTTCTCTGTTATTTCATTTATCGAGTCCTAATGGATCTTTAGTATTTACTGTAATAATTTTCTCCAGTTACGTAAAATCCCTATAGTAATTAACTGCAAAAGTCTTCTTTTAATTGTTTTATACCTATGTCTCTAGTAGTCTAATGTTTATCTCTCTCATAGTGTGTTGTGTGCGGCTCTCACACACAATCATGGAACTTAATCTGACACAAAATTACCCTTGTCGGAGAGCAAATATAGTGGCATATAGTCCATGCAAGTCCATATTTAAGTCCATGCCACAGAGCAAACTCATACCCAAATGCAATTTACAACCTATCTATCTATCTAATCTGATCTATCTATCTATCTAATATATTTAACCCCCTATATAAATGTGTGAACAACTCAATTGTTTATTCCATTGTGAAAAGACTTTTATACCCATCCTTACTATTAATAATTGATTAATTAATACTTAATAATTGAATTTATTAAGCAGAAAAATCCATTGAGGAGTTATTAATATCTGAAATTGTTTTAGTAATTAGAAACTATTTAATTATTGATATAAAAATAAAATATGTTAGCAGTAGGACACTATTTAATAAAAGAAAAATAAATAGATTCCTACTTTCTCTAAAATACTAACCAATAAAAGAAAATAGATATTTTACCCACAACCTCCAACAAAGAAGAAGGAAATTTTTACACCCACGACCAATATTCCAACTTAAACAAAAAATTGGTTAGTAAATCTAAATTCTATAAACATTTTTAATATTTGGTGATTAGCAACAAATTGTTATAATGTCGGATTATTACTTGGAGCGAGTTGATTTGAAGATTAAAAAGACAATTTGAAAAATTATACCCTATTCTGACATAAAAAAGAAAGTAATAACTGTGAGACTTAGACGCATATTTTGGGATATAGATGAATCATTTTCTTACATAAAAAGTATTTATTAATTTTTCATTGTTATGGAATATAACATGCTTGTGCAATAGAATTATCAGTATACATACATACATACATATATATATATATATATGAAAGTTTCTACGTACTTGAAGTTATTAGCATGATAACAAATATAAAAAAGCATATTTAAGAATAAAATTATATAAGTACTTTTAGTGTGAAAATAGGATATATATTGTACTTAATTGAAAAGAACTCACAAACACGAGTGTTTTTATGTAATATGATGTTTACAATTATTTTAGAAAATTGATATCAACACTTCATATTCTTATAATGGCACTCCACTTACTTTATAATTTGTTTAAATGGATAATAATGTCCCTCCATGTGGAAATTTACATCTATCAACTTTAAAACATGAACGTGTCCTTTTTAATTACTTTTGCATACAATCATCTTCTTTCTTTCTTTAACTTTTGATTTTAATGAACGATAAATAGTCAATTATATAAATTATCTAGAATAAATTAAGCAATTTAAATCACACCAAATAATGGTGCATTTGAAGTGAAACTTCTAGCTCAAATTCAATTTGGTCAAACCCAAAATAGAAGTATATGTAGATAGATAAGTTAAATCTACAACATGCTTGCAAAAGTAAACCATCATCTTGTATGTAGAAGTTCTTTTATTTTTTCTGATCATGTACGTTTAGAAGTTCATATGTAAATGAAAGTGATTAAAATAACAACAAATACAAAATTGTATCTGAAAAAAATCAAATAAGTGAATTGAGTGAAAATATGATGCATTTTTTTATTTTTATACAAAAAAAATTTTAGACATGAGTATTCATACGTAATATGTTGTTTATATTTATTTTATCATTATAATCTCATGATAAAAATGTATTCAGAGTTACTGCATGTAGAAATATGAAAGTAATATATTTTCTACATTATTAGAAAGATTGATAGGATAAAAGAAAATGAATCTACTTGTGCAAATCATAAAAATGCAATTTTGTGGCAAATAGGAAAGATACATGGACTACTGATCTATGCATAAACATGCTAAAGGATAATACTAATATTATTTTATCAAAAGTTTAATTTTTTGAAATATATTTAGTTAAAGGCATGTGGTGACGATATATGATTACAGAACAAATAAATAAAAAGTATAGGCCAAATACCACTAATACTCCCTGAACTTTATCATTTCTATTACTTTAGTCTCTCATCTCTCTCAAATGCACTCAAATAGTCCCTCAAATCTATTATTTGTCTCACTTTAGTCCATCATCTCTCAAATACGCTCAAATAATCCCTCAACTCTTAGAGGATTTTTTTTTTTTTGCAAAAAAAATAAAAAAATTCCTCCAAAAATACCTACCAACTATTTGCACAACTAAAAGTGGGTAACAGGGCAGCAACGACAAGATGAGATGAACAATGAGATTTGCAGATGGTGGAGGAGGAGGATGGTGATTTGTAGATGGTAGAGGAGGCGCCGTTGATGAGGCGACAACGTTGAATTTGCAATGCAATATTGTTGGATTTTCAGAAAGAGGGGGTAGCGGTGTTTGATTTTCCAAAGGTGGGGGAACGTCATTTGATTTGCAGAGGGTGAGGGACGACGACGCAATTTGAGAAGGGTGGTTTTGGTGGCAACACAGACGGTGGAGGGGATTGAGCTAGGAGAGTGGAATGAGGGAAAAGGTGGATTAAGATTAGGGTTTTGGGGAAGAATGGAAAAAAAAAATTAATCTAAAACAATTAGAATATAAAATAAAATAGATGAAAGTAAATAGTTTTGGAAGAACAATTCTTGCAAAAGTAAAAAAATGTCATGTCCTAATATGGTGTAAGTCACGTGCCTCAAGGTTCCGTCAGTTTTTAACGGATTGACTCGAGGGACTTTAATGAAATGAATTTGGGAGTTGAGGGGCTATTTAAGCACATTTGAATGACGAGAAACTAAAGTGAGACAAATAATAGACTTGAGAAACTATTTGATTGAATTTGAGAGATAAGTGACTAAAACGGGACAAATAATAGAATTAAAGGACAATTGGTGGTATTTGGGGCCAAAAATATAAGATAGACACTATCAAATAATCAATTTTTAACCCGTAATTAATTTATCAATAAACTAAATATATTTACTTCAATTTAACTTTTCGCCAAATCACCACGTGTAAAGCATATGATACTTTCTAGAATATATAAAAATAATCGCAATTAAGTTTTGACTAGCTAGGCATAAAGTGGTGTTAATTATTATTCCAAATATATCAAACTAGTTTTTATATATTTAAGTGAAACTAGATTGTAATACTTTGTACATCAAAATTTTCAAGTTGTGACTTACGAATGGAAGGGAGGGGGGGGGGGGAGCATAAAGATTAAGCGAGACCAGAATTTACGTGGTTCGACAATTGTCTATGTCCACAGGAGATGAGAGAGTATTTCACAGTTATGAAAAAGGTACAGATTACAATGACCTGATTTTTTTCCACAAATATCGCGTACCGTTATTTTAGACTTTTGTGTTTAAATTTCCTTTCTTTATGTGATCTTACTATGTAAATATTGTTGACATATGCTGCCTCCAATGGTTTACGTGTGATACTAATTTGCTAATTCATTGCTATTTGCAGGTCAAACTAGGAACGATGGATCAAGATGAAACTCAAACTGAATGGATCATCAGACCTTATACAAACACATCGAAGAAACGGAAGTTTCTTGGGGATTGATGGCGAGAAAGAATGTGTTTTGCGTCTTTTTTGTTCCAAAGGCATTGTTGAATCACTTTGTATTAGAATCTTTAGGTAGTGTCTGGCTTCACGTAGCGTAATTCAATTTTCCATCCCAAATACCATCATATTTAAAGGGAATAATTACACTCACACCCCCCAAATGATGGGGTAATTACACAAACCTTCTCACTAATTGATAATTACAAACACCCCCCTCATGTTAAAAATTTCTTACAATTACACTCCCTGTGTAACAATTTTTACAATTGCACCCCCTATAAACCTTACACATAGAACCCCTGAGGGGATGTGTTTGTAATTATCAATTAGTAAGAGGAGATTTGTGTAATTACTCCATCATTGAGGGGGTGAGTAATTATCCCTTTAAAATTGTGTGCAAGAGGCAAACTTCAAATAGACGTTATCATAAATATCCCCATTATCTTACATAGTAATGTTATTTGCTTTCTTGTCATCTTTGTTTCGCGAGCTGTTATGGAGAATTTTATGCTGTTTGCATACTCAATACTCATCCTCAGAACAAGGAAAGAAAACTGCAGCACACTTTCCTTCATGTAAATCCTATTAGACTTTATTCAACAGAAGAAAATGTAAAGTTTATTACTCAACAGAAGAACAGCACGCTTTCAGACAAGTGGAACTCAAATAGTTGCGAGTATTTCTCATAGCAAACACAAAGAGGCAACAAAGAGAAAACTGCAACACACTTTCCTTCATGTGCAAGAAAGTGAAGAATTGCACTGAATATCACTCGACATACTTTGTTAGTACAGTAACCATAACATGCGTCAACAAATGACCTAAATCTGAAAACAAGTAAATACAACAATAGGCACATAATGGGGAGCAAGCAAAAGAACAAAGAGGGCGCTGACAGGACATACAAACATGGGATGCAACGGTAACCCCTCACCAAAAAAGGGGGAAAAAATGAAAAAGAAATCTTGGAGGTCACTTTTGAATATTCAAAAAAAGATTTACTGTACTATGCAATACCTTAACTGCAAAATACATGTAAAAATGAGTACGCGTCCTTAATTGAATGTTCATGGACCTCTCAGCCAAACGGTGTAGGAACGGGTGCAGCAATGGCATCTGATCTTTTAATGCTGCCCATGCCACAAATAATGCATCCAGGCGCTGACAAGGCAGAGAATTTAGCACCACAGAGATCACACACATCATACCCAATGGTGGATAGACGACTAAGTGTAGCAGCACAGAATTGTGAGGGATCTTCCAATGGATCTATAGACTTATTTGATAAGCCCCTCTGAACACACATGTCAACTAGGCTTCTCAACTCATCTTGCTTGCCTGTGGGTGCTTTGGATAAGAGTAATTCAAGCATTTGTTTAGAATACCCATAATTCTGAACGTCCATGTTTCTTTTGATGGCAGTTCGAATACAAAGTATTCTGTGTTTAGCGAGAAGAGGCAATGAACCCAAATGCCGTGACAATCTGGCCATTTCGTCTTTTGCGCTTATTGCGCTTGGGCCTTGGACTCTTTGCAATCTAGTAATTTCCTGAAAAATGAAACAGCGTTGAAATGGCTATCAGAATCTATGTGAACCCGGGTGAGTGGGTGGGTGGATGGGAGATTTGGCGACTCTTTGAAGTTTTAGGTGTTTGAGCATTTAAGTGAAAGCCTTGGGGACCAAAGATAAGTACTACTATTTGATTATGTTTGGATTGGAAGATTTGGATTTTCAGAAAAGGATTTCGATAATGATTCTAAATTACTATGCCAATTAGATAAATTTGAAATCCACTATAGCGATTGAAAGCATAGCTCAAACAAGTGGTAAAGGATTTGAACATTGTAACTCAAAAATATCCAATCAAAATCAATGGATTTGTATTATAAATTTGAAATCCTCAGTTCTCCAATCCTTCGATCCGAAACACAAAATTAGGTTGAATCAAGTGAGAATATATTTACAGCTAAGTCGGTTGTTACAGATGATTGTACAAAACCCATGCACTTGGTGGTTATTAAGTTCTAAGTTAACGTAAATTTTAGTCTTGAGGTTAGTACAATAGGCCTTAATATTGTATCTGTCTGTGAGGTGGGAAGGGAAGACCAAAAGGATAATCTGGGAAGGCAACAATATACGTTCTTAAAGAAACCAATCTATCAGCCAAATATGATCCATCCTTTGCACTCATTAAAAAAAGAAAAATACAAAAAATCAACAGATGCATTTGTTTCACTCTGTTTATATGTGCAGGAGAAAGAGATGATAAAGAAAGTAGATAGATATTCATGAAAGGTCATATCAAAGGCAAAAACACAACCATAATACCTGAAGAAGGGTGACTGCAATCTTGTATTGGGCACAAATAGTAGCTTGAGCTTTAATGTCAGCTCCACGAGATTGATCCTT
The DNA here is from genome assembly GCA_019426215.1 of Buddleja alternifolia. NCBI lineage: Eukaryota > Viridiplantae > Streptophyta > Magnoliopsida > Lamiales > Scrophulariaceae > Buddleja > Buddleja alternifolia. Next base: position 45,848,631 of record CM033393.1, read on the forward strand.
GGCCAAAGCTAGGAAAGCCTCATCGAAACAGGATAACGCATCTGAAAGTTGATTCTGCTCCAGGTGGGCCAGTCCAGTCTTAAAACAAGTTGCGGCAGCCGCACCACGGGGAACCTAGAACAAAAGGAAACCAGAACATTATGGAGAGCATTTTGATTTCTCCCCCTTTCCACCCCACCCCCTCAGGAAAAAGAGAGAAATAATACACATGAGAATCCTATTATTACCAAGAAAATGATTTCGAAGTTCAAACAAAGTCACAGCTTCCAAATTTAAATATACTGACAGACTTATTGTATGATGCATATTTGAGAAATGTATCAAGGAATTGCTGCCACCTATCCAATATATTTTCCAAGGACTCACCAAAACGATAGATCCCCCCCAAATAGGAGAAAAGAAAAAAAAATGAAAAGCAGGTTTCTGCATCACATTTAATTAGAAAAAATATATCAACATTGCAAATCATAATAATTACCTGCCCTGGACGCACACTTTTAGGAGGAGAAGCTGGATGTGCAGGAGCTCTCCCTGACCCTGGAGCTTCAAGTGAGCTGAGATCAAGGGGCTGACTAGAGACTGGAAATTGTGCCCCCTGAACCGGTATTTGTGATGGAGCAGCGGTTAGAGGAATGGATTGTGGGGGAATACCGCCATCTGGAAGCCCAATGGACTCATATGGAACAGGTTGTTGAGTAGTAGCTTGAGGGGGTACCCCACCATCAGGTAGACCAATGTTAACGCGAGGTGGACCAACCTGGTTGGCTGGAACCTTACTATTTTCAATGCCTTGAGCACTTTGATCCAATTTTGAGAGAACTGTCCCAGGAGGAGGAAGTGATGCCGCAACCTGAATGGACGATATTGTATTCTGGAAAAAATCCTCCGGTATCGGCCCTACAGTAGTAACTCCAACACCGGGTCCCACTGGAGTAGGTTGAACAAATGCATTTGTTCCAAACAGATCAGCAGGTGGAGAGGGTTGAGCTGTGGCAGGGGCAGGTTGAGGTACAAGTAGGTTCAGATCTGGTGATGAATTTGTTAATGACTTGGTCCTACTTATTGGCATACCCAATTGCTTCGTGGCTTCTTTAATTTTGTTGAGATCCACAGTAGTAGATGCAACTGGTTTGTCTCGTATCCTAATATGTAACTTCTTGGTTTTTGAAGTTCCTTCCTCGTCACTGCTGCTACCGTCTGCACCAGAACCATATAGCGATTTCTTGAATTCTTCTTCGGCTTTTGCCTGTGCATCTATAGCAGTGGGACCCGCAATTTTGGAGAGAGTTTCTAGACCCATAAGGGAATCACCCTTAGATTCACCATCAAGAGCGCCTTTAGGGTTGTTAGCTATTGCAGTTGCCAGAGAAGTCGAAAGTCCATTTTCCTTGATGCCACCTTCAGCTTTAATTGTTTTAACTAAACTATCTTCTCTTACTTCAACAATATTACCTCTTCCTTTGATCAAACCAAGATAAACACCAATATGATCTGTGACAATTGATGGAATAGTACCATCATCAGTTTTCATGTAAGGCATCACCTCAGCAGCCAGCTCCCACTGAGGTATGTCCTTTAAATTTATAGGTGTTTTGATTTCCCAGTTCCCACCACCCCATTCAGGACCTTTAGGAACCATACTTTCAGCAGCGAAATTCGCGAAAATGCCTTGTGTCCACCCAGTTGAACGTACTCTCAAAATCCTCTCACAGTATCTCCTCAACTCTGAATCAGTGCCCTCTTCTTCTAACTTCTGGGCAAGACGCCGCAATGCGCTAGGGTTAAGATGACATATATATAGATCCAGCATACTCTCGAAGTCTGCTATAACTTCAAATGTTTCTTTTGCACTGTCAAACTGAGCATATCTGCAATTTCACGTGTCATTGACATTTTCACACAATGTAAGAATGGACTAGGTTAAGCTATGACCCACACAAAAGATCTAATTTTGCCCATCCGAAAAACTAGGCAGGAGAAAACAGAGTCAAAATTTAGCAGTACGATTACAGATATATAATAAGTCGGCACTAATGGACAACACAACATATGATGCAAAACTAAGACTTCACTTTTTTCAAATAAATGCTTTTTCTGGATAATGATTCCTATAAGTACTGCATTTTCTGGTGACTGCCCTTTTGGATCACTTGAATGAAGAAGATTTCATCAATGAGAACAATTCACATCAATCCAAGGGAAATGAGTCTAGCCTTGATAACTTGCAGTCTATTTCCCAGATAAACCAGTCAATAAATATGCCACCACATATGCTTCCCCCATACTACCCAAAAATAAAATAAAAGCATCAATACACAAGAAAAATGGCATAAAAGATAATGAACTTCAAGCAACGCGATTTTTGGAAAAGAAAAAACAACGGAAATTGTTATTTGAAATTCAAAGCCCAGATATTTGTGGATGAAGGACAGGATTAGGAACAATTGTAATTATCAGCATCCAACTTGTCGGTTTTGTTAAGACGCCCAGTCTATTACAGCAGAGTCACATTAGTAGGTACAGGACAAAAGGAAAAGAACGCAAAAATTACAGAAGCATGATTTTTTTTCGTGCAACTAAAGATGAAAACGCAATTTCAGATATTCATCCTGATCATAGCGAAATGACCAATAGCTAACTGCATGCAATACACCAAGGTCTAACCATTTCAAGAGGATATACATGAGATAACTACAAATGGCAAATCTCCAACCAATAGCCTTAGAATTTTCATAAACAGCAAATACTAGTTATAGCTACATACTTGATACATGCATATCCCAACTGGCGGAATCGATGGAACAAATGTGAGGTAGGGGGACATCGAGGATAATCTCTTGATCGCAAAAACTCATCTTTCAAAGCAGACAAAGCAGTAGCAAACCGAAGAGCTTTTATTGCATATATTCCTCTTGACACCTGAATCAGAAAAGCAGAAGATTGATTAAAAACATGATTTGCTGATACTGATGTAAAAAGTGGTACTAGAAAAAAACCTGGGTGAATTGTGGGCCTGATTGTGATAGTGATACAGCAAGATCACCACAAACTGGAGAACCTCTGGCAAGAATATCGAGTGATCTAGGAGTTATACGCAGGCTGTCAAACCTTCATAAGACAATGCACTAAATATGTTAACAGTTAGACTTCAACAAGTGTTCAAAGTTAAACTTTTGCAAGTGAAAGCCAAAATCTGCAGTAAAGCCACTGTTTTATCATTCATGTGGAGTATCATGAGAGCCAAATATAATGTTGATTACTAAAGCAGGTCTGCAGGCTACGAAAAGAACCTCGATGTTATTTGGTATAGGACTTCTGACAGATCAAGCTTCTGCTCAAAATGTTGCTGCATTGTAGCATATCCAATAAGAAGAGGTTCAAGTAGCCCAACAAGACAATTCTTGATCTCAAATTTCTTCTTTTGCCTAACATTTATCTCAGTTGCGTTTGCGAGCAACAGACGATCATTCAGAGCTCCAAGTAGCACTACATGGAGACAGTCAATCACAAAAGCTCAAAAAAAAAAAAAAAGTTGAATATGCGGAATTGGATCTGCTGACATCTAACCATAACAGAGTGTATAACTAAGTCATGTAAGGACCCAAGTTTAGGGTGATAATAAGTTTTAAGAACCTGCATTAGGCATACTGATAGAAAGGATCGTCCTAACTTTTCCATCCCAACCAAGCACATTAACAGAAGTAGAAGTAGAAAACAGAAGTGCGGGTCCAAGCCACAGCAGGGATCTAAAGTAGGAAAAAGTTAAGGGCCCATATGTATGTAATATATATTGCTGAGATAAAATGAACAGAGAGCAGAACAAGGGGTGGGGGTGGGATCAAAAGGCATGAAGGATATTGAAGGAAGTCCTTTATCAAATTTTGCAGAAGTGCTCGCCAATACATCTAAATCAGCTGTAACAATGAGCACCCTTTGTGTGGTTAATATACCAGCAACAGCACCCCTGAGTGTTTCTTGCCATTGTATCTAGAGAGAACAAATTGAGACATATTAGAAGCTCCAACTTACTATATTAATTCTTTTAGGTGAAAAAAAATAATTACTTCTATTAACATGATCTAATGTATTGGGTTTTCGAAAGGCAACAGCATTGTTGTTCTGATTTAAAAAAATAAATAAACATATATCCATTAAAATTTCACATTTGAGATAATAAAAATCAATATCTTCTTATTGAGCTTATACATGTACGAATAAGGAGATAGAAAAAAGGAACAAGAAGAGAAGGATCAGAGTAAGTAATAATCAGGAAGCTGCATATGATTGATCTCCTGTAGTCAGAGTAGCATAAACTGCATTCAGTTTCTTATTCAGTTCTGCAACCACAGCTAGATATTGCCAATAGATTTTATGGCTCTTCTTATCCTTCTATGATTTATGAACAATGTGGAAATGAAAAGCAAGAAAAGACATCTATCACCACAGTAATATCATGTTTCAACAAATTCCTCACATAGAATTCTAAAATAGGTGAAATGACTCTATTAGAGTAACTAGCGAGCCTCTAATAAACAAATTTGATATTGCTCATGCATCAGCAAGCCATTACTAAATGATATTGAACTCCAGCATGTCTTCCATTTATATGTTTCTGAGCCAGTAGAGCACAATATGCTCAAGCAACACCATCAAAACAGGTCTGGTAACATTCTGCAACTTTTTGAGGAGGCAAAGAAGGCCATTGAGGAAAAGGAAAGATTCATTATCAGTAAATTAAGACTAAAAGCCTGAATAATTACCTGAAGTACAATCTCATTTACTTTCAATCTGATGAATTTTCGCCCTTCAGCTTTTGTTGAGATGTAATGCCCATCAGTACTAGGAAGACGGTATCCTAGAATGAGTTTTGCCAAACCAATTTGATCCCCATGAGAAGCAAACATCAAAGTCGACTCTACAAACACAGAACTCCGATCAAAATCTAGTCCAATTGTTCAAAGTATAGATGAACATGACAACAGTGATCCTCAAGTACCTAATGGGGTAGAAAAGATGCGATCAACTTCACTTTCGAACACAAGTTGCATGGGACCCTTAACAGAAGCGACTTCGGCATTGGCAGACTGGTTTTCATCAAGTGTTCCATTTTTTTCAATGGATTCTTGTGAAACAGCACCCAGCAAAGCAGCTCCTGGCAGCGCATATAAGGAGAGTGAAGTCTTGTCCTCATCAAGAATAGCAAATTGATTATCATTAGGACCAATAAAGGCCACATCCGCTCCTGCAAATTCGCAAAAGGACCAAGGTGATCACTTACTATACACTCGAAGAAATACAACAACAATGCAGAAAGGCAGTACAGACCTTTGACTGTGGTAACTTTGCTGTTCGCAAATTGAAGATCCGTGTTTTCCCAATACATCACTACCTCATTTGCAGATCCACTGAACTCATAGACTACAAGAAATAGGTGCTGCTTTTTACTGTAAATAATGTGTTTCGAATGGTACTCCACATTTCCAGGAATCTGAAAACAGAAGATGAGTGAGTTGCATATCCTCATTCATAGGCTAATAGCAACCAAACATCCACAGTTAATAAACAAGTAAATCAATATTACCGCAGTGTAAAGCTTTTTGTAGATATTGTCACCTCCAGAAGTGAGATTATAAGCCATGAGGTTTGCCCCTTCAATATAAAAAGCCCTGACGGGATAATGAAGAACTCGGTTCGTTTTACTGAAGAAATTTAGCTCCAGATGTAGAGGCTGCCAAATTTGAGTTAGTCAGAGAGTTCCCAATCTGGACTGTATTATCTATGCATATGTCAAGGTGGCAATACATCTGTATTCTTACCTGGCAAACAGGGAAATCTCTTAAACGATGTCTCGTATCCAAAACCGTAATTAGAGGTAATCGAGATATTGGAGCACTCTTGGCATGGCCTTCCATGAAATGCTGCAAACCAGAAAGAGCTGATAATTCAGCAACATTCACAGAGAAAGAGGTTCAGAAGCAAATACCCAATTTAAGGGGCAAAGCTTCCTATATGTTCATCCACATATTCTAATTGGTTAGTAGAGATATAAATTTTCAAGAGACATCAAGTAATTTGCTAAGATGATGTGGATGATACCCACATGTACGTAGTACCCCAGTTATCTCAGAAGTAGCACAAAATCTCCAAATATGTGAATAAACTTATACATGATCATTATGATGACTATATATTTGAGAATTTCTACTGTTGTTCCATATTGCTATTTAAGTTGATTAGCAGGTTGACATCAATTATTAACAAGTATATGTATTGTCCGTTTCAATTGCAAAAGCCAGTAAAAAAGGGTCTTGCAATATTTTCGTTGCATTTCAGATCTGGATAACTTCTAAGTCAGCTTAACTATGACTGTATGTCATCCTGTATAGTCTTAAACTGTACAAGAGCAGGAACCTTCTAAGTATTAGGAGTAGGAGACATCAGTCCACAGATAATCTTTTCCTTTCTCTTTTCTTTGATGTATTAGGTTATTGTGGAGGAGGTTGATAAGACTATGCTTACCTACTTACCACTTCATCAAAAGCAGAACAGAAAATAGGTAGAGTGTGTTACAAAACAGATTTAGTAATTTAGTATTTATGTTTTATTATTTTATTCCTTTATTATGAGTCCTTATTTAATTAAGTTTCTAAGTTGGTTTAAGGAACTAGTTATTGTTTTCCTTGTCTAATTAGGAGTCTAGTTATTTCCCTTCTTAGTTAGTTAGGAGTCTTTAGTTATAAGTATGTGTTTTAGGGTTATGTTTTTATGCATTCAGTTTTTTTGAATCAATAAAGAATCTGCTTTTAGCTTGGAGCAAGATTTATTCTTGTTGGAATTTCGGTTTTTGGAATTAGTTTATATCAATTTTCTGTTTCTATCAGAGTGCTTCAAAGAGAAAACATGATTAGTATTAAAACAGGGAAATAGACAGTACTTTCTCATTAAAAAAATTCCACAGACAATTTTCTCATAAGAATAACTACTTTCTTTATTTCTCTTCAATTATCAACTTCTATATCGTTACTATTTTCTAATATCGGTAACTTCTGATACAGTGCAGATTTCATATGTATTAGCTTCAACATTGAGCAACTTGCTTCTTCCCTTTACCTTTAAATAGATTCATCTCAACAGCAGACGCGAGTATGACACATGGTCCTTGATGTGATACCAGACTAACTTTCACACGAACCTATATCATTATAAATTTAAACCCTTAACTCCGAAGCCATGTACAATAACTATTTTTATATCCTTGATATTCTCAAATAAGGACTTGGCAAACAGAATAGCATCAGACAGAAAATTAACTTACACTGTAAAGAAACGCCTTCCTTGCTATGTCTGAGATTGTAAGCTGACTTTGGCTAACCAAGAAAAGCAAGAAAGTATCAATAATGCATAACTAACATTTCTAACAATCCAACAAATCTATTCGTCAGTGATGTTATGTGAGTTTTCCCAAGTTATGACTGCTAGGTCATCATTGGGCTGGTAAAATGTGATTAATAAATCACTAAGGTGGATATTTAACCTTACAAAATTTGTTTAATTAAAGCTTAATCCTCATTTAATTGAATTATTCAGCTTCGATATGACTTGATAATGCATACCTATTGTAATAATGTATCTTACAATTAAAGACCGCATTCACTAGTTGATGGGATAAACACCAAACTCACTTGATAAGTAGGCTAAATATAATCATCATCCATCCAGGGTAAAGGTTTCTGATTTCTAGCTCTAGACTAATAAAATTTGATGATTTATAGGCTGATTTAATGCGAGCAATTGAATTCAGGTTTGAGGTCATGGTTACACTTTTTATCTTCACAATTTTCCATAGACTTGAGTTGTCTTTCAAGTTTTCTAGTATTATATAAACGGCATGCACCCTACTGATCGGAAAATGCTTTGGATTATTACGCATATTATTTCCAAACCTTTCCGTAATTTATGAATCATGTGCAGTGATGCTATAGGTGAGGATGAGTTACAGTGGGTTATTGACTCGTAGTGGTCAATGAAACTGTTACATGTACAGCAGGCTGTTACCTTAAACTTTGAAGGGCATGAAGACAACTAATTATGCCATCATGAGGGGTATAGAGTGGCATGAGAGCGTGCAGGACATGCGTCTATCGAAAGTGAAGCACATGGCTGCCAAGTCAATTGATTTTAATATTGGCATCAGCTAAGGACCAATTTCAGACACTTCTACTGGGATGCAAAATTCCGCCTAATTCTTACAGTTACAAGCTCAAAGAAGGTAAAAAAGCAAGGGCAGGAAGATGCTAGGACATATTTCGAGTTTATTATGGGCCCATTTTGCTATAGAAAAATCATAAACTTTTTAGCGTAAAGAAGCATATTCTGGAACTAGTATTAAGTCAACAGAGAGGAAAGGAAAAAGCAACAAAAGTAGCTCATTAAGCAACTTCGAAACTCACCCTTTCATATGATGCTCTTGTAGTTGGGCTTGCAGTTGGTGATCAGCTAATATACCAGATGAACCAAGGGATGCAAGTTTTTCCTTCAATACAGATGCTATATGACAAATCACAGGTAACGAAACAAAAAAGTCAGTTCTAGTAAACAGAAAAAGGGATGCTTTTCAAATTGAAAGGACTAAAATTATAGTGTCTAAGAATCTTCAAATAAATCTTTAGGCTGCATTATTTCTTATAAATTGAATCAGTATATTTTTTATTTTTTTTTGGTTTCCCAAGGTATCCCCACAGCCGACCACCGTGAGACTAATCCCTCACCCCACTGTCAGCACAGTAAGCGGTAGGAGGCTGGCCAAGGAGTTTTTTCCATTCACAAGAGATGGGATTCGAACTCCCAACCACTTGCTTAAGGGACGAAGCGATGAACCACTACGCCAACCCACTTGGTTAAATTGAATCAGTATATTTTTTTTTTTTTTTTGGTACAAAAATGTTTGGGTGGGATCGGTGCCGGTCCCCCACCCGGGCCAGGGCATGCCACACGCTTTCTATGGTGCTGGGAAACTTACAGATCGCCCACCAACAGCTGTCCTCAGATCGGCAGAGGTGACTCGAACCCACAACCATCTGACTGGAAGGAGCCCGGTACTTACCAACTGCACCAACGGCTGTTGGTAATTGAATCAGTATATAGTTACAGAACATTGACATGATTCTTGTACACTTTTCCAAACTAAGTCTAGCACATTACAACTCCAGCACAGTAAAAAATTCACAAATAAACACCTGTGACAGATTCAAAAGTTTAACTGTTTTCATGATTGAACAACAGCTAGGTGACAGAATACAAATATAAAGCATCGGAGTTGACTCTCTCTCTTAAGTCTTAACAGAAGTATGTTAAAATCAAAACAAATTTACTGTGCAAGTCTTCAAATGAAATACCTCCAGAAATTGATGAAGAACCACAAATGCAGGGCGCCCTATTTACCTCCAAGCAAAAATAAATGATTGATCAAGTTAAAGAATCTAATTAAGCAATCACCTGATGATCCCCTTGCACTTTGCAGAACAGCGAAGAGCTGCTTCCTCCCCTCTCTGGTGTATGCAGCTCTGTTCTTCCGGTTGTCTCCACCAGCCATGCTCTATTGAGAAGCACACAAACCTATTTAATTTTGTTTATTACACCTGAGTATATGACCCACATCTAACGAGTTCAGGGATGCTTACTGCAAAGAGTAATGTAGCTAAATTCAACTTAGGGTGTACTTCCAAACCCCTTATTCGTGGGAGTGGGTAAACAGCTTCCCCCCCTTGCTGAGAAAGAATGCGAGGGATGTCCATAGATTCAATAGCTGCGGAAATAAGACATGAGCAGAATCAATAGATTGTATGCACATAGCAAAAAATTGTAAGAACCACAAGACATGCTTTAGAAAGAAGGAATAGAAAACTGAGGATTATCCTTCCTTCAAATAAAGTGTCAGGATTATCTGGATTTAGCCAAGAAAAGTGCTGGAGTGAGTAAAATATTGTTTCCTGTTGCGGTTAGAACCATCAAACTGGGAACAAAGAGTACCTTCCCGCTAAAAAGTAATCATAGAAGTACCTTCAGCTAGGGAAAAGTATATTCTATTTCTCTATCTTAAGATCATCATAACCATGATAATCAATTGTTTATTTCAAGATGCATCTTCTTGAACTGTTCTTATTCTTCATTAGTAACATCTGGCTTATTTGAGGTTATATTACGTGGTAAATTGGATTGCAGTAACAAATTACCCTGAGATGAAAAAGACTGGTGGTTAACTGTTCATGATTGTGCAATTTCAGACATACAACATTGCCAAGTATGCCAAATTTACAAGACTGAGGAGGCTGGGTGGTCAATTACCCAGGAACTAATGCATATTTGGCGTTTTCCATCTGTATATCCCACTGTAAGTATCTAATCCCTTTGATAGCACAAGTCAGTTCAAAATGGTACCAAAAAGTAAAACTGAAAATATTAGAAAAAACTGAAAACATTTTCAAAGGTAAAAAACAGAATTATACTTTCAACAAAAGCGAATTAAAATCTGAAAAAGACTTTTAACTTGAGACCAAAAGTAGCCTTTTCCGAAGATGTGCGTTCTTATCGTTTTATTTACACAATCATCCCTTCGAACTGAACTTCCTTTCATCAAAACAATGAAAATTTCCTCTTCAACTGAACAAGAATTACTTAAAAGCAAAAATAACCTCGGCTGAAAAAAAGCAAGGAGAAATAATACATTGCCTACTGAACCTTTAAAATCATGATGTCTGGAGTTAGACCAGTAAATTAGCATCTTTGCCACATCAGTGTAAGCAATATTACCTAGAGACTGCAAAAGTACAGTGTTCAACTAACCAGCAGGTTCGAAAAAATTTGCGGCCGTCGGAGGTCTATTAGGATTCACCACCACTCGAGTTTTCCACACTTGAATACTTCCATCTTTGGACAAAGTTACAAGTAATCGCAACATTGAGATCCAAGCAACTGATGTGATTGGTTGTGAACCCACTTGCGTTCTACAAATTGTACATCAAAACAGAAGTGATGATTCAAGAACAAAGGTGAAATATAAAGTACCAAAAGCAGTTATGACAATAAAATGTGTCGTTGGAAAACTAAATCTCCACAATTTTCAAGTCGCTAAAAAATTTCATAAAGACCTGGAGGCCAAGAGCCACCTGCACGCATATATGGTTTCAACTTCTAGTGATCAAATTGCATTTATAACGTGACATCAAATTATAAAGGAACAAGAAAAATATAGCAAAATAGTCACTATGTACGAGGGTGGAGGGCTCCCATAAATGTAACCGATGAGAAGGTCGCCATAAAGGATAGCGGAATACGATAAGAATGATCATCTTCTTAAAGAGTGCATTACTACATAACTAATGATGCCACTAGCTTTCCTCTCAGCTAGAACTTGGTAATCAAAATATAGTAACAGACTACAATTGAAACCAAGGGTAGCATCAATAAATCCATATTTTAACTTACACTCCAATCATCAAAGGTCTTTCAGTGGATACATCCCACGCCAGAAGTGTACCACGTCTATCACCAACAAAAATCCATTCCAACGTCGGATGAAATGCAAATGCTCCTGCACCCTGTAGCCTGATGGTGTTATCAACTGCAAAGGCATCAACAAATTAAAAATTGAAAGTGATAGGAATTAACAATTCAGGAAGCTAAACTATCATGTTTTTGAGCCAAAAATAGAGAATATAAACATAGAGCTGAAGTTCAACTCTTACGCTGTAGGGTGTAGTGAACAGCATATGTACGGATATCATAAGCTCGGATCAGACCATCTTGATAAGCCACGTACTAATAACATAAGGAAAAGGACAAAAATCAGTTTCATAAATGCTGGGGACTCATTGACACAGGCAAATAAGAACTAACAAAAGCCATTTTGAATTTTAAAATGATCAACACTCTCACCAAAGCAGGAAGTCGAGGATGGCAAGCAAGATTGACTATGGGTTTCTTCAGGTCAGTCTTTATTTTTGTCGGAGCTTTGCCACCTTCCACAGTTCCAACAACTTGACACAAAGTAATAAATATAAATCAGGAACATAAAACTAATAACTCACAAAATTCTTTGAACGATCAATTTAGTAATTCTGGTAAACGCAACAGGTTTTGTGCCAAGCTAAGGAATCAGAAACTGAAAATGCATAAAAGAAACTAGAATAGATTGGCTCAACCTGTGACACTCATCTTCTTATGGAAACCAAAAAATACAACAGGTTGAAGAGGAGTCAAGGCTAGATGGACTTCTGTGTCGAGAGAAATTTGTTCTGTCCTCTTTTCAGGTGAATGTAACACACAAGTTTGTTCACTGTCAAAGTCACAGGACCGGATCGTACAATCCTGCATGCCAAGAAGATGTCAACCAGTGGAAAGTGATCATATTCAGAAATATTATTAATCTGTTCGATGTTATGAATGGCACAACAAATAAATTATTAAGAGATATAGACCAAACATGTAGTGGACAAAGATAAACTGAATCTGAATGATTCAGGGTGAATGTCTTTGAAGCTCTACTATCAAACATAAGTGAATACAATCCACCATTTTCAATCGTAAGATGCTTCATAAAGCACATCTGGGTTAAAGATGTGTTTGAGTTTGAGGTTCCATTTGAGCATCAAAGAATGCATTAGCACATGGGAAACTAGAGCAATATCACAATTCAGAAAGGAGAATAAAGGTGTCCAGCCGTTTTTCTAATGGATACACAAGTCAAAAGTAGTGGAATCTGGCATTTACGCAATGGGAGAAGAATAAAAAAAAAACTCAAACCCGATGACTGAGCAGAAAAAACATGAAGAAATAATGAGCAAAAGGGTTTATAAGAGCATCTGTGCAATTCTGTAAATCAACAAATGCAAAGTACACAAAAAATATCCAAATGTGGAAAAAGGCAATGATTTCCATTAATAATCTCCAAAACTCTATCCCTCTATTATTTCCCTACATCCAATCAGGAAAACATTCTCCACTTAGTTAAAAGAATGAAGTTCGCTGATATTATGACAATTTCAATCCAGACAAGTATATGTCTATTGCATGAAACGGGACTTACTGGACCAGTATTAAGCGCAAGATTCAAAGACAAAAAAAGGCCACGATACTGATAATATGTCCATAATTCTCTCCCTTAACCTGATGATATAAATGTTTTCAGTTATATGTTTGGAGTGGAATGGGTAGGTATGCTCGATAAAACTATCTCATGCTATTTTTCTTTATACAATTATGCGCCTTTCTATGAAACAACCTGGGTGTATCTCCAGTCACAAAATGCATGTTCACCAGACCATAGCGTTCCAAATAATTCCAGCATGTTGCCGAGCTAATTCCACACCTTCAATTAAAAGTCCCAATCGAAACATTTATGCAGAACTAATCAAACAAGTGTTTTTTTTTTCCCTCTTTTTTGTCTGAATTCTAACTCTATTCATACTTTTTTCTACTTTCCTGTTTATCCTTTAAAAAATTAATAGTACAAAGTAGACCGAGCACAGACCTCAAGTATAGCAATCACTGAATGGCCAGCTGTGGGACTATACGCCATGCGAACAACAGGTGAACCTATGTCCACGGACGCGATCTTGCTTCCGGTATACGCATCAAACTCTATACATACACCCACACAAAAAAAAAAATTCAATTTATTTGCGCGTTTATACTTAATTTTCCGATTAGTCGGGGGGAAATGGAGCTGAGAATTAAGAAAGTGCACCGATGATGTGAGTTCCGATGGCGGCGGCGATGAGTGCCTGAGTCGGGTGGAATGCGGCGGCGTGAGGTTGCAAGGGTTTGGAGTTCCGACCAGCATGCCGGAGATCCAAATGTTGCACCGTCGTCCACTCCATTTGAGGATACTTTCAGCTACCTATTGCTGAATTAGGTTAATCAAAATGATAGAAATTGATCGAATGGATCATGAATTTTGTAAATTGTGCACTTGTTCGTACTATAGAACTCAGATCGTCCGACAAACTTCGCGAAAAATTGACGGATCTTGGATTGAGAGATCGATCGGAAACTTTACTCTTTGTGGATATGTATTGAGATTTTTGGTGTACCAGAACTAAATTAAGCAATCTCAGAGGGGAAAATCAGCGTAATTTGCATCAACCAAAGATGAAGGTTTTTTGTATCGCACCAACGCCTTTTTGGCAAAATTGGCACAAATATACACGATGAATTCTTTTAGTTAAAAAGACCCTCACACGGTCACACCCCTTAGTCGAACATGTGATGATAGTTATTTTTCTATCATTAGAAACATTTACCCGGAGCTTTGTTAGCTTAATGGTCTCAACTATCACGGGAGATCCTGGTTTTAATTCGAGTTTGTCATAATTTATGAGTTTTTTAAAGAGATTTATATGGCCTATGATTAAAAGCGTATTTTTAGTTTAACCCAATTTTAGAGGGTTATTATAATAAATACGAGAAATTACTAAATTTATTGTAAAAAATAATATTCAAATTCTATTATAACATTATTTTTATTTAAAATATTTACTTTCACTAACTTTTGTTGAAAAATGTCCAAGGACTAATAACATTTGGACCAATTAGCACTTAACTTTTTTATGAAAAATTAATTGATTTTTTGTTACAAGATTTTTTTATTTTGGAATTCCATGCAATTTTTTGGTTTTAATTTTTGGTATCTTCTAAAAAAAAATTAAGTTAAACTAAAAATAATTACTAATAATATTTGAATGTTTACTATGAAAGAAGTAAAAATCTTTTATTATGTACAATTTCACCAATTTGAATAATCCAAATAAAAAAAATTGTATAAGAAAAAAGGTTGTTAACCTAAGAAATCAAGGTAATTTACTCCAAATATATATTAACCCTTGATTCTAAATTTATTCAAATAAAAACTTGGGAATGGATATCTCGGATGAAAAACATTTCATGAGTTTTCTGCATAGAAAAAGATTATATAACATGTTTCTTAATAATTTTGCCTAATAAAAATTGCCTTTTCTCTATATGTGTAGCATAATCTTTAAAACTATAATGTTAGAAGTAAAACCAAGTGTCAGTGGAAATAAAAATTGGAAAAAGTTCTTGGGAAATGTTGAAAAATGTATGAAAATCAAAGGATGTTTATATTTGTATACGATAGTTCTTATAGTGATGTCACATAATGTAAATTTTTATCTTATTATGGGTGTCACTTCGACCTGTTTATATTATTGTAATATATATGCTATTGTAATAAGATAATATTTGGATACATGTATTACCTATTTCTTATACATTTTAATTAAAAAATGAGGGTATAGTGGGCAAATGACAATGTAAAATAGATACCAAACGTTGGTTTTTTCATATAAAACTGAAAGTGTTCCCTATATTAGTATTTATCAACTTTTATATGAAAAGAAAAACGTAATCTTCAAATAAAAAGTCGGTGGATGTACTTTTTTTAAAAAAAAAATTCAAAAGGGAAGGGCATACCTTATATATCTAATCCGACAAATTCGGGTTGATAGTTTTACTCCTGAGCCATAAAGACTCTATCTAGCTCCATAAAGGAGGGGAGAACCACAACTTGTGGCAGTCTAGATTCGAACTCAGGACCTCTCACATAAAGTGAGAGGTAGATACCACTAAACCAACAGGTCTTGGGTGTACTTTTTTTAATACTTGCTTTATTTTCTCATATATATACACAGCCCATATTGGGCTACGATTACAGAGGTCATAGAGTAATTTTGATGTTGGGCCAAATTATCAAGTCAGTGTTGGGCTCTTAAGATTCACAGTCCAATTTTCTTTCATATCTTTTTCTCTTTGGGTGATTCATTTTCTATGTAAAAAACTTCACATCGACATTATTAGTCAGAATATTAGGTCACAGTTGCGGAGTGTAGTGTACAAAAGTAGTCACTATGACTTTTTAAGCATCATTTGTCCAAAATATAATACTTGAATATGCAATCTGGATCTTCTGTTATATGTTCGTATTATACTTTCTGTTACATGCTCAAATGCGTGACAAGTGTAGATATGGGCAGTTGGGATATGAAGAGTGAAATCTCAAATTTTTATTCATATTACATATTTTTTTCTCTCCACATCCTAACCACCCATATATACATTTATCACACATCGGTATGCAGGGACGGATCCAGGAATTAGGTGTTGGGGGGGTCGAAGTACCAATAACAAAAAAAATAAAATTTTATTTATAAGTATATAGTCAATATTTATTTTTGTTTTAATAGAAAAGCAAAATAACAATTCAATTTTTGTTGTTTGTTTTATGTTAGCTACTCTTTTAATTAAACAAGAATATTAAATAAAACTAAAGTTACCTGCACTCTCTAATTCCTCGCTTATCCTATGTCTTTCACCAACTGCACCAAGCCTATTACTTGTTTAATATATGCAAGGTTTCTTAAATATCTTTGGGGGGGCCATATTATAAAATTACAAGTACCATGTAGAAAATTTTCAAATCTCGGGGCCCCCCAGGCCCCCCCGTAAATCCGTCCCTATTGGTATGTTTAACACGAAGTACAACACAAATGTTGTAACAGAAGATTTTATTTGAAATGCGTGTCAAACGATTTTCCATCATGTGCATATTTATACGCAAGTTAGATATTTTTTATGAGCTAAACTAGCAAGATATTTTATTTTTCTTTAGGTTGAAAAAGAAGGTAATGGAGAAACGAACGTCATAACGGTTTTTTTTAAGTATGATAGTAAAATTTTCTAATTGTTGTTTTTTTTTTCTAATTAAATTGCATAGAAAGACCATAGCAAATCAAGGAAATCCAACATCACCAGGGCCGTTGCTAGTGGCATGGCGAAAGCTATGCCGAACAGAATCAATACAAGATGAATCAAAATTGTGGGAAACTTTGAGTGAAGATGGGTATGGGCCCGTCCATTTCGGGCATTTCAAGATCTGACTCTCCCACTCCAGTCGTTACTTTTCTTTCTGTTACTTCGAAAATAGTTGCTTCAGGTTCAGCCACTCGAATTTTCGATATTCCTTTTTATTTCTCATCAAACGAATGGCGTCTTCTTCTGGAAATCCTAGCTATTCTTAGCATGATATTGGGAAATATCATTGCTATTACTCAAACAAGCATGAAACGTATGCTTCCATATTCGTCCATAAGTCAAATCGGATATGATGGGTTTGCTTTGGACAACGAGTGAAATGTCTTAACTGAGGCATAAATACTATCAAAAGCCAAGCTCGTTAACACAACTCCATCCATATGCGGATGTGCCAAACGGATTGAAGCCTTCACGATAGAATGATTGACAACTAGTGTATATGGGTTAGACTAACTGAACACTACGCTGATACAATTATTTTCAATCATTTTTTGAGAAATAAAATTGACAAAATACAAGATGAAAAAATGAAAGGAAAAGGAGCATGCAAGAGATCCAAGTAGAAGCAAAATCATATTTTGCTCAACTCTACTTGTGGCATGATCCTAAGAAATTAGTCTTATACAAATTTCTAATTGGAAAATGATATATATACATATACATATATATATATATCATTGTTTTCATACCACCAATTTTTTACCGTCTCATTAAAATTAATTAATTGCAAGTGATTTTTTACCAAAATTAAGAAAGATGAAAAATCAGTAATATATAGCACTACTCTTTGTAATTATAATGTCACGTATTGCAAACTCTAGTTCACCACTAAACAAGCCTTTTGTGGTTATTTTGATGTACACAAATTATTAGTACTTTTGCAAGTCACTATTGCCGGCTACTTTAAAGCACAATAAGATGCTGGTACACGGTCCCCTCTGGCTAGAAAGTAGGCGAGAGCATGAGGCGAAAATTTTGACCCGTATCAGCTCAATCCTAATCATTTGTTACAGATTATATTTGATCTCATATTCTATTTTTGCACATACACATTATGTACATAATTTTTCAAAAATATATATGAATAATGTGTATACATATAAAATAAAATATGAAATCAAAGACATTTAAAAGTAGATGATCTAGTGTGATCAGCTGCCCCATCTCAGCCATCATCTAAAGAGAGAGCCCAAAAATCAATAACTTGTAATAAATATGCCAGGCTAGCTACATATGCTACATCTCCAATCATTTGTATTGAAATTCCAATCATCACCATCACTATCTAACTTGTCCCCATTCTCCAACTTACCTTCATGACATGCCATTACTTTCCTGACCCAATTACCATTGATATATATTAAATTAGAGGGGTTACACTTTAGAGTTTAGAGCTGAGATATACGAATATAAGGATACGGCTACGATATAACACAGATACAGAATATGAAGAAAAAAAATCAGAGGGGTTAGACTTTAGAGTTTAGAGCTATGATATACTGATACGGATATGATACGGCACGAATACAAAATATGAAAAATTTTAAAAATTTTAAGATACAATACGTTCAGAATATACCATGTATATACATGTATAATATTTCAAATTGAATTTGATTCAATAGATTAATTGACATAAGTAAAATTTTATCTAGTTCCTTAAATTTCTTTGTCATTTGTTTAATTTTTGATAAAAGATCGAAAATATTATCTTTTTTCCTATTTTAGCCAAAAAATATTGTATATATTAAAAAAAAAAATACTATGCATGGTATTCAAGGTGTGTCACATACGTTAAACTTTGTATCGGATACGGAATCCAGAGTTTTTCTTTTCTTTTTATTTCCAGACACTTCAAAAATGTCCAGGACAGTATTCGAGAGTGTTCGTGCTGGATAGGGGTACGATATAAATATAATACTGCACCAAATCATTTTTAGAAGTATCCTTGCACAAGTATTATTAGAGTAATAACCTTTTCTTTTAGTAATTAGAAGTAAGAGAACATGCAACGACAGTAACAATTCTCTATAGAAGTTCTCTTATGATGAGAAGTATCCGAATTGAATCATTGTTATTGTTTACTATATATGCATATGCTCATTACCTCAACTCTAAAAAAAAATACAATGGTATCATGACATTCGCTACCACTATGACCTGATCTTGTGTTTCGTAAAAAAAACCAAACTAGATTAGGGTGGATCCGACTAAGCGCTCATAACCCCGCGATAATCTATATCTTGAGATTATCTTTCAACCCCCGCGCTCGAATTCGATGCGCTAGACAGTGGTTCAGACTTTAACACTTCGGTGTGTTGTTTAAACTAATTATTCGGAACGCAATTGACTAAAATATGTATTGTCTTCGAATGACACGATAATACATAAAAGAAAAATTCAAGTACAGGTAAAAACTATCTCTCTGATACTTAAATCTGACACAAGATAATCTTATACCTACATGATAATCTCTCGATCGAATGTATTATTTCTCACCCCCTGCGTTCGATTCGCTAAACGGTGGTTCGAGTTATTGTCTTCGAATGAAACAATAATACAGTGAAGGAAAGATTCAAATCCAGGTAAAAACTATCTCTCTGATACTTAAATCTGACACAAGATAATCTTATATCTACGTGAGAATCTCTCGATCGAATGTATTATTTCTCACCCCCTGCGTTTGATTCGCTAAACGGTGGTTCGAGTTATTATAACTTAATGTTTTCGAGATCAAAAGGGACGATTGAAAACTCAAGTCCAGTGCATAAACTATCTATTCGATACTTAAATTTGAATAAACGACAATTTATACCTCCATGAAAGTCTTCAATTCTGAAACATTACAGGCAAACGAATGCCGATACAAGCCTTGAAGGCAAATGTCATCGAGTCTACACTACAGCTACTCCTAAGTTACGCTACGATCTACTCCTACATTACGCTAGAAACTACTCCTAAGAGAACGAAAATGCAGAAGTCTGATGATCTTGTGATGTCCTGTTCATGTCCGCGGCTCGTCTATATATGGGTCTTTGAGGAACCCACGTTCCTTTCCTTCGGGAACCGCCTTCAACTGCTCTTTCAAATATTTTGAAGGAACCCACGTTCCTTTTCTTCGGGAACCGCCTTCAACCGCTCTTTCAAATATTTTCGAATTAGCGCGTCTTTGCAGATTATTGGCTATTAGGTCTTCATTTTATTTCTTTGAATTCGATTCTTGAAAATAAACATCTAGGGACTTTCTTTCTGTTATATATATATATATATATATATATATATATATATATATATATCAAAGAACTTTATTGACATTTTGGTATGTGGTGGGGCAAAAAGGTGTTGAATTATATGATATATAATAAAATATAGTGTTTCAAGTGGGGTATGTATTGAATGGCACATTACTCGAGCATGAATTTCTTTGCTGCTCGAGCATGAATTTCTTTGCTACTTAAGCACTTACTCGAGCTGGAACTGAGCAACCTGCTCGAGTTGGAGCGCTCGAGCACTTGATTCGAGCTGTCATTTTCTGTGGACCCAATTTCATTCTTTTCGAATTTCTACAATTTTGGGCTATTTGGGCTCTGTAATTCGAAAGTCCAAATTATTTTCTAGTAGAAACATCTTGTACCACAATGAATTCGTATTGAAGCAGATTTGAACCTCTGGGCATGTACAAAGAGAAAATTAACCCTCATCACTGGACTATCACCCCGTTAGAAATTTGAGTAATTGCCTTCATATGTCTTTTATTTTGATAGACAAAACAAATCCAACTTAAAAATATTGGGACAATTATTTTTGTCCAATGACTTGGCATCCCTTATGTTTTAGTTCTCTAAGTTGACGCATTGCAAAATTGGTTCGTTATCTTCGGATTTTTTGTAATTTTAGTCCTTAGTGCATATAAAATTGGTAAATTTAGTCTGTAACATAGTCCTCATCAAATGCATAGTCCCCCTCAAAATGGTATCCGGAAGACGATCTAACCCGTAAAAACGAGGATTTGGAATATTCAGTGATTCGACGGTCAAGCAAAGGTATGAATTTATGAAATTCGAATTTTATTTCGGAAGCATGTAGGGCCTGCTTTATTTGTGGAGAATATGCTGCGGACTAAATTTATCAATTTTATAAGCACAAAAGGACTAAAATTACAAAAAGTCCAAAGATAACGGACCAATTTTGCAATGCGTCAACTTAAAGGACTAAAACGCAATGGAGGCCAAATTAACGGATTAAAAAAAAATCCTAAAAATATTACCCAAAGATAGCTTTATCTTTTCTTATTTCCTATTTTCAGAAGGTTTAAATCATCCTTCCCTCTCCAAATTTTATAATTTAGTAACTCTTTTTCTTTCTTCTTTACTTCGTAATAAATTCAAATAAATAAATTGAAATTTTAAACATATTTCTAATTTTTGTGAAGCCAACCACGACAAGTGCGCCAAGATCGCTAGTTGAGATAGTTGGTCGAGATCTCAATAAATATATCGAATTACTCGAACAATTATACCTAATATAACTATATCTATACTATATATAAAGTACTAATGAGACCTTATAGTAACTAATTTTGGTCTGTCAATTTTTTTGGTATGGCATGTTGCACTCACTAAAATTTTGACAAATGTCAATGGTAGTTTTTTCCACCCCTCTCTTCTTTATTCTGTACGTTATTTTTCTTCTTCTCTCTCCTCTTCTCCTCATTCACTTTTTCTACTTATTTCTCTCTAGATATTCCTTTTTATTTATTTGTTTTCTTCTCTTTTCTATTGCACTAATTTTTCTTTTCTTTTCTTTTTTTTTGAATTTTTTTTTGGTCTTATACATCATTCAATTGAAAGTTTATAACGTCTGGAACAATACAATTCGTATCGACTCGAACGATGTGGTAAGAATATCTGAAACACCAACTATCAAGTTTTTCAAGATAACAAATATTAAGAACTCATAAATGAACACAAGAAAATTCTTGTGCGACTCTTATTCAAGGGGAGATGAAACTCTCATTCGAGATAGAAAACAAACTCTCATACGAGAGAGAAAATGAAATATTAAACAAAATATCTAAAACACTATATAAAAAAACTTAAGTATCACCCGTTTTCATCTCGTCAGACCGGTCTCTGTCTCTTTAGATCCAATCTGTCTCGTGATGTACAACTTGAAGAAGGGTGGTCCAACTCAACCCGCCGACAATGGTGATGATAATAGAGGTGAAGTAGATGACTGCTTCACCAAGCCATCACCGGCAGAGGACTAATTTTTCAATTACTTATAATAATTGACATAAAATCATAGGTAAATTTTATGTTTCCATAATTTCAAGCAACACATGAAATCGTGAGTAATTTTTATATAACAAAATAGTAAATGGATTAATTATTTTAATTTATATTTTTCAAGATGCGATTGAGACTAGACTAGTATAAATGAAATGACCATGGCTATTAAATATTCGTGCCTCCCCAACTACAATCAGCGGTGGCAACCACAACCAAACCGCCGTGAAAATGCATGTGAATTATATGAAGACAGCAGGTCGCCTATCATCATTCTCGTCTCCTGCTCATCCATTGCAGCTTTCTTCCACCAATTTCTCAAAACTTATACATCCACCAATCAATGTTTATTGTCTTTATTTTATTTCTCATATCTTATATGATAATAAAGATTGTGACACTTTTAAACATTGCGATGTTGATGGAATATATTGAAAGTGACGCCTCTGCGCCAATGAATATTTTTCCAATATTTTCTAAATCCCATCAAATGATTGTGCTTAACTACAATAAAAAGACGTCGAGAACGACACGTTTAGGCGTTGGGGACCATAGAAAATTGGTAAGTTGATTAATAAACTTAAATTATTCTCCCTAAAATTAAAACTACAAATTTTATATTTACGCAATTAACAATAACCATAAATAATATTATAATTAATAAGTCTCGTTTTCACCAGAATTGTTGATAGCTCGTAATAAGTAATTGTAGATTATTATTTTTTTAAATTCAAGAGAAAGGAGATACTCTATATATTTAGCCCGATAAAGCACTCTATCTAGCTTCATAAAGGAGGGGAGAGCCACAACTTGTGACAGCCTGAATTCGAATCCAAGACCTCTCACATAAAGTGGGAGGTGGAAACCACTAGACCAACAGGTTTTGAGTAGTGATATGGGTCATAATTTTCACTTTGCCTAAATGGGCTAATATGGAGTGGGCTTGTGTCAAAATAAATAAATGAAGAAGGCTTGTGAATGAAAAGCTTGTGAAAAACCCAAGAATATGTTAGTGAAAATGCTAAGAGAAAAGCCCAAAGGAAAACTCATGAAAATACTAATGAGAAATTCAAATAAAATGGATATTTCATTTTATGTACACAAGAAAACTTGGGATATGTTCCAGGGCGCCCAATTTGGAAAGATTCCCCTTCTTATTCAGGGAGACCACACCCGCATACATTATCTATATATATATAGATATATATATATAGATCAGAAGTGTTTTAGATAGCTGGATGTTGACAACGGTGCTTGATTATTTTTATAAGAAATGATCAACTAGTAAAACCTTATAGCAATTATATTAAATATAGGACTAAGGTACACTTTGTACCTTTGTACTATTTGAATTTAAGTTTTTGAATTATCAAATATAACAAAATAGTCCCTGTTTTTTATGAAAGTCTGGCCGGCCGTGAGTTGATGATGACATGGCACACGTTTTGACCATTGTAAAGTGGCTGTGAAAAGCATTTTCCAAATTTGCCCTCCTTTGCTTTGTATAAAATAAGTCATTTGTACATTTGTACTATTTGAATTTAAGTTTTTGAACTATCAAATGTAACAAAATAGTCCTTGTTTTTTACGAAAGTCTGGCCGGCCGTGAGTTGATGATGACATGGCACACGTTTTGACCATTGTAAAGTGGCTGTGAAAAGCATTTTCCAAATTTGCCCTCCTTTGCTTTGTATAAAATAAGTCATTTGTTTGCTTATTTTTTGGCTACTTTCCATCAATTTTGGCTCTATGTTCTACTATTTTTTGTGTCGAAAGTAATATACAATTTTTTTTTTAATTTCAACTTTTTACTTAAAATGTCTAGCAATAGTATAAATTCACACAAGACATGTGTCTCATGTTATCCCTCAAGGCGTTATTTGGAAAAATTTAGCTGATCATATTGTCGATGCCAAAAAACTGCTGCAATTCGCACAACTTGGACAAAAAATCACCTGGGAAAGAAGTTCACCAGTTGCTTTGATTGGGATGTAAGTTCCAAAAAATCACTTGATTTGTATGCTTTAATTGTTATACAAAATTAAACTCATCTTTAGAATTATAGAAACCAAATGGATGCAACTATCTATAATGATTTAAGCTTGAAATTTGTCAAAAGGGTTGGAAATAGGTTAAGGATACCTCAAGAAATTGGAAGAGAAAAACGACCAATTATCAATATTGCAGACTATTACATGTTAATGACATATTAAATCTGAACAATAAGAAATGTGGTGAAATTTTTTTAAAATTGTCAACTTCAAACAATTAAATAATTGTGAAGATGCATGAGAAAAGAAGTCGCATTCTAAAGCGGCAACTTAATTATACCGAATTCTAAGATCTGGACCTCTCCATCCATTGAGAGAGTATTTTTGGTAATTCATTTTTGTGTCTAACGGCGTTACCTTACAGCCAAACGTTCATCAAATTTAGGGACTATTTTTTAATATTTGATAGTTTAGGAGTTTAAATGTGACAAAGTTAATAATACAGTGGTACAATGTTTATTTTTGGATCAAAGTATATAAATCCCTTGTTTATATATAGCACATATTGTTTGAAAGCACAAAAGTCAAAGTCCGTTTGAAAATCCATAAATTTCTGATGGTTTGTGTTAAAATTATCCATGAATTTCATCTATTTAGTTCAAATTCGCATTAAATTCAGACCAACTCCACTTCTTTTTTGGATGTAGTAACAAATAGGGAAAATTGCATATTACCCCGTGTGAAGCACGAAATTTACTAGGAAACTACCTGTATTAAAAACATAGTCACTCGTGCGCCTTTGTTTATAAAAAAGTATACTGTACAATTATTTCTTCTCCATAATGTACAATTATTTCTTACCCATAATTCTTTAAAAATGACTCAAGAGTCAAGACACAATAGTGATGACACGCAGAGGAAAGGACAAGTCAAGCACGCCAGCTGGGTGTCAACGTGGACTGCATGCGAGTGTGATACGCGGCGTATTCGCACGCCTGCGCAACGCAACTCAACTCGTCTATTCTCTTCATAATTAATTCTTAAATTACCACACTATTTATTAAGGCTAGAGTAACCCGGAACGAATTTTCTATCTCATAATGGTGTACTACAATAGTGTCATATTATTGTGAAATTGACAAATGTCCATTTAATTTGAATTATTATTGGTAGTTTTTTTTTAAATGGACACTTATCAATCCCACAATGATGTGACGCTATTGTGGTACACCATTGTAAGAGTGTACATAAACCCGCACAACCCGCCCGACCTGCTCAAACCGACCCGAACCCCCGAAAACTGCCGGTTTGAAATTATTAAAAAATTGTGGTGGGTTAAAAAAATTGCAACCCGCCACTTTCGGGTCGGGTGGTGGGTTTAATAATTGTAACCCGCCTAACCCGCCACCCGACCGCTAATTGTATAAGTCATAAGTGTGTATGTGTGTATATATATACATATATATACATTTAAAAATTAACCCTAAACTCTTAAAACTCTATATGCATATATATAAACTCTAATAAGAGTAGTTTTATTCATATTTATATAAAACACTTAATTTTTAATTTGAGTAAACAAGAACATTTGTTTTTACTTTATTTGAACGAAGATGTAGATGTATATTTTAATGATAAACTTATAAAATAATTTAATTTTATTAATATTTTAGAGTTTACAATTCATAATAAATATGATTTTATTTAATAACATCATTTATTTTGTATTTCTCATCAACTCAATTTTTTTTAATTAGATGTATAAGTATGTTATTTAGTTTCTTATTTATTGGTTGAAATTAAAAGTAACATAATTATAATTTGATAACTTGCCAAACCGCTCGCTACATACATTAAACCCGACCGACCCGACCCGCTTGATTTGAAAAGATAATTATGTGATTTCGGTTTGTTATTTTGTCAACCCGCATATATCGGGTCGAGTTGAATTTTTTCCATAAAATCGCCCGAACCCGACCACGAACACCTCTACACCATTGTAGAATAGAAGATCCGCGTTGAGATTAACCAGCTTGGGAGGCAAAGTAGATTTCCTAAATTATCCTTACTTTCTCAACAGTTAATGTAAGTTAAAACATATCCTCTTCATCCCGAAAAATGACCAAATTCTGTCTATATTTCTAACACAGTATTATGTACAGTCGAGAAAAATAGACAAGAAATTCACACTAAAATCATTTGACACGACTTAACATAGAATTACCAATTAGCCCGTCTATTGTATCAATTTGAATTTTCTATTGCAAACGATGTACCAATCTCTCCTACTGTACCTCATATATGAATGTTACGTGTATAAAATATTTATAAATATAAATTAAATGTGAATTATATACACTTATCAAGGGGACAATATAAATAAGCAACACTATTTTGCAATAAAAGATCTGACATGTTATATACAAAGAGTTCATTCATCAGTCATCATCATGGTCATCATCACTACATATATCAGTGTAGTACATATCATCTTCCGCTGCCTCTACTCTTCTTCTACTTTCTTCTCCTCGAACCAAACCTCTCTTCTTAATTTCGCATCAAGAAACCGATTTTGCCACTAGATTCATCTCTTCTTCTGCAACATTCTGGATTCTAAAGCCTAATCTAGTTGAAATTATGCGCAGCATGGCGAGCTCTCCCTCGCCTAAAGGCATAGCCGCCATAGTCGGCGTCGGCCCCAAGCTCGGCCGCTCCATTGCCAGAAAATTCGCTCACGAAGGCTACACCGTCGCCATCCTCGCCCGCGACCTAGGCCAGTACTATCCAACCTCCATTAATCCATATACAAATTATATATATATATATATATACACACTAGTACGTGTCTCGTGCTATGCAAAGAAAAATACTGATTTTACCGATTGAATTATGAATACAGGTAGATTATCGAGATTTGCAGATGAGATAGCGAGAGAAGAAAAGGCGCAAGTATTTGCGATCCGAATCGACTGCTCGGAGTCGCGGAGCATAAAGGAGGCGTTCGAAGGGGTTCTTTCGTTGGGCTTCGTTGAAGTTTTAGTCTACAACGCGTACCATCCGTTATCCTGGACCCCCACAAGCTTCTCCGATATCCGACTCGATCATTTCGAGAAATCCGTCGTCGTTTCGTCCGTCGGCGCCTTCCACTGCGCGCAACAGGTCTAGCTACTTAATTATATATATATATATATATATTCTAATTCAACTCTTAGCAACTCCTAATTGTACTTAAAGAAGTTTAATTAAATTGGATTAACGAATTTGAATTTCAGGTGCTGCCGGGGATGATTGATAGAGGGAGAGGAACGATTCTTTTCACGGGCTGTACGGCGTCGCTTAACGGCATTGATGGTTACTCAGATTTATGTATGTAATTAGCTCTACTAATCATACTTAGCAACCTTAAATACAAGAGAAATTTTAGCTCGCTACCAATTTGGCCGATGCCTAGTTTATTTTACAAAACGAGGGGTCAATGCTTAGCAACTTTAAATACAAAGGAAATGGTATCCCATTCCCAGTTCCGGACTGATCCCTAGTGTATTTTACAAAAAAATGTACCACAACCCGCGGGCAAAAATTTTCCCCAAAACCATGATAATTTTTCTTAATTGTTATGTTTTTTTTTATATATATATATATAGGCTGTGGGAAGTTTGCATTGAGAGGCTTATCACAAAGCTTGGCTCGAGAATTGCAGCCAATGGGGGTACACGTGGCACATGTGATCATAGACGGCATCATCGGCACACCTAGGTTTGTCCGCATCCTAAATTTGCTCTGATAAATCTGAATCAAACCGCCTAAAGTTTGTAAGTTGTTAATAATCTGCCTGCCTGCCTGCATAGCACTAATTTGAGAGATTCCTGATGCATGGGATCCTCAGAATCTTTTCACTTTTTTCCCTTCACAAGTGGCACCAACTAGAAGGAAGTGATTCTCAAAGATTCACACAACTTTATTTCTCATATAATCAAAAGTTAATCATGCATAATCATATACATACATATATATATATATATATATTCACGCGAGTTGTTTTGCTAATTTTATGTTCTTGTGATTGTGTTAATTAACTAGTACTCCAAGTCTTAAAACTCCAGAAATTATACATGCATATTGATATATTGAAATTAATTATACATGCACAAGATACACAGAGTGTTTGCAAACACAAATGAAATGATTGTTTTTAAAATGAGGAAAATACCGGAAATTAAGTTTGTAGTGTTTACAACGTAAATGAAAAGTGGAAAAAAGTTGTGAACGATTGTTTGCAAAATAAATTATAGAATGACGAATGTGTTTAAATAATATTTTAATTACAAAAATATCATGATCAATTTTAAGCACATTTTTACCAACTTAGGATTATTATTGTTTAAGTTAAGAGATTCAGAATCATAAGTTAATTAGATTTATAAACACTCTCAAATAGATTATTTTTTAAGCAACCAGTTGATAATCACTTATTTTAAGAGTCGGCAGATATTCCTATTTTGACATGAGTTTCTGCTACTTTTATGTGATTGTGATTATGCTAATATCTCAATTAAGATGACCAATAAGCTAGCTGGAATATTTGAGACCTTCCTTGCTTTCCAGTTGTGTAGCAAAGGTATACAAAACTGGTTTTCTTATGGATAAGATGCATAGGAAGATTGTGGAAGAGAAGTAGTGTTGTAAAGTTCGTTTACTTTATTTGACTAGCCTTGTTTACTGTCTTTGTTTTGTCCATTTCTTTGGGTCGGTAGCATTATTGTACTGTTACCATCTTAAACATCTCATCAAATCATAAGAATCAACAATTATGTCATTCAGCAACTAATATAATTACTAATATATCGAACTCCAAAGATAACAATGTAAAGGTATACATTTACTAATCTCTATCCGAGGCCAATCAAGTTCTATTAATGGTTCCTCTTGATTCGCCCTTTTATTCGACGTTAAAAATACATTCCAAGTGCATTTAAGGTAGTGTCTTATACACTTAATTGTACTTGTAAGTTGTAACGTTGAATATAATATGAACGGATAATCTAAACTGTGATACTTGTTTACTGAGATTCCTTATCATTAATAATTTTATATCAGATATGCTCGTCATATGTTACATTGCTACAGCCTAAAATAACACCCGCCTCCCCAATATTAAAAAAAGGATCCAAAACTTAATATGAATGAATTGAGCACTGACAAAAGTGCTTTCCAATTGTGGAAACTTTGGCAGGGGCACCTTGCCATCAACTTGCCAGCAATCATCATCTTCACATCAAAGATCATCCTCGTCTTCTGTAGGGGAGCAGCAACATGCCGGTGGAGGAGGGGACGGCGTTATGGACCCTGACGTGCTGGCTCAAACCTATTGGCAATTGCATATGCAAGACCGGGCTATCTGGACCCAAGAGATCGATGTTCGCCCCGGTGGGCCCCGGCTATGTTGAAACCATATTCAAGTCCAAGCTGTTGACATTCTTCAATCGAGTTCATTGGTTTTATTGTTACAAGTGTTTCGTGTGATCTTACGGGTAATCAAAGTGCTAGCTGTATGTGCTCAACTTCTGTATCTCTAAGTACTAGCTGTATGTCTATGGATTCTTTGAATCTAATTAGTTTGAAAATCAAGTAAGCATTTGTACCGATACTTTCTTTTGTAGAATGCACTTTTCACTTTTGGGCAGCTTGGCAACAGGGCAAAAAGGGCCCATGAGGGAACATGCATAGTTGGGTGGACTGAAGAGGGATTCGTGTTTCAATTCAGTACACACAATCTTTGATTCATATGTCACTTTCTACTTTGGGTCATCAAGTTTGGATCTGGTTTGGTCAAATCTAGATTTAACGTGCTGGCCCAATAAATTATACTTAATGTCTATATGCTAGGAACAATTATTATAGTGGATGTCTATATACTTCCAAGTCCCTTCACCTTCTTTAACTCCATATCTTCTCCTCTTTCATCATGAATATAATTTAATGTAATTTACTATGTAAATCAACCTTTGAGAATTTTGATGTGTGCCTATAAATAGGTTATGTTATTGTATTGTAGAGATATACTAAAAGGAAATAAAAAAAAAATCTTATTCTCTCATTCTCTTGTCTTGTTTCTCTACTTTATAATATTTTGATATATCTATTTTGATATATTTTATAACACAGTACGATTTGTCTCAAGTTGTTCATTGTCAATCCCATAAATCGCTTACATAAAGGACTGCTAAATCATTCAACATACAAACTCACTTTTGGTCTAAGCGAGTAGGTGAAATTTCTAGCAATTAATAGCAAATTCGAGGTGAGGTTTTCAATTTTCATTTGTTCTGCTCTTCACGCTGCTGCGAGTGTAGTATTTAATATCTAGTTAAGAAATCGACAAAAATTTACTTTTGGTCCCATAGGACTACCCTCAAAATACTTTTAGTCCCGTAGGCCTATTTTTGACACTTTAAGTCTAATAGGAGTGAAAAAGTGACACTTTTAGTCACAAATTTCATTTTTGATCGCATAGGAGTGGCGAGTGGATCTCCCTAGCCATTAAAAAAAAAAGAAATTCAAAATATTAATAAAATAAAATAAAAAAGAAAAGAAAACGAAGATGAACAACTGTTCATCTTCTTCTTGCCCCACCCCCCCTCCCCCACCTTCCAGCTCCCCATCTCCACTGCCGCCGCCGCCACCAACGGCGATGGAGGTGGCGGTGGGGTGGGCAATGGAGATGGTGGGTCTTCTTCTCCCCCGCCCCCCAACACTTATAAAAAACTCGCCAGCGATGGGGGGGTGCCGGCGATGGAGTTGGCGGCGGTGGTGAGGGGCAGCGTGGCGGCGGGGGCGGGGGGATGGTGTGGGGTGGTGTTGGGAAGAAGATGAACGATCGAAACATTGTTCATCTTCTTCCTTTTTTTTGATTTTTTATTTATTTAATTAATATTTGAATTGTTTTTTGATTTTTTTTTTTTTTTTGAAATCGTTTATTCCAAAATCACGCCCTCCGGCGTGTGTGTGTTACACTCGGCACTCCTATGGGACCAAAAGTGAGATTTGGAACCAAAAGTGTCACTTTTTCAATCATATGGGACTAAAAGTGTCAAAAAAAATCCTACGAGATTAAAAGTATTTTGAGGGTAGTCATATGAGACCAAAAGTGAATTTTTCTCTAAGAAAATTTTATATCATCATAATAATAAAGAATAATGATATATGTCCACTACAATTTATCTTAATGCTTTCTTGTCCTCCATGTAAAGCCAACTTCCGTATAGGTAGTACACTACACAATATCAAAGTTAAATATTTAGTTACTAAGGTTTGTTAGTCTAATTGTATCAGCTTCCACTATCATGTAGGAGGTCTTGTGACTTTTTTTTCCTTATTTGGAGTCTTATAGGGTTTATGTGGTCTATGAAATACTAACAAGCCGGATTTGTCGGATCAGGGTATTCCCTTTAGTCTAAAATTAAAAACATAGTTAAATACTTAGTTCAACATTGATATTTAGATCTCACGTAAATTTACATGAATTGATTACTATGTTTATATAAATTAATTGATTATTATCTAACTTATTATACTTTGATGATAGTATAATCATCATAAATTTTGCAAAACTTGACTTTATGGCTGGAAGAAATATTTATCTTTGGTGTTAGATGTTGAATTCATTTAGATACAAATGGTTTTGAAGACACATTCAAAGAAGGAAAAAAAGCATCCAATCAAGATAAAACCAAAACCATGAACCTCGTTCAATTGAATCTGCTCCATTCCCTAAAGTGAATATAGCAACGTATAATCATTTTAATCATGAACAAAATCAAGACTGTGGACGTGGATATGGTAATGGACATTGTGGTGGCTATTTTAAGAACATATTTTTCCACCAGAAGTGAAAAATTATTGAAGAGAAAAATGAAGGTGAGCAAATTTATACAGAATTTATGCTATCGGTGTGGTGGAAAAGGTCATTGGTCATATACCCGTTGTAAGCCAAAGCATCTTGTTGACATTTACCAAGAATAGCTAAAAAGCAAAGGAAAGAGAAGAGAAACGAATTTTGATTTTGAAAGAAGGCGATTCTGATCATGACCATTTTGATGGCACTCATTTAGATGTTGTTGATTTCTTTGCCGATGCAGATGGAAAAATTGATCACTTGATTAGAGATGGAAGTGTTCAAAAATGAGTTTCTTAAGTCTTATTCTAGTGGTTTTTCAAAATAAATGTTTAAGGGTGTTGTTTTCTTGCCAATGATGTCTTAACCTAGTGGTAAGACTGAGGCATCGTGGTTTAGAGGTCATGAGTTCGATCTCACCAGATGTGTGGATTATTTCTCTGCTTATATAGTAGTACTTTGTTTCTAGTTTCTAGTTCATTGTTACTAGTTTGTATTAAAAAATTGTTGATTATGATTATTGATTCAATATCCAATGTAATGATGTAACCGTTTCACTCAAAATGGGTATTGTTTTCTTTTTAAGATAAATAAATGAATTTATTCATAAAATTGTCTTTTCTTATATTAAATAATATTTTTCGGTTGATTTATTAATTGCATAAAGAATGAGTATTTACTCGGTCAACAACAACATCAATAATGAAGATATGTGTCTTGCCAATAGTGCAACAACTCACACCATTCTCGAGAATAAAAAATACTTCTCATATTTAGTAATGCAAGAAGCCAATGTTAGTACTATATTTGGTAGTACAAAGTTAATTGAAGGCTCCGACAGAGCTAATATATTGTTACCTGGATAAATGCAATTTTATATTGATGAAACATTATATTCTACTAAATCTCAGAGAAATTACTAGGCTTCCAAAATATCCGCCGAAATGGATATCATATTGAGTCAACAAATGATGGAAATATTGAGTATCTTTACATCGCCAATACGATATCTGGTAACAAATGCATATTGAAAAAAATTACCTACATTTTCCTCCGGTTTGTACTACACGTACATATCTACTATTGAAACACATGTGATCATAAACCAGAACTTTGAGAATTAAATAATTTTGTCCTTTGGCATGATTGTTTGGGCCATCCCGGATCAATTATGATGCGAAAAAATAGTTGAGAATTCATGTGGTATTGATGTTGAACATCCTGTATTGTATATCTATTGGTATTGATGTTGAACATCCTGTAACACATTTCATACACAAAATGGTCTAGCAGAATCATTTATCAAATGTCTGCAGTTAATTGCTAGACCTTATGGGCTCAATATGACTTCGAAGATAAGAAAGAAGTTACACGAATCACAATTCAAGTTCTCGAGAACATTATTCAGTCAAATTAAATAAGTCTTTGTATGGATTGAAACAATTTGGACGAATGTGGTATAATCGTCTCAATGAATATTTGTTGAAAGAAGGATATAAATCCAATTTGTCCATGTAGTTTCATGAAAAGATCTAGAAACGAATTTGTTATCATTGTTGTTTATGTCGATGATTTAAATATCAATGGAACTCTTGAAGAACTTTCAAAAGCTGTAAATTGCTTAAAGAAAGAAGTTTGAGATGAAAGATCTTGGAAGAACAAAGTTTTGCATTGGTTACAAATTGAATATTTAAAATACAATTTTTTTTTATCAAGAAGCTTATGTATCAAATGTGCTAAAGCGATTTTGTATGGATAAATAACATCTATTGAGCACCCTAATGGTCGTAAGGTCACTAGATATGAACAAAGACCCTTTTCGACCTCAAGAAAGTGATGAAGGACAATTTGGTCCTGAAATACCATGTCTAATTGCAATTGGTGTATTAATTTATCTTGCTTATCATACTCGACCAGATATGTCATTTGTCGTTAATTTATTAGCGAGTTATAGTTCTTCACCAACATGGAGGTATTGGAATGGTGTTAAGCATGTGCTTCATTACCTTAGAGGTACGATGGATATGGGTTTGTTTTATTCAGATGAACTCAAGTTAGATTTGATTGGAGATGAGGATGCTGGATATCTATCTGATCCTCATAATGGTCGATCCCAAATGGGCTATTTGTTTACATGTGGCGGTACGTCCATTTCGTGGTGATCTATGAATCAAACCATACCAGCCACATCACCTAATCATGCCAAAATTTAAGCTATTCATGAGGCGAGTCGAGAATGTGTTTGGTTAAGATCTATGATTCAACACATTCGAGTGACTTTGTGGTATAGCTTCTGGAAAAATGATCTCGACGATCTTATATGAATATAATTTTGTATGTATCACTCAATTGAAAGAAGACTATATCAAAGTAGATAGAACAAAACATATTTCAGCAAAATTCTTTTTCACTCCTGATCTTCAGAAGAATTGTGATATCAATGTTCACCAAGTCCGCTCCAGTAATAATCTTGTAGATTTGTTCACCAATCATTTCCTACTACAACATTCAAAAAGATAATTCATAATATGGAGTTCGTCAACTCAAAGATCTTAACTGATATTTTCATGAGGGAGAGATAATACGTGCTACATACACACTTTTTCCCTAATCCATGATTTTTTCCCATTGGGTTTCCTGGTAAGGCTTTTAATGAGGCAACCTGATTGCGTATTGAAAGAATTATGTACTCTTTTTCTTTCACTAGGTTATTGTCTCACAAAAATTTTTCTAATAATATTTTAACGAGGCATATTTTTTAGTAATGGACATACAAGGGAGTGTTATAAACAAATTATATTATTGGATGTCTATATAACTTCCATGTCCCTTCACTTTATGTAACTCCGTGTCTTCTCACTTTTCAATATGAATTTGATTCAATGTAATTTACTTCTCTAATAATGTAAATCGACCTTTGAAGTTCTTGATGTGTGCCTATAAGTAGGCTATGCCGTTGTATTGTAGAGATATACCAAAAGAAAATAAAGAAATCTCTTAGGCCCCAATTGGATAGAACCCCTGGCCTTTCCTATTTTCCAATTTTTCATATAGATTTTTTCATAAAAAATGCACTTGTTTGAAATCTTTTACAATGTTTCGAAGAAATGATACAGTAAATATTCTCCAAAAAAAAAATCTAAATTCACTTGAAAAATAGATTTAAATTCATTTCTCTCAATTTTTTCTCAAGAAAATCAAATTTTAAACTATTTGTGATTTGACTGTTTACCCATTAACTAAAAAGCTTTTGTCCACCAATTCATTGACATATGCAACTAAATAATTACATATCTTGAAATAAAATCTATGTTGCACGGACACGGACACGTAGACACGGACACTGCACGACACGGACACGGGACACGTCAATTAACGTCTGCCCTAAAAAGCTTATGAGTAATTTTGACAATAATCAACATTCCACCAATTCACTATGTATTGCAACCTATTTTTACACAAAATAACAACATGACAATGCTTCTGCAACTAAATAATTAGCCCAGTGTCCATCGTTCCGAAATAAAATGAACACACCATTGCCGTCCGACAATGTCAGATGCGAAATAAAATCCACTATACATTTTTTAGATGCCTTAATCGATGAGTTTAATATGTCTGAATTTTCTTATAAAAGTAAAACTCATCCATAACATTTATCACAAAAAAAACTTTTCTTACAAAAAAAAATCATATCACATCATATTTAATAATTATACTTTTTTTATAAAAGAAACTCATACAAACTCACTGTTACCATCATATCTCTACTGCCGAAAAATAAAATCTCTTACTTTTCGTATGGAAAATGAAAAATAAAAAGTAATATCTCATCCAGTCGAGACCTTATTCTCTCATTCTCTTCACTTGTTTTTCTACTTTATAATATTTCGAGTTATTTCATAGCAAGATATGTATTTTATGGAGAGTGATATTAGTCATATGAGTTCTATCAGATTCAAAATATCGAATCAAGATCTTTTATAATACTCGACTCAAATCGGGATTATTTTTTTATTTTTTTGTGGAAATTGCGATTGCTTGTAAAGTTGTAATTTTGATGCTGCATGCAACGAATTGTATCCGAAGGGTTCAACATTTTAAGGACAGTGCATATGATGGATTGTACTGTGAAACTGAAAAGATAACATGTTTTCGCACATATATCGTCATGCAGGGCCGTCATCCATCTTAAATTGTGTGGACCCCTTTTGAAAGCAATAATAGATGAGTGACTGTGGAATATAATCATTGGCAATCTCTAGGAATCCTTTTGAATAGTGACCACACAAAGCAGATTAAACCAATCTCTTGCTTATCGACACTTTCACATTGAGATAATATACACACAGAAGAAGGAAAAAAAACAACTTTCACATTGAGATATTCGACATGAGTACTCATTTGATTATCTGAGGTCCATTATAAATCATTATGATTCTATATTTTCTAGACTGCATTTGTGACTTTTTTGTAGAATGAACTAAGTAATAGAAGGACTCTGAAAACGTCCCTTGAATTGGCCGAGATAGTAAAATAAGTATTTTTTATCGAGTCATCTCGAGTTCAAATCTCTCCTGGGATATGAGCCCATCACACAAGGCTTGCTTAGTGCGGCTTAAATTTCTCATGTGGTTTGCGGGCTATTGCATGAGGGCGAAGTTTACCTAGTGCACACCTTCAGATAGTGACTGCGGATTCCCTTATTAACAAAAAAATAAATAAAAGGACTCTGAAAACAAAATCACGTGAGAAGGCTTATTTACGGACCCGATGAGTAATGCCTATTACCTGGCGCATTAAAGATTTTATGG
The DNA here is from genome assembly GCA_019426215.1 of Buddleja alternifolia. Lineage (NCBI taxonomy): Eukaryota > Viridiplantae > Streptophyta > Magnoliopsida > Lamiales > Scrophulariaceae > Buddleja > Buddleja alternifolia. Next base: position 45,885,505 of record CM033393.1, read on the forward strand.
ATATTCGAGGAATGATTAATATTTTATGGTTCCATTAAAAAATTTATGCATATTCAACTTGCAGACTACTAGACAATGTTCATCCAAACCCATCACGTGATATGAAAATCACAATGAAAGGTTCACCATTACAATAATACTGCATCACATCTTCGACCGGGACAACGTAGATTCTTCAAACAAATAGCTACAACCATGCACTTAGCAATAACATGTCAAAATGTAAACAAATTGAATAATAATGCTAGGCATATTGGCTGTTATTTTTTTTTTGGGCGGGGCGGGGCGGGGTGGGGTGGGGGTGGGGGAGTGGCTAACAAAATTCAACGCCAATGATTCCATGGAGAGAAGAGAGATGAAAATCAAAAATTCCTTTATTTATTTATTCTATTATAAAAGTACGAGTTTTTTTTTTTTTTTACATTTTTTATGTATCTAAAATATCCTTATGGAATTCAAATTTTCAATGGCGAAAGAGTCCAAAACAAATAACACCAATAAGTTTTGTTTTATTATTTACATTAGGACTCTATAATTAAATGTAGTTGTACAAGTATACATTAGGTCACTCCTATTATTTATTTATTAAATCAAATATGCAAATAATTGGTAAAAAGGAAATCACCACGCCTATCATTGGCTTCTTCTTTCCTAAATATTAGTATCTACAGTATGCAATTCAGACTATTATTTATTTATTAAATCAAATATGAAAATAATTGGTAAAAACGAAATCCCCAAAAAAGTAGCACACGTAATTGCTAGTGTTTCAAGCCCATCATTGGCTTCTTTTTTCCTAAAAATTTGTATCTACAGTAGGCACGCAATTCAGAAGTAATTTTCCAATTGGATTCCCCAATCTTTCTTATTCTTTCATATGCAATTCATGTGAATAGGTATTTGAATAAGAGGGATCCAATCAAGACTGTAAAAGAACTTTGGTGTCAATTTTCTTTAAAGCTTCCTCTGATCAAGCTTGTGAGAAACAGTTTAATTGAGGTGCAGGATTTGACGGAGCCAAACTGTTCGTGTCTCTGGTCAAACCAGTCGTGAGTACACAAAACACTATCATAATTCATTGAAAAAACAACTGAAAAAGGTACTGAGTACACCATTGAGATTGTACCACTAATACTAACTAATTGTAAACGATTACATTGGATTGAAGGTAGCATTACATAATTTTCTTGCTATTTAATATTTAATTCATGTGTACATTAATTGTCTCTGACGAAAAAATACATGGAATTCTTGATTCCATGAATTTTTTACTTTAAGTTTTGGTTCTTTAATCCTGTTCCCTCCAAAATCATGTGCCTATTCAAATAAAATCAAAAGTTAGAGAATGCAAAACATATGAAGTAGTAAAATAAATAGAAGAAATCAAAATTGATTGTGTAAACAGGAAATAATACAATCCTATTATCTTTATGGAATTGGTCACTCTTCAAGGAAGTTTAGCAATGTAGCTTATCAATAATCTTTGTATTCCTACAATCATTTCTATACAAAAGTTTTCTATCGAAAACTTTATAGAGAATATCGTCAGACAAGTTAGAGGGTTAGAGTGAGAGAAATGCATGGATGACTAAGAAAAGGGAAAATGTTAGTTCTATTATATAATTATGTTTAATTAATATATCCATAGAAACTTTTCTATATAAGTCATCTTAAATGCAATTACATAAAGCAAAATTAGTTACTGAATAATGAATACTAATATGCCACCCTTTGGTTTGCAAGGTAAATTTCTCCAACCAATCAAGCTCTACAATTCTCTTGAGAATTATGTTCCGTCAACAATCCTCCTTAACAAATTCATCTCCAGGTAATTTTTTACGTGTTTTTGAACTTTTTATTGATTTATATTCTAGAAGATATTAGTTAATCTTTAATCAACTACTCAAAAAGTAGGAATAATACTTGTATAAAAATGATATTTAATATGCTATCATGGCAGATGTGCACCAATAGAGGAATATTGATCAAATAAAAAGAAACTATGCATGTCTAAATGCTACAGATAGATAGGATTATATCAATAAAGTTTAAGAACGTAAGAGAATGAGAAAATCAAAGGAAAACTGACACGACAAAATCCTAGCAAGAGAACTAGATCGTGTAAGTAGTAAAGTGAATGTTCAAGTCCGGGGTTATCGTATCCGCAGGGACAACTATAATCTAAGTACCAAGACTACTGTATTACCCAATTCTAAGTTAGATCGGTCGATAAAAGGTTTGATTTAAACTAATTTAACTAAGTTAAGCACTAAAATAAGTTATAACCAAATAAGTGGAAGAAACGATAGAAGAGAAGCGATTAAGGTACATGGTTCAACCATTTATGTATTTCGATTGTGATTAAGGTTCTATTGGATTATTAGATGGATTTAGCCAAGGCGAAATTCCCTAACATACGTTCTACCCAATCTCTTGGCATAGCAACCCTACCTTAGTTAATGATTTCCTATATATCTCTATATGAAAACCCGTCTTAACAAAGATGCATTTAAGGTCTAGGAATTCCCCACGTGAATGGAAAGTCACCTAAAGAAACCGAGTCTATCTCTAGTCGGTTTAACTATAGGGTATTCAATGTTTATATCTTCCCTAGGTTATTATCTCTCGATCTCTAACCTAGGCATTTTATCGAACACTTGGTGATCAAACAAGCGAAGCATTGAGCTCAATTATTGAATACATAGCTAAAACCAACATTAATCCAATAAATACCAAAACAACAACAATCAAAACAATATAAACGGCCTAACCACGGCCTTAATCAAATGCGTTTAGCTCATGTTCATGTCACAAATATGAATTTGAATCATACAAGTCATTGTAAAGAGTTGGACAAGTTTATGAAATAAAGATATAACAACTCCCGAATAACCGTGATAAAGTGGATCCCTCGATGAAATCTCCGTCGTCCTGCGAATCCGGGCTTTCAAAGAGACGTTGTGGCCTTCTATCTTCTCTCCAAGGTGTTTCTCTCCTATTTTTCTTGTTTGGCAGCTCTCAAGTGTATATTTTTGTAGAAATGACCTGAATGGTCTATTTATAGACAAGTCCGCCACCTCGAACGCCGCGGCGTTGGGTGTTGAACGCCGCGGCGTTCCATTCTGCTTATCATCGCCGCGGCGTTGAATGGTGAACGCCGCGGTGTTCCCCTGCTGTTCCGTCCAGTTTTGGTAAAATATGCATAACGTTCTCTATCGATGTCGGAATACACTGATTCAAGTTGCTGTAGAATCCTAAAACAAATATCTACAACTCTCAAGAAGACACCATGGTCCAAATCTGTTGTTAAAGATGATAAAAATATCTCACAAATCACTGCATGAGAAAACTCCATCGTAAGACGTCTCGTCCGATGACTTTTTCACCTCCTTCCCTACATATCTGATCTTTGTCTTCAACATAAGAAATGTACCTTTGCCTCTTATCTTTCCATTGGTAAACCAAGTGTGTAATTTGGACATGGTTAGAGAATTGATTCCAAAAACTCCAGCACTGCGCAGACAGCATTTTACCTTGTGTTGTATCTTTTTGCATGATTTACCTTCAATCCTTGTTTTTCCTCCAAATGATATGTTATTCTAGAAAATATGAGAAAACAAGGGTCCAAGCATCATATGTCATCAAATTATCAAGAAAACAATCAAAACCAAGTCAATAAACGGGGGAAAACTAGTGTAAAAATAACATATATCAAAAACAAGCAAAGTCCAAAGTGGTTTCTTAGAGCTCAAATGAGTTCGTATGGAGAAGGTTAGTAATTTCAAAGTGTCAACGTTATCTATAGAATTTGATACATAGAAACAAGTCATTTCGCTTTACTAAATTATACAATATTTGTATTCATTTAGGTTCACTACGATATGATTCCACATGCTCAGAGTTACATGAATTGGCAAAAATGCCCAATTACATTTTTTGTGGAGCTGTAAGATTTGAGTATGAGCCTCTGGGATTTTGTTGTGGTAACGGAAAAATTAAGCTTGCACCCATTGAAGTTTCTAATGACTTGTATGATTTATTTACTTCACAATCAGAAGAGGCCATTGAATTTCGGAAAAATATTCGTGCATTCAACAACATATTCTCTTTTACATTCTTTGGTGTAAAATTAGATAAGGAGATTGCATCTGCAAGACATGGGGTTTATTTCCGAGCACAAGGGTTTGTCTAACACCTTCCAGGGTTAACCCCTAATGAAAATGGCCCAGGTTATTTCCAGTTGTATTTTATTGAAACTGAGAATGAGGTTGAAAACAGAATGAAAATACTTGAAACTTCACCTTTATGTGAATCTACTGTGAAAAAACTTATTAAAACTCTGGAGGTAAATCCATACTCAAAAAAATCTTTAGAAGATTAAAGGATTATCCTTCCATGGACGATGTTCAATTGCATATAACAAAAGATGTTATATGGTTGAAGGAAATAATGCAGATATACCATTTGAAAGACATTGTAGTCCATACATATTCAGATTACATACACAGAATTAAACATTATTATAGATGTTATGATCCATTGCAGTATCCAGTTTTTTTCCAAAGGCGATCCAGGATGACATCAAAATATTAAAAAAGTAGTTTCTAAGAAACCAAATCAACCAAGTATTAATGGTCGTGTTCAACCAATTATTACAACGGTTGTAACTAATATTGGTCAAAAACAAGGTATGTTTTGCCTTAACTTATTTATAACTGAATTATGCACAATATAAATACATAAAGTTTCATACTCATAATATCTATATTTCGTTACATTTTGTTTTCAAAGAATGATACAAATGATGTCATCAATTCTATACAACCTAGCTACAATCATGGAGATGATGTTATTTCACAAGAAGAAGGTACACATTAATTATATAATAGAACAATAACCAGCAATATAGACCAATTATTCATATTTATTATTTATTTTAGTATCATATTTTAGTTAAATTGTTTTAATTTTCTATCTATTCTATTATAAAAATACATGTTGGTTTTTGAAATTTTTGATGTACCTAATATATCCTTATGCAATTCACATTTTTAATGGCAAAAGTATCAAATAATAAATAATAAAAATAAGTTGTATATATCATAAAAATAATATACCTTGCTTCATCTTATAAGCTAATATATAAAATTATTTTATTTTCGGTGACTATTCAACCAGATAACAATGTTTCTGTACCATTAGAATTTTCTTCTATGGTGGATGTTACTTCACAAGAACAAGAAGGCATGCACTCATCAATAGTAAATAATTACACTTAACTCCATTTAACCGTATAGTTTAAATTGATTTCATTAATAAATAGTGAATTGATATTCTACTGTGGATGATATTTAAATTAATACATATTTCTTTCTCAGAAGAATTGCAGTTGTAAACTACAACAACATCAGTTCTACAAATAAGTCCAACCTATGAAGAAGCAAATATTATGCAACAATGGTATGCAAATAAATATAAAAAAATTCAAATCCATTAAGCAATTATGTTAACAATTTAATTGTTTCTTATGTTGTCTAGGATAAATACAACTAAAAATTGTCTCAAGATGTATGAATTATCAATGAACAAGAGGATGGAAAATGCACGGGAAGTGACTCTTCAAGAAACTATATACAATAGACCATCATTACTCGAGGTAGTTCAATCGATTATAATCTTATCATTTATTTAACCCTAAAATAAAATATATAACACTAATCGCATTTTTTTTAGGATACATTTTATTGTTTTAAGGGAATTGTTGAAAAGGTTGAAAACAAATCATCCATGTGGTACGATGCATGCAAAAAAAATGCTCCGTGTCGTCTTCAAGTCTAATGAAACTGTAGCATGCAAAAAATGTAATGATGAAAAGACAAAACAATACCAAGGTAATAATATAAAATTTGAAATTTTAAAGTCCTCAAAATTTCTAGTACTTTATTTGTATAAATAATATTAACTTTTGATGCATTACTTGTAGATATATATTGGTTTTAAATGTCATACAAGGAGATGACAGTGCTTATATCACAATGTTTGAAGATGCAGCAACTTTGTACATTGGTTGCCCTGTGGAAGAATTCATCACTTCAATTGGAAATGTAAGATAGTTATTTAGATTTAAATTTATTTACATATTGTTTATATTACTTGAATAGTAAACTATATAATTTGTATGGCTTTACTTCTACATGAATGACTAAAACACAAAGTATAACAGGTGATTATATAAACATAAGAATGTAATGTAGTAAACTTGTACATTTTTTCTGATTGTTTAAACTTATCACTTATTTTTGTTTACATAATTAATTTTATTAAATTAATAGTTAAATATATTTCTTTATATTAGCTCCATTTTTTAACTAAACTATTTCAAATGTATACTTATTAAGATACTTCATTTATTCAGGGTGAGCATGAATCCAAATAATACAAGGGATTGAGCATCCAATATTCAACAGAATTTTGTTTTCTCTTTGCCTTTAACAAGAAGGCACAAGTTATAGACAGAAAACTAATTAGTGTTGTAGCAGATGCGATTGAAAGGATAACTCCAATCCAATTCACAAAAACTAAAAAAAATAAAAAAAATCACCACCACCAAACTATAGCGACCTATCGAAAAATCCAACAAAGCCTCAAGATGAAGATGAATCACATGACTTTGGGTCCAAGCATGTCAAAGTTGCTTCAGAAAATGGAGAAACCGAAAACAAGAGGATAATAAAGAAGAAGAAAGAATACTGCCAAAATACTCAAGGTAATTAAATGTAACGATGAGAAAAAACATCCTACATATGCTTTAGAAACTGGAGAAAGGGAAAAAAAACTGGGTAACAAAGAAGAAACAAGAAGGCAACATAGAAGATACAAGTTCTTTAGGACATGGAGAAAAAAAAAGGCGGATACTAAAAAAGCAACAAGAAGACTATATAGATATTCAAACTTTAAGTGATGATGAAGAGACAATTGCAACATTAAAAAAGAAGTCCACAAAGAACTCAGTGGGAAGAAAGAAGAGATAAACGTGCGTGCAAGAAAGATCAAACAAGATAAATAATAGATGGCGCACGAATTTATATTACATTTATTTAGTCTTTTTTTAATAGTTTATCATTCAATTTGCATCGACTGTTTGCTTTTCCAAATTTTATTTTATGTCTTTAATGTTTATAATATTAACTTTTATTCATATTCATGTAATAACTTTTTACTCAATCAATTTTTGTTTAATTAATAAAATAATTAATTATAATATTAAAAATAAAAAATTTATACGAAAACTAATAACAAAGTCATATGACCCACGTATAACGCACATGTTGTTTACTAGTAAAAGAAAAGTATAATATGGTGATGCTTGGAGGCCCTCTCAAGACTTGAGATCTCGGGTGATCTCCACTCTATATGTAGAGATATACATGGGATCCACCATCATATATAAATGTAATGGTAAAAATTAACTAGAGATTCTAGATCCCAAAAGCCTCCAAGTATTACTCTGTATAATTCACATCCACTACTCCGTTGTGTCATTGAAGGAAAACACAAGGGTCTCAAATGTCACATAACCTACGCCCAATAGCTAATAAGGCACATAATTATCAAAAATAAAATAAAATAAGGCACATGTTATTTAGACTTGATGTCCCACTCCTAATGAGGTTATAAGAGCGGTTAGAAACAATAATTATGTCAACTAACCACGTTGAAACAACTAAATCATTCCCGAATGTTGTATGAGACGTATCTCACTCACAGCCAAGAATTCCTTAATCACGAGAACGAAAATCAACGGACAGATCAAAATAAATCAAGTCACTTCAGCTTCTTTCATCTTTCATGTTTCATGATATTTCTTTTTGAACTATTATTCTTTCTATAACAAATTGTCACTCGTACATATAAACTTTAACTATGTGCCAACACCTTATAGAATTTCATGAATGTGGTCGTTAGTACGTCAAATCAGGTGCACCCCACCCATCCCCCACCAATCAATTTAGTGTACTCTACTCCCATTATAAAATCTTATACAAGTGTTCATAGTGTAAGTTGAATATTATATATAGGATGTAGGAAACGGAATCGTAATATAATCACAACCGTTATATATGGTGGGATCGTGTGGGACCAACTGTACATGAATGATTGTAATTGTTAAAGGACTTTCTAAAAACTAACGATAACTTGCCCTAGTGGTCGTTTCAAATTTCAATGTATGCCACGAAAACTAAAAACAATCTTGATGTATATGGAGAAAAAAGTAAAAATGGGCGTAGTTAATGCTGTGGCTCTCTATAAACTCTAGTTTAGAATCCATAGTGGCTTGATAAACAGAACAAGAAAGCAATTATGAGCACTCGACATCCTTTCACGTCTCCCGTTTGCGTAAACTTCATATTCAGTACAAGCACATGCATTTCTTTAGAAAAAAATGGTTCCCAAATGAAAAGGATGCATTAAGTACCTTTGTCCTGCCACGATTGCAAATGTGCCCAAGTCGACGTCTTTCCCAGTCCAAGCTATCGAGAGACCCTAATTAACCATTTCAACAACCATTTTATCGAAGGCTCAAAACCAATCAAAACCGGATTGATGATTGATGACTGATAAATGTCCCGGGCTCCACGGTCCAGTCTAAATTTCTCAAGGAGACAAGGACTAAAAGTGAAAAACTATACAAGTTTTACAAGTATTTCTTAACTCTGCTTTCCAGTACATCTTTATCTTTAATTTTTAATCTTTATAAAAGTGTGGATGAAAGAAAATGATTTACATTTCTTAACGTTTTTGTGAAGGCTAAAATAATCCTACATGATTACTATAATAGGAAAAAAATAAGGTTAATTAAGTAAATCAATTGATTGTATTAATTAATAATTTAATATAACCTTCTAAAATAAATAAATGTGTTCATTGTATACACTATTACAATAAATGAGTTATTACGTTCATTGTATATACTCACATGTAACTTTGTATCTATTTTTTTATTGAATATTATTTAATAATTATGTAAAAATGGTTGATATATAATAATAGTGAGTAAATTTATGTATTCCACCATTCATTTTTTCTTGAATGAATAATTACTTTTTATATAATGAGCTACAAAAAAAAAAATTAATGGATAAATAATTTATATCATATGTCATAAATTTCGATGTGCATTCCACATGAATTCTATAAATAAAAGAATATGAAAAATTGAATTTGAGGAGATAAGGATGCGGCTATTGGTAATATTTACATTATGCATGATTTACCTTTTCAAATATTAATTTTTTTTTCCAGTTAATTGGCTTCTAATTTTAATTTAAAGATTTAGTGAAGATAAGAACATGAAATATTAAATATTAAAAGATATTTCTAACATTATGATAGTTCACACCAAACATCAAATTTAAAAGGATAAAATAATATATTATGAGGAAGAAATTTTACTCCATACAACATTTTGAACAAATAAACAAATGAATTTTTTTTTATAGAATTTATCTATTTTTCTATTTAACAACAAAATGTCATGAAATTAATATTGTTGAAAAATTTTACCAAAATTTATCTTCTTTTTTTTTATCATCTGGCATTATAATAGGAATAAGTTAATTGACAAACAAAAGAGAGAAAAACCTAAGGGAACTATAAAAATATAAAATAATTATCTTTAAATGAACCTCGGTTGATGTTTGATTATTTTTTCTATATTAGCCTATACGGTCCTTGAAGGTTCACACAATGAGATTAACCAACCCCTAAATTAGATTATATTATATTTTTAACTATTACAAAAGTCATATTTTAGTAAAAAAAAAAGACACGCTCCCAGTTTCGGTATTGTCAAATATAGTAATATCCACAATCATATATTACTACTTAGTAATTTCATGTTACTAAATGTATCAAACAACTTAATCCACATGAATTGTTTTTGAAATTATAAACAAATATATATAAAATATATATCAAATTGAAAGCACTCAACACCACATTTTATGTATGTAGAAAAAATGTATATATACGAGAAAAAGGAAAACAAAAAAAAATCAAAATAATATGATACTTTATAATCTTATATACGTTACAAGTAGTTTTTACTATCTTTTTTTTTAAAAATATTTTTATTAAAATTAAACCAATCTCACGCAAAAGAAATGACATACATAATCTTACATTGCAGTTAGCAATTTCAATATTCCACCACAAGATTTTCTAAATAAATAAATTTTAAATGCCTATTTATGAGGATTAAAATCTCAATTGAGCTTGAAATGAAGAGAATGACCAGCCAATAAATTCAACTTTTATTCAACTTGAATCTCACAACATGTTGACTACAAATTTAGGATGTTGATAACTCAAAACACATGTTTATGTCCAATTATTTTGTCATGCATGATTGAATGTCAACCATTAAATATTTACAAAGTTAGATTAAATGGTAGATGCGATGGGCGTTATAATTTATTTTATTCCTTTTGATAATAAAAGAAAAGCTTACATTTTTTCATATAAATGATATTTAGTAATCTCATAATAACTCATTTACAAAGGAAAGTGCTGGACATAAATGTATCAAACAATTTGTTCTTTTTAACATTCTTTTTAAAATTAAAGTATTCTTTTTAAAATTAAAGACCTATAAAGAAATTTATTCACAAATTGAAAACGCTAATAGCACACGTGAACTTAAAAAATATACATATAAGAGAAAGAAATAAAAGAAAAATCCTAAGTTCATGAAAACTATAGGATTGTGGCATAATCCAATTGATAAAATAAAATTTGAATTCATAAGATGATAAAAAAGTTAAAATAGAAAAATGAAAGCTTACAAGGGAGTTCAATAATTTACTACTGAAACTGCAAATTTAAGATGCATTTGGATCGATTTCTCAATTAATAAGTCTATTTGTAAGATGAACTTTCCAAAATTAATATTTCAAAAATATTTTTAAAAATGTAAAGTGTTTGGCAAACTTATAGTAAAGTGACTTTTTATAGAAGTGTTGAAAAAAAAGGGTCCAAAAGTCACTAATATGCACTTGTTCAAAATGAACTTTTGGAGATATGATTTATTCAAAAATTCAATTTGAATTTTATTACCAAACAAGTAATATTTTTACAAATACCAACACAGTTGGTAAATAGCTGAGTTTCTTGAACATTTATCCAGGGTTCGATTCCTGGCGATGTGTATGGAAAAGGCTTTGTTGGGGGAGGCAAAACCCACTTCGGTGATCTCTATGCCTCGAAGGGAAATAGTCTTCGACGTCCGGTTGGGGGAAACCCTGGTATATACCAAAAAAAAAATATTTTTACAAATGAACTTTCTTCTCCAAGAGCCCCATTTGAAAAGGGCTTCCAAACAAATCCTTAATAACAATAGATAATTAAAAAGAAAATCAATCAAAACGTGATTAAAGTAGGTACGCAGTTCGCCGTTGGAAGGGGGAAAAAAAAAGGAACTTTTAAACTAATCAATTATTTCTACTTTTTTCGCTCGAGTCATTCTAACACATGATTTGACATATAATTAAGCTACAAAGACGTTCAAGCAAAATGTTAGAATTTAATATATACATAATAGATCATGCGCAATACGCGTGCATTTTACTAGTACCTAAAAAAGGTCACTTATACCACGCTATCTCCATCTATGTGTCTCTGTAGGTAATCATTGGTGGAAATCCATTGATCTGGGGAAGTGATTAAGATTTCTTGATTCATATGAATGACTAGAATGTGAAAAGGGAGGATAGATTAAACCACCACGCCTGAATTCTTGAAATTCTGAAACAGGCCGCATATGAGAATTTGGATGAGGGTGGGAATAAGGCAATCTGGCTGTAGATGCAGAACCTCTATGAGAAGGGTAGTGATGTTCTCTTCGGGAAACATCCGACTGAAAGTCGTAAAATTTTTGGGGAGGATAATTGTTTGTCAAAAATGGGGGTTCTCTAACTTGGTTGAAGTGGATTAGATTTTGGTGTTCTCTCAAATCTCCATTTTGTTTTGAACTTGATGCTTGAAGATGAGCGGAGTTTTGACGGCTCCATGTTTTGTTTCCGCCCAAGGCCTTGCCTTGTTCATGTACACGATGCTTCTTTGCATGAGTTTTCTTTATTGTTCCAGATGGACCTAAATCATGGGAATGCTTGTAACGTTTGGCACCTATAACAAGAAACAAATCATGTTTGAGGTACTTTGTTGAGGATTAAAAAGCAAGATACATCCAAACAGTCCCTCCAGCTTCAATACAAAATTTACCTTTGTATGTTGAGAATTTATTTTTCTTCATCTCCGTTTTTCTCTTTCTCGTAGCTCTTACAGTTCTCGCTGCAGCTCCTCGTTTGTGCTTTTCACCAAGTACTTCCAATCTTTCTTTTTCATTCTTCCAACGCTGATATAGCAGAATGAAAAGGGGACAGAAGAAAATTATGAGCGGTTGTTAATTATAGGTGGTACAAAGTAAAGATGATTTCACCTGTCTAAATGTCTTCAATTTGTAGAGGTTGCGACCCTTCACAAGTAAAGGGAATAGTGGAGCTAGTTTCTTGGTACCTCTGCTCCAAAGAACTTCAACCTGGTTTAATATCGAATCGAAAGAAAACTGAGTTAATACATGAAAAAAAGAAACCAAACAGATCCATACAATTTTTTTTTTTTGCTCTGAATTTCTTCAAATCCGATCTCCTTATCTAAAATTGGTCTTACCGTGAAGGTATGTTGTTGTCTGGCAACACCATAGCTCTCCCTTACAATTCTCCCAGCAACAGTCCTTCTCCCCAGCAGACGTCCCTGTCTTGTCATTTTGTCGAAACTGTTCCAACTAATGTGATCAGTCAAGAAAAAAAATAAAATGAATCAAATTAATGTATGGTAAAGAGTTGTTTGATACGTCTCATATACTTTCTGATTGAACAAAACAACATCTCCCTTGCATACATCACCTGCACAGAGCCAAGGAGGTGAGAACAAAATAACAGCAAACAACTGTTCCAGAGAAATCAATAGTTTGTACAGACTATGAAACTTACCAGTGCAGTGCATTCTAAACGATGATCTGGGATAAAATGTTTCACCATTTCCATCTTTCAACCTGTGGGAGAAAATTCAAACCAAGTCTCTTCAACACCAAATAAAAACAAGAAAATAGAACCATAAAAGCATTGTTATGCATACGTAATAAGGACACTACGCCCTTCACAAACTATAAGTGCTTATATCTATATGAGGAATTGAAAGGGCCCTGTTATGCAAGCATCCGCCAACGCTTTTAATAATTAAAACTAGAAAATTGTAGTAATTGTACTTAAGAATGAGAGGAAATGACAGTGATTGAAATAAAACTCCACAAATGTCAGGAATGCTTAGTATAAAACCCACTAACCTCCAGTGCTCCTTGATCCTTTCTATGCACTCTTCCTTAGTTCCTGACAGTCTCAAACCGTGCCTTCGAAGATATGCTTTACATTCAACCAACTTTAGTGCTTGGAGATCACTTGCCCCTGCAGCCCAAAATACAGAAAAAGTCAATAACCCTGAAATGTATATAGTTATCTCTCAGAAGCTCCACTTCCGCATTGATTTTGTAGTCCTTACATAAAAATAGAATTTACCAATTCCAGAGATGAAACAAAATTTTTTTTTTTTCATAAAATACTGAATCATTTTCAAACCTATCCAGCTGGATTAAAAAAATGTCCAGATGCCCACACCTCGAATGAGCTGAATAACTTTATTGCACATTGACTCTTCATCATCTTTATCAACATAGGCATCATCATATTCTTCATTTTCATCGACTTTGGCCTCATCCACTTCTTCATTTTCTGAATTCCACTCACTTTCATCATTGTCTTCATCACTATCATCATAATCTTCATCGTCATCATTGTCATCGTCATCACTGGCGCACAAAGTAAAAATAAAACAAACAAAATTAAAACCACATAGATTAATGCGAAATACATTGCCTCTGTCATGTATTCATAGATTTCATATACATGTGTTGTAAAGGTTTTGGAAAAGAAAGTTTAGGTCAGAGCTGGAATTGCACAAGAAGTCCTGGAAGGAGGCTACGGTAGCTAGGTTTTGCACAATGTTGGTTGTTTTTCAAGTAGCGCTGCTATAGCCAAATAGAAATATGTGATGGCAATAGGCACAATGAACATATTTCATCCCCATTATTCTTTTTCTAATCAATCAATCAATATGACAAATACTCATCCTGTCAGACAATCAATCACAATTTTCTTATGGTTAATCTATGGAGAACTGGAATAATATAATTTATATATTAGCAACCAAATCAAAAGGATCAAAAGGAGCACTACATGTTTCATACATCGGTTGGGTAAAATCGAACAATTTGGCATCAATTGTTCAATTTCAAAGCAAAATCAAGGCTCAAATAAGATTGAAAACTGCGAAACAACTATATATCTATCTACAAGAAGGAAATGCACAAAATATATCCTCAATTTAACACACAATACTAATACTAATAAACCTTCTCTACAACACACAGATAAACTTATCATATTCGGAAGTAAATTACATTATCATTATTATTTTTCATAAACAGACCGAAATACCTAGAAGTGGAAGAATTCATCTCCTCAACATCATCGTCATCGGAAGATGAGATCTCGATGATACTTCTTTTCTTGGATTTCTCGCCAGCCATTCCAAATTCCTTTGCAAGTGAAGCTATGACTGATTTTTGAGTTGTGGATGATCAAACAAACGGGGAATCGAGGTTTAATTCACTGTTTTTGCGAATTTCAAAACAAATTAGGTCATGAAATTGACCTAATTTGGGGGAGATTATCAGTCCGATTGCAAAATACATACATATATCTATCGATTTCTTTCCTCGATTAGCAGAAGTACACATATATTTAATTGCGTTTTCACTCCATGATTTTGTGCTATTCTACTTTCTTGTATTTGATGTTTGAATATTTACCGCCTCTCGTGTCCCCACTGATTCTACCATATAGGCCAAAATAGGTTATTAATCTTTCACAAATGCTACTCTAATTTCTGTGTATATAATGAAGTGTAAACTTTGGGTTGCCATCTAATAACAAAATGTTAAAAGCCAACACGACAATAAATACATAAAACGATACAAAACTTTATATGGTCCGACAATTGTCTACATCCACGAAAGGAAAAAGATAAAGAATTTCACAATTAACAAAAAAAGTACAAAACATAATTGAATGTCAAAAGAATTAACTGAAAAAGCGAGGCTGTGTTTGGTTTTATTTTGGGGGTTTTTTTATGTGAAAATTTTGGTGAAAAAGTTTATTGGAAGTTGTGTATTTTGATGAAAATGTGTTTGGTTTAGTGTTTGATTTTATTTTCAGAAAAGACAAAAGTTACTGTAGCAATCAAATCATGTAAGTTTTTGTCTGAAAAGTTGTGTTTATAATTAGTTAATGATTGAAAAATATAATATAATATAAGTTTTAAATGATTATATTGTAGTTGATGTAATTAGTAGGTACCCTAAAGTAGAGACAAATAGGGAGACAATAGCTGACAATTTTTTTGACAAAAAAAATTATTTTTGGTCAAAAAACCACAAAACAAACAAATTTTGACCAAAATGGGTTTAAAAACAAAACCAAACACAGCCCGAATTTTTCACCATAAATATAGTGTAATGTACCGCCAGCACCCCCTGAAAGTCCTTCATCAACCAGACTAATCGGGCCTTTTGCTAAATTTAGTCCTAGACTTTTAAAACATATCACAACACAAAAATATATTTATTGTAAGATATCACGTGTAACACTATCAGTTATTTTTGTAATTATTTTCGTTTCAAATAAATGATTGTTTTTTTTGTTTGCATTTTCGATTTCAATTGTACATATTTGTAAATAACATCTCTGCCCGTAAAGTAAATTTTACAAGACAAACAATAACGAAACTACAAAAAGTGTAAAAGTCCCTCAAGTCTCTGCAGAAGTATATTTTACACATAAATTGATGAAATTCTCACTGAATATATAATCAAACCAGAAATACGTTGTTAGCTATGAACAAATCAATAGTGCTGCTTTGAAGATCTACAGACACCACTAGTCTACCCACCCCAAAAAAGAGGGTGGAAAAAGCGCTGGAAAGAAGAAAAGCAAAAAACTGAAAAACTACAATAAGACATACAAAAACATTAGGTTAGGAAGGATATATGTCAGAAGATGAGGTATATGAATGTTCATCAACCAGCTCAAAATTCTTCTCGAGCTGCAATCGGACGCACACGCAGTGGTACATAAATACTCGTATACCCTTGTCAAACCAGCAAATGCCTTGCAGGGTTGCAAATTGTTTGCAAATAATTCAGACCTCATCGTATCAGTCTTTCCTTATTTTTTGCGAATATCACTGAGGCACGACTGACAAGGGTATAGTTGGAAATCAAGATTGCATTGTAAATGAACGTGTCAATGTACTTTGGCAAGGGACCGGCTGGAAACACCGTGCAATAATTTTACAAATCCAAGGAAACTAAGCTTTCCGTCGGTGTGTCTAATCCAGTCGTGGAGAACAGCGTGAACGGGTACAGAAGGGCTTAGTCCAAGTTCCTGCAACATAAATTAAAAAGAAAAAGAGAGACGTCGGATTAGATTTTCGCAATAATTACTTGCACACCCCTTATTTTTTGGGTAATTACTAGGAGTGGGTTTTACAAATTACCAAGTGTCAGATTTTGACAACTCGAAAAATAAGGGAACATTGTAATCTGTTTTTTCCTAATAGGGGATGAAATTGTAACATGTTTTTACATATAGGGGAAGTTATTGTAATTTCTCAAACCTCGGGGTGTTTTTTTTGTGATTAGATTCTCACAACTCCATGTCATCCCCTGACAACTTGACAACTCGAAAAACAGGGTGTGAATTGTAATATGTTTTTTTACTGAAAGGGGTGGAATTGCAATATGCTTTCACCGACAGGGGAAGTTACGGCAATTTCTTAAACCTCAGATTGATATTTGTAATTAGGCTCGTGCAGCACAGGGGTGTCTACGTAATTTAGCCTAGAATTTTTGTTAACGAAATATGCGAAATTTGAAAAACTCATGCAAAAAAGCTATTACCGAAGCTAATTCTTCTATCATGATAGTTCTGTTCCCATCCTTCTCAAATAGTTCATAGGCGCAACGAGCATGTTGTTCCCATCTATCAACAGCTTCTAACTGATACACACTTGAAGCAGCCGCACAGAATTCTTCAAAATCCATCCTTCTGTACTGAAGTGCATTAAGCTGTCGTTATAGGTTAAGAGAAAGGTTAGAATTAAGAATACTTAATTCAAGTAAATAATAGTAATTAATTAGGATGCTCAGAAGCATACTGAAGCGAGAAAATCGTAAATGCGTGACTCATTCATGGCATCGGTTGCATTCTTCTTTAAGGCCTGACCAAGAAACAACGGCTGAGATCAAGTTTGATTTAAAAGTATTAATAATATAAAGCAATCTGCAAACTACCAACCGCTTTGATATTGTCCAAACTTATGGTGCCGTTTTTGGCTGGCTCCAAGTGCGCAAATTGCTCCTTCAGATAGAGAAGTTCATCAACAGTCAGCGTTTTCGATAAAGCCTGCAAAGATTCCAATGAAGGAAATTAAAAGAGAGAAGTATAAGAAAAAGGAAAAAGGCAGTTTAGCAGCAGACCAAGAAAAAATTGGACCATCAAGCAACAAAAGACAGTGGACGAAAATGGAAGAGAAAACACTTTCCAGAATTACGATAAATTTTTCTTGTCAAAGAGACGTAATCATATTCTTGCCATATTCGACATAGATTTTTGGAATCAATAAATAATCACTGTGTCCTGTGAAGGATGTGGGGCCTTTTTATATCTATTCATCTTGTCAAATACCATAAAATAGGAGTCAAATGTGTCACACACCCGTAAAGCAGCTTTCCTGAGGGGAGATGAACGCATATAAGCTTTCATAAGTTTAAATATTAGTATATCCAACGGTACTTTTATGTCGTTCGTGTTTCTGATCCATGGATGACCTGAAGCAAAAAAATAAAATGAATAAGCTTGTAAGGCTTTTCGAAATAATTATTATTTTGGATAAATTACATGTACACCCCCTCAGTTATCGGGTAATTACCACAAGTCCACTGAGGTTCTGCAAACTACCGAGACACCCCTTGTCAAAACTGATATAACTCAAAAAACAGGGGACAAAAATTGTAATATGCTTTCACTGATAGTGCAAATTATGGTAATTTCTCAAACTTCATGGTGTTTTTCATAATTAAGGTCTCACGCAGGGGATCTATGTAATTTATTATTTTCTATCTACTAATTAACAAAAAGAAACTCACAAATGGCTTGAGCAGCAGTCATTCTTTTCCTTGGGTCCTTATTTAGCAGGCGTTTGACAAAATCTTTTGCCTCGGGAGACAAAGTTGGCCAAGGTTGTTCTTCATAAGTTGGTTCGGCTTTTACTACAGCACGAAAAATGCCAGACTCAGTTCGAGCCCAAAAGGGTCGGCTTCCACAAAGCAGTATATATGCTATTACACCAACACTCCAAACATCAGCCTCGGTACTGTATGCTCTGTGTAAAACTTCAGGTGCTACATAATATGCACTGCCAACAATGTCATTAAGCCTTTCATCTGCAAATAATTACGCCAGACACTATTTAGTTATTTAAAATAGCTGACTTAAGCATAGATAAATTAGCCAGAATTAGATAAATGAAGAAAAACCTGGTTTCACAAAATCTGATAATCCGAAATCTATGGCCTTCAATTGCGCGTTTTCTTCCTTGGTTGTAAACAAGAAATTCTGATCAAGTGAAAAACTACTGTTAAGCAAGCTACAAAAAGTTATTGCAAATCCAACATATGAAAATATACATAATTCTTAAATATTTTTCCCATTTGCATCCATTAATGATGAATAAAAAAATAGTTTAGCAACTGATGAATTTTCATATGCTACAAGACACACACCAGATTAATTATAGATATACACTAAAAAACTCCTACCTCAGGTTTAAGATCGCGGTGTACCACCCCTTGGAGATGGCAGAAGGCAACAATATTCAGTATTTGTATCATCACGATTTTTGCGTCATCTTCTGTATATTTCCCACCCCTGTAATAAAGAAGGAGCTGAAATTTATTATTGATGTTGGATCATGTATGGTTAGTTATATTAGCTTCCAAAATTCAATAACTAATACAGAAGCTTTTATTTCTTTGCCGTGCGTACTAAGTTAAATACATAATTTATTTAGCAAGATTAAAAGATATACCTCGAGAGTATTCTATCTAATAGCTCACCTCCTTCACATAACCTGAGAAATTATAAGTCTACGAGTGAGTAAGTGTTTCAAATAGATCATTTTGAAATATTTACAGTCGAGAAATCAATCAAAAAACATGCTAGCATTCACTTATATAAGTATATAACAAATATGGAGATCAGTGAATTACGAGAACGAGAACACAATCAGGCAATATTTGAATTAAACAATCAAAGCTTACTCCATCACAATGTAGACATTGTCGTTATCTTCATAAGCATCGTAAAATTGTATTAGGTTGCTGTGTCCCGTCAAAGCTCTCAATATTTTCACCTCCTTTCTTACATCTTCAATTGCGATTGCTGTGCTCATCTGGAAGCGGCAAGCATAATTACAATTAGAGAACATGTTTATTTCGATATCAAACTAATATCTAAAGAATTTTCACAATACAAGCAACAACATCCACACTATTATCTTACATATATTGATGGGATTTACATAAGACGCAATTTGCACCACTACATGAGTGAATAGATGCAAATTGGAGAATAGTATAACAAGTGGTAAACGAAATAAGAATTTGCAAGAAATTGGTAGATTGTCAAAGGTAGCCAGAGAGGTCGAGTAAACAAATGGATTTCTGAAACCAAAAAAAGAAAAAACAAATGGATTTCAAACCTCTTCCCTTAACTGTAAAACGGCGTGAAGACTAGACGAAACTCATAACATGTAGTCAACCACAAAAGGCAATGTCAAAGCTTAGGAGCAAGACCTGATGAGCAGTACAATCCAATCTCCTTAACTCAATCCAAAACTAAATCAATTCATAATTAATCCATATAACTGAAATCATTTAAGAAACTTCCAAATTGAATAAAATCCAATCCCATTAATCATAAAATCTTTGCAGATCAAAAAACTATATAACATTTAAAACCAAAACACACGCGCGCGCGCGCACACACACACACACACACATATATATATATATATATATATTGTTTCCTGTAGATCAGATCTCCCTGAAAGATCAAACACCAGATCACCACAAAATTCAACACCACCAAAAAAATAAAAAATAAAAATGATACAAACCTTAGCCTTAGGAATGACCTTAACAGCAACATCATGCCCTTTCAATTCCCCCTTCTTGAACTTGGCCTTACAAGTATACCCAAAATGCCCTCTCCCAACCTCCTCCCCCATCTCATACTTGTCGTACAACTTCTTCGAAAACCCGAAACTCTTATCCAAACACGCCGCCGCCTCCTTATCCTCCGGTATGGACGCCGAGTTTGGCTTCACGGCGCCGTGCCGCCGCGCCAGCAACGCCTTGATGTGCTTCGCCGGCGACGGCGGCGGAAACGGCCTCTTCAGAAACCTCCGCGGGGTCCCGGACCCCGGCGCCGGAGATCTCGCCGGAGACTTCTTGGAGAAGAGATAATGAGCTGGGCTAGGGCTGTAGAAAGCGAAAAACGGCGACTTTTTAGCTGCTTCTGCTTTTTTATTATCCTGTAAATTAGTAGAATTTTTTGTGTTATCTTCTGCCGGAACGGGGATATCCTTATCCTGGATTGGAATAGCGGCGGAATTGATTTCATCTGATGAATGGGAATTATTGGGTTGTTGAGAGGGTCTGGGTTTGGATGTGCAAATTCCCATTTTGATTTTGCCCACGACAACAATAATTTTATATTTTTTTTTTCACTTTCTGAGTTCTGAGTGCTTCTCCTCCTCCTCCTCCCGGGAGAACTGAAAATTTGGATTTTAATGTAATGAAGAAGAAAATGTTCAAAGTTTTGAATGCATTTTTGGTGGGGGTGGGTGGGTGGATGGATGGGTTTGAGTTCTTTTTTATGCTAGTGATGAAGTAAGAGGGTGAGGGTGAGGGTGAGGGTGAGGGTGGGGGTGGGGGGATATGTAGTGAAGGTGATAAATATTACGGAAGCCAAGATGGTCGAGTTCAATAATTCAAATGTTATAATATGTGTTTCTCACACAAATATGTCTAAAAGTTGCATACAATACAACTCACTGCATAGGGATATAAAAATGAAAATAATTAGACTTGATTTAGTATAAATTTTTTCGACTAGGATGGGTGATTAATTTTGTCGATACAAGGGAGAAATAGAGAGAAATTGAATAAAATTTAAAAGGAAATTAATTTTGGTTAATGAAAAGGTTGAGAAATAAATAACTAACGATGATGAAATGTAGGTCAGGGTGGTCCAGGCTGTACAATTGAAATCCACGTGGCAAAGATATGCAGGATTTGATGTGATTAAGTTTAATTACTTTTTAAGACAAAAAAAAAGTTTAATTACTTTTTTTTTATATTATATTTGAGTATGAGTAATAGAGGGTGTTGAATTGCTTGGTTTTGATTATTCTTAAGATAAGTTACGATAAGGAGTAATGTTATATATCACTTTTTATATATTATTGATTTTTCATCTTTTCTAGTTTGATAAGAAATTACTTATAATTAATTGATTTTAATAGATTTAATATATTCATACTTTCTAAATTAAGGGGCGAATAATATCTAGCAAAAGAATAATCAAAACCAAGCAATTCAACATCCTCTAGGCTCTATCTTGAGATAGAAATCGATCACTCATCTTGACGTCATTTTCTAATATCTTATTATTAGAAATTTATGATCCCAGATCTTTGAATTTCATAATAATTACTTAAGATTGTAGAATCGAAAACATACCTGAATCCTTAAAAATAAAATTTATTTTCTGATTTTGTCTTCAATTGTGTGTAGAAGTTGTGCACGTATTTTTCCTTCTTCTGCTAAATATTCATTGTTTAGAGAAAACTCAAAAGTCTACATAATCTGAAGACAAATGCTACTCTCATGGATCATCATGAAATTCAAAGATTTATGGGCATGAGTTTCTATCGAGATAAGAATATGAAAAGCAAAAAATGTTGCTCACGTATAATATCATTTGTCTTTAAGACATAAGCTTAACATTTATGGCTTGAGCTTTTTTGGCAGCTATTGGCTAAACAAGTTATAATATTTTAGTAATTACCAAAAAAATATGTTATTTTAGCATATTTTAATTAAGACGATGGAAATTGTCCTAGATGAGACGGATTTAACGGTTAAATATGAGTAAGATTTTGTCCGATGTATTTGGGCAAAAACAAAACGGAAGCAAGAATAGACAATTCCTTTTGTCTTGGTCCTGAGTTGAGAGAATCAATTAATTCAAAAAAGTTCCCTTTTTTTTCTTTTTTCCTTTTTTTTCACTTTTTTGACTTTGTTGTCTTATTTGGTCAATATTTGAAAAGGCAATTGCTTTAATATTCCTTGGGTTATTATTAAATATATGTTTAGGTTCATGAAAATAGACCAATATTGTTTCATATTTCGTATAATATTAGAAATGTCGCATATCCTGCAAATATTCTCATCAATGTGACTATGTGAGGTCTACTTGAGGTCGATGATAAATTTTGGATAAAATTTTACAATTCAAGATGTTATGAAGTTTTTATAATTTAAGAAAGCGCAAAGGTCAATTCTTTTAGAGAGAGTGACCATAAATGTATTATTATTTTCCTATATCTTTTTAGTAAATAGAAATTTTGCCTATTTAAACCAATTCAACTACATATGCTAATATAAAGTTAAAATTTAATTACGCATTCAAAGCTACGTTCACCACAAATAATTAATTAATATTATTAGGATCGGCAATAATTTTACCTATTTTAGTCTTAGACCTAAAAATCCCGAAGCCTTTCCTATTAACTCTTAATGTATCTAGGGTTGGGGTCTAGACCATGTTCATTTTTAGACGTAATTAATGGGTAAAATACGCCCAACTCCCCTGTGACCGATCTTATTATTACTCCACCCTCTTATGAAAAAAATAATAACTAAAAACTCCCTTGTAATTTTTAAAATATGTTTACGGCCTCCCTTCGATTTTAATGTCTACAAAATTCCATATAAAGACTCAAAATACCCTTGTCTTTTTAAGATATTTACACAATTTTGTTTTTCTTTCATTTTTATTTCTTTAATTATTTTCTTTTTAATTTATTATTTCTTTTTAATCTTCATCTTTTTCCCCAAAATTAAAACCCTAATCTTAATACAATTTTTCACCAATTCCAACACTAACACTTAACACCATCGCCACCACCTCCCCCACCTCCACCACAACCGCCGAAGCTCACTGCCACCACCACAACCAGTCTGTTCCGCCACCACCACCACCCGCCGTAATTCATCTTTTTTAAGTGGTCTTTTACAACAAAAGAAAATAAGCTTCTCCTTTACTGCTCCACTCCGTGCCCCCAAACCAGACTTATGAAACAAAGCAAACTTCTTCTGTTGGCACTCCACCACCGTCCAAGTTTGCCACCACCACTGTTACGCTCCGGCATTGTTCGATTTTCAGCTCCACAAAATGCCAATTTGCAGGGGAGGCTGCGTAGGGATGCAATTACAGGTTTGGGGGCTTGGGTGGTGGTATTAAGGCTGAAATTATAGAAATGGTGGTAGTCTTAGGGTTGAAATGGTGAAGATGGTGGTGGGTTTGTGAAGGTTTGGGGATGAAATGGCTGTGAAGTACGAAATGGTGGTACGGCAGTGGCAGAGAAACGGTGGTGGCGGAGGATTTGTATTTGCAGATTTATATATATATATATATATAATCAAAATGTATTTTTAGACATCTTTGATAATTTTCAAATTATAAAAAATAGTAAAAAAAAATGTATGTTTATATCAAAATAAGATATTTAATATGAATCGTTGATCTTAATAGATCAAATCCGACGGTTTTAAGATTAGGGACTGATCTGACCCTAATCGAATGACTAGGACTCACGGTCTGGAATGATTAGAATCGCCCCTCGAGTATGAGAATAAAGTGTTACGGCTGCACTCAATAGTTATTAAGTTACCTACGTACCTAATAAGGATCAAGCCTACGTAGTTCTATCTTAGGATTAATGTTCGGAATCGTACTCCTGAACGAATCTAAACTCCAATTTATATGTTTATAGGATCGTACTCCTCGGTCTATAGACTCTTTGAGCATATACGAGGCTAATTCTTGAGCAAATACCTTTCTTTCGACCCCTGTTAAATGTTATGAGGGGGGTATTTATAGAGAACACCTTGTACCAACGGTTGTTGGGTATTCATAGGATATTGACAGGTGGCTACAATAGACGGTGGATGACTCGTTCTAGTGGGGTCGGGTCATGAAACAACCCGACCCGATATTGTTACTTAGCGCGGACCTAGTCTAGTGATTTCGGTGTTTGGGCCTCCAGTGGGCCTAACTCTTCTTTCAACTGGACTTGGGCCTTGTGACATAGTGTGTCATTTACTATATCATTAAGTCCCCCACTTCATCAGTATGAAGAGTTGAATGTGAAACCTCTCGAATTCATACTGGTGAAGTAGTACTCCATTTACTCGACTTATCCGATCAAGTCGTTCTCGTATTCTCTTTCTATAATTTATTATTGATTTCAACAAGGGTGTTACTCAAACATTGAATGCTCTTTAATCATCTTCCTATCTCAAGAGACATGTCTCTTTATCCTTTATAGACGTTATTTTGACATTAAATATTCTTTAATTATCTCCCCATCTCAAGAGACGTGTCTTTTCGGATAGGAAAACGTGTCTCATCGTTTGGAGGAACGTGCCGCTACAGTAGCCGTCACAAGCCGCAACTCATGATAACCTTGGTAACCGATCACTTTTAACACACACACCCCTGCATCCCAACCGTCGGATATAAATGATCTGGACCGGACACGTCTTTTCATCTTCTCCTACTATAAATAGTTCCCCAACCTTTTTACTTTTTACTTTTACTTTCACTTTTACTTGCTTAGAGAGAGAATTCTTACAGAGGGTTGTGTTTAGAGAGAAGTGAAAGAGAAAATTTTTCACTCGAGACCGAGTTGAATCCGAATCCTGTCACCATCGTACGTCTTCTTGTCCTTCTCTTTTTAACTATGGTTCGTACTAGGTCTTCTGTTTCTGTTAATAATAATGAGCGTTCGAGTTCCGCTTCTAAAGGGTCCGATTCGGAGAGCATTGATCGGTTGGTCGAGGGATTCGTTTCACCGGGAGATGTCCCCGAGTCGTCCCGTAGAAACGAGGGTGAGGATCTTGGAGATCTGGAGGGTCCTGCCAATGTGAATACACATATCACTTGGCTAAATCAAAGTTCAACAGTGAGACCATCCAGAGAAAACGACTTGAGGGTTCGATTTTTTATTCCTGCTAATTACGAAATTTGCTAATTACGAAATTCGGTTCCCCGGATCTTTAGATCGTATGCACAAACCGCCAATAGGGTTTCGTACTTTTCATCTCGCCCACTTGACTTCTGGTATTAGATTTCCTCTCCATGCCAGCATTAATGATATTTTATTAAATTACGGGCTTTGTCCCACCCAACTTTTGCCCAATTCTTATAAGCATATCATACTTTTTATAATTTTAATGACTGCCCATGACAAGGAAGCAAATATAGCCAATGTTCATAGAATGTTTTATCTCAATCGTTGTAAAAGAATGCCTCAACTCGGTTTCTTTTATTTTTCTCCTCGTCAAGATGCTATTTTTCAAGCCCATACTCGTGACTCCTTCGGTCGGTGGAAAGATAAATATATTTTTATCTCCCCGCCAAAAAATGAAAATTGACTCGTTCCTAGACAATGGTGTGTTCGTGAAAAAGAGTTAGAGGTGGGAAATCCGACGTGGGGACGAGGATTTTTAGAAGAGTTAGTGTCTATTCCTTTTGTGCCGGAGAAATTAATGGACGAGTCTATACTCGTCGCTTGCGGTCTGAGTTCTGCACCTATAGCTGGAGTCCCCGACTTAGGTAAGAGTCGTTCCTTTATCGTTTGTATGTATCCCGTATATTGAATGTAAGATACATCTTCTTTTGCAGAAATGGCCACCCGCGCTGCGCGTCTCGCCGCCCTTCGTGAAGAGGAAGAGACACCCGTGGCCGAGGGGTCTACAGGTCAGCAGAGAATGTCCACTCCACCCCCGCAGCCTCTCGAAGAGACTTCTCGTGGCCGAGATCGTCCCATGATCATTACCCCAGGTTTCCGTGAAATTTCTCAGACTCGTCCCGAAACACGAGTCATTGTCTCCGCCGGGGATCCCAACGACCCAGAGCTTATGGTTCATGCTGAGCGCCCCCCTCTTGCTGAATTCAGCCGGGCGAAGCGACGAAGAGATGCACCGGCCTCCGATGATCAACCGCTCGCGGGTACTCGACCCTCTTCCGTAGAACTCATTCAGAAGTTGGAAGCCCTAACCTTGAAAGATTTTAAGGAATATAACGTGTCAGATCGGTGTCCAGAGGATCCGGAAAATGCTCCCCTTGTTCCAGATTGGAGGATTTATCCTCAGAGTTCCATATTAGATGGTCCGCAAGGGACAAATGTGGCCCTGGAGATGTATCGCAACATGCATCTTCCTCGTGACAAGGCTATTCTAATCGAACAGTCGTACACTGCCGTAGAAAGAATGGGAGCCGCACATTTAATGAAGGTAAGACTCGTGTATATGTCGGTCTCGTTATGTTTCAGTTGTCATTTGGATTTATGATTTTATCGTATTGTGATTGCATTGGATAATAATACTTATCAAGAACTCGTGCAGGCTTCCGCGTGTTTACACGATTTAGCTCTGAGTTGTGCCGGGCTAAAAGATGAGGTGAGGGTGGAAAAGGCCAGATTTGCCAAGTACGTGGCCGATACAGCTGCGGAAAGGAACTCGTTCACCACAGTGAAAAACGAGTTACTGGAGTCAAGTCGTCTCTTGACAGCAGAGAGAGTCAAACATCAAGAGAGAGTGAAGGAGTTAGAAATTGAAATAGCTCGTCTGGAGGCCCACATTGCTGAAGGTGAGACTCGTTATGATCAGCTGGTGGCAGAAAAGACCGATGCATACGAGTTGGGTCGGATCGAAGGGAAGCACGGGTATCTTGCATCCCAAGAATATGCAGATGAGCTCGCTGAGAGTCGTTTGGGAGGTGCCCGTGATTTCATGAAGTCTACCATATTTGACCGTCTTCTCCTGTCGAAAGCCCTGAAGGATGAGAAGGACGGATTTTTCAAATGCATAGACTATGGAAATCTCCTTAATGCCTTCAAGCCAGAATTTGACATTCACTGCCTCGAAGACTGCTCCAAGCGTAAGCTCCTCCGAGAGTCGTTTTCAACCGAAGACGAGGACTTTGTACCTGTCGAATTTCCGGAGTTTGCCCCTCTGGCTCCTTGGTATAAACCCCCGGTCAACCCAGCACAATCATCTAACCAGAGTAAAGAGAACCCAGCACAAATCTGAAGTCGTTTTTAGTGTATTAGTTTCTGTTTAATTTAAGCGTTGTTTTTATTTTTAGCGTTGTTCGCGTAGTATTAGCATTCTCTGAACAGTTGTTGCCTATGATATTGTTGTAGTTGATTCGTCGTGGCGTATAATTTTATTTTATTTTATTTTTTTTAATTTTTTTTTTTTTTTTTTTTGCATTCCCGTCGATTTTCCTCAGGTTAACAATAGATTCGTTTGTGCAAGGAATGAACTTAAATGGGTAAAACTTATATTTTTCTCGTGCGAACGGATGTCTATGGACTCGTTTAGGAACGACGAACTGATATTAAACATACAACACATCGACTTGAGCTGAACTCGTTCAGTGTACGAGCATTGCAAAACATGTAGTTTTAGTAGGTTTAGCAAGGAAAAAATTTCGAATTCTTTCTCATACATAAAATCTTCGCAAATTATCAACATGCCATGGACGAGGCAGCTCTTTCCCTTGAAGGTTTTGCAACCTATACGTCATCCCCTTTGTTATCTTCGTAACCTGATATGGCCCATCCCAATTGGCCTCCAACTTTTTTACACGCCTTGAGACTTCTACTCGTTTTAAGACTAAATCTCCCACCTGAAAGGACCGCATTCTGACCCGCCTATTGTATGACTTCGCCATGGTACTCTTCTGTCTTAATATGTTTGCATACACTCGGTCTCTCACTTCATCAATAACCTCCAACTCAAATTCACGATTACAGCGGTTCGTTACCGGGTCGTAGTTCAATACTCGATGTGTCATCATCCCAATTTCCGCTGTGATAACAGCCTCTGATCCATATACAAGACAAAATGGTGATGCCCCGGTGGAGGACCTGGGAGTCGTGCGATACGCCCATAAGACCCCCGAAAGTTCGTCTGCCCAAGCCGATCGCATGCCATCGAGTCTGGTCTTCAAGTGCTGAAGTAGTATCCGATTTGCCACCTCGGTTAGGCCATTAGCCTGTGGGTGTCCGACTGAGGTAAAGTTTTGCTGAATCTTCATTTCTTTGCACCAAGTTACAACAGATTTTCCATTGAATTGAGTTCCATTATCAGAAATCAAAATTCTAGGAACACCAAACCTGCATATGATGAAATTTGTTGTTGTGTTTATTATTTTGTATTATATATATATTTTTATATTTTTTATAATTATAACTGACCCATCAGAAAGTAATATTCCATGAACACTAAACCTGCATATGATGTTTTTCCAAATAAAATCGACAATTGTGGTTTCCGTAATACGAGCCACCGCTTCAGCTTCAATCCATTTCGTGAAATGTTCCACCGCTACTAGAATGAACTTCTTTTGATTCTTAACTGGTGGAAATGGACCTACAAGTCGAAAATTTAAAAAGGTTTCAGCAGAATATTCGCATCGTTGTTCCATACGAGTACGGGATAGATATTCACCAAGTATATCAATGCCCCATTGATCAAATGGATATGCAATTTTTATCACTTCCATGGGTCTTCCTGCCTGATGTATTTCATTAGAGTGCAATTGGCATGGCTTGCATCGCTTTACAAATGCTTGTGCGTCCTCCACGAGCGTTGGCCAAAAGTACCCCTGTCGTGTGATTTTCTGAGCTAACGATCTTCCAGCCGAGTGATTCCCACAACTCCCTTCATGAATTTCTCTTAACACATATTCTGCTTCAGCCGGAGTTAGACAACGAAGCAAGGGTCCCGCATGAGACCTTTTGTACAACTCGCCGTCCAACATTATGAAACGCGCAGCTCTACCACATATTCTACGAGCTTCGACTTTGTCTTCCGGGAGGATTCCTTCTAATAAGTATCTTATTATTGGACTCTTCCAACTCG
This sequence comes from Buddleja alternifolia, assembly GCA_019426215.1. Taxonomy (NCBI): domain Eukaryota; kingdom Viridiplantae; phylum Streptophyta; class Magnoliopsida; order Lamiales; family Scrophulariaceae; genus Buddleja; species Buddleja alternifolia. The sequence continues at coordinate 45,915,020 of CM033393.1, forward strand.
TCTCTTCTTCCACAGCACTGACCGGGACTGGAGATGCCAATTCAGAATGTTCGGAAACCAGTAACGAGACAGAACGAGTCGCTGATCCAACGATCTGATTTGCGAATTTGGACAACGCATCCGCTCTTTGATTCTCGTCTCTCGGTATTTGACAAAGTTCAATCTTCTCGAATTCCATCATTAGCTGTTTCGCTTTTTGTAGGTACTTTATCATGGTTTTCTCTTTTGCTTCGTAGGTCCCCAAGATCTGTCGTGCTACGAGTTGCGAGTCGGTGAATACTGTCACATTTCTCGATATCCAAAGTCTTTGCCATTTTCAATCCCGCAATCAACGCTCATACTCGCTTCATTATTTGTAACATCAAAGTTCAGTTTATTGCAAATTCCAAGTCGTTCCTTCCGGAGAGCGAAAACCATACACCAGCTCCTCCTTCTTCGTCATAGACGAGCCGTCAACATGCAACGACCAAGGGATCGTTTCTGAGATCGAGGCCACTACAGTTGGATTTACCGTCATTTCCACAAGAAAATCTGCCATCACTTGAGCTTGGATGGACGAACGAGTCCTGTATTCAATACTGAATTCTCCCATCAATGCCAATTTAATCAGTCTGCCCGCAACATCTGGTTTTGCACAAGAACTTGTTTTAGTGGTTGATCTGTAAAAACACAATTACCCGGTGATGAGATTGAAAGTACGGTCTGAGTTTCCTGGCCGCAGTCATTAACGCGAGAGCCCATTTTTCAATTTCTAAATAATTTAACTCAGCCCTTTGCATCAATTTGCTAACGTAATACACTGGACGGTGGTCACCATCCACATCCCGTACAAGTACCGCACTCAGGGCCACCATGAAATTGCCAAGTATAGGATCAGTGGATCTCCCAACAAGGGTTTCGTTAGCAGAGGTGGGACGACAAGTAAGATTTTAAATCTTTGAAAGCATCCTCACACTCGTTCGTCCATACGAAGCGTTTTATATTTCTTAGGATTTTGAAGAAGTGCAGACCCTTATCTGCAGATCGCGAAATGAAACGATTTAAACTGGCCATTCTCCCTGTTAACTTCTGTACATCTTTGACATTCATTGGAGATTGCATGTTCAAGATAGCATCAATTTTTTCAGGATTAGCCTCGATCCCTCGTTGGGTAACCATATACCCTAAGAATTTCCCTCCTCGTACCCCGAACGTGCATTTATTTGGGTTTAATTTCATGCCATACTTTCTCATAATCGTGAATGACTTCTCGAGATGAGTTAGGTGGTCATCCTCGTTCACACTTTTTACAAGCATATCATCCACGTAGACTTCCATGGTCTTTCCAATTTCATCCTCGAACATCAGATTAACGAGTCGTTGGTAAGTCGCACCTGAATTTCTTAAGCCAAATGGCATGACATTGTAACAATAGACTCCTCTTGCAGTAACGAATGCAGTCTTCTCGCGATCCTCTTCTGCCATCATTATTTGATTAAAACCTTGATAAGCATCATCATCATGCTTAAAAGAGCACAACCTGCAGTAGAATCTACGAGTAAGTCTATACGAGGCAGGGGATAAGGATCACGAGGACATACTTTATTCAAATCAGTGAAATCAGTACACATTCTCCATTTTCCTCCCGATTTGGGTACAAGGACTACATTAGCGAGCCAATCAGTAAATTGGATCTCGTTTACATATCCTACGTCTAGGAGTTTCTTGACTTCTGCTTCAATGATCGAGTCTCTATCTGGACCAAAATTCCTCCTCTTCTGCCTCACGGGTCGTGCATCTGGGTCAACATTGAGTCTATGCACGATCACAGAAGGGTCGATGCCCTTGAAATCTGCAGCTTTCCATGCGAACATATCGGCATTGTTCCTCAAAAAACTTATCATCTTGATCTCCACTTCAGGGTCCATCTCTCCTCCAATCTGGGTTGTTTTGTCCGGGTCGCCTAGTACGAGTTCAATTGATTTGTGAACTAGAGGTTCAACTCGTGCATCACTTCGCTTCTGTTTCTTATCCAAACTTTCAATCAAAGTCTTTGCTTCTTCATCTAAGACTTCTATTCTGCTGGTCTCGCACTTTCTCTTTTTTGACTGATGCACTTTTAACGAAATTGAATAGCACTGCCGAGCCTCCAGTTGGTTGCCACGCACTTCACCAACACCATTGCTCGTTTTGAACTTCATCTTCAAATGCGGAGTCGAAACGATTGCTCCAAACATATTTAGCATTGGCCGTCCCACAATCATATTGTATGCAAATGGTACATCTACAACCAAAAAAGTCACACGATTCGTTTTTGATTTTGACCCCGCTCCCAACGACACATCTAACTCAATCGATCCCTTGGGCATAATCGAGGATCCCGTAAATCCAACTAAGGGAGTGCTGACACAACGCAACCGAGTTCCATCCAGTTCCATTTTTTTCAAGACGTCCCAAAAGATAATATCTGCCGAACTCCCTGTATCAACCAAAACCTTATGGACCACAAAATTCGCAACATCCATTGAAATCACCATAGGATCGTTGTGAGGACCGTGCATGCCTTCATAATCACTATCATCAAAACTGATAACCTCGTTCCTTGAACTCGATCCACCAGTAAGCGAAAATATTCGTCCCGGTTCCCCACGGGGGTAGCTTGTACGACCCTCCCTCACATATCTTTTCCTCGCATTCGAAGAATCTCCATCAGTCGGTCCCCCAGCTATCATATGTATTTCTCGGCGAACACCATGTTTGTGTGCGTTTCCCGCTTCCACTCTTCTCTCCGTAGGCTCGTGATTACGAGTACCGTCATTACGGTGATAATCTCTGTTTACCTCGTGATTACGAGGACCGTCATTACGGTGGTATTTATTTCTCTCGTAATTACGGACCGTCGTTACGGTGATGCGGAGCTTGCTCGTTATAACGAGGGTTGCCGCGTGGGCGCTCATTGTTAAAGCGATGATTATCGCTTCCGTGGTCTTCCATCCTAGACTGGTCGTAGTGACGAGTCTGATTACCCCTTTCAACAGATCTCTCTCGCGGTCGTTCGTGAGAACGACTGCGGGTCGGTAAGTTCCGTAACACGAGTGACTTCAGGAGCTCTTGTTTCTGCCAATGTTCGATCAATAAAATCGTTCAACACCCCGGATTTAATGAGTCGTTCAATTTCATCTTTCAGTTGAAAACATTCTTCCGTGTTGTGACCATGATCTCTATGGAATTCACAATATCTATTCATGTTCTTTTTCACACCATGTTTCATTGGTATGGGTCGTTGAACTTGATTCGTACGCAACGCAGCAACTAGAATTCGTGTACGAGTCGAGTTCAACGGTGTATAATGGTCAAACTTTGGTCTACGGGGTCGATCAAGGTCTCTCCTTGACCCCGTTCCCTCATATCGTTCAGATGCATATTTTTCTTTACGACCTCGAGAGTCGGTTAGAACTTGCAAGTTATCTGAGTCCTTTAACTCATTCATTTCTTCTTCGTTGATATACTCTCCCGCCAATACCATCAACTCCTCATGGGATCGAGGAGGGCGGCGAGAGAGTGCATCATTAAAGTTTCCCTTTTTTAAGCCTCTCATAAGGAAGCTTAGCATTAATTCATTATTAAGTTCCGGAAGATCCATGGCTTCTTGATTAAAGCGATGTATAAATTGACGCAGGGACTCGGTTGAGCCCTGCTTCAGTCCCATAATCACAGATATAGACTTTTTAGTCTTTTTGTTACTAGCAAAGTGACTTTCAAATTTATGTTTCAATCGGCATACGACTCTACTGAAGCGGGAGCGAGACTCATGAACCAGTCTTGAGCCCGACCCACCAGAGTCGTAGTGAAAATTCTTGCATTAATGGCATCCGATTGTCCTTGTAAAGACATCAACAGCTCGTAAGACGTAATATGGGGTCTCGGATCCCCGTTCCATCAAACTTTAGGAAATCTGGCATTCGAAATAGTCCATTCGGAACTTCCTTCATGATTTCAGTGACAAAAGGACTATTGTGGCCATCAACATAGGGGCTGGCCTCGTCTGTACAGGGCCCGCAACTTTTTCCATCCTCACACATCTGTCCTCTTCGTAATGTACCATTCGTCGTCGTATACCCGGCGACTCCATCGCCTTAGCTTTTCCTCTTCGTTCTCCCTCCTCTTGTCGAACACTAATAACATCGTCATCGCTCAATGACTCTCCCTCCCTCTCACAATTCTCCTCTTCTCGAAACAAACTTCTTTTTGCAGACAGATCCGTACAAGGCTCTCCCACATTAGGAGTTGTCGGAGTGCGGGTAAGATACTTCTGCATTTCTTCTTGAGCATACTCTTTCATCCTCCTGTTCAGCTCTTCTTTTGTCATTGTAATGACTGCACACGTTCCTCCATCAGCAGGCACATCAGCAAGCAACTCTTCCTCCTCCCTAACTTGTTTATTCTTCATCTTAACCTCGATTTTTATACTCACGAATCTCAGCAACCTCAAAGTAGGTTCCCACAGACGGCGCCAACTGATCTGACCCTAATCGAATGACTAGGACTCACAGTCTGGAATGATTAGAATCGCCCCTCGAGTATGAGAATAAAGTGTTACGGCTGCACTCAATAGTTATTAAGTTACCTACGTACCTAATAAGGATCAAGCCTACGTAGTTCTATCTTAGGATTAATGTTCAGAATCGTACTCCTGAACGAATCTAAACTCCAATTTATATGTTTATAGGATCGTACTCCTTGGTCTATAGACTCTTTGAGCATATACGAGGCTAATTCTTGAGCAAATACCTTTCTTTCGACCCCTCTGTAAATGTAGAGGGGGTATTTATAGAGAACACCTTGTACCAACGGTTGTTGGGTATTCATAGGATGTTGACAGGTGGCTACAATAGACGGTGGATGACTCGTTCTAGTGGGGTCGGGTCATGAAACGACCCGACCCGATACTGTTACTTAGCACGGACCTAGTCTAGTGATTTCGGTGTTTGGGCCTCCAGTGGGCCTAACTCTTCTTTCAACTGGACTTGGGCCTTGTGACATAGTGTGTCATTTACTATATCAGGGACAAAACAGTTTTTTATTGACAAAACCAATAACCAGTCTCATGACACGCGAGTGAAGTGCGTAAAGAGTTAAATTGCTTCTTTCATTTATTCACAAAATGGTAAGTTGACATTTTTTTCATAGGGGGGTGAAGTGATAATAAGATCTTTCATAGAGGGTTGGGAGTATTTTACCCCTTAATTAATTATCCTACAATTTTTTGCAAGTACTATTTGAATGGAGTTTTGATTTGATCAGTTTAATCCAATTTGGCTATGACCTTATATACTTGGTCAAAGTCAAGTCCCTTATTTTGGGCTTACTTATTCATCGTTAATACATATAAAATTCTTGCTAATTAAATTTTAATTTTATGTAATGTGACAGTACCTTTGATTGATATATAAGAAACCTCACAACAATGCATGGTTGGTGTTGACAAACATTAATTATTCTTTTTCTCACAAGGTAATCCGAAACTCGAAAGCCTAAAATTAATCCATTGAGGTATTATCTGATTCTAATGTGGGACGTATCCCATAAATTTTAATGCATACACAAAACTTAAATTCAATATTCTTTTCTCAAGCGACCCAATATATCAACCATTCTGCCTAATTTAATAAAAAAAAAATGAACTTGTCAAAACCCTCCCCTGGAGAAAAAAAACAAAAGAAGGGCTTCAATTATAAATGAAAAAATGACAATAAATAAAAAGTGTGGTCTCTATTGAATTGACATTAGCGAGTCTCATGTTACATCAGCCGCAAACTAAACGTTTACTTATATATTTTGTTTCTATAATACGTTAAAATTAATATATGAATCAAACTAATAGGTTGAGGGTTAGGTATTTTAAGACAACGAATTTGACTGGAGTTTTTGTTCCATATACTTGATGTTATATAAGTGGGAAAATTCTATATCACACTAGTACCAATGGTCCCAGTATAATATACATCATTAATGGATCGGGGGTATTTTAGTAAATGCCTCCCCTATTGGGGGATCCAATAGTGTATGCCACACCGGGACCATTGATATAAACAACTATATTTGTAGGCAGCATACTAGTCCACTTATTGCAACAAAATATAGATCCCACTATATAAGTTCATCTTCATACAAAAGTATTAGCAAATTAAATTGATCATGAATAAATGTTCTATGAAGTCTTATGTAGTACCCAGGGGAGTAGTGGAGTGGAAAGGACTCCTCCTCTCTTAATCAAGTGGCGAGGGTTCGATCCTCGACCTTGGGTATGGAGAGCTATTGAAAACTTTGGGCCAGTTGTCCCACCCTTCGAGATGCCTCCAATCAGCGAGGGGATTAGTCACTACGGTCGGCGGTGAAAACCCTGGTGAAAACCAAAAAAAAAAATGAAGTCTTATGTAGTTCCCTCGCGTATACTAATAATTTCCCAATACAATAAAAAATGTTAATGAATCCCTACATTGCTATTTTTTGTCGCAAACAATTAACGGATTTCAAATTTTATATTTTTAAATTGTATTCCATCTCGTTTTCATAATATTCATGAACGGAAAATGCATATATAGGTTAATTTTACATTTTAAAAAATACTTATTTGACGATCGTACATTAAGCGGAATATAAAATGAATTATTATTTTTTAACATAAAAATCCGAACATAGTTAATGGTATCAAAGATGATGAATTAAAATTAGTTGAGGACTATTTTATAGCATTGTAATTATAAGCATATACCTCCACCAAGCATTTAATCTACAATTCAAATCTTATGTAATACGAGTATGTAATATTCTTGATTTGTAACATAATAAAATGTATAATTTTTTTTTTTACACAAGTCAGTTGAAAATTAATTCGATTTTATCTTCGTTGTTTGCAATTCACCATAACTACTTGGAACTTGGTAGTGCGAAAACCTCATCAATTCTATTATTGCACCTTTTTCTTTTGGGTGTTGATAATACCAGAGCAAATCTCCTAATGTCGGAGCAATAATTTGACTTGGTTGGATATACCCTTTCATCATCATTTTTCTCCATTCAACTGAAAAAGGCCAATTATCGCCATCAAATTTGTGATTAATTTGTTTGTTTCAATTAGGACTTTTAATTAAATGCTACGGTAACTGTAATTTTCCACTTGATTACGTATCAATTTATATTTTTACATTTATGGTATTCATATTGAAAGTTCATATTATTATTAGTTAATTGGTCGTTTCAGACTTCAGTTAAGAAAATAAAATTAATTTTACTATTTTAAAAAAGTTATTTCATATATTTAGGAACAAATCAACTAGTAAAAAGTTTTTGTTGCTAATTCAATGACTATCCAAAATATAAATCATTTACACACATATTAAGAAGAAAATCATTGTTGAATATTATATTATAAAATATTCCAATATAATTGTATCGAATATATATGATACCATCATCATCAACAATATATTTCGTTTGTGAATTTCCTTACAAACTCAGCAAGGAAAAAACTGATGAGATTAGCTGCAAGTCATATAGCAAGCAAACTATTTCGCGGTTAAATTTGTCGATGATGTAAATTAGTAACAAATTTTGCTCTTTCCAAATCTTGTTTGGTATTTTTCTTATAGTGGTGGAAAAATACGTTAATTTTATTTTTATTTGATATGAAACAATAAGATATATTTTTGCATTAATTTATCAGTCAGTAACAGATTAACAATCCATGATTCTTCTATTCAAGGTTATATACATCAAAGAGAAACAAGTCAATATAAATTAAACAAATATTTAATCTATTAGTGATACGCGATTCTAAAACCTATCAACTCTAGATTTTTTTTTTTTTTAAATAACGAAATATTATTAAACTATGTCAACCGAAAGAGTACATAAACCATCCGGCGGGCGAAATTTACAAAATATACCACTACTATCCATACACTATCAACTATAGATTATTAATGAGTTAACTGGGACATTTTACTTATACATATCTCTCTCTATATATATACACATACATATGGATTTCAAGTCTTCCAGTTTTTTTTTTTTTTGGTTAAAGTCTTCCAGTTTTCATTCTTAGCTTTAATGGACTCGATTTTCATTTGCTTAGTTAAAAAGAGTGAAATAACATGTTAGTATGTAACGATTTAATTGGATGACATATCTAGTTTAGAGAAAAAATTTTATGACAAAAGTGAGAAAAATATTTTTAGAGATAAGAAATCACTACAAGAAAACAAGGTTTCAGAGACGGAAAATCAGAGACGGACACGAATCCGTCTCAAATCAGAGACGGAATTTGAGACGAAAATGATATCCGTCTCTGATTTAAGACGGATCACCGACGTACGTAGTAAACCGTCTCAATTTCATCAATAAATTCATGAAAAATAAATTTAGGATCAAACAGAGACGGATTTAGAGACGTATATAGAGACGGATAACATTCCATCTCTGAATCCGTCGCTAAAGGAAGGCTTTAAATTACGCAAATTAGAGACGGATTTTTTTCCATCTCTAAATTTCGAATAGAGACGAATTTAGAGATGGAAAAAAGTCTCATTTTCATCGGCAATCAGAGTCGGAATTAGAGACGGATTTAAAAATAAAATTTTTATTTTTATTTTGAGACCGAATTAGAGACGGATTTTTTCCATCTCTAAATTTCGAACAGAGACGGATTTAGAGACGAAAAAAAGGTCTCATTTTCATTGGCAATCAGAGTCGGAATTAGAGACGGATTTAAAAATAAAATATTTATCTTTAGTTTGAGACCGAATTAGAGACGGATTTTTTCCATCTCTAAATTTCGAACAGAGACGGATTTAGAGACCGAAAAAAAGTCTCATTTTCATCGGCAATCAGAGTCGGATTTTGAAATTTCATATCCTCGATAAAGGTTAATTAAAGTTGTCAATTGGGTCCATCGTTTCATTGCATTATTTTTCTCTTTTATCACTATTTTTTTACCTAATAAGTTAAGGTTAATTAAAGTTAAAGGTAAAGATGAGGGGATATATTCTAAATATTTAAATCATTAGGACTAAAAATGTCAATTGGGCTAGGGCTAATTCGGACATGGCGGGGCTAAAGTTAAAGGTAATTGGGCTAAAATTAAAGTTAATTAAAGTTAAAGTTAAAATTAATTAAAGTTAAAGTTAAAGGCAAGTCCTCCCTTTCACTACCAACGACTCATGTGGTAAAATATTATTTTGTTAAGGTAAAGATTAATCAAGCAAATTAAAGTCAATCAATTTCATTTATTGCATTTTTTTTTCCTTAACAAAACTAAAGAAATGGTAGAACAGTGACTAATCAGAGATGACATAAAACATTACTTCTTCTTCTTCTTCTTCTTCTTCTTCTCTTTTCTCTTCTTCTTATTATTATTATTATAAAAAGAATCTTTACAATAGTTGAAAGACTAAATTTCGCTTAAATAGAATTTTCCAGTGAAATGATTGTAAAATTTGGACAATAAAGTTAGTGAGGATCAAAAGACATGTGACTGTGCTCGCTTTAATGTCAAGAGACATTTTTTACTCAGTCGCCGTGTCATTTAATGTGCTTATATTTAATAACAATTCTTTGTACCCTAAAGTTATTTTCTTATCTCGATGAAAGATCTTGGGCAGATCTTGAAATTCCATATCCTCGATAAAGGTTAATTAAAGTTGTCAATTAGGTCCATCGTTTCATTGCATTGTTTTTCTCTTTTATCACTATTTTTTTACCTAATAAGTTAAGGTTAATTAAAGTTAAAGGTAAATGTTAACTACCTTTAACTACAAATGCTCAAAATATATTTATATCTTTTATCAAAGAGTCAAGATAAAAGAGGGATATATTATTTGGGACTTGGCAAATTTCACAAAAAATCTACAAACCAACTCTGCCAAGCTCCGACCAGATCCGCCTCTGTTGCTCAAGCTCCGCCCAAATCAGCCATACTCTATCACCTCCGCCCAGCCGCACGTCGTCATCAACCTCCAGCTCCTGTCGTATGCTTAAGGTACAAACAGAGTATAAACAGAGGATAGTTCATATAAACAATCATGGAACGAGGTACAATTTCTAATAATGGACTTAGTTTCCTTTGTGAGGATATAATTTTTCATGTTATGGGAAGGTTATCAAGGGATGCATGCATTTGGAGGAAGCCCGATTGGGTCTTTTATCAAAATATTTTCAACATTGTTGGTATTTCATCCCTACTCTTTTATTCGATATTAACCGTTTCGAACAAAGGGGTTATCATGGTTTAGATTTTATTAATTTTGTTAATCGCACTATACTTGAACATAATGAAAGTGTGGTTGAAACCTTGAGCTTTGAGTTATCAATGGGGGCCGAGGCATTGCATTGGATAAGGCAAGAGTGGGTGGCGTTTGGAATAGATCATTCTGTGCGTATACTGAAATTAGTCGGCCGGTTGTCCACTTCACTCCCTAATGGCCTGTTTTTGTCACACACTCTTGTTCAGTTAAAATTATATCTACCGAACTACATTGTTAGGTGGGAAGATAGATATAATTTACGAAATTTAAAAAGACTCATATTGAAGCACATCGTGCTATATGATAACACATTTTCTTCCCGCCTTGGAAAATGGTGTCCCGAGTTGAATGATTTGCAGTTATTGAACTGTGATTTTAGAGGACTAACAGAATTTGAGGCATATTTGCCTTCTGTAAAAATATTCAAGATGGCATTCAATCGGGCCCAAGGAAATGTGAATATAAAAGTACACTTCCCAATGTAGATGTCCTTGTTATTTTATTGAAACAAGACGAACAGGGTCCGGGTCATTTACAAGTATTGGGGCCGTTAGCTCGTTCTTTACAGTGGATAGTACATCATCATCGACACTACATGTCATCAACTTGCTCGACATACCGACTACTTCGAGAGGTTGTAAAAATGACGAAAGAATTGTTGTCCAGCGAACGAGCATGTGTCCCGGTTGATTTTGTTAGGGTATATCTATCTATCATTGTTTGAATAAGCACAAATGCTTTTTAAAGTTGTTTTGATTTATTTATTTTTGAATTGTTTGTTTAGAGGTTGGCGCATGCGGAGTCTCTACATCGCATTATGGCGAAGTACTTTTTTATTAATATGCACAGCCTAGAGATCAGGTGTTCAAAGCTGCTTGACAATCTTGCTGTCACATTGGTGCTCATCAGTAGATGTACAGGCTTGAATGAGCTTAAGTCGATTTGGTGGTAATATTTTAAGTTTTATGGTTTGTCAAGAGATTAGTTATTACATGGTTTATTAAACACGTTCTGTGTTTGGGTTTCTAAAATAAAATTGTATTTGACTTAACATGTGTAGGTGCACCATGGAAAACGCGGGCAATAGTGTATCCAACTACGTAAAGGACTGGAAGTTGCAAGCAATGGGATTGGAGGCATTGAATGAGGTCACGATCTTCAACTTCTCGGGTTCTGATTGCGAGCTAAGCTACATTCTGTACGTGTTGTCGCAAGCAACTGAGTTGGATACACTAAATATCTACTGTGTTTAATCAATTTTTTGATGATCCAATTGGTGTGTATAAGAGAGCATCAATTAGAGTGTATGAAGCTACCGCGTCATCTACTGTGCAAATTCGTTTCATAAAAGGGGCTTACCCTAGTAAGAGGAGAATAAAATTGCACCGAGTCACTTTGTTGTCAAATGTGTTGAAATATTATTTATACTATATATATTCGTTTGTATTTTTCATGTATGTTTGAAATAAAAATAAATATTAAATTAAAAATATTTGAAGACTAGAAGTAATTCAAGTTAAAAATATAATTCATATTTATTTTAATTAGATTGAATTAACAATGACTAATATTTAAAAAAAACTAAAATGCTACTTCAAAGAATCGAACCAAAGACCACCGACTTAAACTCTAAGCTCCTTACCACCACACTAAGGCACCTGTTGTTACTTACAAAAGCCCAAAATACTTTTATATCTTTTATCCAAGAGTTAAGACAAAATAGGGATATATTATTTGGGACTTAGCAAATTTCACAAAAACATTTGCAACCAACCTGCTGCTCACCAAATCCGCCGCCTCTGCTGCTCAAAGCTCACCAGATCCGCCTCTGCTGCTCAAGCTCCATCCAACCGTACGTCGTCAGTTCATCATCATCATCTCATCATCCACCCAACAGAGGCCAACCATTCTCGTTCAGAAACCTGATTTTTCGTTCAGAAAGTGTGTTACTGTTGTTACTCAATTTACGCCTTGTAGATTACGTCTTTTGCTCCAGATCTCAACATAAGAATTGTAGCCCTTTCTGTTAGCTTTAATTTTCCTAAAGAATCAACTCAATCCGATTTCTAATGAAGCAGTTATGCCCAAAATACTGGAGGCTGGACGGTCAAGTACGAATTTGAATTGGCAGCTTAATGGATAATCTGTGTGTTTGTGTTGTTTGTATGCTAGTGTTTTTATTTTTAGATTTCTTATTATTGAAGTCTTAATATGTGTGTTTGATGTACTTACCTTGAATTGTCTTATATTTCAATCACTTCATGTAAACTTTTCTTTCTTAAATTTTGTTTACATGAGAAGGTGCAAGATTTATTGATTTTGGAAATCAGGTGAACACTGAAATAGTTAGTGGCTTTAGTGAAGTGTAGATTACGTCTTTTGCTCCAGATCTCAACATAAGAATTGTAGCCCTTTCTGTTAGCTTTAATTTGCCTAAAGAATCAACTCAATCTGATTTCTAATGAAGCAGTTATGCCCAAAATACTGGAGGCTGGACGGTCAAGTACGAAAATCTCCCAAAATTTGTGACTTTGCTGATTATTCCTTCCTTCCAATTTTATAGAAGGAGATGAATATGATTCCGAAGATAGTGATAATGACTTAGAGGATGATGATTGATTGTTTGTAGTAATCTGAAGATATTGTTTAAACACGTTTTATAGTTTATCTAGTTAATTGTGCGAGTTTGCATTATTTGATTTTTCATTATTTGATTGCATTTTAGTGTGTATTTATTTGAATAATCTTCTTTCGTGTTGTGTATTTAATTTGATTTATATTTATTTATGACAGGATGACGACTAGAGGGCGAGCTACGCACCGCGGACGAGGCCCTCGTGGACGAGCACACCTTCGGGATGAAGAGACAGAGGTAGATGAGACTTTGGGTTTGGAGTCTAATTCTGTTGATGGAGTGCATCATGACGATAAACAGGTATAACTTTATTTAACGTTTATGTGCTTAAATCTAAAAATAATATTTACATTACTGTTATATCTTACATTATAATTTAATTTTTATGTAGGTTGAGGAGACACCGATGGGGGGAAATTATGATTCTATAGATACAGCTGAAGAAGGTACTTCTTCACATGCTCGAGAAGGGGACCTAATCACGGGACACAAGTGCCAGCAAGTGCTGACAATCGGATTACGATAACTATTATTGATTCTAGGTACTTCTTGATCCTTTGTTTGCATTATATATACATATATATATATATGTATATTTGTTTATTTGTAAAAATAAATATTAAATTTTTTCTCTGTTATTGTCATTTACTTTGTCAACTAGATTTATTGAAGCAGATGTTACTCGGAATATGACGAATGATATAAAGGGAATTTTCACAGAAGTATATCCAAGATGGCTGAAAGTTCCAGAGGCGACCAAAAATTTATTATGGGAGAATTTTAAGGTACTTTATTCAAGTTTGATTTTTATATCAAGTTATTTGAAGTTTGATTCTTAAGTAGTTTTTTTTTTAAATATCCATATTTCAGTTGAGATATAGGTGGGATAACCTAACAGATGCAAGTGTACGAAAAATTTGGAACGAAAATGCTGGTGCCCGACTGAGGGAATTGCTCTACAAATCCAAGAAAAAAGCTTTAGACAATGCTAAGGAGCAATTAGGCAGAAAACCAAGTAATTTGGACATGCTTGGTAGAGCTCCAACTTGGATGGGCACTCATATATGGGACGAATTGGTGCAAAAGTACTGGGCTACAGAGGAGTATGCTAAAAAATGTGAGAAAGCTAAGCAAAATTGTATGACTGAGAAGGAAGGATGTGTCACGAAGCATACTTGTGGTTCCATCCCTAAAGAAGCACATCGACTAAAAATGGTATGTTTAGTTTCCAAATTATCATCTCTTTTTCTGCTATTTAGTAAGAACATTGATTAGTATAATCATTATTGTAGGAAAAAACACTTAAGCGTAGTGTTGATGATTTTGAGCTATTTGAGCGATGTCACATAAGTCAAGGCACTGGGGAGTTTGTGGATAAAAAATCAAAAAAAGTTAGTGTAAGTATCTTTTAATTAAGTTTCTCCTTATTAACTTTTGCTCTGAATTTACTTTTTTTTAAAATTATTATAGGGGATGTTTTGTTTCATTTACTTGTTAATATATTATTAAGAATTAACAATTTTTGTCATATATTTGCACAGGAAGAATACAGGGCAAAGCAGGGTCCCAGTGATTCCTCCTCGTTACCGTCATTTGATTTTTCATCATGGTGCGAAGTGACTGGAGGCCCATCAAAGGGCCGTTTGTACGGAGTTGGGCAATGCAAAACTTCTAAGAGTTATAGTGTGAGCTCCAGCTCATCAGTTGCTGGTCGGGGAGAGTCTCGTGAGGTAATTGTGGGATTAACACAAGAGATAGAAGATGTACGAGAAAACCAAAGAAAAAACAATGAAGAGAACAAGAAATTGATAGAAAACGTGTTTGAGGAAGTGAGAAAAAGAGATGCAATTATTGAAATGAAGAATGACGAGATTAAACGAATGAAAGAGGAGATGAAAGTGAGCATGGAGGAGATGCTGCGAAAATTTGTTCAAGATGTAGGATATCCAAACCACAAATTCCCCGGTGGATCTGGAAATTGTAATGACCAAAGAGGTTCAGATGGAGGTAGTTAATTGGTGTTTTTTGGTTATATACTTTGATGATTAATAGTAACTCGTGTTAATTGTCTGTCAGTTTGATACTTTTATGTAGATGTCGGGACTAATTGATTGGACAAGGTTGTCTGTTAGAATAATATATTGTTAGAATGATGTGGTGTTGAAATGATTGTGTTAGATACTTCGATTGTGATGTTAATTAGTTGTTTGCATTTTGTTGATAGGTGCGATATTGTTTAGTTAATGTTTGTTGATTTCATTGAATTATTCGTTATTTACCAGGTTTGATATTATATGAATTTAGCAAATAAAACGCTATATTTATAAATTTTTTAACTTCATTTAGAGACGGATTTAGAGACAATTTTAGAAAAGAGCAAAGACAGATTAGAGGCGGAATTAGAGACCTATATTGAAACGCGATCAGAGACGGATTTGGAATTGGAATCAGAGACGGATTCAGAGTTGGAATTAGAGACGAAAATCAAAGACGGACACGGAGTTGGAATCAGAGATGGATTTAGAGACGGATACTAAATTGGAATCAGAGACGGATTTAGAGACAGTTACTGAGTTGGAATCAGAGATGGATTTAGAGACGGATATATCGTTGGAATCAGCGACGGATTTAGAGACGGATTTTGAGTTCGGATTAGAGACGGATTCCACGAAATTTTGAGACGGATTAGTTACCGAATCTGAATATAATTAGAGACGGATTTAAAGACGGATTAGAGACAAAATATAGAGACGGATTATTTGTAAAAGAGTCATGAAAAAAGCGACGGAATTAGAGACGGAACAATTTTCCGTCTCTGAAATTAGAGACGGAAAAATTCCATCTCAATCAGCGTCGAGCTGTTTAAAGACGGGTGTCAGAGACGGAAAAATTCCGTCTCTGATTATTTTCAGAGACGGAAAATTGGGTTTCAAAGACGGATTTTTCCATCTCTGAAGCTCTGTTTTCTTATAGTGAATATGGTGTTAAAAGTGTGTTTGAATGAGTTTTTTTTAAAGAAAAATATGGAACAATTATGATTAATGTGAAATATTTTTTTTTGTTGTGTGAAATTTGTTTGGGTTGATGTTTGGATATAATTTTTGGTAAATATATTTTAGTTAAACTCATCGATTTAGACATAAGAAAAAAGGCAAAATTGATCTTATTTTGCATGTTGCGTTATTTTGCATTAGAAAATATGATTAATTTATCTTGTGATGTTGAGAAATAGCTGGAAGAAACCTTTTTAATGGATGAGTGAACTATCAAATCATGGATAATAAAAATCTATTTTTTCTCTTTTTTTGCTAGAATTTCGTTAAATTTAGCTAGAATTTTGAGATTATTTTTTTTGAATTTTTTTTTTGATAACTTGCCAACTAATCACGTTATCTGGAATAAATTTGTCAACCAATTAGGGCCGAATATGCACACTTTCTCATATTTGATGTCATAATGCGATTGTAAAACAATTTTAATAACCAATGACTTCATAGTATTG
The DNA here is from genome assembly GCA_019426215.1 of Buddleja alternifolia. NCBI lineage: Eukaryota > Viridiplantae > Streptophyta > Magnoliopsida > Lamiales > Scrophulariaceae > Buddleja > Buddleja alternifolia. Next base: position 45,931,440 of record CM033393.1, read on the forward strand.
ACACTGACATCTTCTAGAAGTTATTATGGTTGTTGTAATGACTATAATGTACATTTTTATGAGAAAATATATAGTGGAAGAATAACAATCAAAGTAAGAAAAGGTAGACATCTATAATCTTGATGTCATATATAGATAAATTAACCTAAGCTCAATATAAGGTTAAAACTTAAAAGTAAATAAATGGATTTTCTTTTCTTTTTGCTAAATAAGCTTGAATTTTATGGTGGGTTTTTAACCCCCCCCCCCCCCCCCTCCCTCTTCCCCACAAAAAAAAAAGAAAAAAACGAAAAGCATTTTTACGTAATAGTTAGTTAAAATATGCTTTTTGTGATATGTAATTAGAAACATGATCGGAGGACTAGTTTTGAAGGAGTTTCGTAATTTTAGTTCGATATAATCATAACTAGTATATAATAAATTTACATGAATTTCACTGTATGAAATTTTAAAAACTCTGAATTATGAGGTTTTTGAATTTTGAGAATAACCCTTGCTTCCCATTTTTATTTTAATGATCCTTTCTTCCCATTTACATATCCTAAATTATACATACCAAATTAAGATCAAGATATTTGAAATACATGGATTAAAATCTTTGGGAAAACTAATTAAAGGAAGATCCTGAATTATCCAATAATCTCCGAATTATAGATTCCTTGCACGCTAATCTGTCTTATTTTGGCGTTGACTTAAGGCCAAATTGAGTGGCAATGATGCAGAATGATTAGTGCTTTCTATTAGGTGTTCAATGACAAATTAATGGGCCCTACTTTCACACCCAGCCCTATCCAGGTATAAGTCAGAGAAAAGTTGAATAAAAATATAAAATCTTATGTTGACTGAAAAAGAAAATAGAATTTTTATTTGAGAAATTCTATGTCTCTATCTACACCAAAAGTTAACAATAATATGACATATAGAATATGTTAATATGTAATACATAGTAATGGAAAAATCATTGGAGTGAATATCATCTTATTTTAATATTAGTGATACATTAAATGTTAACTAAAACCTCGAACATAAAAGTAGATCATCATCGATTTCAAATTGTCACTGAGTCATGGTGTTGTCAAAAAAAAGGCAAATGAGGTAGGTCGGGGAAGACATCATATCGTTGCTAAAAAACCCATTCAAACGCCGGAGAAAGTTCAACAATGAAAGAGAGAATTGAACTGGGAAGAAAAGACAACAAGACAAGTAAGAAAATTTGAGGGGAGATGTGTTTCGACATAGCACTTTGAGTCCGATATTCTAATTCAACTATTCAAGTTTTATTATGTGTTTCACTTCTAAACGCGTGCAAAATGTATGACATCACAACAAAGTGTATATTTGAAGATTTTTTTTAAGCATATGCATATATCTAATATATGAAGAAATCTCAAATTTGAATAGAGGATTATAAGACGAGATTTTTCTGTGAGAAGAGACTCCAGTCGTTTAAATATGAAATCTTGTGTTTAAGTTCTTACTCGTGCATAATTCATTGGAGAGATCTAACGTCTGACAATATTTCGAGTGATTAATCGTGAACCTTCTATTTCAAGATGTCATTGGAAAAAAAGAAAAAAGAAGAAAGGAAAATTAAAAGGATGTCTACATTTTGGGCCATTAATGACCTTTGCTCAAATAGTGGTAAAATGACTATGGGCCCCCGTACAGTGACGCGCATGCTCCCTTGATAATGCATGTATGGTCCCACTTACCATATGGCCCCACCGCCCAAGAGGTCGGCTACTACCAATTGAGGCGTGATTCTTGAGATCATGTTTTTGTAATTTTTAGTAAAATCCAAGTGTTTGATTTTTAATGTAATTATTATATTTTAATTATTTTACTCTTTAAAAATTTGAATCTTAAAAATTGTGGAATTATTTACTATTGCAAGTAAAAATAATGAAAACATAAAATAGATCTATGATTTGTCGTAATTACAATCAAGGGCAATTCAGAAATTTGAATCTAAATTATTAATATGCGGACTTATTATTAAGGCTTAAGGATTATGAGAGGTAGTCCACTATCCATAGGGTTAAAAGAAAGTATGAGGCTCATGATCCATTAAATACTTCTATAAATATTAAAAAAATCATGTAATTTAGGATTACTGCTTAGTCATTCCAAAATAAACACTAACCAAAAGTACTAGTTTGTTGTGTTAGGTCGAACCCAATCTATTCCTAATTCATTGCCCGAAATATTTCAATCAGAGTTTGATCAACGTAACATGATTCAATTTCACACCACATCTATTATCTTGGAAAGAAGGAAAAGGAAGGAGTGGTAATTAAATGGGGGGCTAAATACAAAATGCCCCCTGAACTATCCCTAATGTCACATATACCCCCTTAAACTTTAAAAGGTACCAAAATGGTCCCTCATGAAAATTCATGAGTTATCCAAATGCTCCCATCCAAACACAACCTTGCAATATTAAGTACTATATTAACTTAACCGATGATTCCTTCATTTTTTTAAATGAATTTAATTATCAATTTAAGTCTTCAATCTTATCAATTACAAATCATTAAATCTTGTAATCTATAAATTTATAATTTATAAATTGACAAAATATTTAATTTAAATTAATAAAATTAACAAATTATCAATTAATAAATTGTAGATTTAAACTACGAAAATTTGCGTTTTCTAACTGTATCATATTCAGTTATAAGTTATTTGATTGTATCAACCAACAAATCCTATTTAAATCTATTTGCATTTTCTTACAAATCTTATAAGTTCAATGAAAAAAGAATTAACTAAGTTTATTTGGTGCTTAAATATTGTAAGGTTGTGTTTGGGTTGAAATATTTGGAATTGCTTAAAAATTTCCACGAGAGACTATTTTGGTACCTTTTAAAGTTTAGGGGGATATGCGATAGTAAAAATAATTTAAGGGGGCATTTTGTATTTATCCCTTAAATGGGTAGAGTACTAATATCGGATATAGTTCATCAATAAGGAAATTTATGTAAACGACTTCTTACGTAAAATATAAAGGGTTGAAAGCCACATTTTCAAATAAATGACACATAAAGACCAAATTAATTTTCAATCGATAGGGTAGGGAACTCCGTACGCCAACCATTTATCACCATTCAATAAAGCAATTCTCCAATCACGTAATCAGCTTTAATCAGCTTGAGTAGATTTCGAACTTGAATTTACAATTAGCCCAATTTGAACATTAAATACAGTTAAATAATGCAAATCCAGTCTTTGTCAAGCTTAATGATTGAAGACTGAAAGATAAATCAAATTACTCAATACTCAATTTGATATCGTTTTGTAAAAGCTAGATTGGGCTGAGTTCATTAACAAATTTATATAAACTTGAACAAGTTGTTGTGTGTTTGATAATTTTGAAACTCGACTCGAACTCAACTTTATTAGTAAAAAATGATAAAGTAGTGCAAAAAATAAAAACCAAACTATTCGAGCTCTACTCGTGTTTGGCTCGATTAAAGCTCATTTAAGTTCGGCTCGGTTAGCAATCAAAACAAGCTCAAACACAAATTCTAAAGCTCGATAATAATTCAAATAAGATTGAAGAATTGTTCAACTTGATTCGTTTACAACCCCACATGTGATTGCAGAAATCGGTGAAACTGAGATTTTCAAATTCCTAAATGGATTTGAATTCAACGTCGGAGCACGTGAAACTTTGTATGATACTTGTGAGCTAATAAACTCAACCTGAAATGCAATAAATGAGTAAATTTGAAGCATTACAAATTGTGCAAACTCATATTTTGAGATCAAATCTAAGATGCTGACAATTCTTTTCCAATCGAAGCCATTACTATCACATCACATGCTATGTGAGATTACTAACGTTCCAACTACGCAACCACATATGAATATGATCAACTTATCCTCAAACGGAATGTAGTGTAAACCAAGCTCATGGAGGATTAGTTTGGAAGTTGGAACTACCACAAGAAAATATAGTTGACAGGGTAAACTGCATAAACACCGCTGCGTGGGTGATCCTAATTATGAAAAATATCTCAAGATTTGAAAAATTATCATAGTTTCCTCTATCAATAGAAACGGAGCGGGGGCTTGTGGGGCACCTGCCCCTCCTCAACTTTGAGAAATTCTTTCTTTTACCGAATAAATTTTTTATTTTCAAATCTTTGCCCCGTCAAAATTTAAAATCATCAAACTTTGCCGCCCTGCTTTTTATAGTCGCCCTCCCGAACTCCAAATCCTGGCTCCATCCCTGCGTACATATTACCATTTTGCTATCTGCAGTAAAAGTAGATTAGTAAAAATAAATTGCAATTCACCGGCTGTTTTTAAATTATTAGTATATGATAGGGTGTCTTGGTAATCTGCAAAACCTCTTGGAGCTCTTGGTAATTACCGTGAAGGGTGTGCATGTAATAATCCCTAGATAATAAAGAAAGAGCGCAACTGCCTCAAAATGGTCATCATATGATAAGGCCAACTTAAATAACACTTGTTTACCATTCTGTTAAAACAATCATGGTTTTTTAGGATCACTACAGCAATCTCTAAGGAGATCTGATGTACTTACTGTTGCAAATTTGTGCACTTTGTAAGAAATTTTTTTGAAAATAGTAATACGACGAACAATATGACAATCGAGGCGAGAGATGAACTCTCTATCCTTAAAGCTATATTGCCCCGCCTACGGTGGTACGGGATCGTGCAATTAACTTCCCAAGATACAACGATTATATATTTGTAATTGAACCACTTCAAGAACAAAACCCACGAACTATATTTGCTCAAGAACTCTCAGAATTTTTATGTATGTAGAATGCTTTGAGACAATGCAGAATTGTTTTCTGTTTTTGGTGTGGTTTGAACACAACCTGGGAGAGCCTTTTTATAGGCAACAAAACCAGATTGAAAACCAAAATAGAAAGCCAAAAAGAATCAGCTGATGAATGTCAAAAGTTTCGGCTCCAAAAGAAACAAAACACTTCAACTTTCGGCTGGCAATTTCGGCTGGAGACAGGTAAGGAAACGTCTGAAATCTTCTGCATGAGAAAGGAACAGGAGACATGCCTTGCTGGTTTTTAGAAGAAGAAACTGGAAATGAGCCTAAATTAATTAGTTAATTTTGGCCCAAAAGAGAACTAGGCCCAATTAATCAAATTAATTAAACTTTGGCTCAAAAAGATAAGAAGTGGTCCAAAGCCCAACAACCACACATCTCAGAACCATGGGGTTTAAACCAAACCATTTTGGTGCAAATCGTTGGTATGAGAAAAGCAAAACTCTTATATGAAATGGGCGTTCATACACCTAGGTACTGTCATAATTTCATAAGACTCACAATTTCTTATATGATGTAGCATAATGACAGTTATATAACTCATAAAATTTAATATAGGAACTATTAAACACGAGTAGCTATCTTATCTTAATTCTATGACAATTTTTCTTTCCTCTCATATCTTTTACACTTTCTTCTCCGTATTTCCCTTTCTATTTTTCTCTTTTTCAATAAATTTTAATTTTATTTTAACTCATCTCTTCTTTTTCTCCACTCTCATATCTTACTTAATTAATTTTAAATTAAAAAATTTCTAATTTTTTTTCTCACAAGCATCTAATGTGCCACCGTGACTAGTATTTGAGAGAGATAGAGAGAGAGCATGTACTGGGATTTCTAGATCCTCTTCGGATACAAATGCTTCGTAGGCCTCTGGATTAATTTTGGCTGCTTCAGGGAAGAGAACGCCTTGAAGGTCTCCAAGATGTCTTTCTCGCAAGTTTGGATCTTTAGTGACCTTTTGTTGATAAAACAGAACATTAATCTATCACTATTAAACAGCAACCGCATATCAAAGGGATTGAACATATATAAACATGAACGCTTATCCCTCAAATACTCCCCTATTTGAGGGATCCAATAGTCTATGCCACACCGGGACCAATACCATTGGTCCCGGTGTGTCATAGAACTGACCGTGATATAGGGAGTTGCAAACTCTATTTTAAATTTTTAAGGGCAACTTACTTGAGAATTAGAATTGCGTAAAAGTGTGTAAAGTAGAAAAAAAGGTATAGAGGCTTTTCAAATAGAAGTGATTAGAAATTATTTTTTTTAAAAAAATACAATATTTTCAAGGTTAAAATTGTCATAAAAGATTTATTTTAATTAGAGAAATTTTAAAAACACCTGAAAGCACCCCTAATCTAGTTTGGAGTTTTTGATTTCTGAGAACTTAATGTTAGAAAATCAGAAGCAAATATAGAATTTACAAACATTACAAATTTGCTTATTTATAGCTAAAAATTCAGAAGTGCGTTTGTTTAACATTCCCGTAGAAAGAGGAACTTGGTCAGCAAGTTTACAAGTGCCTTAGGAATCATATGCTTCTCTGGTTTGTACGTTGTGCAGTAAAGTGGCGTACATTATGAGGCAGGGCCATCGGTGAAAGCCCGTTTGTATTGTTAAACGGGTCTTATTGTTTTCTCTTGGTCAATAGTGGGAGATAAAAATAAACTTTTCTTTTCCTCTAGTCCACCACTAGAGAATATTTAATTCAGGTAAATAATTTCCTTCTTTCATGTGTAAAATACAAAAAGGGGTGAAATACTATCGGGATGTATTTTTATTTTATTTTTAATCCTTATTTTCTATAGTATATGTGGAAACAAGTTTTTTGATTTTTATGTGAAAAAAAAGTAGATGTGTTTGGTTGTGTTTTTAAAAATGGTTGAAATTGGTGATTGTGATGTGTGAAATGATTGAAAAGTAATAATTAGATGAATAGTGTAGAGTTTAAAAATTTAAAGAAGAGGAGAGAAATGTTTAAAAAATTGAAAGAAAATGAGAGAGAAAATTGATAAAAATAAATTGTGAGATGAGTAATGTGAAATGTAATTTTAAAAAAAATAATTGAAATTTATTGAGAACGTAAAAACAAGAATGAAAATGAGAATATTTCAATTAAAAACAATGTAAAATATTTATTTTCATTTTTAAAAAAAAATGAAAATAGAAAAAGTAATTCGAAAACACAAACAACCAGCCCTCAAATTTTACTAACTTGGGTCTTAGTTTGACTGAATTGAGGGCCTCAAATCTCCCACATAGATGGTCTCAAATCGCTCAAACAAGAAATTGATCCGGCTAAAGGGGCTCTCGATTATTGCAGTTGATAGTACCTCTGCGGCTTAGTCTCAAAGAACATGAGAATAACAAGATTCAAAAGGAAAAAATAATTATTTCGCCACCGGCAATACTTTCCTACACCAGGTTTCAATGACCATATTTGTTTTTGTAGTACTACTTCATTGAAACATATTGAAGGAAATAATAACTAAAGGGGCTCTCGGTTATTGCACTTGATAGTACCTCGACGAATTAGTCTTAAAAGAACATGAGAAAAATAAGATGCAAAAGGAAAAAAATAATTATTTCGCCAGAGGCAGTACTTTCCTACACTAGGTTTAACTGGCCATGTGGTTTTAGTAATACTACCTCATTGAAACATATAATGAGTCACTATGATAACCACAAAGTGCATGAACTTCCAATTCATACAAGTGTTTTCTTCTTTGGAGACCCGGAAGAGATTCTCTAAACTCCTTGTTAAATCCAATAAAGTATAGATATCATGTCACACATGCACGTCTTGTTCATAAAATCGACGTCATGTACATGTTTGGTGGAGTAACATTGCATCCATATCGACGACTGCATATGAGATACGAAATTGGAACGAAAAATGTCAAAAACACGAGTAATGAATATGGAGAACAGTTTACTTGAGCAGAATGTAATTTTGAAGCAACTATCGGAATACAGTTTAAAATTATAAGCTTAAAACATAAATCCACAACAGCAGAACTGCTGAAGATATCCATCATATGATAGACATTTTCATAAATTTAAAGCACCAGTTTATCATTCTGGTAAGAATATCATTTTTTTAAGCCTCTTCGTTTTCTCTATGAGCAATCAAGCAATGCATGACAGAACTAGCCAGAATTTCTGTCCCCACCGAATCCAGTGTCTAGAAATCCTGTTTGGTTGAGGTGACTCACATCGCCCCACGATTTTATGCTCCATTCATCCTCAGACAGATGAAATACATTGACCGATGTATTCAGAACCTTTCCAGTACGACCATGTGGATAAGCCCTTCTATGAAGTGCTCTTATGGTACCACCATGAGAGACTATAACTACTCTTTCTCCTGGCATTTAAGCTGAAAATTAGAATCGTACTCACAACTTTTTGTGTCAAATTAAGCAACAAATTAATACCTTTGTGTTTCTTTGCGATCCTTTGCAAAGCCGAGGTGGAACGTTCATATAGTTGATTAAAACTCTCTCCGCCACCCTGCATTTGTTTCCATGTTTCAGTTTCCATTTATCGACTTCAATATAACTGTAAATAGTGCAAAAACAAGCAGAAACATGGCCAATTATGACATCACACGGCATGGGGAACATTCTTTGCATGTACCCTAGAGTTTATTAAACAAAGCCAACAGCTAAACTGTCAGAGTTTTATAGGATGTATTCCCATATACGGGTATTGCAATGGATCCTTAGTTATTTGTTTACTGGAGAAAAATCAGTAAGGAGAATGACAATGATTTGGATACAATTTTACAAGTTATTACAAGATTTAAGGACTTGGATTCCTGAAAGATTATGGCTTCATATATGAATAATTTGTTAGACGTAGGTTTTTTGGTAAGAAATCGTGGTTTCTTGTTCTGAAAAATGCAACAACTACACAACTAACTTTGGAGGTTTTCATTCAGCTTTCATTTGATGAATCAACATTTATTTCAGATAATTTTTAAAATAATAGAGTGGTTTACTCTAGGAGCTTAGCCTTATAAGGTATGCGGGCTCTCTTAATTACTATATATCTAGATAGAGGCGACAGGGAGAGCACTAGCCTCAGAGAGAGAGAGAGAGAGAGAGCACATACTGGAATTTCTTGATCCTCTCTGTTAGATGTAAATGCTCTGTGAGCCTCTGGATTAGTTTTGGCTGCTTCATGAAAGACAACACCTTGAAGGTCTCCAAGATGTCTTTCCCGCAAGTCCGGTTCTTTAGTGACCTGATGACAAACAAACACAGGACATTCAGGATGATCAATTACTATTTAATAACTGCTACATATCAAAGGTATTGACCATATTTGAACGTGAATTCTAGTGTTTGTAGCAAATGTTGAAATATGTTTGCTATCACTAAAAGGTGTGCTCCGATATACTAGAAGTCTCCCTCCAAGGAAACACTGGTATCTAACTCTTTTAAGTATAGCATCCAAAGGGAAACATCTGATTGACATAAAAACTGAAAGCAAATGTATCCAAATTACTTAAAAGAGAAAGAATTAGAGCAAAAAGAAGAAAACAATTTGCTATGATATAAATCTGATTGTCATTAGATAAAGGGTAAACGCATTTACAAACTTGAAGAACTATTAAGCTACATTAGTTGAATTTTATGATCAACAGAGTAATCAACCTCTCCTTGTACCTCTTATACTCAGCCCCAGAAAGATAGCACATAATTATATCATAGAAAGTAATACAAGAAACATGTTAAACTAACAGAAAGGAGAAAAGAGAAACTTGGATAAGAAAAAAACGAGCATAGCCTGAATGAAAAAAAAATTGTAATAAATGTCAAGGTAATTATAATAACTTAAAAAAACAAGTAAGCTGATTTTGACAAATAGCTCCTAGTGTGAGCAGCTATTGTCCTAGTTGTGATCGAGAATGTTAACACTGTTAAGGCAACTAAAAATTGAGACATATGACGATGAGCTCCAAAATTCTAAAATATTGTCTAAGAATATACACCAGTGCTGTCAAAATTAGTAAGTAATATTTTTTCTTTAATTTTATCCTAGGTTAATGATTGCACTTAAAACAACCCTTTAGTTCAAACTTCATAAGAAAGCATGGATTTCAGAGCTCAAAATTATGCTGAATTGGTACCTCAAGCACCCCACAGCCTTTTGCTATTATCTCGGCAGTGTCAAATGCTCGTTTTAAGTCAGATGAATATACTGCAGAGATTTTAGGTTCCCTTGAAAGCCTGTCAGCCACCTTTAGCAAATAATAATAAATATCAAAGCATGTCAATGCTAAAGTCTAAACTAACTACACCATGAATTGCATGAATCTGTCTTACAGCAAATGCTTGCTGTCTCCCCGCGTCATTTAAGTCCACATCCAGGTGCCCCTAACGAAAACAATGACAAAAGATAAAAATAATTAACTTAAATTGGCTTATACACACACAAAAAAAGGAACTTTTTGTATCTTAACAAGAATATGCAAGCATAAACTTCCAAAAAGCCAAATAATGCCATGCTAATTACAGGACAATAAATTTTAACTGAAATCGGCTATAAGTGACATTAACCAAAATGCAGGTCTGCAGTTCTTTTTAGTTTTTTTTTTTTTTTTCTCTTTTCCAAATTAACTTCCCATCAATGACATGTATTGCTAAAACTTACAAAAAAAACCGAGACCGGCCGCTGATTTAAAGCATGACCGTGAATTTTAATCCAAACTGGACAGGAGTAAAATTAACCATAATGCAGTTATTTTGTTTTCTTCATTCCGCTTCGTGCCTAATGAAATTGACATAAAAACAGCACAAAACAAACACCTGAATTCTGCGATGAGTGTTCCATTCCGTTTCACCGTGGCGAATCACAATGACCTCCGCATATTCCGGATTAACACTCTCGATAGTTACACCATTCGCATCACACTCGGATTCAGCTAAAACAGAAGACCTGAACAAAAAGGCACATCAAAAAACTCTTATCACCGGTCAAACTCTGAACCGAAACACTGAAATTTTTGATTTCCTATTTTCTGGCGATCAACAAGCTATTAAAATCGAAACAAAAGAAAATAATTTACAGCGCCCTAAAAGATGCAGTTTGGCGACCTAGCACCATATCTTGCTATAGATAAGGAAAATAAGCTGTTGATCATCGGAATTGAAGAACTTCACTACTCGCTAACGCAAAACATGTATGTATTTGCATTTACAGACCTAGAATCGGAATCGGCCATATAAATGCGGACGATCGAACTCAGCCGGAGTGGCTTAAAGATATTCCGACTTCCGGCGAGCAGCGGATTCAGGCGACCGAGGGAGATGGGCGGTGGCGGGGAAAGAGAGGAATGGCGCGGAGAATTTACGCTACTCGAGCTTAATGCGCTCATAGCCAACGAATCGGGTGCTTCTCGGTTTACACGTTAACAAATAAGGGCCGGATTATAATTGAAAGCCCATTGGAATACCAAGGCCTTGTTTGTTTATGTTTTCAAATTCCATTTTCAATATTCTGAATCACAAAATTCTAAAAATTCATAACACAAATTATTTTCATTTAAATTCTACTTAACTTTTTCAATTCCCCATATAATTACCTATTACTCACTATATCAATCATTTCACACATTTATCAATCAACATCATTTCCTCCAATCATTACTTTTCTATTAAATCTTTCACTTTTACTATATATTAATAATAAATTTCAAATTTCAAAATATATTAATATTAAATTAACTTTATATATCTATCTATCTTATTTTATTATTTATTTATTCACATAATCATTACACAAATAACTAACTCAATTATTTAACTCATATTTTACAAATCTCAAACACTATTTAAAAACATAAACAAACACAACACACATCACATCAATTCTCACACGAATCCATATAATACGCATTTTCTGAAAAAAATTCAGAATTTCATCTCAAAAACATAAAACGTTTTTCAGTTCCGGGTAAAGTGTGTGGGCGTATTGATTTGTACTTATGGAATATGTATTGGGCCAGGCCCTTTGCAACGCACCTTAATGGATTCCTCTTACTGAACACAACCCAAAGAAGGTGTCTGGTTTTTCAGAAAAAATGAAAAAGAGAAAAAACAAGGATGTTTGCCAAGTGGTAAGGTTATAGTGTGCCTTTTTATGGGGCAAGGGCCAAAGTCCCCAAATCCTTGAAGATTTTTTTTTTTTTTTAAAATTTTTGGTTTAAAAGCTAAAATTCCACATGCCAGATTAGTGGGCTGGACCAGGCCCGGCAAAACAATAAGGTGGGCTAGTCTGGACGAGCCAGCCGGTTGGGACCGACCCACTTAGAAAAATGGGTAGGTCGGTCAAAAACGGGCATGTGCCATGCCCGTCTCGGGCATAGTCCGGTCCGCCCCACCTAGCGTCTTTAGTTGAGTTAATTAAGATTTATCACAGTTCCTGGCGGTCAATTACTAAGTGTTTTTAGCTTTTACTTGAATGTTATGTGTTCGGATAGATATATTATGGATTAATGGTGATATACTTATAAATTATAATATTTGATCCAAAAGAAAATAATGTTTATTTCTTAATATATTGAATTTTTTTGTTTGATGGAATTTCTCAATATACTGATGATGCTATATTAATAAAGTTAGATGGCCAAGGGAGCTTTGACAAAAGACTCATTTCGTGACAATTATGTTAACTTTATTGGGGTAGTCACACTAATTTCACCCGGCTTGACTTTTTAATTAGAATAAGAAAATAATCAAATCAATTAATTAAGATTCCACTCAAATAATATTAACTAATTTATTGTCACACACTTTTAACATTCTTCGGTAAAATATGATATTTACATCTTTTGGGGGGGGGGAATGAGATTGTTCTTTGATAATTAGGCGGTTCTCTAATGAACATAACTTTCTTCAATATCTTTATATTTCTAAAATGCATTCTTACCAAATTGCACTATAAAAAATTCGAGTTAGCTCATATCAATTAATCATGGTAAAAAGTTCATTTGTCATGACTAAAGTTGATTGATTATGGCTTCAGCCGTAATATCTGCAAGCATGACCAAATCATTGGTCACAACTAGGTATTGTCAATGTTTAACGTAATGAATCGGGTGGTATACTTGTAAGCTAATGATAGAGGTTAATGTTCTCTATATACTTAATAATGGGTTCAAATGTTCTTAAACATAAATATATACTAGACCCAACAATGTGTAGTAGTAAATGGTTTCAGACCACTATATATGCACTCTGGTGTTTATGTGATGAACTCACTAAATATACAGTAACTATGACTCAATTCAAATATTTGTTGATTGTTATAATATGAGAAGTATCGTAGTTATGCAAAAAAAGAGTTGCTATACCGTTAGTTTAAATCCTATTTTTAATTACCAAAAAGAAAAAAATTACTTTCAAAGTATAGAAACTCTAACACACAAATGAAATGGGATTAAACCTAAAACATAGTAAGTTTTGTGCCTCGAATCGTACGTTTAGATGAACACCTTAATGACTTTATCATTGGGTTTTTGTAACTTGAAAGGTGAGAATAGTATCCGGGTCCCTTTTTTTTTTTTTTTTTCTAATTTACGCATTTGATGGTATGTTTTGTAACGGGACATCGGAAAATGCATTTCTCGAATTTTTCTTTCTTTGAACTTCAACGATTATCAATTACCATCGATCATGAACTAAAATGTTTTGCGAAATTTTAAATATAAAGTGCAATTAAATAGTTGAATAAAAAATATATTATCACTTAATATTAATCGAGAGTTTAATTTTAAAATTTTCTTTTCTTTTTTTGAATGAATAAGTCACATGTTTCAATACATTAATCATCATTCATTATTTAAAACTAATTCATAATTAACTAATAACTAAGTAAAGTTACATATATGAGTGGGACCGAAGAAATAATGGTTGAGAGAAACATTACAACGCAACCCTAGTTGAATTAATTAAGATTTATCAAAGCCCATGGAGGTCAATTGGGTCAAGTGTTTTTACTTTTCTACTTGAATTTTATGAGTTCGGATTTCACAGAAAACGTAAAGTTATATTTTATGCAGGTATATTATGATATTTGACCCAGAAGAGAATAATGTTTATTTCTTAATGTATTGATGATGCTACAATTTTTTTTTTTGGTCACATGTGCTACAGTAATAAAGTTGGATTATTTATTCAAGAGAGTTTTGATAAAATGAACATTTTATGGGCGATTATATTATCTTTATTGGGATAGTCGTACGGATTTCACCCGATTTGATTATTTAATTAGAAAAATGAATTAATTAAGATTCATACTAATTAGTTTATTGTCAAACACTTTCAACATTCTTTGGCAAAATATGACATTTACATCTTTTTAGGTGGGGAACGTGTGTGTGTGTAACATAGGGGACCAATAATGTAAGTCAATTAGTGAAATATTGAAATATCATGACTGATGAGTACATGAAAATTGTGTCCTTAAATAAAGGAAACAATATTATAGATTTTTTTTTTTCAATTTTTATTGAACAAGACATATTGACTCGTGTATGCTTGAATATGTAAACTAATAATGTATAATGAATAATACAAATTAATTGGAGGAGATCAAAGTTTTCTTTTGGAGAGAAACGATCAATTGTAGAATTTAGTTAACATTAAGATGCGTGAAAAACTAATCAAGTATATACAATAACTACAAATCAAAATAATGAAACAATAGAGAGACACAAATAAGCTATTATAGCTTAGTTATAGAGGTTAATGTTCTCTATATACTGAATATATTTTCAATTGTTCTTAAACATAAATATATAATAGACCTGACAGTGTGTAGCAGTGAATGGTTTCAGACCATTATGTATACTTTGTTGGGGTTAGTGTGATTGATGGAAATGTTGCACAACAATTATGACTCAATCCAAACAGTTTCTATGAGTGTCACAATATGAAAAGTCTAATAGATGCATAAAGAGAATTGCTATAATAATTGTTTATTTTCCTATTTTTAATTACCAAAAAGAAAAACATTAATTACCATAAAAGTATAGAAACTTTAACCCACAAATGAAATGGGATTAATCCAAAAACTTCGCAAGTTTTGTGCCTCAAATCGTACGGTTAGATGAAGACGTTATTGGCTTTATCAATGGGTTTTTGTAACTTGAAAGGTGAGAATAGTATATGCGTCCATTTTTCTCCTAATTTGATAAATGCATTTGATGGTATGTTTCGTAACGGGACACTTGAAAATGCGTTTCTCGAATTTTTCTTTCTTTGAATTTCAACGATTATCAATTATCATCAGTCAGGAACTAAATTGTTTAGCGAAATTTTGAATATGAAGTTCAATTATAGAAATGAATCAAAAAAAATAAAAAAAATATTATCACTTAATACAAATCCATACTTTCAAAATTTTCATTTTTTTAAGTGAATAAGTCACATGTATCAATATATTAATCATCACTCAATATTTAAGAACAATTTATAATCAACTGATAACTAATAAAAAAAAAATAGAGAAAAACTTCAATTTTTCTGATAGAGCCAAGTCTGATTGGCTTGATATTATATATTTACACTCAATATTTCATCATTAAAAACATATTTTTGTAATATGAACGAATATTTAATATGTGCAGATTGTAGGCACGTACTATTATTATTGTATTAGGCAAGTATTGTGTTTGAATTTTAATTTTGGAGTATGTATTCGGTGTCAATATTGAAGTCCAGCTCTATAGGCGAAGCTGATGCTCCAAGATATTAGAGTCTTGAGTTTTACTCCAACCGAGAGCGTACGAGTCTTTTTCTACTTCCATATTAGTATATTAGTTGTTACTTTATTAGTTACTTGTGATAGTTGTCAATTGATTATAAATTATTAAGTTTGATAAATATTTGTAATGGTTATCATGTAACAAATTCACTAAAAGAGGTTATGAATTCTGTATTTACACGACTATTAACCCACTTAATAGAAAACTATCTTTAGATTTTCACATTAATAAATGGAAGCAATAAGATATGCAAAATGATTATTAAAATTGGACACTTGTCAATTATTGCAATTCTATACACACACCCATTGACTTTTGGGTCAACTGTGTTAGTTCCAATTCATTTTCAATTGAACTTTAACTAAAAGTCGTGGAAATTATTTCAGTGGATGCATGCTTATACATAGGTCCCATCCCCATCTAAGCCAGATCAATTATTAATTAAGAAGCATATATATTTCACTAAACCGAAGGACTAATTGAATGTTGTGAAACTATTACAAACTATAGAGGAAGAAATAGCGAGGGAAATATTGTACTAGAAAACTACATTAGATTTAATTCCTAGGAAAGATTGGAGGCGTCACAACGGTCGCGCTTAAAACCCAACCTTTATACAAGAATTGAACTCACCACTTTCAATTCCTATGTGGGATAACACCAATTCTTTATGAAAAATGAGCCATCTTACAAAACCTTATTTCAAAACAATGGCTTCAAACTTGAAAATCAAGTCCAAACAAAATAAAGAACAACTTTTGTCAACATATCAGCAGGATTCTCGAGATTCTGACTCCACCTTCTTCGAGTATCTCTCGTATGAAGTTCGAACATCAATGTGTTTCGTCCTTGCTATAAACTTGGTTCTTTGCTTTAGCTTTGACTACAATGTATTTTGACAAACTTCTGTCCTCGGACTTGAAGCCAAATTGCCCACAGTCTCAATTGCCAATATTTCAGACAACCGTTGACTGTGAGGTAGACTTCCAACACTGGTGGTTTAAAAGAAAGTTGATCTACCAAAAGTGAAATATACTATATACTGAAACTATCAGATGGGATCGCAAAATCCATTTCACAGCTTGCCAAAGGATCATGCATATACCTGCTCACAACCCCCACTGCTTGGGAAATAAGGCCTCGATGAGAGCCTAAGGGATATCAAACAACTAAAGGTTTTGTGGATCCCCTTTCTATAGGAAAAATGCCGAGGGATGACCCTTTACAAAAGTCTTCAACTTTTCCTATGTGGGACAGAAGAAGAATATGCTCTTTCATTATCAATGAAGGGTACCCAATTCCCATCATAAATGAGCCATCAGAGATTCTTCAATCCACCAAACCAAATTTTCATTTTCAGCAACAAGTCATAGATTTTCTCTTCCAAGTCTCCTTGTTGTTTTTACATCCAACTGAACTAGTTCAAAATCCAACTGTGCTACCAAAGCCAACAAAATTCTAATGGAGGAGTGTTTTACAACAAAATCATTATAATCAATGCCCTCCTTCTGAGCGTAACCTTTGGCCACCAACTGGCTTTGTAGCGAACATCACCTTGGCTAGGAAATCCAAAATACCCATCTTCAAACTTGGCCAGTTCCCATGTTTGATTCTTATGAAGGGACTGCATTTCTTCACTCATGGCAATCCTCCACTTATCTTTCACTGGTCCTTTGACTGCTTCAATATAAGTGGTAGGAACATCATCAGCGGCAATTGCAGATGCATCGACAGGCTTTCTGACTTACTAGTTGCAATTGATTCCTGTGGAAGTTCTGCTACCGTAGGGAATGATATCTTGATCTTCTGGGCCTCGTTTGGGATACCATGCATTCACCTTTTTAGTAGATTCATCAAAGGTGACATCCCTGCTAAAGATTATTTTCTTTGTTTCTGGACACCCGATAGCCTTTTATACCAGAGGTGATCCCCATGAACACAGCTTTCTTTGCTCTAGGATCCAACTTTGATTCCATTTCATGATAATATCCATGTAAGGAATCATAATCAACAGCAGGCTTTCCAAACCATTTCTTCAATGGTGTTTTTCCATCAATAGCAGTAGATGGTAGACGATTAACGAGATGACACGCATATGTCACAGCCTCAGCCCAAAATTCTTTACCCAATCCAGCATTGGATAACAAACACCGAACTTTCTCCAGCAAAGTCCGATTCATGCGTTCTGCCACTCCGTTCTGTTGTGGTGTATGTCTGACAGTGAAGTGTCTGACAATGCCTTCATCCTCACAAAATTTCTGAAATGGACCACTCCTAAATTCTCCACCATTGTCTGTACGGAGACGTTTGACCTTTTTATCAGTCTGAGTTTCCACCATCTTTTTCCAATTGTGGAATACTTCAAACACTTCATCCTTTGTCTTCATCGTATACACCCAAACTCTCCGGGAAAAATCATCAACAAAGGTTACAAAATAGTGCTTCCCTCCCAAAGAACTCGTTTTTGAGGGACCCATACATCCGAATGAACATAATCCAAGATACCCTCAGTATTATGGATTGTTGTTCCAAATTTAACCCTTGTTTGTTTCCCACGAACACAATGTTCACAAAACTCCAATTTGGAGTATTACATTCCTTTCAACAATCCTTGATTTATGAGGAGATTCAAGGATTTTCCACCTGCATGTCCCAAGCGCATATGCCATAGCTTAACTGCTTCTGAATTCCGATCATCAACAGTAACTGCTGCTACTACACCCACAATTGTACCACCCATGTAGTGATACGTATTGTTGTTCTTCCGAATTCCCTTCATTACCACGAGTGCACCAGAGATGATCTTCATCACCCCATCCTTAGCTCTTACTTCAAAACCTTTCGATTCTAAAGTTCCAACGGAAATAAGGTTTTTCCTCACTTCTGGTGCATACCGAACACCCTTTAGGGTTATGATTGATCCATCATGATTCTTCAAGCGAACTGAACCAATCCCAAGTGTAGTAAGAGGAGCTTCATTTGCTGTGAAGACAACGTCATTTTGTTCTTTGAAATCAAAGAACCAATCCAAATGTGGTGTCATATGATGACTACATGCTGAATCCAGCATCCATACTTCAGAAGCACCGCTGGATGATGTCGCCAATGAGAAGTCCGATTTGGCATCATCACACGCGGTTACATTTGATTCCGCCACGGCTTTAGAATTGCCCTTAGTTGTCAGCTTTGGGCAATCTCTCTTCCAGTGTTCTGTTTCTCGACAATAGGCACACTCGTCTTTGCTTAGTTTATGCCTGGACTTGGATCTCCCTTTTTTTCCTTTGTTTTTGTTTTGTGAACGACCTCTGACGAACAAAACCTCTGCATCTCCGCCTGAACTAACTTGCTTGTCCTTCTTTCTCAGTTCATAGCTGTACAGGGCAGCACAAACTTCGCTAAGAGATACAGCAGCCTTCCCGTGAAGTAGAGTGGTTTCAAGAAACTCAAACACCTCAGGAAGGGATCCCAACAACATCAGAGCCAAATCCTCGTCTTTAAAAGTCTCATCCAAATTTATCAAATCGGTAACCAGTTGATTAAAACTGGTAATGTGACTATTCATAGTGGAACCCGAAACAAATGTGAAGCGAAAGAGCCGCTTCTTCAAATGGAGCTTATTCTGACAATTTTTCTTCAGAAACTTCTCCTCCAGTGCCATCCACAATTTATATGCTGAGTTTTCTTTTGAAAACGCATATCTCTGCTCTCTGGATAGACACGAACGAATTGTTTCACATGCCAACCGATTCATCATACTCCATTCTTTTTCCTCCATATCATTTGGTTTCTTTTCTTCAATAGCTAAGTATAGACCCTGTTGAAAGAGTGCGTCTACAACTTCGCTTTGCCACATACCAAAATGGCCTGTGCCATCAAAAGACTCCACTGCCAATCGTGTATTTGCCACAGTGGTTCTCGCCCAAATGGACGACGACGATGCTTTTGAGGTGCCTTCCATTTTTTTTGGTTACAAATTATTCTTCAATAGCCCTCCAAATGCGAAAGCCAAATAGCCCGAGAAAACTTTTCTGATGTGGAAGATCAGATTAAACTGCGACCACAGAGCATACTCAAAATACCCGAGCTCTGATACCACTTGTTGTGGAACTCAGAGTCATATTCCACCAAATATAGAAATAGCGAGAGAAATATTGTACTAGAAAATCACACTAGATTTAATTCCCAGGAAAGATTGGAGGCGTCACAACGGTCGCGCTTAAAACCCAATCTCCTCGACAAAATTAATTAGACGAATTTAATAGCACAATATAACACTACAACTATAACTAACAACGGCTACTTGAAGAATAACACAAAATAAAGAACACCAAATTTAACGAGGTTCGGCTAATTTAGCCTACGTCCTCGGACCCCACCAAAATATTTCACTACACAAAAGAAAGGACCAAAAGTGAAATATACAAAACTATAGAGGAGAAAGTAGAATTGAGACTTAGGCAAGCGATGATTAACAAAGATGAGAGACATTTTAAGATAACAACCAATTCTTTAACCAAATGAAAAATGATATCAACAATTAAAACTAAAGGGTGTCTTTTTCTACTTCCATATTAGATACTTTATTAGTTACCTTTTATATGGGAAAAGAGATGGACTCTTTACTTAATAGAAAACTATCTTCCTATGTGGGACAAATTGTTCCAATTCATTTTCTCTTTCATTATCAATGCTTATACATAGGTCCCATCCCCATCTAAGCCAGATCAATTAAATGAGTCATTTTTTCACCACAATTCAACATTGAACGATATATAATATGTAGCATGCACTTTGGTTGTCTACTAATTGAACGACATATTTATATATATATATATATAATACGTAGCATGTACTTTGAACCAAAACTAATTAATACATGATGTTCATCACTACGTGACACTATCAATAATAATAAAGTAGTCGTTGTAAGGCTACGATGGGTTTTTATGAATGAATAAAAACATTACGTACGGTAAATACTGCAGTGGTAGTTTCAGAATATTTGTTTCACAGAAACATACACGTAGCCCACTTAAATTATGGTAATTGTATTAACACATTAAAAAAAGAAAAGAAAACATAATCGGCATTGACTAAATTATTGTAAATTGGCTATTGTAAAAAAAATCATTTTTATGTTTGACCGCAAATGTCAAACCCCCTTGACAGTCCCTAGAATAGAAAACTTCGGCTATGTTTGTTTCTATTTTGTAAGGTATTTTTGATGAAAATTTTGGTGAAAAAATTTATTAAGAGTTGTGTACTTTGATGAAAATGTGTTTGGCTTTATGTATTTGATTTTATTTTCAAAAAAGACAAAAGTTACTGTAGCAGTCAAATCACGCAAGTTTTTGTCTGAAAAGTTATGTTTATAATTCGTTAATGATTGAAAAATATAATATAAAATTTATATAATATAAAAAAGTAAGCCAAAAGTGGAGAAGTGTGTAGGGTGATGAAGACAAAAAATACTTATTTGGTGAAAAATGGATAAGCCAAATGAGTTTTGACCAAAATTTTGGTCAAAATATGATTTCAAAATAGAAACAAACAAAGCCTCAGTTTTCACCTTGCAATTTTGTTAGCAGTCAAAATCTGCCTCCTCACACCGACCATTTACCAAAAATGTAAGATGAAATGTCGACAAAGTCTAATTCTAAAGGTAAAAATATTAGAGATTTTCAGTTTTACTATGTTGTAGGTATTTCTCCCTACTTCATTAATAATATCAATTGATTGTAATTAGAGCAGAGTCAAAGGCATTATTTCAAAACTCCTCTCTTTCCGTCTCTCTCTAAACCCTATTTTTTTTTTTCTATTTTCTTCCGCTGATGATGGCTTGGTGAAGCAGTCATCTTTTTCACCACTATTACCACCACCATCGTTGGCTGGTTGGGTTGGAGTACCCTTCTTCAACTTGTACATCGCATCTTCAAATTTGACGAGACGGCTATGGATCTAACGAGACAGAGACAGATCTGACGAGATGAAGATGGATGATACATAAGCTTTTATATAACGCTTTAAATATTTTATTTAGTATTTTGTTTTCTTTCTAGAATGAGAGTTTTATCTCTCCTTGAATAAGAGTTGCACAAGAATTTTCTTGTGTTCGGTTATGAGTTCTTAAGATTTGTTATCTTCAAGAACTTGATAATTAGCGTTTCAGATATTCTTACTACATCGTTTGAGTCGATATGAATTGTATTGTTCCAGGCATTGTAAACTTTCAATTGAATGATATACAAGTCCGATTTTTTTTCAAAAAAAAAAAAAAAGAGGCAGAGTCAAAGGCGCTAGTGTTGGCAGCCGCCCTCCTCAACTTCTGAAAAATATTTTTTTAGCCTACAAGTTTTTTATTTTTAAATTTTGCCCCTCTCAAAGTCGAAAAACATCATGTCAAGTTTTTCTCCCATTTTTTCGTATTCGTCCTCTCGGATATAAAATCCTGATTTCGTTTCTGATTGTAATAGTTATCAGTTAATTGTACATTGTTATTGTTTGATGTTTACAACATTTTTCATATAACCTATTCCTAAAAAAAAAAAATAGTTGTAAAATCAAAAACGCATTGCGAGTGATAATTATGATATATTAATTCAATATTTGAAAATAATTAAGATCACATGAATTATATTACATAAATGATTGACGTTTTCAACACTCCATAATCCAAGAAGCCTACGCCCAAACCATTACAAAGACGAGCAGGCAAATTGCCATATTGCCATATTTTGTGGTACAAGAATAGCAGTTCAGATTTTCTATTGCAAATGATGTTGCAATATTTTATTGTATTTCACATATGAATGATAAGTGTATAAAATATTTTTTTAAATATAAATTACACATGGATTATATACACTTGTCGGGTAGACATGATATGCAACACGAGATGCAACTCCATTTTGCAATAGAAAATTTTGTGTGCAATAATAGACAATCTCAGACACGACAAACATGCATCAAAGATTGGTCCCCTCAACTCTTCTTATACTTACTCCCATTGAAAGTTCAAAGAAAAAAAATAAAACTTTGATCCGAGGAATCAGATCATCTTATAATTCTTCTTAAATATATGAATTATGCCATTTTATACGCATGACATGTGTATATAAAATAAAATAAGAGATGAAATATCATTCTATTCTACGCAGAGCAGAGATCTAATGTGTACTCAACAAACACCCTATTGGATCTATAAATAAAGTGGAATTTCACATAACTTGGACCATACTCGTTTCCTTTCACTTCTTTTTATAGATTCTAAAGTCATTCTCATTACTACTTAAAATCACTCTTTATATTGACTTGCACCTCTTATCATCTCAGAACCAAAAAGAAAAAAATGGAGAAAAGGGCTCTCATTTTTGCATTTAATTTGCTAGTAACGCTTCAGTTTCTACTGTTTCCAGTTTCCACAGCTCAAACAAAAGGAAGAATGGTGACGATCTTGAGCATTGATGGAGGTGGCATTAGAGGAATCATCCCTGGCAGAATTCTGGCCAATCTTGAATCCAAACTGCAGGTCAATCTCGTTTTATTTCATTCGTGCATGTTTTCGTGTATCCTGATTCTGATTAAATTTTGAACAGGAATTAGATGGTCCGAATGCAAGAATTGCAGATTATTTTGATGTAATAGCAGGAACAAGTACAGGTGGTCTAATCACAGCTATGTTGACTGCTCCTGGTAAAGATAATCGACCTTTGTTCCACGCAAAGAATATTACTACCTTCTACTTAGAACACAGCCCAAAAATCTTCCCAGCTACAAGGTAAAATTCATAATTTTCTTTTTTATTCTTGGCTACAATAGTCGTTACTTATTTATATGTTTACATAAATATATCAGGCGACATAGCTTCGCGAACAGGATTAGAAATTTCTTAGGCGGGCCAAAGTATGATGGGGAGTACCTAAGAACATTGGTAAAGGGATTATTAAACAATCTAAAGATGAGCAGTACCTTAACAAATCTGGTGATTCCTACATTTGACATCAAGAGACTTCAACCTGTTATCTTCACCACAAAAGATGTAATAAAATAATCCATTATCCATAATTAATTTTTTACTATTATGAATGATGAGAGATATTGAATATTTTTTGTTTTGAATTTTTGGATTAGGGAAAAACAAATTTTTCCAAAAACGCTCTGCTATCAGATGTTTGTTTGGGCACTTCTGCAGCTCCCACATATTTCCCTCCACACTATTTTGAGACGAAAGACGAAGTGGGAAAAACAAGGACCTTCGATCTTGTTGATGGAGGGGTTGCTGCAAACAATCCAGTGAGTATATATCTTGTTAACATATGCATTAGGACTAATTTATTGCTACTTATAGCAAAGAGTTCAAATCATACTGAAGTTGAATGATGGTGACCGTTTAATCTGAATTCTGAACTGTACTATCGCAGACTCTAATGGCGATAACACACATTTCCAACCAAATCCTGTTGAGAAAGTTTGAACTAACTGACATGGAACCAATGGATAGCAACAGGATGTTAGTGTTGTCGTTGGGCACCGGCTTAGCCCAACTCGAAGAGAAGTATAATGCAAAAGACGCCGCCAAATGGAGCTTGCTAGGTTGGGTATTCAACAGAGGTGCCTCCCCATTGAGCGACATTTTTTGGGACGCCAGTTCAGACATGGTGGATATTCATGTCTCGACCATGTTCCAGTCCTTGCGCAATGAACAAAATTACCTTCGTATTCAGGTATACAAAGTTAATGGTATTACATCATTAGTTTCAAGCATGCTATTTTGAAAATAAACAAATAAATAAGATTAATTCTATTGTAATATAGCCTTTGTTATTGGGAAAAAAAAACGTGAAAGGGAAGCAACAAATTTGGGACAAGTGAAGTATGTTGACAAGTAATAGGAAAATGTTATATTTCACTGTCTTTATACAAGTTTTTAATGATTTTTTTTTTTTTAAATTTTGGACAAAAAGGACGATAGCTTGATTGGGGCTGCATCATCGCTTGATATTTCAACCACGGACAACATGCAAACGCTTGTGCAACTAGGTGATAGTTTGTTGAAAAAGCCCGTTTCAAGAGTGAATTTGGAAACGGGCAGACCGGAACCAGTTCAAGGTGAGCGCTCCAATGAAGAAGCTCTGATCCGATTTGCTAAGCTTCTCTCCAATGAAAGAAAGTTTCGACAAGCTAGTTAAAAGCATCGCATATTGGAGGAGCACTGGATCAGTAGTACTAATTAGAAAAAAAAAGTCATTTGATTAACATAAATCCATATTGTTTTCCCCAATTTTTTGTACTTTCGGTCCCAAAAATAAGAATTGACATCTCACATTGTGAGTCATGCGTGCATCTATTCTTCATGCAACATTTCCTCAGAAGAATTTTTTTCTATACTTAAAATGGTTGCGCAAATAAATGAATTAAAATATAATAGCTTGTACCTAACCAGCCACCGAAGCACAGCAAAAAATTTATTTTAACGTTTGCATGTTTTGCCAAAAATAAACTAAGTTTTTTGACACGGATCGATTCTTAATGTTTTGTTTGGTTCAAGGAAATCGCCTGAGAAAGGAAAAGAAAACAAAAATAAATAAATAATTATTTTCTATTATTTGGTGAAGAAAAAAATGAATGGTCAGAAGATGCACAAAACTATTACTTGACTTTAGATCTCATCTTTCTTTTCGTCTTTTGAACTCTCGGGATCGGAATTCGTTTTCCTAGTTGCAAGCACCACGACTTCTACTTTGACTCCTGTAAACCCGATTTTCAAATTTAAGTGATTACCCAAATTGTAAAAAATGACATTCGTTTACGTGTCAATATTATGCGCTTTACTCAGATGTAGTTTCTTGGGATTTAGACTACGACCTATAAAAGATTATCAATCATGACCTATAATGCTTAAAGGTAAAATTTTATTTTTTGCTCACTTATACACCAAAATCGATTTTGGTCGCACATATTTTCCATTAATCCAATTAACCTCTAAACTATCTTGATTTTATTGATTTGGTCCCTCCGTTAACTTCTCCTTCCAATAGCTAACGGAGGGTAATATTTTCCCTTCAAAAATGACGATTTTGGCACCAAAAACACGGATTTCAATCATTTTTCTTTTATATTAGATTTCACCCTCGAAAAGTCCCATCTTTTTCAACACTAGAGTACTCTAAATACGAAAAATGAGCTACTCATCATCTTCAACCTCAAATTCTCGTTTTGCTTTCAATGATTCATGGTCAACACCAACAAAACTTCTATTTTGCAAATGTGGAATTAAGCTCTTTCACTGATTCCGGGCTGGAGATCACAAAATCCAGGCAGAAGGTTCAGGGCCTACTCATATTGTGGGGTAAGTTTCTACCTTTATTACAATTAACCTATTCACAATATACACAAATTAATTTTGTCTTGAGTTTACATATATAATTTAACAAACCAAGAATTTTTCTGGAGTGTTACAATAAGGGGATCCTAGGATATGTAATAGGGCAAAAGAAATAATTCCTGACTTGCTTAAAAAGTGTAACAAAATGGAAGCTGAAATCAAAGCTTTCAGCACCAAAGAAGAGAAAATGATGTCTGAAATCAATTTAGCAAATTTTAGAGAACAAAAAATGTATATGGACATGGAAACTTGCAAAATTAAAGAGTAGAAAATGCAAGTTGAAATCCTAGCACTCAAGATGAAAGAAAAGAATCATGAAATAAGAAATGCAATGACTCAATAAGTAGCAACAAAAATCATGAAAGAAGAATTCAAAATCATTTTTCCTATTTAGGGTACTCTAGTATTGGAGAAGATGGGATATTTTGAGGGTGAAATTTGATATAAAAGAAAAAAATGGCTGAAATCTGTGTTTTTGGCACTAAAATCGCCATTTTGGAGGGAAAATTGAATCCCCGTTAACTATTGGAGGATGAAGTTAACGGTGGGACCAAAATTGATGAAATCAAGATAGTTTAGGGGTCAATTGAATGAGTTCAAAATCTGAGGGACCAAAATTGATTTTGATGTATAAGTGGGGGACGAAAAATAAAATTTTCACTTTTTAATATTAAGTTTAATTAAAGAATCGATTTTTTTTTAATACTTATACCTATCGAAAGTTTTAACTAATATCTTGTACTCTTAATTTCGCCATAGAATTAGCCTCATCGGCAATATTCTAACTCAACATTTCATCATTAAAAACAAATTTTTTTTATGTAATGTGCACGATATTCTTGTATTAGGCTAGGTATTTGTTACGATTGTAACTTTAAGTATGTATTTACACAGCTATTAGTCCACTTAATAGAATCACAAAATTATCTTGAACCTTTCACATAGATTGGAAGCAAATTGATATGCAAAAGCACATACACTTCTTTGATTTTTCAGTCAACTCTGTTAGTTCCAATTTCATTTTCCATTGAATTTTATTTAAGTCGGCAAACTCATTTTAGTCTTTAGTGGACTACTTCTATGACTGAATTATTAATCAAGCATCACGTTAGTTTCTCCACTAAATATGATTAAACCTATAGCGTGTCTACTAATTGAACAATATAAAATTCGTACCATGTATTATGAACCACAACTAATTAATACACGATGTTCATCACTATGTGGCACTATCAATATAAATAAAGTAATCATTCTTTAAATGAACAAAAATATTAATTAGAATGAAAGTAGTAGTAATTGTCCAACGGAGGTTTTTCCATTACAGGAATATTTATTTAACCAAAATGGACATAAAGCCAACTAAATTATTATAATGTGATCCATACATTAAGAAATAAGCCATAATCGTCATTGGATAAATTATTACAAATTAGAAAAAGATCATTTTTATGCAGTAAATCTCTTGAGAGCCCTTAGATAACTTCAAATATTTCACTGTACAAATTTGTTACAATTCAACTCAGCCACCTACCATTTACCAATATTATCAGACCAAAATGTATTCCAACTTTCAATATAATTACAATACTGAATGATATAGTGTGAATGAGTGTGATGATTTCAAGAAATGTACGAATGACCTATGATGTCAAACTTCCCATATTGAAATATTTTGTGGGAAAATAATGGTCCAGACACGACATAAAGCTTAAAAAAATCGTACCATCCCATTAACTCATTTAAAGGGGGTAAATATGCCTTTAAAAAGCCCGGCCCTTAAAGGCCTTGGCCCATTAAAGTTGGCCTTGACCTATGAAAAGCTTGGTTCATATCCAGGTCAAGGCCGCCCGGCCCGAATCTATTCCAAATTTGTTAGGGTTCAATAATTATTATATAATAAAAAATAAAAAAAAATATTTATGGCCATTGCACACTTATGCCGCGGTCAGCAACTGCTGGCAGTTGGAATTGTGGTGCAACGGTCGGAATAGTTTCCGGCCGTTGCACCAATAGATGTTTTTTTTTGTAATTTTCTGGTTAATTTTTTACCTATGAATACATGTCAATTTCTTCACATTATTTAAAACTAAAATCAGTCAATCTCTAAGGTAGATAGCAGGGAGTTGTTAAATGGGAAGATGTGTGCATAGATAAGAAAGAAGGTGGAATAGATCTCATTTCTCTAAGGGGCTGGAATGTGGCTACTTTTTTCAAACAGATATGGAACCTAGCTTGTAAGTCTGATTCCATGTGGATAAAATGGATCCACTCTTACTATCTGAACTCACAATCAATCTGGACAGTTCAAGTTAGACAGGGTGATTCTTGTGTTAGGAATTTCATGTTAAATGTTTTGATGATGACAAGATATGATTTTTTATGTTAGATCCCAAAATATAATGTAAGTTTGTATTTCATAGATAAATTGTATAAGCGTTTGAAAGTATATAGTTTTGTTAGGCTTGTAATTTTTATCTTTGTAGATTTTAGACTAAGTATTAGATACCGAATCACTAATAGAATTCTAGGTAAGTCTAATAGAGATGAAGTTGAAGATCAGCGTCTGAAGTCAAAAGAAGATGAAGATTTATCCTCAGCGTCTGTCAAACGCTAAAGGACTATTTCTGGATTCTTGAATCAAGCGCTCAAAGCACTCTAGCAATCAGAGTCAGATTCACCTGAAATAAATTCTCAAGTCATGAAGGACTTAAATGCAATCATTCAACGGACATTTATTTCCAACGGGAAATAAATTCAAATGCATCAAATGCCTGATAAGAGCATTAAATGTGTTAAGTCAATATGACTTGTGGACAAACCACCTTTTGACCAGACTGTCAGAATTTCAGAGTTATAGCTGTTGCCGTCCAATCGGAACCAGCAGAATTTCAGGAATATCAGAGAAAAGGTATAATCATGAGCCGCGTGAAAGGCACGCTCTCACATGTGTCCAACGGACAGATTCCAAAAATTGCCTATAAATACCTCCTTTCAGCAAACCCTAAAAGAGACACAGAGATAGAGACATACGTACATGCACAAGAAAAATTTGCTGAGAAAAAGCTTAAAAACTCCATAGCCAAAATCTTTCAAGATTTTTCCATACATTCCATACAGTCACATATATCTCAAACAACTTCCAAAGAAGAAACCTAAACTTTTACTGAGATATTCCAAGTTGTTTGATCTTTCCAAAAACAAACAAACCCTTGTGATAAAACCCTCAACCTTTCATCTGAGTGAGAAAGTTGTTGAAACCCGTTACAGGCAGTATTTCTGAGTGAGAAAAGCTTGTAGAAGAAGATCTTCATTGGTGTTGAAATCTGTATGATCAAGGAGCCCGAGATCATTTTCACCTATTTACTATCTTGTAGAAGATTCTGTGTGATTCTTTGATAATCATCTTAGTAAATTCCCTTCAAGTGAAAAAGGAGAAGAAGGACGTAGTTGGGATTATATCACCAAGTGAACCTTATATATCTTGTGTCATTTACTTTCATTATTGTCTTATATTATTTTATCTATTCTGAAAAAGACAAGCTAAATCTGCTAAGCGACTATTTAACCAAAACGAACGCTAAAAGCTTTAAAATTATTTCCGCTGTACTAACCCTGATTAAGTGATCTAAGCGTTACCCTACTTTGGTAAATTGCTAAAATCACTAAGTCTAAGTTGCCTTTACTGAAGCGTCTAACCCAAGCGCTCAGCTTCCTAAGCGTTCTAATCTTTAAAAGTGATACAAAATTTTTGAAGTTGAAAAAGACTTAAGAGTCTATTCAACCCCTTCCCTTCTAGACCCTTTCGTATGCCACTTGGGACCACCATCTTGGTTGTGGAAAAAACTGTTGCTTATTCGAACTCAATGCTTGGAAGCTGTGATACTTTACACAACAAATGGAAGTGGGGGAGATTTACCATCAACAGTGCATATCAACATGTCACTGAACACTCAGGTGAACTGGTGGAAGTTGATATAGGGCAGGTAGCCAGGCACAGATTCGTAGTGTGGTTAACTGCTCTAAATAGGCTGAAAACTATAGACATAATTGGTAAATGGACAGAGATGGAGGATACGACATGTGTGTTATGTTTGGAAGAAATGGAAAGTCGGGATCATATTTTTTTTTAAGTGTAAATATGCTAATGATGTTATGACAAAATGTTGGGAGAAAATGAAGATAACTTGTAGATATGAAAACTGGGCAGAATACACGGATTAGGTTATAAAAATTTGCAAAGGAAGGACGATGAAGAGTTGCAAGAAACGAGTACTCAATGCGGCGATAGTATATCTTATATGGATAGAAAGGAATAGACTAGTGTTTGGCATAGATAGAAGAAATGTGAATGAGTTAGTGGAGAGTATTTGGCAGATAGTGAACTGTAAGATTGAGAAAACTTTGTACTAGGGTTGAGTTGATTGATAAATAAAATGCGGTTACGTTTTCCAATAATAATAATAAAAAAAAACAATCAATCTCTTACAATTATCTCAATATTATCAAACTCTACTTTATACACTTCCTTATAATTATATCAATTATACACTTCATTATATTTAGTTCAACCTATTACAATTCCTTCAAATATATCAAATATACACTTTATATTATTTAGACTATATTGTTATTTGAGAATTTGAAATTGAAAATAAGTGGTTATTCTAAAAGATTGGCCGAGGCATAATCCATCTTCCCAAATTGAAGTTGTAGAGCTCTCGGTTTTTCGACGATTGGCCGAGGCATAATCCATCTTCTCAAATTGAAGTTGTAGAGCTCTCGATTTTGCGACGTTTGGTCAAAGCGTAATTTTGGCGTTTGGTAACATTTACTTATTCACTTTTAAATTATTCTTGTTAATTGTTTGTTAATTTTTTGTCGTGTGTCATTTTTTATCTATAATTATTTTATCCATAAAAAAGGAATCCTCCTAGTTACCGAAACACAAAAATTTTTAAGACCTGAAGACACTTCTTAATATTTTCAGACCCACCACCATTTAATGAAACCAAAAATCGTATGGCTTTTGAAAATGTCGCCCAAATACACAATGCTTTATCATCGAGTGTGAAAAAAACAAGGGAAAAAACTAGTGAGGTTTGGGCTTTTATAAAAGGATATGATGATCAATAATTTGAATGTGTGTTGTGTCCCGGTCGACTTTTTAATCACACGGCTCAATCGGGAGGGGTATCCACTATGAGAAGACATTTAAATGCACACCTGCCTGAATGGATTAGCATAGTATTAGGGAGAATGAAAAACCCGAATTTAGACTTAATTCACCCCACACTGTTAAAACTTTTGTTTATGATGAAGAAATCATGAGAAGAGGACTTTCTAAGTTAGTCATTCAATTTGTTAGATTAGAGAAAACCCCGTAAGGAACTTGTATTACTGAGTAACATATTTATAAAGATACATGTACTTGGTAAACAAGAAACCCTAACTATAAACGAGGAAAAGATAAATACAAGGAAACATAAAGAAACCTAAATTAACATAAACACTAGAAAGATATGGAAAGATTTTAATATCTAACACTCCCCCGCAGTCGAAACGTGAGAGTCTTGAACGCTGAGACTGGACAAAAAAAATCCGATCATAGAGAATTTGATAAGAAGACAATGACAAAGATTAAAGGTGGCGGAGGTGGCTCCAAATCCTCGTTTTCAAAGGGTGAGCAGCGGCAACTAACAAAACTAAAAGCGGTAGCTACCCGCGGCCAAATAGAGAAGGCGGAGGCATAAAATAAAAAGACGGTTGCTCCAAGTCCTTGTTTTCCAAGGGTGAGAGACAGAGATATAAAATAAAAAGGCAGCGGCTCCAAGTCCTTGTTTTTCAAGGGTGAGCACGACATCGGCATAAAATAAAAAGGCGGCGGCTCCAAGTCCTCGTTTTCCAAGGGTGAGCGGCGGTGGAGACATAAAATAAAAAAAGAGGTTGCGGCGGCCAGAGGTAACGACGGCGGAGAAAGGATAAAAAATTTAGATAAAGGAAAACTAAACTAGATAAGCTGCGCCGGACGGGGACGACGACTTGAGGGTGGTGGCGGAAGCAAGAGATCGAGAGGCCATAGCTCGAAGCCATGACTCTGATACTATGTTAGATTAGAGAAAACCCCGTAGGGAAACTTGTATTGATGAATAACGTATATATAGATACAAGAGACAAAAAATCATAAACTATAAATAAGGTCAAAGATAAACATGGAAAAAAATACAAAGATATCCTAAATCTATACAAAAATACTTAATATATTTAACACTCCCCCGCAGTCGAAACGATCTGTTCTCGAATAGTGAGACTGGATCGAAAAATCAGGAAGAGCTGGGACGGGAGTCCTTTGGTATAGATAATGCTGAGTAGAACCACAACCGCGAGGGTTTCCACGACATGTATGACCAACAGGGTAACGAAGAAAAGTGATTTCGACGAAAACTCTCAAGATGGAGCAGTTTTGCCCGAAAAAATAAAATAAAATAAATAGTCGAAACAACATGACAAAAGTCTCATATTGATTCATATTTAGCAGAAGAGAGATTAGAGTCAGGGTTGGAGAAAGATATGGCGGCTGGTAATAGAGAACAACTCCGAGCTCATAACGTGGGCTTGTAACCTAAGATTTGAGAAGAAGAAAGAATATGGGGGCAGTTTGGGAAGAAAGAAAAATGAAGAAGAAGAAAATATGTGGTCTATTTTGAGATAAAATAGAATTTTGATGTGGGCTATTACAAAAAATAGGATTAAAGGTTGGGCCCAATGAAAGATGAGAAGGAAGCTGTGCGTGATTGAAGCAACAGCTTGACCATGTGCGTAGAAAGTAAAGTTGAGGACAGCGGAAGAGGTAGAAGTTCCAGTGGAGACAACAGGAGAATTTCCAGCGACGGCTGAAGAGGAATTCTTGGCAACAGAAACAAAGATAAAGAAAAAAAAAACTACACTAAACTAAACTAGATAAGGTGCACCGGACGGGGTCGGCGACTTGAGGATGGCGGAAGATAGAGATCGAGATACTATGGCTCTGATACCATGTTAGATTAGAGAAAACCCCGTAAGGAACTTGTATTACTGAGTAACATATTTATAGAGATACATGTACTTGGTAAACAAGAAACCCTAACTATAAACGAGGAAAAGATAAATACAAGAAAATATAAAGAAACCTAAATTAACATAAATACTAGAAAGATATGGAAAGATTTTAATATCTAACACAATCCAAACTCCTTTTCGCATTTGCGGAAAATCTTGTGGTTGAAAAATTTATGCAACAATATATTTGTCCACAATTTAAAAGTGTATCACGAAATACATGTTTGAAATATGCCACTTTACTATTTAACGAAGATGTTGGATTTTTAAAGGTGATCCTTTGTGACTTACCCTCAAGAGTTTCTCTAACTTCGGACATGTGGAGGGGAAGGGGGCGAGTCATTATGTTTATGTAACCGCACATTGGATTGATGATGATTTTTTTCTACAAAAAAGAATTTTTGATTTTGCACAACTTGAACATCCACATTCGGGAGACATGATTGCACAATCTATATATAAATGTTATAATTATTGGCGCATTTCGGAAAAAAGTATGTCTAGTTCTTTAGATAATGCAAGAAATAATACTAATGTTATAGCTTATTTAAAATTTTCTGTAAATGTCATTTCAAGTGGTGCATTTTTTAATATCAATGTTTTTGTCATATTATGCATTTTTGTGTTAAAGATGGTTTGCCTAAGATAGAAACACATATAGAAAAAATTAGAGTTTGCCTAATTCATATTGACACGTCAACTAGAAGAACACAATAATTCAATAAAATGTGTAGTGATTCTCGTTTAAAAGAAAAAATTATTTATCTTGAAAAGGCTTGTTATATGGAATGCAACGTACAAAATGTTGACCGATGCACATCCGTATTCGAAAATAATAACTATTTTATGTAATAATAATATGACTGGCGAGGATAGCTGACAATATATATTTAAAGAAGATTGTGATGTTATTCATGTAATTGCTCCATTATTCAAAATATTTCGTAATACTACTAAAATATTATCCGGTTGTTATTATCCTACTTCGAACATCATATTTGGTCATATGATTCATATTGCTAAAATGTTCAAAAGACATAGATATGATGATAATGTTTCGAACATTATACACAGTATAGAATTGCAGTGACTTAAATATTATAGTAGTGTCCCTAACATAGCTCTTCTAAGAACAATATTAGATATAAGATGCAAATTGCAAGATACTTTATTGATGCAGGTTGAAATTGGTCTTTGGGCCAAGCTGGTTAATCCAGTACTTTATAGGCCTAAGCCCAATGGTGTCATGGGCTTAGATCCTTTTAGAAGACGTTCTATCCCAATCCATTTAGCTGGAGGTTCGCCCGACCCTCACCTGCACATGTGGAGCAAGCTATATAAGACAACCCTGAAGATAATAGTAGACAAGAATCAATCAAGAGATATACTTTCCATGTATGGACCTGCGGAGATCATGCTAGCAGAATTACTATTTATACCATATTAGACATAGCCCAAGAAAGAAGGATCATGATTTATTCTACTTCCAAATGTATCTTTAGTAAAATTGACTTACCTTTTTTACCTATCCATCACAAACTTGTACATATATCAACTCCAACCGTCAATGAAAGAATCGAACTACTTTACCCCGTGAACGTAGGTCTCATTTGACCGAATCACGTATATTTTGTGTCCATTTTTACTATTAATTCGTTCTTTATACTATATTGTGATATAATATATTGCATATTATCGTTGGTGTGCTTTCTACACACATCATTTATATTTAATTCAATAGTATTTTGAATGTTTCGACTATTAACATGTTGATATAGACTTTGAGAAAACAGAAATGTGAGAGTTTATTCACATCATTAGCAGAATGGTATACCACGAATAATATTAATCCATATGAAACGAATCCTACTTCAACAAGTTCTAGTAAAAGAGCAAAATCTATATATACAAGTTTCTTAAGTCCAATGAGAAAAACAAGTAAGTCAACGAACAAAGTAGGTAAATATAGCACTGAAGAAGTTGAGGAAGAAGCTTTTGATATATTAGGGTGGTGGAAAATTCACAAAAAAGGTTTCTTATCTTGTCTACTATTGCCCGTGATGTACTAACGTGTCAAATGTCTATAGTTGCTTTGGAAAGTTGTTTTAGTGCAGGTGAGAGGGCAATAATGAATAAAAGATCAAGAATGGTGAAAGATACGGACCGAGTATGCATACTCTATAAGGATTGGCTAAATCAAGCATGGAGATAACAAGAGATTCAATGAGATGGTGCAAAATTTATACCACCAACTTTCATGAATGATGAATGAAACGACGATGAAGGCAACGAAGACGACAATACAGAATATGACGACGAGACACACGAGGCCAATATACAAAACTATTATGAAGGCTTAAACGTGACAAAACAACAAGAAGGTCTGGGCCTTGGTGTATTTCCAACGATAGATGACTATTTTATAGATTCTATGAACAATTGAGAACTAATAATGTTCCTAGCACAAATGTATTTTACAATAAGTGGTAATGTATTTACTAAATTTTAAGTTTATTTATCCATTTCAATAAAATTAAAGTATTTAACACTTTTAAACATATATTGTCAGTTGTCACTAATTTTTTTTAACCACTTAAGTTTTTTAATATTTATTCTATTATCCCCCATTCTATAATATTGTATAAAAATGTTATTTTAACTACACCAAAATAGTAAACTAACAATTTATAACTAAACCTTCTAATATATTGTAGTAATAAATTGTGAACTAACAAGTACTAAATAAATTATAATTAAATTAAAAAATAAATAATTGATAAAAGTAAATAACCAAAAAATAATAAGGTTGGCCTTACAAAAAGCCTATTAAAGTCAACTTGAAAGGCCATTTTGGCCCTTCATGAAGGGCCAAAACTGCGTTAATAGGCATAGCAGGCCGATCTGTTAAGCTAACAACTCGGCCCCTTTAGCTAAAAGGTCAAGGTCTTAATGGGCCGAGTCAGGCCGGCCCAGTAAGGTCATTTTTAAGATACATGTGTTTCGTATATTGTTATTATAATTTATTGTTTACTATAAATTTGTAAGATACATGTACAACTTTTTTTTTTTAATATTAAATATGTAAAAAACATACTTATACATTTAATATGTATGCAAATAGCCTTGTGGTCTAGCGGCATAGCCTCTCACAATTTAGTGTGAGGTCAAGTGTCCGAATCCCACATATGTTTCCATCGTTGTAATTAAGAAAAACATATAATATGTGTATATAATAAAATATGAGATAAAATATCAGTTTACCCGAAACGGAATATCCGGTGTGTCACTGAGCACCCTATTGGCACGCTTTTACTATAAAATGTAGTGGGTTTTCACATAAGTCGGGGCATTCTCCTTCTTCCTCTCATTTCTTTATATAGATTCTAAAGAGTAATTGAATTCACATTTCTCATCACATGACCAAAAAACAAAAAAGATTAATGGAGAAAAGGGCTCTCATTTTTGCACTTAATTTGCTAGTAACTCTCCAGTTTCTAGTATTTCCAGTCTCCACAGCTCAAACGAAAGGAAGATTGGTGACAATCTTGAGCATTGATGGAGGTGGCATTAGAGGAATCATCCCTGGCAGAATTCTAGCCAACCTTGAATCCAAACTCCAGGTCAATATATATCTCGATTTTTCAACGTTTCATTTATTCGTGTTCTTGTATATCTTGATTCTGAGTTAGTTTTAAACAGGAATTAGATGGTCCGAATGCAAGAATTGCAGATTATTTTGATGTAATCGCAGGGACAAGCACTGGTGGTTTAATTACAACTATGCTAACTGCTCCTGGTAAAGATAATCGACCTTTATTCGATGCAAAGAATATTACTACCTTCTATTTACAACACTGCCCGCTAATTTTCCCAGCTAGAAGGTAAAATTCATACTCTTTTTTTCTTTTTCGTATTTATTTATTCTTGGCAATAAATACAATAATCGTTACTTGATTTAATTATTTATATACGTGCATGTTTACATATATCAGGAGAAATAGCTTCGGGAACAGGATTACAAATCTTTTGGGCGGGCCAAAGTATGATGGCGAGTACCTAAAAACATTGGCTGAGGGATTATTAAACAATCTAACCATGAGCACCACCTTAACAAATGTGGTTATTCCCACATTTGATATCAAGAGACTTCAACCTGTTATCTTCACCACAAAAGATGTAATTATAAAATCCCTTTAATAACCATAATTATTTTATACTATTGAGAATGAGAGATATTGAAGATTTATTTCTTTTGAATTTTTGGATTAGGGAAAAACAATTGTTTCCAAGAATGCTTTGCTATCAGATGTTTGTTTGGGCACTTCTGCAGCTCCCACATTTTTGCCTCCACACTATTTTGAGACAAAAGACGAAGTTGGAAAAACGCGAAGCTTTGATCTTGTTGATGGAGGGGTTGTTGCAAATAATCCAGTGAGTATATATATTTTGTTAACCATATGCATAAGGTGTTATTGATTAATGTTTTGAGAGGTTGGTACGTGATAGCCTCACTCATTAGCCCAAACGGGTTGACCAAATTGAGCTTTGTTTTGTCATCAAGGTATTAGTTTTAGGTTTGAGGATGGACAAATTATGGTAAAATAACACCAAGTGTAATATTTCAATTTCGAAAAGATACGGTGACACAGGTAAAAGAAATATTTTCATATTAAACCGTGATGATGACACAACAGCAAAGAGCTTAAAGCATACTTAAGTTGCATGATCGTGACCGTCTAATTTGAATACTGAATTGTATTATTGCAGACTCTACTGGCGATAACACACATTTCCAAACAAATCTTGCTTGGAAAGTTTGAACTATTCGACATAGAACCAATGGACAACAAGAGGATGTTGGTGTTGTCATTGGGCACCGGCTCAGCCAAATTCGAGGAGAAGTATAATACAAAAGACGCTGCCAAATGGGGCTTGCTCGGCTGGGTATACGACAGAGGAACCTCCCCGTTGATCGAATTTTTTGGGGAAACTAGTTCAGACATGGTGGATATTCATGTTTCGACCATGTTCCAGTCTTTGCGCAATGAACAAAATTATCTTCGTATTCAGGTATACCAAGCTAATGATATTACATGATTAGTTTCAAGTATGATAATGTTTTGAAAAAATATTTTATTTTACAAAATATAACTTTATTTTTGAAAAAAAATTACATGAAAGCAATTAACTGGGGACAAATCAAGTATATTGATAAGTTACAGGAAAATGTTATATGTGATCACTACATTTATACAAGTTGTTAATCATTCCTTTTTTTTTTTTTTTTGGCTTTTGGACAAAAAAGGCGGATAATTTGAGTGGGGCTGCATCATCTCTTGATATTTCGACCACGAACAATATGGAGTCACTTATTCAAATAGGTGATAGCCTACTGAAAAAGCCAGTTTCAAGAATAAATTTGGAGACGGGTAGACCAGAACTGGTTCAAGGTGAAGGCACTAATGAAGAAGCTCTGACTCGATTTGCTAAGCTTTTAGCCGATGAAAAGAAGTTCCGGCAATCTAATTAAAAGTATCACATAGTGGTGGAGCATCGGAGTATTACTAATTAGGAAACAAAAATTTAGCAAAAAAAGAAAAAGAAAAAAGGACAAAAAAGAATCATTTTATTAAAAGTATATTTTCTTGCATTTTTAGTTTCGGTCCCAAAAGTAAGAATCAATACTGTTATATTGATGAAACTTCGATATGTTTCTGACACGTAAGTGAATTAATAGTTATTTTCTTTAATTAGTGGCAGTCAATTAGGATTTAATGATTTATGTTAGTAGTGAAAATTGGTGTTTTAGCGGTCAATTAGGATTTAAGTAGTTTTGATATTATGGATCCTTTTTAGTAGGACCTAAGTCACATAGAGTGGGAGCGGAAGCGAAAGCGTAAAGCGACAAAATTTAAAAAAATTTGAGAGCTGGAGCGCCTTAGAGCGTATATAATATAAATATAATTTAAAGTTTCTATTGTCATATATATCATATGTTTTATAAATTGTTCAGCCAAATTATCTTTAGATATTATTTTGATATGGTTATCTCATATTAAAATAAGTATTTGTTAACTTGAATTTTAAAAATAAGATGATGTGATTGTCTTTTTTAGCATGCTTAAAAAACATAATATATGATGAAAGATTATTAAAATAATATTAGTTTTATGTCCCAACTCTTGATCGGAAAGGACACCAAAGACTCAAGTTCAGCATTACAAGTTATATGTATTGATTTTTTACAAAATCTATATTTGTTTCACTCTTTTTTGTTTTGAGGGCAAATCTTTTACTAAACAAATTTTCATTGAATGCATATGAAATATTATTAGTAAAAAA
This sequence comes from Buddleja alternifolia, assembly GCA_019426215.1. Classification (NCBI taxonomy): domain Eukaryota; kingdom Viridiplantae; phylum Streptophyta; class Magnoliopsida; order Lamiales; family Scrophulariaceae; genus Buddleja; species Buddleja alternifolia. The sequence continues at coordinate 45,970,869 of CM033393.1, forward strand.
TCATTCTTATTTCGTCAAGTATGGTTTCTAAATTTTAGTTCGAGAATTAAGGGAATATTTGGTTATGTTTTCATATTATGTTTGGTCCAAAATTCTCACCAAATCATGTTTAGTTCACAAAATATTTGGTAAAAAATACACTACTTTTTTTGTCCAAAAAACATAGTAATTATTTTTCATCTTTCTACACCTACTTTGTCCCTACACCCCTCTCTATGTGCTCTTTCTCTTCTCTCTCCTCTCTAACAAACAAAAACTTCCTGATTTGACTGCTACAGTAACTATTGTTCCCTCTGAAAACAAAACCAAATATTATCTCACCAAAAAAATACACACAAAAACCAACTCCCAAAATAAAACCAAACACAATCTCATCAAACACGCACATATCCCCATAAATTTCTCACCAATAATTCTCACTAAAATACCATTCCAAAACATAACCAAACATAGAAGAATTTTAAGAGCGTCATAGAGCGATGCTCTCAAGCTCGAAGTATTAGAGCGTTAATCCTGTATGGAGGATTATGCTGTAATTATAAAAAGGGATAAAATCCCATTCAAAAACCCATGAATGGGAAATTAGACGTGAAATTTATTCCAAAATCTTTTAATTTGCTTCTTCTTCGTCTCTAAGTTTTCGAGTCTAATCTATTCAAATTGAAGATAATTTCATTCGTAACAAATATTTCGATGGTATCAGTTTGCATGATATTGAATTATCATTTTACATCAATCTTAAAATACCATGGAACTTTAATAAATAGACAAGCAAAAGGAAAAAGGTCCAAATGATGCAAAATGATGCAGCTAGAATTATCGGACGAAAGTCAGGTTACTCTTAGAGTATCTCCAACGTTGAGCGCAAAAGTGGTGCAACTGCACCATTTTGATGCAGCTACAGTAAATCCATTTTAAGTTTTTTTAATAACATCTCATTTTTAAACTATTTCTCATACTTCATAAATAGCACCCAACTTTTAAATTTTTTATTACATTTTAATCCACATAAATATATTTTGTTATTTAAAATATTACACGAACAATATATTTTTATTTAATAATATAATAAAATTTAAATTTATATCTATTTGCGTATTTCGTAAAATTAAATTAAAAAATTAGTTATATTATATTTTTTATTTAGTAATAGTCTAGATGATAAAAAAATAATTAAAATAAATAAAATTATATATAATTGAATAAAAAAACAACAAAAATAGGACTTAATTGTACTTTTTTTTAAAGTTTAGGGACCTAAGTACGAGGACTTAATTGTAACTAACTGAAAATAATAGGATCAAATTATAACAAAAAAAAAGGAATCACCCACTCTAAAATGGCTTGGGAATTGGCGCTCCATTGGAGCACCAATATGGTGCTCCATCGGAGATGCGCTAAATGCGTAAGATGAATTCTATCCAGCCCGAGAGATTTTTAGGATGGTAAAAAAATAAAATAAAAAAAATACTTAGAGAAATAATTCAAACTCATTTCTTTCAATATAAATCACATGGTGCTTGAATTATACACCTATGCCTATCATCCGTGCATCTATTAATTCTACATGCAACATTTCCTTGAGGAATTGTTTTCTATAGTTAAAGTGGTTGCTCAAATAATTGAATAAATAACCATAGATTGTACCTAATCAAACAGCAAAGCATAAAAAAGCACAAGAAGAAATTAATAATTTTAAACTTTGCATGCAGTCTTTGTGAGTTAATTTCATAAATTTACATGATTCCCAAAAATTGTTAACTTCATAATTTTCACAAATAAAAACTAACTTTTGTCCATAGCATTCATTGGTCTGCAAAGTCTGTTGAGAAATAATGTTTTCTCTCACTTGACCACTCGTTCATGATGGGAAATACTACGTATTCTTTACAACCACCAATTTAATTTCCAGTTGTCAAAAAATTGGAAGCAAGAAATAGAAACTACAAAAAATTCAAAATTGTATGTTTAAGCTAAAATATCGGACCGGATGAAATGAGAGCAGTTGAGAAGCTCAATTGTGAGGATTTCTTCTTCAATAAGATCGCCAGCAATGGTGATTTTCAGTTTACATCCTTTTTCTCCTCTTCTGCAGTCTCTCTCTCCTGAGAAAAAAGGCTTTATCTATCTTTTCTTTCTCCTCAGAACTGGTATTTATACAGTATTTTCAGGAGGTATAATTTTTTATTACTTCCTTTTTATTATGTGGATTTAAGGGGCTGTCTAATGGGGTGACCAACGAGCCGAGTTGAATCGGCTCCAAAATAGCTGGACTCAAGCTTGAACAAATTCGAGCTTGAGTCGAGCCTAATGAGCTGAGCTTGATACAAAAAAATGTCTGTTCGAAGGCTCGTGAGCATAAATATAACATAACATTATATTTATTACTTTATTAATATATATAATATCTTATAATATTATATATGTAGAAATAATGATATATTTAATATTTATCATGATTATATTTAATAATATATATATTAATAAAAAAATTATTTTTTATCAGCTCGAGCTCTAGTAAGTTCAAGCTCGAGCTCATTTTTTTAAACTCGTCGAACTCGAGCAGAGAAATTTGGTCAGGCTCAGCTCGAGCTCGGCTCATGACTAGTCAAATGGGTCGTAGTTGATTCTAAAAAATTGGCGCTTTTTTTGTGGTAAAAAATTGGCCTACAAAAGAAGTAAAATTTAGCAAAGTAGGCTTAATTAATTGGAACAAAGTCCAACGATTTTGGGTCGACTCATTAAACACTCAACACCACTCCTATGAGGAATCCCGATGAGTAATATTCACTATTCACTGAATCACTGTTAAATATTCACAAGCACATCTTTCACCTCCGAATCAAATCATCAATGGCTAACTCTAACAATGGCAATCATCATCATCATCATCATCATCATCTTCACGATAAGCCTTATGGCCTAATAAGGACTCGTCGTTTCGCAAGATTCGGGAACAGGACTATGGCTGACTTTAGAATAAAACTCCCCTCAACTCCAAACACACAAACAAATGCTCCAAGGATTGTGCAGATTGGCAGTGCTGACCTTGATAAGCAGATTCCAAGGCCGTTTGAGCTCGAACATGCTCGAGCGATAAGACAGATGTTGGGAAGTGATCGAGTGCTAAAGATGAAGCTGATTGTGTTGTGGAACTCAGAGTCATATTCCACCAAATATAGAAATAACGAGGGAAATATTGTACTAGAAAACCACACTAGATTTAATTCCCAGGAAAGATTGGAGGCGTCACAACGGTCGCGCTTAAAACCCAATCTCCTCGACAGAATTAACTAGACGTATTTAATAACACAATATAGCACTACAACTATAACTAACAATGACTACTTGAAGAATAGCACAAAATAAAGAACACCAAATATAACGAGGTTCGGCTAGTTTAGCCTACGTCCTCGGACCCCACCAAAATATTTCACTACACAAAAGAGAGGACCAAAAGTGAAATATACAAAACTATAGAGGAGGAAAGAAGAATAGCCAAAGATGAGAAGCTAAGGGATATCAAACAACTAAAGGGTGGATCCCCTTTTATAGGAAAAGGGATGGCCCTTTACAAAATTCTTCCTATGTGGGACAAATTGTTCTTTCATTATCAAAGGGAAATGAGCCATTTCTTCACCACAATTCAACAAATCTCCACCTTGGCGAATTTCCAAAATCTTCAATCTCCTTGTCAAACGGGGTCACAAAAAACAATCTTCAAATTTTCCAATGTTCCTTTCCAGGATCATGCATATACCTGCTCACAACCCCCACTGCTTGGGAAATATCAGGCCTCGTACACACCATAGCATACATCAAGCTACCAACAACATTTGCATACGGTACTTTTGACATGTATTCCCGTTCTGCATCAGATTTCGGTGACAAAGCGGCGCTAAGCTTAAACTGAGGAGCAAACAGAGTACTAACTGGTTTTGACTTTTCATCAATGCCAAAACGCCTCAACATCCTACTCAGATATTGTTTCTAAGTCAAACAAAGCCTCCTCAATTTTCTATCTCTGAAAATCTCCATGCCGAGAATTTTCTTCGCCTCACCTAGATCCTTCATCTCAAACTTCCTTTTCAAATGAGTCTTCAACTTCTCAATTTCAATTAGACTCGAGGAGACAATCAACATATCATCAACATACAGAAGAAGATATATGAAGGATCCATCTTGTAGTTTGTGCAAATACACACAATGATCGTATTTGCTTCTTGTGTACCCAATTCCCATTATAAACTTGTCAAATCGCTTGTACCACTGCCTCGGAGATTGCTTCAATCCGTACAACGATTTTTGAAGTTTACAAACCAAATTTTCATTTTCAGCAACTTTGAATCCCTCTGGCTGAGTCATATAGATTTCCTCTTCCAAGTTTCCATGTAAAAATGCAGTTTTTACATCCAACTGAACTAGTTCAAAATCCAACTGTGCTACCAAAGCCAACAAAATTCTAATGGAGGAGTGTTTTACAACTGGAGAAAACACCTCATTATAATCAATGCCCTCCTTCTGAGCGTAACCTTTGGCCACCAATCTGGCTTTGTAGAGAACATCACCTTGACTAGGAAATCCATCTTTCTTTGCAAATACCCATTTGCATCCAATTGCCTCCTTTCCCTTCGGGAGACTGGCCAGTTCCCTTGTTTGATTCTTATGAAGGGACTGCATTTCTTCACTCATGGCAATCCTCCACTTATCTTTCTCTGGTCCTTTGACTGCTTCAATATAAGTGGTAGGAACATCATCAGCGGCAATTGCAGATGCACAAGCCACCATATCATCAAAGCGAGCAGGCTTTCTGATTGTCCTCTCTGGCTTGCTAGTTGCAATTGATTCAAGTTGCTGTGGAAGTTCTTGGGGTTGAACTTCCTCTTCTTCAAAATCTCCTTCTACCGTAGGAGAATGATCAATAGTTTCTTGATCTGCTGGGACAACAAACTTTTCAAACTCCACCTGTTTGGGAGTACCATCCTGCTGTTCTGCATTCACCTTTTCCAACACGGTAGATTCATCAAAGGTGACATCACTGCTAAAGATTATTTTCTTTGTTTCTGGACACCAAAGGCGATAGCCTTTTATACTAGAGGTGATCCCCATGAACACAGCTTTCTTTGCTCTAGGATCCAACTTTGATTCCTTAACATGATAATATGCAGCGGAACCAAACACATGTAAGGAATCATAATCAGCAGCAGGCTTTCCAAACCATTTCTCCAATGGTGTTTTTCCATCAATAGCAGTAGATGGTAGACGATTAACGAGATGACACGCATATGTCACAGCCTCAGCCCAAAATTCTTTACCCAACCCAGCATTGGATAACAAACACCGAACTTTCTCCAGCAAAGTCCGATTCATGCGTTCTGCCACTCCGTTCTGTTGTGGTGTATGTCTGACAGTGAAGTGTCCGACAATGCCTTCATCCTCACAAAATTTCTGAAATGGACCACTCCTAAATTCTCCACCATTGTCTGTACGGAGACGATTGACCTTTTTATCAGTCTGAGTTTCCACCATCTTTTTCCATTTGAGGAATACCTCAAACACTTCATCCTTTGTCTTCATCGTATACACCCAAACTCTCCGGAAAAAAACATCAACAAAGGTTACAAACTAGTGCTTCCCTCCCAAAGAACTCATTTTTTGAGGGACCCACACATCCGAATGAACATAATCCAAGATACCATCAGTATTATGGATTGCTGTTCCAAATTTAACCCTTGTCTGTTTCCCACGAACACAAAGTTCACAAAACTCCAATTTGGAGTATTTCACTCCTTTTGTTTTGTGAACGACCTCTGATGAACAAAACTTCTGCATCTCCGCCTGAACAAACTTGCTTGTCCTTCTCAGTTCATAACTATATAGGGCAGCACAAACTTCGCTAAGAGATACAGCAGCAGCCTTCCCGTGAAGTAGAGTGGTTTCAAGAAACTCAAACTCCTCAGGAAGGGATCCCAGCAACATCAGAGCCAAATCCTTCTCATCCAAATTTCCGTTCTTTTTCCTCTATATCATTTGGTTTTTTTTCTTCAATAGCTAAGTATAGACCTTGTTGAAAGAGTGCGTCTACAATTTCGCTTTGCCACATACCAAAATGGCCAGTGCCATCAAAAGGTTCCACTGCCAATCGCGTATTCGCCACAGTGGTTCTCGCCAAAATGGACGACGACGATGCTTTTGAGCTGCCTTCCATTTTTAGTTACAAATTATTCTTCAATAGCCCTCCAAATGCGAAAGCCAAATAGCCCGAGAAAACTTTTCTGATGTGGAAGATCAGATTAAACTGCGACCACAGAGCATACTCAGAATACCCGAGCTCTGATACCACTTGTTGTGGAACTCAGAGTCATATTCCACCAAATATAGAAATAGCGAGGGAAATATTGTACTAGAAAACCACACTAGATTTAATTCCCAGGAAAGATTGGACGCGTCACAACGGTCGCGCTTAAAACCCAATCTCCTCGACAGAATTAACTAGACGTATTTAATAGCACAATATAGCACTACAACTATAACTAACAATGGCTACTTGAAGAATAGCACAAAATAAAGAACACCAAATATAACGAGGTTCGGCTAGTTTAGCCTACGTCCTCGGACCCCACCAAAATATTTCACTACACAAAAGAGAGGACCAAAAGTGAAATACACAAAACTATAGAGGAGGAAAGAAGAATAGCCAAAGATGAGAGGCTAAGGGATATCAAACAACTAAAGGGTGGATCCCCTTTTATAGGAAAAGGGATGACCCTTTACAAAATTCTTCCTATGTGGGACAAATTGTTCTTTCATTATCAAAGGGAGATGAGCCATTTTTTCACCACAATTCAACAGATTGAACTGATGCATAAGCAGGACGGAATAATTGGCCAAGTTGGTCAATATCTGACAAGCATATTGGCATGGTCTGAGCTACACTTTGTCAAACTCATCTATGATGGGCTTTTTCTACCGAATTCACCAGTCCTACGCGATGCTCGAATCCGGTATGAAGTTAAGAGATTCTGTGAAGCCTACTCTGTCATATAATGAAGCATGAGAATCCTCAATTTTTTTGATGCCTGGAATAGACCATATTTATCTGGAGAGGTCCCACTTTCCTATTCTAGCTGGTGTAGCTTGGAGGATTAAGATGAGTAGTCAAGGTGCAGGAACTCAATTCGCAGCCTCGGCTGATCTCATGACCGGGCTGGTTGACGATTTGTACAAGATTCATGTTGCTAGCTGCAGAGACAGGACAATGGCTGGCAAAAGGTTGAAGATTTGCCATTGATTTGTTGACTCATGGGTTTGGCTCTCAGCAATACGAATGGCTCCAAGACAGCTTTGCTATCAGATGTTTGTTTGGCACTTCTGCAGCTCCCACATTTTCCCCTCCACACTATTTTGAGACAAAAGACGAAGTGGGAAAAACACGAACTTTTGAGTTCTTGTTGATGAAGGGGTTGTTGCAAACAATCCAGTGAGTATATATTTTTAAGATTTCCCCTATAAGTTTCTATTTGCCCCCTGGATACACAATCCTAGCTCTATCCCTGCATATGCATAAGGTGTTAGCAACTAATGTTTTGAGAGGTTGTTGCGCTGATCATCTCAGTCAATAGCCCAATCGGGTTGGCAAAATTGAGCTTTGTTTTGTCATAAAAGATGAATTAGTTTTCGGTTATAGGAGGATGAAAACAGGGACGGATTTACGGGGGGCCTGGGGGGCCCCGGCCCCCCCGAGATTTAAAATTTTTTCTACACGATACATGTAATTTTATAATATGGCCCCCCCAAAGAATATTAAATGAATCTTGCATGTGTAGAACAAATAATAGGCTTGGTGGAGTTGGTGAAAGGCTTGGGTATGGTGTTTTGCTTAGGCGAGATTTTGGGGAGGGAAGGGGTTCGAATCCTTGCACCATCATTAAACACTTCTTATTTTTTAAAGGTATTTAATATTCTTGTTTTTGGGTATGGATATTCACACTTCACCTAATTTTATATTTTCATTCTTTTACTAATGTTTTGCTTAATTTATTTGATGAACAAATAAGCATTTTCATTATTATTTAGAGTATTTGAATGACTTTTTATTAAAATAATAATAAAACTTTTAAAATATTATTAATAAAAAAAATTTACAACTGGAGACGGAAGGTTTTCATCACTTTCTTTATTATTTTTATTTTGGTTCGAATCCGTGAATTTTATATTTGCACCATCATTATTCAACACTTTTTTACTTTTTTAAAGACATCGCAAGGTGGTAAAAAATATAATTTTAATATTTTAAAAACCTTTAATATTATTTTAATAAAAAAGCTATTCACACTAGTCAGTGTGGAAAGGTAACAAGTATTGTTTAATAAATGTATTGATAAAAGAATATATTAAGTGTATTCTTGTTTAATTAAAATTAGTTACCATTAAAAAACAAAAATAGAATTGTTATTCTTTTTCAACTTCTCTTCTACACTTGTTAGGAATTAGGATTAGTAACAAATATTTTTCTTTTGAACTTGTCTTCTAAACTTATTAGGATTAGAATTAACAAATACTTTTCCTAAAATCTATAGAAACTATAAAGAAAATGTTGATTATCATTCAATTATTTAAAGTTTATTCATCACAAGGTACAAACTAATTATGTTATATTACTTTATAATGTTTTGAGAATGTGTAATAATATTTGTTGAAATTTTTTGGTCGCTTAAACTTGGTATCATTCGAATATTTAAAATTTAACCACCACAAGATACAAATTGATTATAATATTTTGATAAGATTTTTGAAGAATTGGTTGTATATTCCGAAACTAATAAATTTACTGAAAGTTAGTTTTATTTTTCTTTTCTCTTTGTTATTTTACTTTTCTATTAAAACAAAAATAAGTTTGACTATATACTTATAATTGAATATTAAATAACTATTTTTTTGTTATTGGTACTTCGGCCCCCCCAACTCCTAATTCCTGGATCCGTCCCTGGGCCTGATCAAGTGTATTGATGAATGATTTCAAATCACTTTGCACTCTGTTAGGATATGCAACAGCTATGACCAACCATGGACATTCTTTAGTATGACAAAACCTAAGAACTTTCATAATCATGCACATATAGATCATACACATAACTTCATAGATCATACTCATAGTCTATTCCATAATTTCTAATTACCAAAAGAAATTGCTATTAAAGTATAGAAACTCTAACCTGATTATTGCAAATTACCCTCTGTGTTAATTCGAAAATGCTAAAAAAAATCCATGTGTTAAATCAATATGCAAAACCCTGCATGGACCCCTTTTTCGTTAGAAAATTGATCAAAATAAAGCCCTTAACACATCCCTATACTTTTGGTTTGCAGTGAATTTCAACCCTATGGACGGTGCAAAGGTATAGAGATACTTTAAAGGCTAAAATTCGATCAAATTTTTCTCGGGGAAGGGGGTCCGTGCAGGGTTTACACCGACACAGGGGGATTTTTGCATATTAATTTAACACAATTTTTTTTTTTAGCATTTTCGAATTAACACATACAGATAATTTGCAATAATCCCAATTCTAACACACACGTTGGGTTAGACCTAAAATTTCATAAGTTTTGGGGCCCCATGCATGTCGTATGGTTAGATAAAGACATTATTGGTTATTAATGGGTTATGGAATTTGAAAGGTGGAATACTATTTTTGAGTCCATTTTCCTCCAAACGTGGTATACACGTTTGATGGTACGTTTTGTAATTGAGACGGCGGAAAACGCGTTTCTCGATTTTACTGACCTATAAAAGATTATCAATCATGACCTGTAATGTTTTGCTAATTTTTTCAATTTTAAGTTTAATTAAAGAATTGAATAAAAAATTATTATACTTATACCAATAGAAAGTTTTAATATTCTCACGTTTTTAATACATCATCATTATTAATTGTTTAGTAACACATACTAAGAAAGTAGGGAGAACTTACATGTTACATGTTGATAAAACTCATTACCACTAATATTTTTGTACTCTCAATTTTGCCATAGAATTAGGTCTCATTAGCTTAATATTCTAACTCAACACTTCAATATCATTAAAAAGAATTTTTTTTATGTAATGTGCACGATATTCTTGTATTAGGCAAGGTATTTGTTACAATTGTAACTTTAAGTATGTATTTACACGGCTATTAGTCCACTTAATAGAATCACATAATTATCTTGAACTTTTCACATAGATTGGAAGGAAAATGATATGCAAAATGAACCCTCCACGTAATTATCTTGAACCTTTCACACTTCTTTGATTTTTCAGTCAACTTTGTTAGTTTCAATCTCCATTCTCCATTTTCAATTGAATTTTAACTAAGTCGGCAAATGAGCCAAACTCATTTTAGTCTTTAGTGGGACTATGCTTACACAGATGTCACGTCCTCATTATATGACTAAATATGATTAATCCTATAGCGTGTCTACTAATTGAGCGATATAAAATTCGTACGATGTATTATGAACCAAAACTAATTAATACACGATGTTCATAACTATGTGGCATTATCAATATAAATAAAGTAATCATGGTGATTCTATCATGGTTTTCTTTAAATGTGATAGATCAACAATATTCTTAACAATAATATTATGTTACCATTCACAATTCTTAGCAAAGAAATGTTATATATATTATCCAATATGAGTTCAAAATATCCAAGTTACAGTTACAAGATATCCCTCAATCGACTATCAATGGACTCAGAGGAAAGAATATAGAATTTTTGCTTAAAAGTTATACAATGACCTAAAATTGTATTTATATGTAGTTGTCATCGGATCCTAGGAGATCATGACACGTGTAATGATCCAAGCGGGTCACGTGCTCCTATTTAATTGAGCATGTGATACTTCGGGTTGAACTCGTCAAGTTGGGGTCGGGTGATCCGACCCGACTTCTAAGGTGGAGTCTGTATCTGGTTAATGTGTAATGGGGTCCGTCGGGATTATTTTGATCTTTTATCAAAGTGATATTTTATCCCACATCAAAATGAAAAAAAATATTATTTAGAGTGAAAATAGTAGTAATTGTCCGACAGATGGTTTACCATTACAAAAAAAATTATTTAACCAAAGTCGACTTAACGCCAACTAAATTATTATAATCCATATAGTATCAAATAAGTCATAATCGCCAGTGAATAAATTATTATAAATTGGCTATTGGGAAAAGGATCATTCTTATGCATTATTAACGGCCAATGTGAAACCTCTTGAGATCCCTTAGGTACGTAACTTCAAATATTTCACTGTACAAACTTGTTACATTTCAACTCAGCCACCTACCATTTACCAATGATAAGACCATAATGCTTCGAGTAATAATTAATAATTATGATATTCCAATTTCCAATATAATCATCACAATATTCAGGGCTGTTCTATGCTGAGTCTCGGCTCAGCTCAGCTCTTGGATTCCCCCAATATGAGGGGGTCATTTAGCAATTTAACCCCCTCATGTGGGGGATCCAACGGCTATCAATCTCGGCCCAACATAGAATTTCCCCAATATTCATGATGGTGATGATTCAAGAATTGTACGAACTACCCATGATGCTAAACTTCCCAATTCTCACATTGACAGATTTTGTGGGATAATAATGGGCATTTTCAGACGCGACATAAATGCATTAAAAATTGGTCCCATGAATTCATCTTACACTTGCAACTATTGAAAGTTCAATGAAAGAAATAGAACATTGACCCAACAAATCGGGTTATTTTATGTTGGGCCGAGACCGTTTCCACCCTTAGATCTCCCAATAGGGGGGGGGGGGGGGGGTCATTTACTACATTAACCCCTCCACCCCCTTAATGGGGGATCCAAAGGTAGAAACTGGGCCGAGACCAGCATAGGATTTTCCCAACAAATCAGATCCTGTGTTTCGTATAGTGTTATATCTTACAGTTTATTGTTTACTATAGTCTATAAATATGTAAGATGCGTATAACTTTTCTTTATTAAATAACATACTTATACATATAATATGTGTATATAATAAAATATGAGATAAAACATCAATTTACCCAGAACGGAACTCTGGACACTCTGGTGGCACACTATTACTATAAATAGAGTGGGTTTTCACATAAGCTGGAGCATTCTCCTTTTCCCTCTCAATTCTTTATATAGAGAACTCTTGCGAATCGGATTATACTTCTTTTCATCACATAACCAAAAAACAAAAAAGATTAATGGAGAAAAGGGCTCTCATATTTGCAATTAATTTGCTAGTAACTCTCCAGCTTCTACTATTTCCAGTCTCCACAGCTCAAACGAAAGGAAGATTGGTGACAATCTTGAGTATTGATGGAGGTGGCATTAGAGGAATCATCCCTGGCAGAATTCTAGCCAACCTTGAATCCAAACTCCAGGTCAAATATATTTCTCGACGTTTTATTATATGTATATATAGGGACAAATCCAGGATTAAATTGTTGAGGGGGGGGGGGGGTGGGTTTCCGAGTTACCTTCGCTTTTTTTTTTCTTTTTCATATAGATATCAAAGTTATTTCAGTTTTAATAGATAAATAAAATAAAAATTATTTCATGTAATATAAAATATTCTTCAATAAAATTTATAGTAATTTCAAAAAGTATAAGCGTGCGGTTATTAAGAAAGTTTATCGATAGTGTACATGACATTTTTGAGTCTATTTATCATATTAAACAAGTAAAATACATAAAATGATTATTAAACTCTAGTTTTTATCTTATTAATACTCATATTAAACTACTTTATTAGTGTTTTGCGATCTTTTTCCTTTTAAAAATTATTTCTTATAAGTTTTAAGAAAAGTGATGGTTAATATTTCGTATTCTTCTTGCCAAATTCTTGTTGACAACTCAAATTCTCTTTTGCTAATTGTTATATTAAATTATTAATTAAAAAGTAAAACAAGTAATTTAACTAAGAGAGAAAAAAAATGGGCACAATTGAAATCTGCAGGGTTTGAACTCTCAAACTCAAGAATTTGCTTGGAGCAACTTTCAAGCTCTTGCCCTCACCAACTCAGCTAAAATAGTTATTTGTTCAAATTTGAAACCTTAACATAATATTGTGAGTGCCATATCCTAAAAACATATACTCGTCCACGCAGAAATTTTCAAGTCTCCCCCGGCCCCCACTAAATCCGCCCTAATAAATAATATATATATATATATATATATATATCCTGACCATTCTGATTAAATGTTAAACAGGAATTAGATGGTCCGAATGCAAGAATTGCGGATTATTTTGATGTAATAGCAGGAACAAGTACGGGTGGTCTAATTACAGCTATGTTGACTGCTCCTGGTAAAGATAATCGCCCTTTATTCACTGCGGAGAATATTACTAGTTTCTACTTACAACACTGCCCACAAATCTTCCCAAACAATAGGTAAAATCCGTACTTTTTTCTTTTTTCGCATTTTTATTTATTCTTGGCTACAATAATGGTTACTTGATTTAATTATTTATATACGTGCATGTTTACATATATCAGGAGAAATAGCTTCGCCGACAGGATTACAAATCTTTTGGACGGGCCAAAGTATGATGGGGAGTACCTGAAAACATTGGTTAAGGGATTATTAAACAATCTAACCATGAGCAACACCTTAACTAATGTGGTGATTCCTACATTTGATATCAAGAGACTTCAACCTATTATCTTCACCACAAAAGATGTAATTAAATAATCCATTGTCCATAATTAATATTTTTTACTATTGCGAATGAGAGATATTGAATTTTTTTGGTTTTAATATTTGGATTAGGGAAAAACAAATGTTTCCAAGAATGCTTTGCTATCAGATGTTTGTTTGAGCACTTCTGCAGCTCCTACATTTTTCCCTCCACACTATTTCGAGACGAAAGACGAAGTGGGAAAAACGCGAACCTTTGATCTTATTGATGGAGGAGTTGCTGCAAACAATCCAGTGAGTATTATCTTGTTTACCATGCATATGCATAAGGTGTTATATAAACAATGTTTTGAGAGGTGATTGCTACGCTGATAGCCTCACTCATTCGCCCAAACCGATTGGGAAAATTGAGTCTTGTTTTGTCATCAAGACCGAATTAGTTTTAGGCTAGGGAGGATGAAAAAGTTATGGTTGTGAAGTTGCATGATCGTGACCGTTTAATCTGAATTCTAAATTGTATTATCGCAGACTCTAATGGCGATAACACACATTTCCAACCAAATCCTGCTGAGAAAGTTTGAACTAACTGACATGGAACCAATGGATAGCAACAGGATGTTAGTGTTGTCGTTGGGCACCGGCTTAGCCCAACTCGAAGAGAAGTATAATGCAAAAGAGGCCGCCAGATGGGGCTTGCTCGGTTGGGTTTACAACAAAGGAGCCTCCCCATTGACCGACATTTTTTGGGACGCCAGCTCAGACATGGTGGATATTCATGTCTCGACCATGTTCCAATCCTTGCGTAATGAACAAAATTACCTTCGTATTCAGGTATACAAAGTTAATGGTATTACATCATTAGTTTCAAGCACGATGTTATTTTGAAAAATAAAATAAAATAAATTTCTACTTCACAAAATATAACCTTGGCTATGTTTGGTTATGTTTTGGGATGGTATTTTGGTGACAATTATTGGCGAGAAATTTATGGGGACACGTGCATGTTTGATGAGATTGTGTTTGATTTTATTTTAGGAGTTGGTTTTTGGGTGTGTTTTTTGATGAGATAATGTTTGGTTTTGTTTCCAGAGGGAACAAAAGTTACTTAGCAGTCAAATCCTGAAATTTTTGTCCGTTAGAGAGGAGAGAGAAGAGAGAGAGCACATAGAGAGGAGTGTAGGGACAAAGTAGGTGTAGAAAAATGGAAAATAATTATTATGTTTTTTTTGGACCAAAAAAGTAGTGTGTTTTTTACCAAATATTTTGTGAACCAAACATGGTTTGGTGAGAATTTTGGACCAAACATGGTATGGAAACATAACCAAACATTGCCCTTATTTTTGGAAAAAGAAAATGAAAGTATATTGATAACTGTTAGGAAAATGTTATAGGTAACTATTTTTATACAAGTTTTTAATGTTTTTTTTAATTTCTATAAAAAGGAGGATAGGTTGAGTGGGGCTGCATCATCTCTCGATATTTCAACCACGAAAAATATGGAGTCACTTGTACAACTAGGTGATGGTCTGCTGAAGAAGTCGGTTTCAAGAGTGAATCTGGAGACAGGCAGACCAGAACCGGTTCAAGGTGAAGGCACTAATGAAGAAGCTCTGACTCGATTTGCTAAACTCCTCTCTGATGAAAGAAAGTTTCGGCAAGTTAGTTAAAAATATCATATATAGGATCGAGGAGCACCGGAATATTACTAGTTAGAAAGAAAGAATTATCTATTTCTATAATAAAAGTACGAGTTGATTTTTTTACATTTTTGATGTACCTAAAATATCCCTATAGAATTTAACTTTTTAATGGTAAAAGGTCAATAACAAATAGTAAGTATCTACAACAATAAAAAGTGTAATTACATTAGAACTCTATATGAAATTAAATATAGATGTAGAATTATTAAAAATTACTCCTATTTATTTATTCATTCATTTAAAGAAGAAAGAAAAAAAAAAGTTTGATATATACACATGTATATGCACGGTCATCATGAGTCCAAATAACTAATGACTTCCCATTAATTTTCATTCAAACAAAGTAATATTTAACAATTAAAGATTTTTTCTTACTTAATAAGCAATAATCACTAATTGTGACATTGAACAGTTGCTATAAAAATCAGGGCTTCCGTTCCTCTTTGTGTTGGTCTTGCAAAATGCACAAACTCATACATAGAAAATAATCAAATTTAAGAATACGTAAGGACAATAAATTCATTATAAATAAAGAAGAATACTAAAAAAAAAAACTTAATATGCTTTTCTTCAAATTCTTCTATAAGTGAAACACCAACAGTGTATAAGCAAAATTTCAAAACAAAGAATGTACACTATGTCGTTAAGCATAGGTATAATACAATGCCGAATATCCAATGGTTGGAAGTAAATGTATAAATTTGATCTAAAACAATATGAAAGATGATCAATAAATTAGCTAAAAATTTATATTATATCATTTACACTATAGGTGTTTGGCTAAACTTATTAGGAAGAGCTTATAAGTTCTTAGTGCTTATAAAATATTTTTGAAGCTTATACATATTTTATTTTAAAAATAAGTTGTTAAAGTTTGGGTAAAATAAGTTTCAACAACTTATAAAGTGTGATTATGTTTGGTAAAAATAAGTCTTATAAGCTCTTTTGTATTGTACCACGATCAAAAACTATATATCATTATAAGGGTATAATTCTTGAAGTTTTTAAGTATCTAGAATAATAAACATCATATTGTAGCATATGGTGCATACTCACACAGGGACAATAAATATTAACATATACTAAATTTATTATTTTTTATGTTATTATTATTACATAAAAATTGGTATGTTCATTTTTATTACTTCAAACATAACATGACATTAAAGTTGAAAATCTTATATGGCAATCACAAATATAATATAGAGCAAAGCACACTTTGTACCCCTGAACTATTCACTTTGTTGCATTTAAGTCCTTGAACTATCAAACTTAATAAAATGGTCCCTAAACTATCAAAAGTAACAAAATAGTCCCTCGATTTGACGATCCGTGATATGGTAAAAATCCCTTAAAATAAACTTTAATAACTAAAGAATCCATGACAATAATTTTCAATAAAAAAACCACTTCGCAAACTGTTCATTCCAAAAAATCAAATGTAGAGTTAGTAAATTTATGGACTTAATTGCTCTTAGCCTTCTAGATTAAAATCAACCAATTGTAGTTGTATATAGAGATTTGTTTATTTAGAAAGTTTAAATTGATAACTAATACTAATACTGATTTTAATTTTAATAAAATATTAAAACTACAATTTTAAATTAAAATAAATTATATTATATACTAAATTATTTAATATTAAAAGAAAATCTATATTATACTATTTATTAATTTGAAAATTTTAAACAAAAGGATACTTATAAAATAAATTTCTTGATCATTTCTTAAGTTAATATATGAAGGGTAATTTGTCCAATTACTTAATAAATAAAGGTAATAAAAATTACTTGATCAGTTCTAAATTACCCTTCATTTATAAAGTTAAGAATTGACCAAGTAATTCTTTTATCGGAATTTTTTTTCTAATTTTTTTAAATTGATAAAATAGTATAATGTGAATTTTATTTCTGAATATTAAGTACTTTAGATACCTTATATGATTTATTTTATTTTTCATATGGTAATTATTTAAAATACATTTTTAATTTTTTTATGAGAAAATTAAAAAAATTGAAAATTTAAAGTTATAATCATAATTAGTATCAATTATCGATATAAAATTTCTATATAAATAAATTTCTAAGTAAATCTACAATTAATTAGTTCTTACTCTAGAAGGTTGAACATAAATTTATTAACCCTAAATGTTGGATTTTTTGAAAAGAAAATTTGGTGATATGAGTTTTTTGGATTGAAAAATATTATCATGATTTTTTTTTGGTATAAAGTTTATTTTAAGGGGTTTTTAGTAAATTTTCCTTAAGAAATTAGTAAAAAATGGGTATATTATTTTCTGCACAAAAATTAGTAGAAAACGATAGCCGAATGGTTAAAAAGTAACAGTATTTTAAGTACATAAAACACACATTTTATTGAAAGCAAACCAACGGGGGTTGGTACGAGTGGTAAGCAGCTCGATTCCGCTTAAGCAAGGTCTCGGGTTTGAGACCTTGTGAATGCAGAAAACCTCCACTGGGAAACTCACCCACCACTGCCAGGTGTGCGACCCGGGTCGAATCCGGATGTAATCGGGACAAAAGCTCCGGTGAACCAGGTGGGCAACCAAAAAAAAAATAAAAATTGAAAGCAAGTTAGGACAAAATTGGCAAACTTTTTCAATGGCCGCATTGAAATGGTCAAAGTCAGTGCCATAACAGTAACATGTCACGGCTAGCCAAACGTCCATTAAGTCGAGGGACTATTTTGCTACGTTTGATAGTTCAGGGACCATTTGTTACCTTTGATAGTTCAATGGACTTAAATGCGACAAAGTGAATAGTTCAGGGATACAAAGTATATTTTACCCTAATATATAATTTCAAACTGTATTTTGAAAATTACTTTGTTTATTATTGTAAATATAAAATCATATTTACAGTATGAGGTACACATAATACGTATAAGCACACAATAAAAAGGTAATAAAAATGTGTAATCTAATTGGTATTAGTAATATATTTGTACTTTTATATGCAAGTGTGAAAGATATGGACTTTTTACTGATATTTGATATATTGTGTGTAAGAATGAAATATTTAAAAAGTAGTGAGGGCATATAAATTCTTTTATCTCATATATATATATATATATATAATATTTGATAGAAATGTGTGAGAAAGAATGAAATAGTTAACAATTATTGACAATATATGTGTGTGTGTATATATATATATAGAATCAAAATATTTAACAATTATTGACAATATATGTATATATATATATATATATTAATTATTAGATTTGTTTGGAATTATGAATTTCAAAGTTGATACTTTATTAATTGTTAGTACACTTGCATAACGGAATACATATGTTATCATGTTATGAATTGTCTGAAAATTTGTACTTCAACTTTGATATTTTGTTAACTATTTAGTACACTTTCATATGAGTTACATGTGTTTAATTATTGACTTAGTAACTTATACAAAAATTGAGATCAATACAAATAATTTTATTTTTAATAAACAATTTTCAATTGACGAATTTTTAATAAAGCATGATTAAAAATGAGTTGTGTATGATTTTTGAAAATAATATAAAATCTAAAAAATGAATAAAATAATTTCAAAATTGTTGGTATTCTTTTGTTTATGATTTTATTTCATTACAATTTTTTATCAATTAAAAAGAAAAAAAAGCAACACCAACAATCATATATTAAATGAGGGGAAAAAATAATTGAATATTCAAGAGAAAAATAAAAAAGAATCTCATGAAACAAATACTTAAAAAACAACATCACGACTCAACCAGGGTCAAATAAAAGAATTTATACAAGCTTAAAGTTATTATAGTTTATGTAATAAGATTTTACCTAATTAAATTATATTTAGGTTTTTCTGAATGTTCAATAATGTAGTTTATTTTAAATATTTTATTGACAATTTTGTATTGGTCGATGTAATTTATTCATTTGACTGTTTTTGAATATTTTAAATGTTTATTCAACCAATTATAATTTGCAATAATTTCAGAAGCTTATATGTCTTTGCAGATATATTTATGAAATTAAATCATAAGTCTTAGTTGAAAAATATTTATTTTAAATATCGCTAGCGCTTTGTTTTTTAAAAAATGCTAAGAATAGAATTCAAAAGTGATGATGATATAAGAATCATGTTAAGAAATGAAAAAGTATTCCTCAATATGTTATTAT
Organism: Buddleja alternifolia; assembly: GCA_019426215.1. Taxonomy (NCBI): domain Eukaryota; kingdom Viridiplantae; phylum Streptophyta; class Magnoliopsida; order Lamiales; family Scrophulariaceae; genus Buddleja; species Buddleja alternifolia. Next base: position 45,990,400 of record CM033393.1, read on the forward strand.
TGTTTCTCTATTGCGCATTAGCTTTAACATGCAACATATGTATTTTTTCACTTATCCTACACTTTTATCAACAAAATTTAGTTTTATAAATGAAAATAATACATTCAGCAGTAGTGAAGCAAACAAAAAGAAAATTACTATTTACGAAACCTGATTTCGCGAAGAGTGTACTTAGGTTTAAAATGAGACACATCGAATGATCTTGAAAAAAAAATGTGATGGTTGCTTTAGAAAATAGAGAAAACTAAAAAAGAATAAAAAAGAAACAAGAAAATTACACAATTTTTGAACCATAATGAAGGGACAACTATAAGTACACAAAGTATTAAAAGAGAGGAAAAAAGAAGAGCTTAATCCAAATAAAATAAACAAGAGAAGGAACAAATGAAACATGAAATTACACAATTATATAGGTTTCAATTTTCAACAAACTTATTCTTTTAATTAATTCAGTCTTTCATGATAAATATTTAATCATTCAAATAATTATAGTTTTTTAAATAATAATTCACTTAACTAAATTATTATTTTACAACATTTCTACATTAAACATTATTTACATATATAATTTATTTTAGGAAGAGCATATGATTCACGTGCAACACACGTATTGTTTACTAGTTGTATTAAAAGAAATACAATTTTTTTCAATCTTTATGTAGTTTCGGTCCAAAAATAAGAATTGATATTATTATATTGAGACCTCTATGCATCCATGATATTTAGATACTACCCCCTAAATGAGTAATATGAATTTTATCCCGGATTGAAAGATATTTACGGAAATAAGAAAAGAAGAAAGAAATTAAAGACACGTACGCTTAGAGAAAAGAATAAGGACTGGGTGATGCTCTGTGGGTTTTGACAGCCGTGTATGCCAGTCCACAAATAGAAACACGAAATTACTTATGGGATCACATCACTCGCATGGAGCCGCACATTTTAGGACCGTGGATCATTGCTGGGGATATGAATGTGGTCACAAACCAATCGGAGAAAATAGGGGGTGGTCCTGTGGATTATAGGAAATGCAAAACTTTTATGGAGTGTGTGGACAAATGCAAACTGATTGATCTACGGTTTGTGGGGTCACCATACACTTGGGCCAAAGGAGGGAATTCCCTACTTCAGCAACGTCTCGATCGAGCTGTTTGCAATGAGGCGTGGCGACTCGAGTTCCCCAATGCTACGGTTTACCACCTTCCAAGAATCTCCTCGGACCATTCACCTATCTTACTATCTCTCGATACCGTCGCACCCACATGGAAAAATAATGACTATTTTCTGTTTCAGACAGCCTGGTTCACTCATCCGACTTTTAAAGATATGATATCGAGTCATTGGGTTGAGAACAGACGGCTTGGATTACCAGCTCAAATCACTCACACACGGGAGGCGGCCTTTAACTGGAACTAAAATACTTTCGGGAACATTTTTCGGCGGAAAAAACAGCTAGTGGCACACATTGCAGAAATTCAGAGAGCCCAAAGCTCTTACTTTCGGTGGTCTCTTCAAAAATTGGAAATTAAGCTGCAGGCTCAGTATCAGGAAACGCTACGTCAAGAAGAGTTACTTTGGAAACAAAAAGTGAGAATTCACTGGCTGCAAGCAGGGGATTTGAATACGAGATTTTTCCATCTTTCAACCGTAACTAGACAGAACAAGGCCCCGATCAGAGCTCTCCAGCGGGATACAGGGGAATTGGAGACTGATGCTTCGGCCCTAAAATTGATGGCTGTTAATTTCTATCAAAATCTTTATGACTCGGGTCCAGAACCTAGACAGTACTCATACACTGAAGGGTTCCTGCAGCTACAGGGGCAACACATTGAGAGACTTACTGAGCCGGTATCTAAAGAGGAAAACAAACGTGCTCTGTGGGAGATGAGTCCTTCTAAGTCTCCAGGGCCCGATGGCATACAGCCGGTGTTCTATCAGAGATGTTGGGATATAGTTGGAGACAATGTCTTTCGCATGGTCCGTGAGGCTTTCCACACAGGTACCATCGATACTTCTCTCAATAAATCTCGCATTGTCTTAATTCCTAAGGAAAAACATCCTACCCATCTTTCCCAATTTCGTCCAATTAGTCTTACCAATGTATGTCTAAAAACTATCACTAAAACCATGACTAATAGGATTAGAACCTTTATACATGAGCTTATTCCTCAAACTTAAAGTAGCTTCATTAAAGGTAGGCAAACCATTGATAACGTGCTCATTACTCAAGAGGTTCTTCATGATATGCGTACTCGTAAAGGGAAAAAAGGTTTTTTTGTAGCAAAGATTGATTTCTAAAAAGCATTTGATAAGATTAAATGGACGTTCTTGGAAAATGTGTTATGTGAGCTCGGATTCCCTGACACTTGGGTCAAACTTATTATAACATTCACTACATCGGCTCAGCTTTCCCTGTTGTGGAATGGGGGAACCACCGAGTGGTTCATGCCGAAGCGAGGCCTAAGACAAGGGGATCCTATATCGACTTATCTGTTTGTTTTCTGTGTTCAGAAATTAGGGGCTCTTATTGATAAAGCAGCGCGGGAGACAACTTGGAAAGCAGTCCCCACATCTCGTTCGGGTCCACGCATCTCTCACTTGATGTTTGCGGATGGTCTCTTACTGTTTAGAGAAGCCACTAATCAGCAAGTGGTAGTGGTCATGAATACACTGAGATACTATTGTGATATGTCGGGATAGTCAGTTAATTGTCAAAAATCCCGTATTTTCTTCTCCAAAAATGTCACCGTTGTAGATAAACAACTCATTGGCTGACTGTCTTCTCTGGGACAAACGGAAAACTTGGGTCGATACCTTGGAATACCCCTCAACCACGGCCGATTTTTAAGAAAAGATTTCGAGTTCATCTTGGATCATGTTAAGAAAAAAATCCAAGGTTAGAAATGGAAACAACTAGCACTTGCAGGAAGAGCTACTTTGATGAAGTTGGTGACGGAATCCATCCCTGCGTATCATATGCAGACTCTCCGTCTACCAATAGGGCTTTGTGAGGCAAATGATAGGGCTAACCGGAAATTCCTGTGGGGCGGGTCGGATGCCGAATGAAAACTCCATCTCATTAACTGGGATACGGTGTGCCAACCTAAAGTGGAGGGTGGACTGGTTCTTCAAAAAATGAGGCTTACTAATATGGCGTTTCTAGGCAAACTGGGGTGGCAGATACTCAACGATGATCATAAACTGTGGGTCCAGGTCCTTAAACATAAATACCTTATGCGAAGGAGAGCTCGGCCTTGGAATACCACTTCTCAAAACTGGCGGAGTATCTTAGACTTGTTCCCCCTGGTGAGGTCCGATATCAAATGGATTCTTGAAGTTGGCAGCAAAATTCGGTTTTGGCAAGATGATTGGTTAGAATGAGGGAGCCTTAGCTCCCGCATTACCCATCACCTGGATCATGAAACTCGGGTTCGCATGGTTCAAAGCTACTGGATGACGGGAGTAGGTTGGGATTGGATTGCTTTGAATCAACTCCCATTGGAGGTGCAAGAAGTGTTGCGCAGTATTGATCTTGACGAGTTAGATGGGAATGAGGATACTCTGCGCTGGAAATTTGCTACGGATGGCCAGTACAGTGTTAAAAGTGCATATGGCGCATTAGCAAGGTCGAGCCCATGTACGGCTGAAAGAAAGAAATGGTCCACAATCTGGAAAATCAAAAGGGTTTATCGCAGTCATTTTTTTCTATGGCTTGTTCGACATGAGCGTGTCCTGACAAAATCTATGTTGAAAAATAGAAAAATAACGAATACTAACACTTGTGATGTTTGTGGCAGGTCGGAAGATACCAACCTGCACGCTCTAAGGGATTGTACTTGGGCGGAATCGGTGTGGAAAATGACAGTTCATCCAACTTACCACTCGAGATTTTTCTCGGGCACATGTAAAAGTTGGGTGGATTTGAATCTCTCTCACCAAGCCAACAGGTACGATTGGTGCGATAATTGGCCTATAGCATTTACTGAGATTATTTTTTTCATTTGGCAGGTTCGGAACGAACTAATCCATGGTGGTAGGAACGAGGTACCTACAATGGTACTAGATATGTTACGATCAAGAATTGACGGAACTATACATTCGACTTTCTTTGACCCGGATGTAATGCTTATACCATTGCACATGGGTTGGAAGAAGCCAAATCCCGGTTACTGCAAAGTAAATGTGGACGCGGCTCTGGCTCACACGGAGGACAACTCGGACCGACTGGTGGGGATCGGGGGTACCTTGAGGAATGAGCATGGTCACTGGCTTACCGGGTTTTCTGGGAAAACGGAAGCATGTTCTATTGTGGAGGCCGAAATGCGAGCCATTCTAGAGGGACTAGAGATGGCGTGGAATAACGGCGTTAAAAAGCTTACTCTCGAATCTGATTGCCGGGTTGCTATCCGAAGCATTGTGGACGTCTCCACAACACATCACTATTATGGTTTGTTAGGAAATTTCATGTTAGATGTTTTGATGATGACAAGATAGGATTTCATGTTAGACCCCAAATATAATGTAAGTTTCTGTTTTAATAGATCTATGTATAAGCGTTTGAAAGTATGTAATTTTTGATTAGGCTTGTAATTTTTATCTTTATAGATTTTAGACTAAGTATTAGATACCGAATCGCTAATAGAATTCTAGGTGAGTCTCTTAGAGAAGAAGTTGAAGATCAGCGTCTGAAGTCAACTGAAGATGAAGATTTGTTCTTAGCGACTGTCAAACGCTAAAGGACTATTTCAGGATTCATGGATCAAGCGCTCAAAGCACTTTAGCGATATGTATCAGATTCACTTGAATTAAATCGTCAAGTCATGAAGGACTTAAATGCAGTCATTTAACGGACATTTATTTCCAACGGGAAATAAATTCAAACGCATTAAATGTCTGATAAGAGCATTAAATATGATAAGCCAATATGACTTGTGGACAAGCCACCTTTTTGACTAAACTGTCAGAACTTCATAGTTTATAATTGTTCCCCGTCCAATCGGAACCAGCGAATTTTCAGGAATGTCAGAGAAAAGATAGAATCACGCGCTGCGTGATAGGCACGCTCCCACATGTGTCCAACGGACAGATCCCAAGATTTGCCTATAAATACCCTACCTTCAGCAAACCAAAAAAATAATAGAGATATATGTACATGCACAAGAAACTCTGCTGAAATTCTCGCCCAAAGAAAAATCTTAGAAACTCCATAGCCAAAATCTTTCAAGCTTTTTATATACATTCCAGACAGTCACAAATATCTCAAATCTCTTCTAAAGAAGAAACTTAAATTCTTACTGAGATATTCCAAGTTGTTTGATCTTTCCAAAAACAAACAAACCCTTGTGATAAAATCCTCAACCTTTCATCTGAGTGAGAAAGTTGTTGATACCCCTTACAGGCAGTATTTCTGAGTGAGAGAAGCTTGTAGAAGACGATCTTCATTGGTGCTGACGTTTATGTGATCAAGGAGCCCGAGATCATTTTCACCTATTTACTATCTTGTAGAAGATTTTATGTGATTCTTTGATAATCATATTAGTAAATTCCCTCCAAATAAAAAAGGAGAAGAAGGACGTAGATGAGATTACATCAACCAGTGAACCTTACAATTTCTTGTGTCATTTACTTTAATTATTGTCTTGTTTTACATTATATTATATTCTTTGAAAAAGACAAGCTAATCTACTAAGCGACTATTTAACCAAAACGAACGCTAAAGCTTTAAAATTATTTCCGGTGTGCTAACCCTGATTAAGTGATCTAAGCGTTACCCTACTTTGGTAAATTGCTAAAATCACTAAGTCTAAGTTATCTTTACTGAAGCTTCTGACCCAAGAGTTCAGTTGCCTAAGCGTTCTAACCTTTAAAAGTGATACGAAATTTTTGAAATCGAAAAAGACTTCAGGGTCTATTCAACCCCCCCCTCTAGACCATTTCGTATGCCACTTGGGACCACCATGGTTTGATTCAGAAAATACGTGATGTCTTACGTAGAGACTGGGAGGTCTCTATCAACTGCATATGGCGGGAAGCCAATCGAGCGGCAGACATGTTAGCCAAGTTAGGGATAAACACTCAGTTAGTGTATATGAATGCGCCTGAGGAGCGTATTCTCCACATTCTTGATGATGATAGTAGTGGGCGAACTTGGCCACATATTTTGACTAGTAGTCCGGGTTTGTCGGACTAACAAACATGAACCTTGTTGGGTAACACCCCCTCATGAATCAAAAAAAAAAAAAAAAAAAACTCATTTCATTTAATATAAATCACCTATGTCAGTCATTTGCGTGCATCTAAATGCAACATTTCCTCGAGAATTTTTTTCCTATAATAAAAAAGGGTTGCTCAATAATTGAATTAAAATACAATAGCTTGTACCCAACCAACCGGCAAAGCATAAAAAGTGCTCCAAGAATTTTTTTAATTATCCCTATACCATCTCTCTCTCCAATTAGATAATTGAACTTTTAATTAATTATTATTATGCGTAGGAAATTGGTATTAGTTAAAACTTGTATAATACACGTACGTATGTATAATTGAAAAATAATTCCATTTTCCATATGCATTCTGAACGTAATGAATAATACTCGTACTTTTGAGTTGTTTAGTACACATACTTTACGTATCTCATATTATACTTGACGGATAATACTCTAATTTAGGCCAATTTTTTTTTCAAACTTAAAAATTACCATTAACTTTTATAAGTACTAATTGAGTACTATACAATTAAAAACCACTATAACAAAAAGTAATGTTAGTGACAAATTGGAAGTGACAATATTAAAATTGTTATTAAATATATATAATAAGTGATAATAATTTTTGCTTTGTTATAAAAAGAATTTTTAGTGACAAGAATTTTTTTAAAGTTGTCACTATTGACAACTAGTGACACATGTATAGTGACAACACAAATAAAATGACAACTATAATTGTTGTCAATAAGTTATCACTAAAAGTGTATCACTAATTGTCAATAGTGACAACAAATTTCTTCTCACTATGCATCAAAAGTGACAACTTCTATACAAATCTTGTCACTATTAAACATGTAAAATCTATTCTTGTGACAAAACAAAAAATCTTGTCACTATAAATTTACAATTAGTGACAACTTTGACATTGTCACTTAACATTTTGTCATTAATGTAATATTTTTTTGTAGTGAACTACGAATGCCAATAATTTATCAAAAGGGAAAATTATATTTTTGGTCCTATATGTTTGGCTTTTTGGAATTTTGGTCTCATTCGTTACGGAATTCTCACATTGTGTCCCATAACTTTTAAAAATTCACACATTTGGTCTCAACAAGATTTTCCATCCAAAATTTAATGGTCAACTCCGTTAGTCAATATTTTGACCGGAGTTTTGGGGAGATTTTGTGCATCCGTGACACGTGATATTGAATAAGAATATCGTGATATTGAATATATTACGTGTATGAGTGCATTCACTCACAAATATTCTCAAAAAAATTGGTTAAAATGTTGACTAACGGAGTTGACCGTTAAATTTTGGATGAAAAATTCGGTGAGACCAAATGTGATAATTTTTTAAAGTTATGGGACATAATGTGAGAATCCCGTAATGAATGAAACCAAAACTGAAAAAAGCCAAAAATATGGGATCAAAAATGCAATTTTCACTTTATCAAAATATTAATTATTGTCAACCAATGACTCACGAAAAATATTATTTTTATAAATTAAAAATGAGCGCAAGCAATATATCTTACAAAATTATGTAAAACTAACCCATATTATACTTGCAAGTCTTGGAATCCATCTATTTCCAGTTTTCATATTTTTAGCCGATTTTTTCACCGTAACTTTCAATAAAATTTTATAATGTACTCGTACATCACTACAAAAAAATAATACATTAATGATAAAATATCAAGTGACAATGTCAACGTTATCACTAATTGCAAATTTTTAGTGACAATTTTTTGTGTTGTCACAAGAATATGTTTTACATGTTTAATAGTGACAAGATTTGTATAGAAGTTGTCATTCTAAATAGTTAGTGATAAGAAAATTGTTGTTACTATTGACAATTAGTGACACACATTTAGTGATAATTTAATGACAAAAATTATAGTTGTCATTCTATTTGTGTTGTCACTAAGTTGTCATTATACATGTGTCATTAATTGCCAATAGTGACAACTTTAGAGAAACTCTTGTCACTAAACAGTCTTATAGTGGCAAAGCAAACATTTTTGTCACTCATTCTTTATATATAGCGACAATTTTAATATGGTCACTTCAAATTTTATCACTAGTATTACTTTTTGTTGTAGTGCATTTTAAATGACAAATTTTTCTCGTCCCATATTTAACTAACTAGGCGTAGGATTCATCTAGCAAGTATCATCAAAAGTTTACTTTTCGGCATCAAAATTTTAAACTTTACATGAATTTACCTAAATTAAATCAAGTTATTTAATGCGAGATCAATTTTCAAAAAATTCGTTTGAATTTGATTCGTTTAACTTATATATATAACATACAAACATGAAAATATTTATTTGCTTGATAAGATTTGAAGTTTAGTACGAACTCGACTCGATAAGTATAAATATTTGTGAAATATCAAGTTACTCGATCTCGACTCGTGTTATCTTGATTTAAAATTTGACTCGATTAATTATCAAATCAAACTCAAATTAATATGAAACTCAATATAAGAATTCGACTAGATCTATTTACACATCTGTTTAGGTGTAAATGTCTATGTGCTCTAGTGATCAGATGCAGTTTTCTGGGATTTGGACGACAAATCTCATTAGTTTTAATATTCTTGGAGGATATATCCGAGGATAAATTTTCAATAACACACAAGGTTCAGTGCTGGCAAAGTGTGTGGGGGCCAATTGCTTAATAATGGAATATGTATTAGCCCATTTATACACACCGTATTGGATTCCTCCTACTATACACAAGCCTATTAAACCCTTAATTGCCTCTTTCTTTTCTTTTTTTGGTAAATATTGCCTTTCTAGTTTGATTTGACTAAGAAAAAACAGGTTTTTGGTTTTTTTTACCAAAAAATAAAATAAAAAGAAGAATAAACAGGTGTTTGACACTACAACAAAAAGTAATGTTAGTGACAAAATTTGAATACACATAATGAGTGACAATAATTTTTGTTTTGTCACAATAAGAATTTTTAGTGACAAGAGTTTCTTTAAAGTTGTCACTATTGACAATTAGTGACACATGTATAGTGACAACACAAATAAAGTGACAACTATATTTGTTGTCACCAAGTTGTCACTATAGGGGTGTCACTAATTGTCAATAGTGACAATAATTTCATTGTCACTAACTATTAAAAGTGACACTTTTTATACAAATCTTGTCACTATTAAACATGTAAAATCTATCTTTGTGACAAAACAAAAATTTTTGTCACTAAAAATTTACAATTAGTGACAATTTTGACATTGCCACTTGATATTTTGTCATTAATATTTTTTTTTTGTAGTGTGGTATTTTAATTTAATGGAATAGAAGATCCTAATCAGTAATAGATTAGACATTGAAATTCTTGATATATATAAGTAGGAAGGTGAATACGATTGGCTCATTAAATGATGTTCACTTCATTATTATTTAAGTAAGATTGACCAACGGGGGTTGGTCTGAGTGATAAGCAGCTCGGTTCCGCTTAAGCAAGGTCTCGTGTTCGAGACCTTGTGAATGCAGAAAACCTCCATTTGGAGACTCACCCACCACTGCCAGGTGTGCGACCCGGGTCGAATCCGGATGTAATCGGGGCAAAGTTCCGGTGAATTGGGTGGGCAACCAAAAAAAAAAAATTTAAGTAAGATTGTGAAATACGATGATTCATAACTTCATTTAAGTATTTCACCATGTATCCAAAAAATTATCAAGTATACTCTTCTTATATTTCAAGTAAACTTACTTACATATGAGTTGGGGCATATGAAGTGTATCTTACACTTGGTTTAAGGGAAAGATAGGAAGAAATATTGTTCAATATATATGGTCCATGAGAGAAACACTACAAGATAGCACTATGTTGAATTAATTAAAATACACCACCACCCGTTCGATGATTTACTTGTTAAGCCTCTAATTTTTAATATTATGAGTTTGAAAAATATCCTAAGAAAAGCTCTCCAATATTCAGCGAAACCCTAACCACGCTAGGGAAAACCCTAACTTGCTAGGGTTCCTCGCCAGCAAGGCCGCCGGCCGGATGGAGGAGCTGGCGTCGGACCGACCACCACCTGTGACAATTACCCCAAACCGTAACACCAAGAAACTAAAACGGCATTCGGTGGGCGCCATAACACCACCACGCACGGATAATAATCCATTAAACCCTTTGGAGAATAACCCACCTGCGAATCTGCATGAAACGAATGATAACAGTAGGATGAAGAACGCATGGGAATCTCACACCCTGCGTAAAACTTGGAATCAGAGACCCGCTGAACCAAAGGTATACATGGGTGAAGAAGAAGAGGACGACTTGGAGTCTCTTCTTGAGGCGGAGATGGGTGCATCGGATGACGCCGATGATTATACAATTCCTGTAGAAGATCTCAAGGAGATGGTCGCACCGTATCGGCGCGCTTTGGTTGTTAAAGTTCTTGGTCGATGGGTGGGATTCGCAATGCTCAAACAGCGCATGAAAACAATTTGGAAACTACCGTATGACATTAATCCTGTGGACATAGGTAATGAATTTTACCTGGTACGGTTCCGAACAAAAGATGAATACGACCATGTACTCGAGGACGGCCCATGGATGATCCTTGGGCATTATTTAACAGTGAAAAAATGGGACCCTTTCTTTGAACCAAAAACCGAGAAAATCTCTTCCATAGCAGTGTGGATACGGTTTCTAAAACTTCTGATTCACTACCTCAATGAGAAAGTAATCCGTGGCATGGGAGGTAAGATAGGCAAGGTCATTCGATTGGATAGGAAGACTGAAGAAGCGAAGCGAGGAAGATACACTCGTGTATGTGTGGAGATTGATCTCAACAAGCCTTTATGTCCATATTTAAGGGTAAACACAAAGATCCGGGTCGTGGAATACGAAGGTCTCAATATGTTATGTTTTTCTTGCGGAGCTTATGGACATAGACAGGAGACATGCGGATCCACCGGACAAAAGGGCACATCAGATACTTCTCCACAGGGCCAACAAGACTCGGCTTCAAAACCGAAGGACCAACCACCTCCTATAACATACGGACCGTGGAGTTTAGTTCAACCGAGAAGAAATCAGAAAAAGAATATGGGAACGGCTAGCAATCGGGCCACGACATTTACTTCGGATGCTTATGCTAAGGGACTAGATGATGAGTTGATCAGGAAGGGTGCGGCACCACGAGAGCCCAACGGGAAAGGAGCCAACTCCAATGTCAGGACCAGGCAGCAGTATGTTCGAAAGGATCGGGTTCCTACGGGAGAGGTTGGTATCGATGCCACAAAGATACCCACCAAGCCAACACCTCTAGGAAATAGGTTTGATATCCTTCATGACTTGGAGAATGAGATGGAGCAGGAAGGGTAGATTAATCCCAAAACCTACCTCTGCTCACAAGACGTCACTACTGGATATTGATTTGGTGCCACCTCTTTCCCACGGAATTACTTACTCAATTTCACAAAATTGAATTAACCCGGTTTTTGAGATGAGGCAATCGTCGGAGGTAGCTACTGGTGATAACCCACACTCTCAATCTTTTACATTCGGTGCCAAATATCCCTATGGAAATTTGGATGTGACACCTCAGACGGAAGCTCTCGAGACTTCGGACCAGGACTCAGATAGTGATGGTCTTAAAATGGACTCAGAAAATGAGAGTGAAGAAGAAGGTCGCGATAATGAAACTGTAACCAACCGCTGCATGGATACAGACATTGTCCCGGACACTGAAGAGGGGGTCAATCGACCCCCACAGGTATGACTATTTAGTCTTGATTCTTCCCTCTCCTTTATGTTTTAATGTCGTTAATTTTTTGGAATTGCAGAGGGGCGGCAGATCCTACCTTCTTAAGCTCGCTGAAAGAGGTCCTTCCTCGTAACAAACCAATGATTCTTGTGTTGGTGGAACCACGGGTTCGTGGCACTTATGCGGATGTTATCATGCATAGTAGTAGATTTGACAGAGTTGAGAAAGTCGAAGCTCGGGGATTTTCGGGTGGCCTTTGGATGTTTTGGAATTCATCAGAAGTCGAGTTGGTACTTAAAGCTACGAATGACCAGAGTATTATTGTGATAGTTAAACAAACAGGCAGGTGTGATTGGTTACTCACGACAGTCTATGCGAGTCCTCAATTAGACGGCCGTAATCATCTGTGGGATTATTTATGCTGTATGGAGCCACATATCAGTGTCCCTTGGGTCATTGCGAGGGACATGAACACGATCATCAATCAAGGAGAGAAATCTGGCGGAGCCCCGATAGACTATCGAAAATGCCAAAAATTTGTGGATTTTATTAATGCATGTAGTCTACTTGATCTTAACTTTGTGGGATCGCCTTTTACTTGGGCAAAAGGGGAGAACTCGAACCTGTAGCAAAGACTTGACCGAGCTATATGGAATGAAAGGTGGAGGCTTGAATTTCCTCAAGCTACAGTTACTCACTTGCCGAAGATTGGGTTTAACCACTTTCCAATTATGCTCACGCTAATGGAGAAATCCAGCTCCCCTCGGACGGAGGAAAATTTCGTTTTCAGTCAGCTTGGTTCACTCACTCGGATTTTAGAGAAATGGTGACTCAGCATTGGGGAGAGGAACGAGACAGAGGTATTTCAGCCCAAATTCAGCACACACGCATGGAAGCTTCATCTTGGAACCGTACAGTTTTTGGGCATATCTTTCGAAGGAAGCAGCGATTAGCTGCCAGGATTGCTGGGATTCAAATAGCGCAAGCGTTTTCCTTTAAACACTCTCTCCAAAAGCTCGAATCAAAATTACTAGTGGAATATAATGATACTTTACAACAAGAGGAAATTTTTTGGAAGCAGAAATCTCGGGTCCAATGGTTGCGAGCGGGTGATCTAAATATCAGGTTCTTTCATCTCTCGGCGGTTACGCGGAACACTAAAAGCCCGATTCGTAGGCTCCAAAGGGAAGATGGCAGTGACGAGACCAATCCAACTGCACTTCAACATATGGCGGTCAAGTTCTATAAACGACTGTACGGAAATGATGGCCCAGTTACTACATATACTACTATGCCCGACTTTCCAAAGTTACAGGAGTATCACCGGGCTATGCTGAACTTACCGGTTACTAAAGAGGAAGTGAAACAAGCTTTGTGGGAGATGAGCCCCACGAAGACCCCAGGACCAGATGACATTCAACCACTCTTCTACCAGCGGTGTTGGGACATTGTCGAGGAGGATATCTTCAAGCTCGTTCGAGATGCTATCCAGTCAGGTACACTTGATAGTTTGAATAAATCCCGCATTGTACTTATTCCTAAAGAAAAACACCCGACACACCTCACTCAGTTTCGTCCAATTAGTCTTACTATTGTTGTTTTCAAAATCATTACCAAAACTATGACCAATCGTATTCGTGAGTTTATGAACGAATTAATCCCTCAAACTCAAAGCAGTTTCATTAAAGGTTGGCAAACTGTCGATAATGTTTTGATAACTCAGGAAATTGTACATGATAATTTAAAAGGGAAAAAAAAGCTTTTTTATTGCAAAAATCGACTTTGAAAAAGCATTTGATCGAATTAATTGGACCTTTCTGGAGAATGTGTTGGGTGAGTTTGGTTTCCCCGAGAATTGGACCAAGTTGATCATGGCATGCACTACTCAATCTCAGTTGTCTTTGTTGTGGAACGGTACAACTACAAAGTGGTTCATGCCCCCGCGTGGTCTGAGACAAGGGGACCCTCTCTCGCCTTATCTGTGTGCAGAAACTAGGGTCTTTGATTGACAAAGCAGTGAAGGATAAGGTTTGGCATCCTATCCTGACATCTCGGAATGGTCCTCACATTTCTCACCTCATGTTTGCGGATGATCTCCTACTATTTGGTGAAGCCTCGGTTCGTCGGGTTCACGCGGCGATGAATATTCTAGGCCACTTCTGTGAGTTATCGGGTCAAAGGGTAAACACTCAAAAGTCTAGAATTTATTTTTCCAGGAATATCAAGACTGACCTTAAGCATCGGATAGCTCAAATCATGAGCCTTACAATCACTGATAATCTCAGTCGGTACCTCGGTATGCACCTCCATCATAGTCGGATTCTGAAACGGGATTATGTTTTTTTTGTCGAGAAGGTTAAGGCACGACTCAAGGGATGGAAATGCAAACATTTGTAACTCACGGGAAGAGCCACTTTAATAAAAGCAGTAATAGAAGCCTTGCCCACCTATCACATGCAAACTACTCGAATACCTTTGGGAATTTGCGATGCCATTGATAAGGCGAATAGGAAGTTTCTCTGGGGTGGTATGAACACAGAACGAAAAATGCATTTGGTTAAGCGGGATACCGTGTGCCGATCCAAAGAGCAGGGGGGTTTGGGATTACGACATCTTAGGGATGTTAATATTGCTTTACTAGGAAAGCTCGGTTGGCAGGTCCTCACGGAGGATTCACGACTTTGGGTTCAAGTATATTCGCAGGCAACGAGCTTGAGCTAAAAGGGCCACCTCCTACACATGGAAGAGGCCACCTCCTACACATGGAAGAGCATCGCAGCCACGTTGCCGTTTCTTCGAAAGGGAACTATATGGATTGTAGGAGACGGGGAATCTATAAAATTTTGGACTGATCACTGGCTCGACAGGGAACCTCTTCTTCTGTATTTAGACCATGACCGAGCGCCAGAATTAACTCACAGGACTGTGGCGAGCTACTAGACTATGGGGATTGGATGGGATTGGTTCGAACTCAGGGATTTACCCCCACAGGTGATCACCGCTTTGAATCATGTGAATTTGGATACCACCGGGAACCAAGCGGATACCCCTAGTTGGAAATTTTCCCCGAATGGAAGATACAATTGTAAAAGTGCATATAGTGAACTAATGCATCGGGATGGCAGCAATCGGGAAGTGAAACATTCGATTAGAATTTGGAAATCGCATGGAGTTCATAGGCGCAAGATGTTTGTGTGGATGGCTAGACATGGCCGAATTCTCACGAGGTAAAACTTGTACTCGCTGGGGGTGGCCGAGTCTGATAGATGCACTCAATGTGGAGGTGCAGCTGACTCGATTCTACATGTCCTTCGGGACTGTCCATGGGTTCGAGAAATCTGGCACCATATTGTTCACCCTAAATGGCATGTTCTTTTTTTTGCAGGAACACACAAGAGCTGGATCGACTGGAACTTAAAGAACGCTGCAAACAAGTATACTAGCTGTGAGGGTTGGACCATGGTCTTTACTGAAACTCTTTCTTTTCTTTGGCAGGTTCGGAATGAGGTTATTCACGGCAAGAGAGCTGAAATCCCGGGACTTGACTTGAGTCTAGATTTGTTACTCAAAAGAATTGACGGAGTTCGTTTTGCTAATACATTTGACCGGGACGAAATACGATTCCAAATTCGGACGGGTTGGACCAAACCATCATTGGGTTACACTATGCTCAATGTGGACGCAGCAATTTCCGTTAACACGAATGGTATTGGAAATCGTGTAGGGGTCGGGGGAGTTCTGAGAGATGCACAAGGGAAGTGGATCAAAGGCTTTGGCAGTAGCATTGATTCATGTTCGGTTTTGGAAGTTGAGATACGAGCTATTCTATTGGGGCTAGAATTAGCATGGGAGGTTGGAGTTAAAAAAGTGTTACTTGAATCTGAAATCACCACAACCATCTCAAGTATTGGGGACGCTTCCATTGCGCATCATCACTATAATGTGATTAAGGACATCCGGAACATGCTAGAAAGGGACTAGGAGGTCTCGGTGGGCCATATTTGGCGTGAAGCTAATAGCGTTGCTGATAATCCAGCTAGAATAGGTTTAAATACACCTTTACATTCCACAAAGGTTACTGATTTGCGTAGTGCTTATTTTCTCTCGTTAGATGCCGATGGCCATAAATGGTCTCGCTTGGTGACTATTAGCTCGGGTTTGTCGAGCTAAATATTCTTTGGGTAACCCCCCCCCCCCCCCCATCATGGAAAAAAAAATATTATGAGTTTGAATTTTACTGGGGATGTGGCCTTTATGTTATAGGCATGCGGTGACTGACTACTAATTAATATTGATTTAGTAGGGGCCTAACACTTTATTAATAATTTATTGTCAAATATTGGACGGTTAGACTGGAACTTAAGATTAGGCGCGGGCAAGCCTAATTTTCAATCGCATTCAGCTCTCAAGACAACAACTTGGACAGACTACAACTTAAGATTAGGCATGGGCATGCGTAATATCCGATTGCTGAGTGAGATTTAACTTGTGTAATCTCTAATATGGTATTTGCTAAATATATGGTTGATGAATTATTTAGCATATCTTGAAGAAATCTTTTCCCGAAGATTTTCTTCACATCAAACACTTTCAACATATGATATTTACATTTTTTGGGGCGAGAAAACAAAAATTGAAACTGTAATTTGATGATTAAACTAATCTCTAAGTAATGAACATAATTCTTCAATATCATTATATTTTTAAAATGCACCTTTACCAACTTCATAGATCCCAACTTCATAGAATAAAGAACAATATTTCTTAAAAATACATTATATATTGACAAGAAGACCAATGACGCGTAAGCTAAGTCAAGTAGTAAAATACTGAAATTTCATAACAGCTGGACCACTACAAAAGAATTTTGTCCACAAAAATGAAAATATATATTTCATATTGACTTGTTATGTATGCTTCAATGTATACCAACAACGAAGGCACTCGGAAAGGACTGTTTCCTAGTTGAAAATTTAAACATGCACGAGAAAATCGCAAAACGTATTTTATTTTTTGTTTTATTTCAAAGAAAAAACTAATTGTATCATTAGGCTCATATCAAGAAATGCAAAGAAGTACATGAGATCAACCATGTCTTCTTTCAGAGAGAAACGTTCATTTATGCATTTGAATAAGATTAATCAAGTAAAATTAATGACTACAAATCAAATAAACAAAAGCATACAAAGATACAAGAAATTACTATTAAAGTAACCAACGGGTTGTAGTCTTGTGTTGGGTGCATGTTAATGTTCCCTTTAAAAGTAATGCTATATATCACTTCTTTTTGTGTCACTTAAGTATCACCTACTATGTGGATATCCAAGTGAATAGGCAACTCACGTTTGTATTTCTAATTTTTATTCATTTTTTCTTTCATTAATTTGTATCCTTGGGTCAAAATAAAACTTTTGATTCTTCTTGCCAAATTAAACATTAAAATCACCCCAAAACTATAATTTTTGTTTCTTTCCAAATTAAAGCTCTTATTCTTCTTCATTTTTCGTTTAGGGATATCAAAGCTCCACAACTACTTTTATTGCTTCCGTATTCAGAATATAGTTGTCGTCATCCTAAACAAAGGCATCTTGTACCCAGAATCTAACTTGAGTTGAATAAACCTGATTACCATAGCCTTTAACATGAATTCAAGAAGAAAAAATAAAAAAAATAACTATTCTTTTAGTATTAATTTTTTTGAACAGAAACTGTTCACGTAAAAACGTCCCACACAATAAAACCACAAAGGATTTCCAAAGAAACAAAATAAATGACGAGGAAATCTATTAAGTGATAATTCAGCTTACATATAAAGAACTAAATATAATTTGTGGAAAAGTTAGAGACAATGTTGTTGAAGGATCAAAAAGTCCGAAAAACTTGACCAGCAATAAAAACATTGTCAATGGAACAAGAATTTGCTCCGGTTAAATATTTTTTGTAAAATCTGAAGTCAGAAAATGGAAAATATTAAATTTAGAAATACATAAATCAAGCTCAAAATACATTTGAAGACAATTGATTGTGGGTCATCTTAGCCAATGTGACATATGACACTTAATCTGCCAACTTGATGAAATTTTATTGATAGAAAAAGAGGTGGTAGATAGCATTTTTCTATATAGTTTGTCTAAATGATATAAAGCTTTTATATTCAAAAAAGAATGATATAAAGTTTGAACCATGCATTAGGAACCAAAATTAATTAATACATGCATGATGTTCACCACCACGTGGTAATACCAAAAAGAAAATCAATGAATAAAAAAATTAATTGGACCGGGTGAAATAACGTAATAACTGTACAACATTCATAATTTAACCTAATCGTGATTATTTTAATACTTTCAATCTCAAGAAATCCTACGAACAATCCATAACAAATTACAAAGATGAGATATCAAATTTCCCATATTGCCATATTTTGTGGGACATTAATAATGGATAATTTCAAAACAACGACAAAAAAACATAAAAAAGTGCACCCGTGAACTTATTGTAATACAGCTACTGAAAATTCCAAAAAAGTTCAAATAAAAAGTAGAACATTGACCAATGAACAAGTTGAGATCCTAGATAATTAACTTTTTTTTTTTAATACAAGAGGGAGGGGATATCCTATATATCTAGCCCGACAAACTCAGGTTGATAGTTTTCAACTGAGCCATAAAGACTCTATCAAACTCCATAAAAGAGGGAGAGCCACACAACTGTGACTCCTGGGTTTTGAACCCAGGACCTCCCACTCACAAGTGAGAGGTGGTACCGCTAGGACAAAGCCTAATTGGTCTAGATAATTAACTTTTTAACTTATATTACGTTGCTTATATCACAATATGTGTATACAATCTTACAAAATATGCGAATGAGTGGGATTTCATCATCTATAAATATCCAGTGTATACAATCGTTACTAAACACCTTATCGGCTACACTTTTAACTATAAAGAGAGTGGGATTTCACATAAACTGAACCATTCTACTTCTTAATTTCATATCTTTATGTAGATTCTAAAGCCATTCTCATACTTAGAATCACCCGAAAAAGAAAAAATATGGAGAAAAAGGCTCTCCTTTTTGCATTTAATTTGTTAGTAACACTCCGGTTTCTACTATTTCCAGTTTCCACAGCTCAAACAAAAGGAAGAATTGTGACAATCTTGAGTCTTGATGGAGGTGGCATTAGAGGAATCATCCCTGGCAGAATTCTAGCCAACCTTGAATCCAAACTCCAGGTCAATATATTTCTCGATTTTTGACGTTTTATTTCATTCGTGTTCTTGTATATTCTGATTCTGATTGAGTTTTAAACAGGAATTAGATGGGCCAAATGCAAGAATTGCAGATTATTTTGATGTAATAGCAGGAACAAGCACAGGTGGTCTAATTACAGCTATGTTGACTGCTCCTGGTAAAGATAATCGACCTTTATTCCCTGCAAATAATATTACTAGTTTCTACTTACAACACAGCCCACAAATCTTCCCAGCTAGAAGGTGAAATTCATACATTTATTTATTTATTATTCGTTACTATTATCGTTACATGTTTAATTATTTATCTCTTTACTGATCATAGATATTGTTAATATCAGGAGAAATAGCTTCTTCAACAGGATTGCAAATTTTTTGGGGGGGCCAAAGTACGACGGGAAGTACCTGAAAACATTGGTTAAGGAATTATTACACAATCTAACCATGAGCCACACCTTAACTAATGTAGTGATTCCCTCATTTGATCTCAAGCACCTTCAACCAGTTATCTTCACCACAAAAGATGTAATGAAAAGTCCCTTTATCCATATGAATATCATAGTCTTTTTTTTTTTTGTGTGTGTGTGTATATATATATACACACACACACACACAGGGCGTGAGAGATATTGAAATATTTTTTATCTTTTTGAAATTTGGATTAGGGAAAAGAAAAAGTTTCCAGGAATGCTTTACTATCAGATGTTTGTTTGGGCACTTCTGCAGCTCCCACATATCTTCCTCCACACTATTTTGAGACGAAAGACAAATTGGGAAAAACGCGAACCTTTGATCTTGTCGACGGAGGGGTTGCTGCAAACAATCCAGTGAGTATATATCTTGTTACATATATGCATCAGGACCAATTTATTGTTATTAGTTCCTGTTTTTGAAAGGATGGAAAAATTATGGTAAAAACACCAACTATAGTATACCAAGTACAAAAAGATAAGGTTACCCGGATAAAAGAAATTTTCGACATGATTTTACTATTGCACTGATGATGACACATCAACAAACAGTCCAAATCATATCTGACCTTTTGATCTGGATCCTAAACTGCATTATCATTTACACAGACTTTAATCGCAATAACACACATTTCTAAAGAAATCTTGCTGGGAAAGTTTGAACTAGCTGACATAGAACCAATGGACAGCAAGAGGATGTTGGTGTTGTCGTTGGGCACGGGCTTAGCCCAACACGAAGAGAAGTATAATGCAAAAGACGCCGCCCGATGGGGCTTGCTCGGTTGGGTTTACAACAAAGGAGCCTCCCCATTGATCGACATTTTCATAGATGCCAGCTCGGACATTGTGGATATTCATGTCTCGGCCTTTTTTCAGTCCCTGCACAATCAACAAAATTACCTCCGTATTCAGGTATGTCTATGGAGTTAGCGATATTACATTATTAATAAAAATACGATAATATTTTTGAAAAAATATATTCTATTTTGGAAATCTATAACAATATCATTTGGAACGTTAGAAAAAGAAAATAAGAGCAATAAATTTTGGACAAGGAAAGTATACTAATAAGTATTATTTACAAGTTTTTACTAATTCCTTTTGTTTTGGATTTAATTAAAAAGGAGGATAGCTTGAGTGGGGATGCATCATCTCTAGATATTTCAACCACGAATAATATGCAGACACTTGTACAAGTAGGTGATAGCCTTTTGAAAAAGCCGGTTTCAAGAATCAATTTAGAGACAGGCAGACCTGAGCCGATTCAAGGTGAGGGAACCAATGAAGAAGCTCTGGCCCGATTTGCCAAGCTCATCTCCGATGAAAGAAAGTTCCGGCAAACTAGTTAAAAGTATCACGTTATTGATAGAAGCATGTACTTTTTTTCAATTTTTTTTGGTAGTTTTGGTCCCATAAAATAAGACTTGATATTGTTATATTGAGGAAACTTTTATGTATCCCATGATATCAAATTATCTGTAAAAGTTATAAATAGTGTTAGAATATGCATTTTCTGATGACTATTTAGGAGGGCGAAAAAAGGGAAATTTCAAACTCATTTCATTTTATATAAATCATACGGTGTTAAATTATAAACCTATGTGAATCATTCGTGCATCTAAATGTCTAATTATTAAATTGCTAAATAACCATAATTTATCACTTAATTTGACATCATCACAAGAAGGATAAATCTGCGGTTTAAGAACGTATTTAGTCTATTGTCAAATCACCTCATTTTAAACATAACTTGTTTTTACTCCAAACAATCTTATAATACTTTTTACTTTTTACAGCTTATTAAACTTTTTATATATAGGCACTTTTAATTTTCACTTTGACCACCACTTTTTTCAGAATCTCCACAATTTGATACTCCATTAATTTAAAATAAAAACTTTTGAAAATGCTCCCTTAATCCCTAAACCATCGTGATAACAGTGAAAATTATGCAGTTTTCATCATTGTTGCACACGAAAAATTAGTGCAAAGAAAACAAATTCAAGTAAATTTTCATTGAACCAAACAAATTGTTACTCTAAACCCGAACACATAAATAGTGGAACTCCCTCATAGCCAGTAGCCAACTTCAATTTTTCGCTGTACAAGTTGTTACGAGTGATAATTATGATACTATAATGACGATCATAATAAATTATATTATATTTATGATTATGACGATTTTCGCTTTGAAGCTCAAAACCATGAAATATCATTAAGGGAAAATTGTTTATGACAAAATAAACCCAGCATCTTGCAGTGGAGGGTCAAAATCACCCCAAAAATATTCCAAGAAGTCGTACTAACAACACATGCACTACAAAGATGAGATGTCAAATTTCCCATATTGACATATTTTGTGGGACAATAATGGATAATTTCAGACACGATAAATGGTATTATTAAAGTATTGGTCCCATTGAATTCATCTTTACAGCTTGCAGCTGTTGAAACTTCGAAAAAATAATAGAACTTTGCATGTCTTTAGTTAATATCATGTATTTTAAACTTCGATAAAAGAGAATTATCTTTTGTTTTGTTTTGTTTTTCGCTTTCACGATAACACTTTTTTTTTTGCATTTACCCCAAAAGAATAAAAAAATAAAAGGTGTTTGGTATCGTTACTGGAACATCATCAATAAAAAACCCTAATGGACAACCAGGAACTCTCTTGAGTTCTTCGTCATCTCAGTACCCCGCTAAGCCTCTAGATTCAACATGGGAAAGAATTAAATCAATTAATTAATATTTCTCTCAAATAATATTAAATAATTTATTGTCAAACAGAAAAAATAGCAAAATTGGTACTCTAAGTTGGTCTTCACGTTTTTTTGGTACAGTAAATTGGCCGGGTAGCAATTTGAGTACATTAACTTGAAAAAATTCTCAATTTTGCTACAAATTGGCCAGAAAATTTTGAATTTGGCCGGAAAATGTCACTTGGCGGGAAAATAGACTTGAATTTGGGGATTTTGCTGAAATGGAAGGAAAATTACCTTCAATTTGGGAATTTTTGCATATGGAGGGGAAATTGACCTTTAATTTGTGGATTTAACTCAAATGCTTTCAATTTCTTTAAATTTATTTAAATTTTGAAATTTTCAATTCAAATATTTATTTATCTAAATTATATTTTTATTTATTATACATAAATTTGTATAATAATATATCTATAAAATAATTTAAAGTAAAAAATTATAATATTATATGTATAAATTCAAACTAAATTATTTTTTTACTAGCTATACTAAATGTTACTGTTTTTTCCAAAAAAATAAATCGATGTTTTTCTTTTTTTTTGTCAATCTCGTCTGAATCATCATTTGGCATGACTCTTTTTTGCTGATTTTTCAAAATTGTTTTGAGTATTTAGGATTTTTTTAGTTTCTTTAATGATTTTTTAAATTTTTAATTAATTTATTTTGTAAATGAAAATGTTTTACCACCATTAATTTATTTTACTTAAATTTAAAAATTAGCTTGAGATATAATTTTTAATATTTTTTACTTTTAAAAAATATTTTAATATTTTTATTTTCTTTTATTTTTCTTATATTTTATGATTTTTCATAAGTTTCCAAAACAATTTGATTCTGTTTATTAATTTAATTTTACTTTTTCTGATTATTTTTTCAGAATTTCATAATTTTTTTTGTTTTTAAATTGGTAAATTTGGTACTTTTCCAAAATAATTTCGGAATATTTTTTGTTTTTAAATTGGTACTCCAAATTGGCATGTACACTTTTTAGATAAATACAATTTTTTAACCATTGACGAAATAAATAAATTAAAAACTCTGAAAATTCAAAAGTAGAAACTAAAAAAAAAATATGAATTATTTAAAAAAATAAATCAGAAAACAATAAAAATAGAAAACAAAATCAATTTGTTTTGACAACTTATGATAATTCAGAAAATATAAGAATAAAAAAATAAAAAAATATTTTAATATTTTAATAAACTAGAAAATATTAGAATTATATCTCAAACTAATTTTTAAATTTAAGTAAAATAAATTTCAATGGTGGCAAAAGATTTCCATTGACAAAAAATAAATAAATTAAAAACTAAAAAAAGGCATATAAACGTAAAAATCATAAAAAAAACTCAAAAATTGTGAATAATCAAAACTTTGAAACATTAGCAAATAATATGACATAATAAAAAAATTAGAAAAAGAAAAATGAAGAAAGAAAAAAAATCATTTGTTTAAAAAATAGAAAATTTCAGAATACTAAGTAAAAAATAATTTAGTATGAATTTAGGCATATAATATTGTTATTTTTTACTTTAAATTATTTTATAGATATATTAATTATACAAATTTTATGTATAGTAAATAAAAAAAACTTAGATAAACAAATATTTGACTTGAAATTTCTAAAAAATTAAATAAATTAAAAAAAATTGAATGTAAGAATAGAAAACAAAATCAATTTGTTTTGACAACTTATGATAATTCAGAAAATATAAGAATAAAAAAATAAAAAAATATTTTAATAAACTAGAAAACATTAGAATTACATCTCAAACTAATTTTTAAATTTAAGTAAAATAAATTTCAATGGTGGCAAAAGATTTCCATTGACAAAAAATAAATTAATTAAAAACTAAAAAAAAAGCATGTAAACGTAAAAATCATAAAAAAAAACTCAAAAATTGTGAATAATCAAAACTTTGAAACATTAGCAAATAATATGACATAATAAAAAAATTAGAAGAAGAAAAATGAAGAAAGAAAAAAAATCATTTGTTTTAAAAATAGAAAATTTCAGAATACTAGTAAAAAATAATTTAGTATGAATTTAGGCATATAATATTGTTATTTTTTACTTTATATTATTTTATAGATATATTAATTATACAAATTTTATGTATAGTAAATAAAAAAAACTTAGATAAACAAATATTTGACTTGAAATTTCTAAAAAATTAAATAAATTAAAAAAAATTGAATGTATTTGGGTTAAATTCCCAAATTGAAGGTAATTTTCCCTTCATTTCAGCCAAAATTCCCAAATTCAAGTCAATTTTCCCCCCAAATGACATTTTCATACCAAATTCAAATTTTCCGGCCAATTTGTACCAAAATTGTGAATTTTTTCAAGTTAATGTACTCAAATTGCTACCCGGCTAACTTATTTAACCAAAAAAATGTGTAGAACAACTTAGAATGATAATTTTACAATTTTCTCTACACTTTAACATTCTTCGGTAAAATATGATATTTAAATCTTTTATGGGAAAAAACAAAAATGAGATTGTTCTTTGAAGATTAAGTGGTTCTCTAATGAACATAAATTTCTTCCATATTAGGGGTGTTGACAAGTTTGGTTCGGTCTGAAATTTTTTTGTATAAGGTCATAAAAGATTAATGTAAATTATGAAGTGGTCGAGACAATTAATTAAAGCATGCAATTCAAATAAATTTCTTAAACTTCCACAAAAAATTGAAAATTAGATGGAAAAATTGAATTTTAATTAGGGCTAGTTTTAACTCTCTTTCTTTCTTTTCCTATAAGTAGTCACTACAAAACACACTTTCTATAGTTTTTGGTCTATACTATACTAATATAAAATTAAAAAAAAAAATCGATTTTTGGTTAACAAACCGAATTCGAACCGATTCGATTTTCGATTCGGGGCGGATCACCGAACCATGAACACCCCTAATCATATCATTATATTTCTAAAATGCACCCTTACCAAATTTTACTTAAATTATCGTAATCCCTATTAACATATTAAAAAAATTAATCATAATGGTCATTGAATAAATAATTATAAATTCACTATTGTGAAAAGGATAATTTTTATGCTTGACCGCAAATGTGAAACTCCTTGGGGGCTCTCGTGAGTCCAACTCTCAGGTGATCTCCACCAAATATGTACTAATTAATACATGTATGAAGATCCACTATTATATATACATGTGATGGTGGAGATTAACCTGCCAGAATTAAAGTCCAAAAGCTCCCAAGTACCACCCTGGAGAGTCCCTAGATAACTTCAATTTTCACTGTACAAATTTGTTAGCAGTCAAATCAGCCACTTACCACCCTACCATTTACCAAAACTGTAAGATCAAATGCATTTTGAGTTATAATTATGATATTCAAAATTTGAGTATGATCGTATGAATTATATTATACATTAAGGGCTGAATACAAAATGCTCCACTGAACTATACGCATTATCATATATACCCCTCTAAATTAAATAACATATTAAATTGGTCACTCAATCAAATTTTATAGTCATTATTTTATAATTGTTAAATTATTTTTCTAAATTATCCCTCTACCTTTTTGTATATATATATGACTTAATTTGAGACCAAACTTCAGCAATTTCCCACCATTCAACAAACAAAGTTAAACCTTTTTTTCTCTAAAAGTTGTTGATCAATGTTTTGTTCATTTTTTTCACTTGGTGTGTTCTCTCTGTTTTTAAATAGAATTTTTTTCATTTGATTTTTATGTTTTACTTTCCAGCCAATTTATTCTTTCCTTCACTCGATTTGTCCCACAATTTTTTCACTCAATTTTTCATTTGATTTTTTCCCTCGATATTAATGCAAAACAATTATACATATAATAAAAGATACATGACATTATTTCCTTACTAATATTTTTTTGATTATATGCCCAAATAGTATACTTATTTTATTCATTAATTTTGGCTCTAGTGCCGTTAGCCAAATAAAAGAATGGATTGCTCTAGATATTCTTGTTTGGGTGAGAGGTATTTACTCTATATTATATCTAAATATATATTTAATTTGTTTGGAGCGAGTGTATTTAGAATTATGAGTAAGTATGTATATCTAAATTTCCTTCAAATTATTATTTTTTAATGGTAATTAAAAGCCACTATAAAACCAACAAAAAATGTTTACTCTTACACATAAAAACAATTATGGTCTATCTGGAGAGGGAATAAAATTAGTATTTACACTAAATGATTTAATGCTTATAAGTTGAACTTAGATACCAATTTGATATGGTACTCAGTTCGAATATATATATATATATATATATATATATATATATATATATATATGGTGAGTATAATTCAAAGACATTTTATATTTAACCCTTTACATAAATGATTGACGTTTTCAGCACTCCAAATCCCAACAAGTCTACCGACGACACCAATATGCCATTACAATATTGACAATTCCACACAGGACAAAAAGGGATTAAAGATTGATCCCGTGAACTCATCTTGTACTTTACACAGTTACACCTATTGAAAGTTCAGAGAAAAAAATAGAACATTGATCCAACGAATCAGATCATCTCTTCAGGCGGTGTAATTAATTTATGGTTATTTTTTTTAAAAAAATTCGTAAGTATTTGAACTTCGTGATTTTATATACATATCATATGTAAATAAAATAAAATATAAGATAAAATATCATTTTATCATATTGAAAGATTATTCATTACACTTTTTACTAGAAATAGAGTGGGATTTCACATAACTTGGACCACTTTCATTTCTTTATATTAGAAATAACATCCAAAAGACATATCCATTGGTTGCGACTTTTGGTGAAATGATGTATTTTCCTTTATAAATACATCCATTGTTCATCATTTTAATCACTAGAAAATATATACAAATATATATTATAAACTCCCCAAATACTTTAAATATTTGAGTCGTAAATTTGTGTTTTTGATTCTAGTAATTGAATTCCGACGGTGTTCGTGTTTCATTCAAAAAGTTCGTGACAATGTGATTCTAATCAAGTTCGATCAAAGTAACACTTCCGCATTAGGTACGCTCTCAATTTCTTACAATGGTATCAGAGCCACATTGATTAGTTTTCGTAGCCATTGCTTCTTGCGTGACATTTTGGTATGAAATATGAAACTCTATCTGAAATATGGAATACACATTTTCTGTCGCATAAAATTTGGTTATCTTTTATGAACCGACATATTTCATTACCAAACGTCACTTTGTTGATATGTTGTCAATGAAGAAAAAGTGGCATATCACACACTGATCATGGCCGACACGACAGATCATCATTTTTATGTATTTGGGGTTTGTTTTGTTTTTCACAATGCATGAGGATGGTATACAGTGAGAATATTAATTCCAACCAGATAATGCTTGAAAACTTTTTACATTTATTTTCTTTACATAAGCAATATGATGAGAAATGGTTGTTGTTTACATGACACCTCTTGAATACATGCAAATACTGTTTCGGCCACCTCACATGGAAAAAGAAAGCGTGTTAAATGAGAATAAAGTATTAATCAGAATTCATAGATTCTTAGTGAAATGAGATATATGTTTCTATTTCACATGTCTTAATTACAAAAGAAAAAGAAAAAAAAAACTGATCACAATACATGTTTAACAAATTAAGTGCAATTTAGCACTGTTTAGTTAATTATGTCTTAATTACGATGTCTTAGTTGAGATATTTTTTATGTGATCGTATTTTTTTTCCTTTAATGTACATTAATGTTTTGGTTAAGTGTGAATATTATGTTGAGTGAGAGGATATAAATTGGTAGATTTGTGAGACATTTCTTGTCTATTTCCTAAGATTTTTCGCATATAAAAAATTAAATGATAAATATATTATTCTATTGACAAGAGATGATTGAGTATATTATATTTCTTTCGATCTTGTAATATATTTAATTATTTTTTATTTAATTTTTGTTATTGCGACAAATTTAATTGTTGTTGTGCTAGTTAATGATTACGTGCTATTATGTGTCCATTTTTATTTTTCCACATTAGAATATCAAATGGCTGCAACAAAGAGCATAATCGTTGATCTTAATCAAGAAGATAAGTTGAATGATCAGAATTATGATGTGTGGCATCGTAAAGTTCAGTTTCTTCTTGAAGATCAGGACTTATTGGAAATCATAAGTCAGCAATTGTCTGAACCTGAACAAGGAGGGACTGAACAACATAAGAGAGATCTTGAGGCTTACCAAAGTTGGAAGCATAAAGATCGTATGGCTTGTCTGTTATTGCCAAGTAGCATGAGAAATGATCTCATGATGCAATTTGAAAAGTTCAAAATGGCTAAGGAAATTTGGGATGCCGCCAAAGTTCAATTTGGTGGAACATCCACAACAAGATTGCGCCAACTTACTATGAAATTTGACAGTTATAAGAAGCGCCATGATCATTCAATGATGCAGCATCTTACAACAATGTCAAATATGATAAGTGAGTTAAGGGTAGCAGATCATGAACTAACAGACGAACAACAAGTACAAGTTGTTATCCATTTTTACCTCACTCCTGGGAACATTTGCGAGTTAATCTCACTCATAATGATAATATCAAAACGTTTGATGATGTTTCTCGTCATGTTCAACTTGAGGAGGATCGCCTAATTGCGGATAAGCCCTCTGAAGAGGCATACATGATTCTAACTCAAACAAGAAGTCTGAGTTTAAATGCAAAAGAGGCAGAGGTAATGAGATGGAGTAATCTTTTAAGAAGGATAAGAAGAATAAGCGCTACAGAGGGAAGCGCGGAGGCAAGAATAAAAGAGACAAGTCTAAAATGCCTTGTCACAACTGTGGCCAACTGGGACACTTTGCTCGTGAATGCATTGAGGCAAAGGTACATTTTACATTATGTCATTCTCCTCAATTATTCGTTAGTACTTGTTTGATGTTGGCTGAAACTCTTCCTATTTGGACTGTAGACTCAGCAGCAACAGACCATATAGCGAGGGATAGAACAACATATGTAGACTTTCGTCAAATTCCAGTTGGAAATAAACGTATATATATGGGGAATAACTCAAGTGCTAATGTCCTAAGAATTGGAACTTGCAAAGTAATATTGCGTGGTGGGCGCGTATTATATCTCCATGATGTATTGAATGCTCCGAATGTTAAACGAAGTCTTGTCTCTTTTTTAGCGCTTCTTAAGTTAGGTTTTAGATTAGAATTTGCTGATAGTTATGTCAAGTTGTACTTAGGAACTATATATTATGGATCTGGATATTTGTCAGATGGTTTTATTGTATTAGATATTATACCTTTATCTAATGAGAATTATAATAGTTTTTCATATGCTACGTCTTCAAGAGATGGCACGTGTGATGATTGTGTGAAATGGCATGCTAGACTTGGACATATAGGTCAAGAAAGAATGTATAGACTTGCTAAAGAGGGCCTTCTTGGTTCATTTCGAAAGTCAACTTACCTACATGTGAACATTGTCTAGATGGAAAAACTATTAGAAAACCATTTAGCAAAGGCATTAGAGCTACAATGCCTCTACGACTTATCCATTCAGATATTTGAGGCCCAATGAATGTGAAGGTAAGACATGGTGCTTCATACTTCATCACATTTATAGATGATTTTACGTGCTATGGTCATGTACATTTAATTTCGTATAAGTCTGAAGCATTAGATTGTTTTAGACGTTATATGAAATTGGTTGAAAATCAATTAGAGAAAAATATCAAGTCGCTTAGGACAGACCGAGGCGGTGAATATTTATCAGATAAATTTAAAGAATTATGTGATGAAAAGGGAATAGTTAGACAACTTACTATTCCTGGTACTCCGCAACAAAATGGTGTTGCCGAGAGAAGAAATAGAACCCTTTTTGATATGGTTAGATCAATGATGGCGCAAGCTAATTTTCCTATTTCATTTTTGGGAGATTCTCTACTTACTGCAGCCTATATCCTAAACTGTGTGCCTTCTAAATCTGTGTCATCTACTCCTCATGAACTATGGACTGGTAAAAAACCCGATTTAAGTAATTTACGTCCATAGGGTTCAACAGCTTATATTCATTCACCTTCTCGAATGTATGGAAAGTTAAGTCCTAGTGGAAAAAAGTGTATCTTTATAAGAAACCCTGAACATTCCAAAGGACATGTTTTCATTGGTGAACAAGCTGATGGGGGTGTAACAGAAATTGAGTCACGAGATGCTACTTTCTTAGAAGAAGATTTTCCTAGAAAATGAGAGGTTTCTAAGGATTTTCAATTTTATGAATTGAAAGATCCCGAAATTGACACATCAAATCGAGTTATCGAATGATATGATAAATTTTCTTATCCATCTCAAACTAGTGGGAGTGATGATGTGTTCAATAAAACCACTCGAATAGAGGAAAATCTTAAAAAACCACAACTTCGAAAGAGTAGTCGTGGAAGAATTCCTCATCGTCATTTTGATATTGAAGGGGAAGCTTTCATGATAGCTTCAGAAGATGGTGAAGAGCCGAGAACAGTACATGGGAGTGATGATGTGTTCAATAAAACCACTCGAATAGAGGAAAATCTTAAAAAACCACAACTTCGAAAGAGTAGTCGTGGAAGAATTCCTCGTCGTCATTTTGATATTGAAGGGGAAGCTTTCATGATAGCTTCAGAAGATGGTGAAGAGCCGAGAACAGTACATGAAGCTATCAATTCTTTAGCTGTAAAAGAATGGATGAAAGCAATGCAGGAGGAAATGGAATCCATGGAATCAAATCAAGTTTGGGACTTGGTTGATCTTCCACCTGATCGTAAGACGATAGGAAATAAATAGGTTCTTAAGATTAAAAGAAAATATGATGGATCTATCGAAAGATATAAGGCTCGTTTAGTGGCAAAAGGTTACACTCAAAAAAAAGGAATCGACTATGAAGAAACATTCTCACCAGTTGTTAGATTTTCTTCGATTCGCCTTATTCTTGCCATTGTCGCACGTATGGATCTTGATCTTTACCAAATGGATGTTAAAACAATTTTCCTCAATGGACAGCTAGATGAAGAGATTTACATGGATCAACCTGAAGGCTTCATAAACAAAGGTCAAGAGCGCAAAGTTTGCAAGCTCAAAAGATCTATTTATGGCTTGAAGCAAGCATCCAGACAATGGAATCTCAAATTTCATCAAGCTATGATAGCCGATGGATTTACAATGATGAACGAAGATCATTGTGTTTATGTTAAACAATCCAAAGTAAGTTTGTGATCCTGTCCTTATATGTTGATGACATTTTATTGGCGGGAAATGATAAGGAGTTAAGAAGCCACTAAGAAGTGGTTGTCTTCAAATTTTGAAATGAAAGACATGGGTGGAGCCAGTTATGTACTAGGTGTCAAGATCATTAGAGATCGATCAAAAAGACTTCTTGGTTTGTCTCAAGAGACTTACATCAAAAAGATGCTTGAAAGATATCGAATGCATGACTGCAAACCCAAAGATACTCCTATCGAAAAGAATTTGAGCCTTAATTCTCAAATGGGTCCACAAACTCCAGATGAAAAAGATAAAATGTCTAGAGTTCCTTAATCAAATACAATTGGCAGCTTGATGTATACAATGATGTGTACAAGATCGGACATTTGTTATGCAGTTGGTCTTGTTAGTCATTTTCAAGCCAACCCCAGACTTGTACATTGGAAAGCAGTCAAGAGGATATTTAGGTATCTTAAAGGAACGAAAAATTACGTGCTATGTGTTAGGAATTTCATGTTAGATGTTTTGATGATGACAATTAGGATTCTATGTTAGACCCCAAGAAATGTAAGTATAAAAGCTTTCATAGAACAAATGTATAAGCGCCTGAAAGCTTGTTTATTTTATTAGGCTTGTATTTTTATCTTTATAGATTTTAGACTAAGGATGTGATACTAGATCACTAGAAGAGTTCTGTGTGAGTCTACCAAGTGATGAAGTTGAAGATCAAGCGTCTGAAGGAACAGTAAAGATAAAGATTAGTCTCAAGGGTCCGTCAAAGTGCTAAAAGACTATCCCAGGTTATGAAACCAGCGCTCAAGATTTATTGTGAACTTTAGACCAAGTACTTAACACTAAGTCAATGATAGAATTCTTAGTGAGTCTATCAAAGATAAAGTGGAAGGTCAAGCGTCTAAAAGTCGGGCAAAGAATACTGACTCTTTTTAAGCGTCTGTTTAGCACATAGAAGACTGCTTTCAAAAAGCCCAACATCCAAAAGCTCAAGCGTCCAGTTCTCAAAACGTAACCTGAAGACATAAGCCCAAGTTACTAAAGACTTAAAAAATGCATGACCCAACGGTAATTATTTCCAAACAGGAATAAGACAAGATGCATCAAAAGTTGGATAAGTGCTATTAAAATATAAGCACTACAACTTATGGGCAAGCCATTTATTTGACCAAGACTGTCAGAGTTATGAAACCAAGAACATGCCTAACTAATTAAA
Source organism: Buddleja alternifolia (assembly GCA_019426215.1). Classification (NCBI taxonomy): domain Eukaryota; kingdom Viridiplantae; phylum Streptophyta; class Magnoliopsida; order Lamiales; family Scrophulariaceae; genus Buddleja; species Buddleja alternifolia. The sequence continues at coordinate 46,023,277 of CM033393.1, forward strand.
AATACCCAAAGTTAGGAATTTCAGAACTCATGGAATGTTTAGGGAAACGAGATCCCAACCGTGTCCAACGGACAAAAACCAAAAATAACCTATAAATAGCCCTTTCAACAAAAAGAAAACAATAAGAGACACATACAAGAGATATACCTGAATATATTAGTGTGAATAAAGTCACAATCTCTTGTATATACAAAAAGACATAAGAAACGAATAAAAACTTTGTTGAAAGAAAAGCCTACAAAATCCATAGCCAAATATCCTTATAAGCTTTTCACAAATATTCCAGAAACAGTCAAATATATCTCAAACCCTTCTTTGAAGACCCTACACTACTATTGAGATATCTTCAAGTTGTTTGAACTTTCCAAAAACAAACAAACCCGTTATATAAACTCTCAACATCTTTCATCTGAGTGAGAAAGCTTGTTGATTTACAAGCAATATTTTTGTGTAAAAGAAGCTTATGGAAGAAGATCTCTATTGGAGCTGAAATCTGTGTGATCAAGAAGTTCCGGGATCAAGCGTAACTTGCATTATTTATGAGTGGAAGAAGCAAGAGGATAGAAGGTCTTTATTGGAGCTGAAATCTGTGTGACCAAGGAGTTCCGAGATCATATCCAATCTCCCTCTATTTGTAGAAGTCTCTGTGTGACTTTTCGATAATCATCATAGTGGAAAACCTCCCTGATAAAAGGAGAAGAAGGACGTAGCTGGGATTACATCACCCAATGAATCTTATAAATATCCTGTGTCATTTACTGCTTTAACTATTTACTGTTTTATTGCTTTACTATTCATATTGCATATACTTTGATAAAGTTTTAAAACACCTATGCGACTACTTTTGATTAACAAACCGAACGCTAAGCTGTTAACTTTCCCCAAGCGCCTGAAACTAGCGCTTAAGTCATCATCTCTCAAGCGCCGCACCCAGCGCTCAAAGCTTTCCGAGCGTTCAAATACTTCAAAGTGATACGAATTTTTAGAAGTCGAAAAAGACTTCAGGGTCTATTCAACCCCCCCCCTTCTAGACCCTTTCGTATACCACTTGGGACCAACACTATGTTATCAAGGACAAGATTTGCGCTTAATCGGTTATAGTGATGCTGATTGGAGATGAGGCTTAGATGAACGCAAATCAACATCAGGATATGTTTTTCTACTTAATAATGGTGCCATATCTTGGAGTAGCAAAAAACAATTCTATATTGCCTTGTTAACTATGGAGGCTGAATACATAGCTTGTTCTGCGGCAGTGCAAGAAGGTGTTTGGTTAAGACGATTTCTAGAACATTTGAAAGTCATTGTCGGTGCTTCTAACCCTACAATAATATATTGTGATAGCACGGCAATGCTTTCTTATGTCAAGGATCCTAAATATCATGGAAAAGCCAAACATATTCAAATAAGATACCATTTCATACGAGACATTATAGCACAGAAAGAAGTGATCTTGAAACATATTTCTACTAGTCATATGGTAGCAGACCCAATGACCAAACCAATAGCTAGAGATTCATATTTATCACATGTAAGATCTCTAGGGCTCCGTAGAGTGTGATTGTATTTCTTCAAAGGATCATTTTGTAATCATACATTGATAATATATCATATATCAATTATTTTGCATAATTTGTTGCAATAAACTAGTACATTGATTTGATATGTATGTCGAATAGGCGGAGATTGGCTCTCTCACACGAGCAATCGCCTCTAGCGCTAAGAAAACGAGTAGAGATGAGACATTTTTTTTACGTAAGTATTATTTAGTGTTACGTAGTTAACGTAATGATATGTCGCCTTGGTGAAAACCAAGATGAGGTTCTTTATATCTTAAGAGTTGACATAGATGTTTGCCCACCATCTATGAAGCCTATAAGTTGTCGGGTGCGAGAATTTATTTTAGAATTGTTCATGTGTAATATATTCTCGAATTAGGCGTTTTAAAAAAAATGTTCTAATTGAGACCTGTACTGTATAGAGAGATAAAAGACATACATTATTTATGATAAAGAGTCTCCACCGTTTCATGTATGTCATACTACATGTGCATAGCGACCCAGTTGGAAGTGAGTGAATGGATCTCTACTTCCTCACTGTGTGATGATCATTGATCTTAGTAGTACCCTATGTGACTTTTAACTATGGCACAAAGTGAAAAATTAGTGTTAGCTACTCTAGCATGTTACCTATGGCTATGGATGATGCGGTCTAAAGGAACATGACTGGGAAAATAGTTAACTTAGATCCTAGTGTTAATAGGGTAAAAGGAAGGCAAGCTTAGATTCACGCCTTTCACGTGTATTCATCGGCTAGCCAGTTATGTTAATCAATGGATTATATAACTGTGAATACTTGTGAAACTGACAGAGTGGTTAAGTATAAATTTCTAGAGGGATTAAGATATACTTAATCAGGGGTACAATACTACACAATACAAAATTATCTCCATCAAGGGTTGATGTCTCCATTCTGACCTTTAAAGGTTTCTAGTTTGGAGCTCCCGATATTATAAGTGTAGACGCCGATCGCACGACTCATTTATCGGTATGATAAGTTTTTTTTTGGAGAGTATATGTTTCTATGGACCTATGGTCATGTCGTCATGGGTGAGTGGGAGATATTAGAAATAACACCCAAGAGACATATCCATTGGTTGCGACTCTTGGTGAAATGGTGTATTTTCCTTTATAAATACATCCATTGTTCATCATTTTAATCACTAGAAAATATATACAAATATATATTATAAACTCTCCAAATACTTTAGATACTTGAGTCGTGAATTTGTGTCTTCGGTTCTAGTAATCGAATTCCTGACGGTGTTCGTGTTTCATTCAAGAAGTTCATGACAACGTGATTCTAATCAAGTTCGATCAAAGTACCGTTTCCACATTAGGTACGCTCTCGATTTTTAACACTTTATATAGATTCCAAAGCGCATGCTAATTAGTACTTTAATCAATCTATATTAAATTGGATTACACCAGTTATCATAATAGAACCAAAAAGAAAAAAAATGGAGAAAAGGGCTCTCAGTTTTGCATTTAATTTGCTAGTAACACTCCAGTTTCTACTATTTCCAGTCTCCACAGCTCAAACAAAAAGAAGAATAGTGACAATCAATCTTGAGCATTGATGGAGGTGACTGATAGAATTCTTAGAGTACGTAATGTAGAAGAATTCTGTTGTATTATGATTGTGTGTTTCTCAATGAATTACAAGAGTACATAACACGTGTATATATAGACAAATACGGTAGCCCTAACTATACAAATGGGATGGGCTATATTAACTCTATAGATACACTAATACCCCCTCCCCCCGCGGAATCTGAGCAGTGGGACTAACGCGAAGATTGGCTCGTAAACATGAGAATGTAGGAATAGGTAAAGCTTTGGTGAAAATATCAGCAACTTGATCCGAAGTGGGGACATACTTCACCAAAACATCTACAACGGCAACTTTCTCACGTACAAAGTGATAGTCTATTTCAATGTGTTTCGTACGAGCGTGAAACACAGGATTGAGAACAATATATATAGCACTAATGTTGTCACAATAGACCTGAACCGGATGTGGCAGAAAAATACCCAGATCACGAAGTATGTAGCGAAGCCAACAGGTCTCAGCAATAACATAGGCAATAGAGCGATACTCAGACTCAGTACTAGAGCGGGAAACCATGGCCTGTTTCTTGGCGGACCAGGAGATCAGGTTATCACCAAGATACACAGCATAACCAGTGGTGGAACGACGACTATCAGGACAACTAGCCCAATCAGAATCTGCATAAGTGGTATGCGAATCTAAAGAAGACAGGCGAATGAAAAACCCAAGGTCGAGGCTACCCCTAAGATACCGAAGAATCCACTTGACCATTTGAAAATGAATCTCCCGAGGCGAATGCATAAACTGACTGACCAAGGTAACAACATAAGCAATATCAGGTCGTATGTGCGTGAGATACTGGAGGCCCCCAACAATACTACGATATAGTGTCGGATCAGAGAATAGATCACCCTCAAGAGCAGAAGGAGTGGCTTTCGCATAAAGTGGAGACGCGACGGGCTTCAAACTCATCATGTAAAAACGCTGAAGAAGCTCTGTTGCATAATTTTTCTATGAAAGAAAGAGACTATGAGAGTCTCGCGTAGCATGAATGCCCAAAAAATAATGGAGATCGCCCAAGTCTTTCATAGCAAACTCCTGAGAAAGACGTGATATAAGAGAAGTGACGGCCTGTGCATCATTCTTTGTCAAAATAATATCATCCACGTAAAGCAGCAGGACTAAGGTAACAGAGCCGGATCGATAGACAAACATAGACATGTCAGCCTTGTTGTTAATGAACCCAAGGCGCAAGAGATAAGAACCAAACTTCTGAAACCAAGCACGGGGGGCTTGTTTCAGACCATAGAGCGCCTTCTATAATCGACAAACATGAGTGGGATACTGGGGATGAACAAAGCCACGGGGCTGAGCCATATGCACTGTCTCTGTGAGGTCACCATGAAGAAAAGCATTCTTCACATCTAGCTGTCGAATAACCTAGTGCCGAGATGTGACAATAGAAAAAACCATGCGAATTTTAGTCGGTTTAACCACCGGACTAAAGGTCTCACCAAAATCAATACCAGTCTGCTGCTTAAACCCTTGAGCTACCAAGCGGGCCTTATATCGCTCAACTGAACCATCAGACTTTAATTTCACCCTGTACACCTATTTAATACCTACAAGATTTTGAGAAGGGTGTGGTGGTACAAGGATCCATGTGTTATTTGCTTAAAAAACATCAAACTCATCAGCCATGGCAGCTCGCCAGAGAGGATCCTTAGCAGCCTGTGTATAGTATGTCGACTCAATGGAGAGGGAAAACAACATTCATGGATGAAAGGACACGAGGCTTACGCATGCCAGCACGTAAGCGAGTGATCATCTGATGACGAGATGGTGGTGTCGGGACGGTAAGAAAGAAGAAAGGTGATAAAGTGACTGAAGAAGATCCAGGGACAGAGGATAGTGGAGACAAGGATGGAGGGGACTCGGGAGAGGAGAACGGGAAGACAGATACATCAGAAGATGGAGAAGGACTATCAAGTAAGGGAGGCAACACAGGAGGAGTAACTGAATGGGGGAGAGGGACACAGCGGGAGCAGGGAAAAGAGGGGATAAGATGGGTACATGACCTAGATATGGAGAATGAGGAAGGAATACTGGTAAGGAAGGGAAAAGGGGTGGTGAAGGATTAGAGACGGCGGCAGAAGCGGATGATAAGGTAGAATAAAGAAAGTTGTCTTCATCAAAGATAACATGATGACTGACATGGATAGTGCCCGAGAAGGGGTCAAGACAATGGTAGTCCTTATAATTTGGAGCATAGCCTAAGAAGATACAGGCAGCGGAACGAGGATCAAGCTTATGGGAAGCTCGATGACCTAGGTAAGGGAAACAAGCACAGCCAAAAGTCCTAAAAGAGACATAGTCTGGTGAACGACCAAATAGAGCCGCAAAAGGGGACTTGTGAGTGAGCATGGGAGTGGGAAGATGGTTGATGAGGAAGACAGCAGTATATAGAGCGTCAACCCAAAAGGAAATGGGAAGATGTGCAGTAAGCAACATGGTACGAATGAGTTCAGAGATATGACGATGCTTGCGTTCCGAAACCCCATTTTGTTGAGGGGTGTAGGGGTAAGACAGTCGAAATTGAATGCCAAAGTCAGCAAAGAGATAACGGAACTGAGCATTATCAAATTCTTTACCACCATCACTTTGAAAAAGTTTAATTTTTGTGGAAAAAAGATTTTCAACTAAATTTTTGAAGGAACAAAAATGCTTGAAAACTTCAGATTTTGCATGCATAGGGTAACACCAATTAAAACGAGTAAAATCATCTATAACAATAACGTAGTATTTGAAACCAGAAACAGAAGTAACATGAGACGTCCATACATCAGAATGTATTAAATAAAAAATAAAACTACTACGCCTATCAACATGCTGAAAAAGCAGTCTATGAGAACGACCTAATTGACAAAATTGACAAAAACTAACAAAACTAACTTTGGACTCAAAAATACCACGATGAGATAACTGCTGAAGAGTAGATATGCTCGGATGACCTAGGCGCCGATGCCAAGTATCACCAGAGATAGTGCGGGCAACAAAAGCACGAGGGGATGAGGACACCAGATGAGAGGAGACATGATATAGACCACTAGTAGAAGGGGACTCTAGAAGAACTTTCCTAATTGCTATGTCCTTAACACAGAAACCATTTGAAGAGAATTCAATAAGACATGCATTATCTTGACTTAATTTTCTTACAGACAATAAATTATGAGATAAGTTAGAAACATGAAGAACATTAGATAAGTGTAAAGGACCGGTAGGTGTATGTAGAGAGGAAGAGCCGACATGCTTAATAGGCAAAAACGCACCATTTCCTACTAAAATCTTATTTGTACCAGTATAGGGAGTTAAGTTAGAGATTTTACCGTCATTAGGAGTCATATGACCGGAGGCACAACTATCCGGATACCAGGCAAGATCAGAGGTCTCAGTTGTGGACTGCTGATTGGGGGGGGGGGGACAAAAGATAAAAGAGGGATAATTGTGGTGGGCTCAAAAGTGAAAGGAGGGTTGTTGGGTGAATAAGTGGAGATGGGGTTTTGTATTTGTGAGATATTGGCGGACAAGAGAGCGCCTGCATGGGGAGAGAGAAGAGGACCGGCCGAGTGATTGTCAGCAGTGGTGATAGAGGAAGAAACGGTAGCAATGGCCGATGGGGAAAGAAAAACGCCGGCAGCAGCGTTAATTCCAGCAGCTGGAATACCCACGGCCATAGGTGAGAGAATGGCTCCAGCAGTAGCATGATAGCCAGCAGGTCCGCGATGTTCGGCGGTGGTGACAGCCTGAAATGACAACGCATCGTCGGTGGCAGATTGAGGAGAGCTACCGGTGACGGTAGATGGAGAAAATCCGGTGACTGAGGATAGAAGGGGCGACTGAGAAAAAATCACAGCAACTTCTTCGGGTGAGAGATTAAAGGGTGGAGAAAGAAGAGAATGAAGGAGATTTAGAGCCGGGGAGATGGAGTCATCGGTGGTGATTGTCGCCGGTAGAGAAAAAAGGGAAAAAACCTCATCTGTAAAAGAGGAGAGAGAGGCAGAGAGAAAAGTAGAGATGGAGGAGAAGGAGAATGTGGTGGCCAAGGAGGCAGCAGCGGTGGTGCCGGAAAGGGAGGAGGCCATGCCGAAAGCTATAGGTACCGTGAGAGCGGGAGACAAAGCCACAGGCTCAGTGTGCCTGATAACTGATACCATGATAGAATTCTTAGAGTACGTAATGTAGAAGAATTCTGTTGTATTATGATTGTGTGTTTCTCAATGAATTACAAGAGTACATAACACGTGTATATATAGACAAATACGGTAGCCCTAACTATACAAATGGGATGGGCTATATTAACTCTATAGATACACTAATAGTGGCATTAAAGGAATCATCCCTGGCAGAATTCTCGCCAACCTTGAAAATGTCGAGAAATATATTGACCTAGAGTCCAGTTTATTTCTATGTCAATATATTTATTTCTCAATTTTTGACTTTTTATTTCATTCGTGTTCTTGTATATCCTGATTCTGATTAAGTTTTAAACAGGAATTTAGATGGTCCAAATGCAAGAATTGCAGATTATTTTGATGTAAAATGATGAGTATAAGTATTAATTTATCTATTATTTAATGGTCAATGGTCAAAAGTTACGGCTTGGTATTATTTTATGATTTTATGACAAATATCTGGTGAAACTATGGGTCGGGTTATAACCCGACCCGAATTACCAATCCGACAACCCAGATGCTGAAGGTCCAATGATTATTCAGCATGTGTTCAGGCCAAACTAACCCAAATGTCACATCATGAATAATAACTATCTCACCCCCTATAAATACTCACTCCAGTCCAATTATGTGGGGGACCAGCAATAAATTCTCTCTCAATACTGTTTTATTTACTTCGTTTGATTATCTTTCCTATATTCATAGAGTAGTTGGCCTCGTATTTTATGAAGCAATTACATACATTATATTTCATCATTTTGAACTACGTTTAGACTTGATCCTATTCAATTACGTACGTAGGCAGCTTGACCTAGTCAAGTCCAATCTATAATCTAGTTAAATAGTTATCTTGGTTTTACCCATTTGGGTCGTCGATTTAGTTCGTGTTAGCCAACGATAAACTAGCTAAATCAAATATATAGCTGGAACAAACACATGTGGTCTAATTTTCAGCTAACATATGTGAGTAGGGCTGAAATCGAGCCCAAACGAACGAAACAGGAGTGTGTTCATGCTTGGGCTCAAAATTTTTGACTGGGGTTCAGGCTCGACTCGGATTCGAGCCAGCCAAACTTTTTCTTATTTGAATTTGGCTCGAATTAGTTCACGAGCTATTCGGCTCGGCTCGGACAATACTAGCCTCAAGCTTGCAAAAGTATTCTGGGCAAAGTTGCTTAATGTGACTCATTATTTGCATTAGAACCCTCCATGTTCTTGGAACCTATATCTCAAAGACAAAGATTGAAACCCAAATGTAAGAGGAGCAACAAACAAAATGGTTATATACTGGCAGTAGGCATCTCCATAAAGAAAACAATCAAACACATGTAGGCATCTCCATATGCAGGGACAGATTTAGGGGGAGCCCCGGCCCCCTCGAGACTTTAAATTTTTTCAATAAGGTATATAGGATTTTATAATATGGCCCCCCCAACAATATATATTTTGGGTTCTATACAAGGCACAAGAACAAGTTTGGCCCAGTTGGTGGGAACTGGGAAGCTTGGCCAAAAGGTTCACATAACCCGCGAGGTGGGCAGGGTTCAAATTCCATCAATGACAGCCTTTTGTTTTTTTAATTTTTAGGGCCTTTTGTTTTTTTAATTTTTAAACTCTTTTTCTATATTGTAAGTGAACATTTCTTCTCATTTGTCATATAAGGCATGGATTATCATATAATATCCTTATATTGATTTTAAGAAAAAGTAGTTACCATAAAAAAAGAAAAGTTGAATTGACAATACCTTTAATTTTCTTTTTTGAACTTCAATTCTATACATATTAGGGTTAGAATTGATAAAGATTTTTTCTTTAATTCTCTCTTCTACACATATTAGAATTAGAACTACTAACATTTTCCCCAAAAACTATAAAAAGGGATCATTAAGAAGGAAAAATATACAAAACATCAACACATCTAAGGACAAGAAAATGTCGATTATCATTCGATTATTCAGAGTTTATCCGCCACAAGGTATGAGCTAATCACAATACATTATTTTATAATTTTAAAAGAGTTTTACTAAATAATAACTTTATTTTTTAGTGTAGAGAATTACATGTTTTTTAGTTTGCTTTTAGGTTTGTATTAATTATTTATAACTAAATGTATTAATTTATTAAGTAGTTTTTTTAAGATAATATAATCATAATTTATAGTTATTATTGTCAATTGTATTTTTTTGTAAGGTTAAAAACTACTTAGAATTTAATATGTATCTTTATGTGTATTTAGTTATTCAATCATCTGATTAATAGGTAAAAGTATGGGAAAATCAACGACAATCGACACATTTTTTAGAAGAAAAAATATTCAAAATCCAGAATCTCAAGTTGAAACATCAGAACCTATGTCAGATACTACTGTAAGTTTATATTAAAATTTAGTTTTGTTTTTCGTAACATGATATTTTTTTTTTCACCTGTTATAACTAAAATAAATTTAGAGATATAATCATAAATATTGTCAATTTTTTTACTTTAATGCTTCGGCCCCCCAAGAAGTCAATCTTGAATCCGTCCCTGTCCATATGTAAACAAGTTTACTAAATAACTCAAAATTCTGTCAGGAAATCTATCAAACACATGTTGGGCATCTATATAGACAAGTAAATTTATACTCAAAAGTCAAAATTCTTTCGGCAAAAACATCAAACATATTATAGGCATCTATGTAACAACCTGGAGGAAATATAGAAAAAGGGATGGGAAATAGACTGAAAGGTACGCAGAAAGAGAGAAATAGACGAAGGCATTAGAAATTCTTACCTTTGGAATACAGAAGAGAGCTTATATTCTCAGCTCAAAATGGAAATTGCATAATTTAAAAACATCATTCCTAGTACTGAAAATTAAATGAACTATTATCCTATTGATCCTTAGCTAGTGCCAAATTCAGAGCTCATTTCTTCCTTTTTCCCCATGCTGTATCATCAGTGCCCATCTCTTCCTTTTACCCATGCTGTGTCATTCACGTGTTGTCCCTTTTCAGCTCCAACATGCCCCATTGTTCGCGAGCCCGACGAGCTGAACAGGGTTCTGTCCGAACTCGCCTCAGAATTGATGACGAACATGATTTCTTGTTCAGGCTCGTTCGTCGGAGAAATTGAACAAGCTTTGAACGAGCTTCTGCCGAGCCGAGTCCGATCGAGTACCGAGTTGTTCGTTAAAATTTTCAACCTTATATGTGAGTCATATGCGTGAATCTAAATGCTACATTTCCTCGAGGATATTTTTTCTATAATAAAAAAGGATTGCTCAAATAATTGAATTAAAATACAATTGCTTGTACCCAACCAGCCAGCAACGCATAAAAAGTACACCAAAAAATTATTTAATCATCCCTATACAATCTCTCGCTCCAATAGATAATTGGACTTATAATATATTAGCATTATTATGCGTAGGATTCATCTACCAAGTATCCAAAGTTCACTTGTCCGCATCAAATTTAAACTTTTATGTATTACCTAAAATAAATCAAGTTATTTAATGCGAGATAGATCTTTTTTTAAATTCACTTGAACTCGAGTAGTTTACCAACATCTATAATATAACAAACAAACATGAAAACATTTGTCAAAAGAACGCTTGAACTCGATTTGTTTAATATATATGACCAACAAACATGAAAACATTTGTTTGCTTGATAAGATTTGAAGTTTAGCTCGAACTCGATTCAATTAGTAAAGGTATGCACAAAATATTAAGTTACTCGAGGTCGGCTCATGTTCAGATTAATTTAAAACTTGACTCAATTAATTATTAAATCAAGCTCAAATACAATTTTGAAAGTAGATTTATTTACACATCTGTTTAGGTGTAAATGTCCATGTGCTCTACTCAGATGCAGCTTTCTGGGATTTAGACTACAAATCTCATTAGTTTTAAGATTCTTGGACGATACATCCGAGAATAAATTTTCAATAACACACAAGGTTAAGCGCTGGCAAAGTGTGTGGGGCCTATTGCTTAATAATCATGGAATATGTATTGGGCTGGCCCATTTATACCACACCGTAGTGTGTGGGGCCCATAGCTTAATAATTATGGAATATGTATTGGGCCAAGCCCATTTCTACACACCGACTTGGACTCCTCCTAATATACAAAAGCCTATGAAGTCCATAATTTAGGGATAATAATGGGACCAAATAGACTAAGTATCCGCCTCGGACTTGCTCCGCGTGGGGTGGGTATGAGCCAAAACAAATGAGGCCAGGTTTGGGTTAGGGGCGGGTAACGATTATATGAAATATCCGCCCTGCCCGAACCCGGACTCACCCCCCTTATATAAATATATATATATTATTTTTTGAAACAATATATTTTTATTATTTTATATATCATTATTTAGTATTTATAAATTTTAATTAATATATATTAGTATTGACTCAAAATATGAGAAAAGTGCTCTTTCGATTAGTAGTATATTACGCTGTAGGAAATCATCAATTCTAATGTCTCATTTCTCAAGCAAATTGAGTACGGAGATGACTTAATTTTTTTAAAATTTGTTTATGTTTACATTTAAGTAGGGACAGAGCCAGGAATTTTAATGAGGCTGGGGGATGTGAGATTGTTGTGATATAGGCTTACACTTTTTTTTTGGCAGATAGTCGAAGGATTCAAGCCTCCCGCGGTACGCTATATTTATGGGGAAAAATATAATAAAAAACTAGGTTCAATTACAACTTTTGACAAATTTTATACTCTTATATCTCTTTCGTTATAGCCAGGATTTTGGGATGGGGGAAACTCAAAATAAAGGGAAAAAGCATGATATTTTTCGATTTTGAAGCGGGCCGGGGGGGGGGGGGGGAGGCGAGCGCACCCTCCAGCCCCCTGGCTCCGTCCATGCATTTAAGTAAGAGATGACTTGTATTTTTTGATGTGTTTACATTGATTTGATTTATTTTATATGTTTATAATGTATTTGCGAGAACAGGATATAGACAACAAAAATGGTAGGAAAAGATAGGAACTAGATCGGGTCTGCTAGATAAGACCCGACCCCCCCGCCAGTTACCCGGTTGGACGGGGTGGGTCGGGGCATGACCAGGTTTGGAGTGGGTTTCAAGTTCTGCAATACTTGATTTAACCCACTCCGTTGCCATTTCTATGATAATTGTCTTGCTAATTTGATTTGACCAAGAAACAAAGGTGTTTGGTTTTTCAGCCTAGAAATAAATAAAAAGAAGAATAAAAGATGTTTGGTATTTTTAATGGAATAGAATATCCTAATCGTAATAGATATATAGTTTTTTAAAAATAAAAATTCTTATATTAAAAACATTACTTCATTTAGGTACTGTACCATGTATACCCTTCTTATATTTCAAGTAAAGTTACATATATGAGGCGCTCATATTATCTTTTATGGGTAGTCTCTACGAGTTTTATTGGATTGGATATTCTAATTTTGAAAAAAAAAAGTTAACTAAAAGCTCACTGATATTAAAATTTAAATAATTTATTGTTAAACACTTTCAACATATGATATTTACAATTTTTGAGGGGAGAAAACAAAAATGAAACTGTTATTTGATGATTAAACCATTCTCTAATATTTAATGAACTTTACTTTCTTCAATATTATTATATATATTTCTAAAATGCGTCCCTACCAACTTCATAGATCCCAAAACATACACACGATCATTTGATTTATACATTGTCCGAATTTATTTGCGTTTATAGGTGTAAAAAATAGGTCTTCGAACTTGTTAAATATGTCAAATAAACAGTTGAATAAAGAATATTTCTTACAATAAATTATATGTTGACAAGAAGACCAATGATACATAAGCTAAAGTCAAGTTGTAAAATATTGAAATTTCATAACTGGACCACTACAAAAAAGTTTTGTCCACAAAAATGAAATATTATATATACCATCTTGACTTGTTATTGTTATGAATAATTCATTAAGTGGATGTCCATATAATTTCAATACATAATTTAGTGGATTCACCTACAACTCCAATATCTCATTTAGTGGATTAACCTACAATTCCATTACCTCATTTTGTAATCAATATTTGATCTTGTTTTGTGCCTATAAATAGGCTTTGCCATTGTATTGAGAAATACACCAAAATCAAAAAAAGAATTCTCTTCTTAATTCTCTAGTCTCTCTACTTTAGAATATTTGTATATATTTCATAATATTTGGGGTTATTTCATAACACGTTATCAGCACGATCCGTCTCAAGGTGTTAATCATTTTGAAATTTGGCAAAAGATATACATGGGGTACTCAACATATGATGTAAATGTAGTGAGAAATTTTTATGAGTTATTATGAGTTTGTAAAGAAAATTGATGGACAAGATTTTTAAAATAAAGTAAGAAGAAAAGGTAAAGAAAATGTACGTATATTTCAATATTTAAAAAAAATAGAAATATGCAATAATTCTCTTGATGTTTAGAAAGAAGACATATGTATATATATATATATATATATATATATATGTGCATATATTTGATTAGTATTATTCTTTTGAATAATCCTATCATGTTGAAAATATTTTAAGAAGTTGAATGATTGTTATGTTATTCATCTTATACTTTGATAATAGTATTATATTGATGAATCTTGAAAAAAAAAAAACTTGACTTTGTGACTCTTGATATTACGAGGAAAAATTATTTTTCTTGGGCGTTAGATATTGAAATTCATCTTGATGCAAATAACTATACTGCATTTCCCGAAGTGAATGTATTGAGCAATATATAATTATTTTAATCATGAGTCCCGTCCAACTAGTTCTGCTACATTCCCTGAAGTGAAAGTAGCAGCACATAACTATTTTAATCATTAAAGAAATCATGGACGTGGTCGTGGTCGTGGATATGGTTATGGAAATCGTGGTGGTTATTCAAAGAATACATCTTTCCACCAGAAGTGGAAAAATAATAAAGAGAAACATGAAAGTGGCCAAAATAGCAGATTTGTGAAAAATTTATGCTATCGTTGTGGTAGTAAAGGTCATTAGTCATGTACGTGTCGTACACCAAAACATCTTGTTGACCTTTACCAAGAATCGCTAAAAAGTAAAAGAAAGAAAATAGTAACAAATTTTGCTTTTGAAGAAGGCGATTCTGATCATGGCCGATTTGATGACACTCATTTAGATATTGCTGATTTCTTTGCTGATCCTGATTGAAAAAAAAAAGTGATCACTTGATTAGAGATGAAAGTGTTCATAATCAATTTTATAAATCTTATTTTTAGTAGTTTTTAAAATAAATATAAAAATGTGTAGTTTTCATCAATGAATCATTTATTTATGAAAATAATGAGTATTTACTCGATCAGCAACAACATCAATAATGAAGATATATGTCTCGTTGGTAATGCAACAACTCACACCATTCTCAAGAATAAAAAATATTTTTTTTATTTAGTAATGCAAGAAGCCAATGTTAATACTATATCGGGTAGTGCAAAAATTAATTGAAGGCTCCGGCAGAGTTAATATATTGTTACCCGGAGGAACACAATTTTATATTGATGAAGCCTTATATTCTACTAAGTCTCAAAGAAATTTACTAAGCTTCAAAGATATCCGCCGAAATGGATATCATATTGAGACAACAAGTGATGGCAATATTGAGTATCTTTACATCATTAATGCAATATCTGGTAACAAATGTATATTGGAAAAGTTGCCAGCATTGTCCTCTGGTTTGTACTACACGCATATATCTACTATTGAAACACATTTTATCGTAAACCAGAAGTTTACAAATCAAAATAAGTTTGTTGTTTGGCATGACCGGTTGGGCCACCCCGGATCAATTATGATGCGAAAGATAATTGAGAATTCATATGGTCATCCATTGAAGAGCCAGCAGATTCTTCAATCGAATGATTTCTCATGTGCTGCTTGTTTATAAACAAAAGTAGGAAGTGAATCTCTTACGTTTTTGGAACGTATTCAAGGTGATATTTGTGGACCAATACGCCCGTCGTGTGGACCATTTAGATATTTTATGGTTTTAATTGACGCATCAACAAGGTGGTCACATGTATCTTTGCTATCAACTCGCAACCTGGCGTTTGCGAGATTGCTTGCTCAATTGATTAGACTACGAGCACATTTTCCTGATTATCCAATTAAGAAGATACGCCTTGATAATGCGGGTGAATTTACTTCTAAAACGTTCAATGACTATTGTATGTCTATTGGAATTGATGTTGAACATCCTGTAGCACATGTTCATACACAAAACGGTCTAGCAGAATCGTTTATTAAGCGTCTGCAGTTAATTGCAAGACCTTTACTTATGAGATCAAAACTTCCTATTTCTTGTTGGGGACATGCTATTTTGCATGCAGCAGCACTTATTCGCATAAGGCCAACAAGTTATCATAAATTCTCCCCATTACACTTGGTTTTTGGTCAGGAACCAAATATTTCCCATCTAAAACTTTTTGGATGTGCGGTATATGTTCCAATTGCTCCACCACAACGCACTAAGATGGGTCCTCAAAGGAAGTTGGGAATATATGTTGGATTCGAGTCTCCATCGATAATAAAGTATCTAGAGCCATTGACTGGCGATTTATTTACGGCTCGATTTGCTGATTGTCATTTTGATGAATCAGATTTCTCAACATTAGGGGGAGAAAATAAGCAGCTGGAAAAGAAAATTAGTTGGAATGAATTATCTTTATATCATCTTGATCCTCGAACAAAACAAAGTGAACTGGAAGTTCAAAAGATAATTCACTTGCAAGGTTTAGCTAACCAACTGCCAGACGCATTTACTGACCTAAAAAAAAGTGACTAAGTCACATGTACCAGCTATTAATGCTCCAGTAAGAATTGTTGTCCCTGAAGGTCAAAGTAATGAGTCTACTGCACGCCTGAAGCGTGGTAGACCTATCGGTTCCAAAGATAGTCATCCTCGAAAAAGAAAAGGAGCTAAGAATCAAGATGGTCTAATCAAGGATAAAATAACTCCAGAAGAGTCTCCAGTCATAACTAATATTTCGGTTCCAGAAGAACCTCAGGTACCTGAAACTTGTGAAAATAATGAGATCTCAATAGATTATGTTATGAACGGGAAACGATGGAATCGAAATGAAGTCAACGTTGACGATAAATTTGCATACATGTAGCGCTAAATATGATGAATGATAATGAGGATCAAGAACCAAGGTCTGTTAATGAATGTCGACAAAGAAATGATTGGCCAAAATGGAAAGACGCAATGAGGGCAGAGTTAAACTCGCTTGAACCAACGAAAAGTTTTTGGACCTGTAGTCCGTACACCTGAAGATGTAAAAGTTTTTGGACCTGTAGTCCGTACACCTGAAGATGTAAAAGTTTTTGGATCTGTAGTCCGTACACCTGAAGATGTAAAAGTTTTGGACCTGTAGTCCGTACACTTGAAAATGCAAAGCCAGTAGGATACAAATGGGTATTTGTGCGAAAACGAAATGAGAAAAATAAAATTCTAAGATATAAGGCACGTCTTGTTGCCCAAGGGTTTTCGCAATGACCTGGCATAGATTGTGAGGAGACTTATTCTCCTGTGGTGGATGCAACTACTTTTCGTTATGTAATAAGTCTGGCAGTGCATGAAAAACTTGATTTGCGTCTAATGGATGTTGTTAGAGCCTATTTGTATGACTCGCTTGATAATGATATATATATGAAAATCCCTGAAGGATTTAATATGCCTGAAGCATATAAATCAAGTTCTCGAGAACATTATTCAATTAAATTAAGTAAGTCATTGTATGGACTGAAACAATCTGGACGAATGTGGTATAATCGTCTCAGTGAATATTTGTTGAAGGAAGGATATAAGAATGATCAAATTTGTCCTTGTAATTTCATGAAAAGATTTGGAAATGAGTTTGTTATAATTACAGTTTATGTTGACGATTTAAATATCGTTGGAACTCCTGAAGAGATTTCAAAAACTGTTAATTGCTTAAAGAAAGAATTTGAGATGAAAGATCTTGGAAGAACAAAATTTTGCCTTGGACTACGAATTGAATATTTAAAGAACGGAATTTTTGTATATCAAGACGCTTATATATCAAAGGTGCTAAAACGATTCTATATGGATAAATCACATCCATTGGGCACCCCGATGGTCATAAGGTCACTAGATGTGAACAAAGATCCTTTTCGACCTCGAGAAAGTAATGAAGAACTACTTGGTCCTGAAGTACCATATCTAAGTGCAATCGGTGCACTAATGTATCTTGCTTGTCATACTCGACCTGATATAGCATTCGCTGTTAATCTATTAGCAAGATATAGTTCTTTTCCTACACGAAAGCATTGGAATGGGGTTAAACAGGTACTCCGCTACCTTAGAGGAACAATCGACATGGTTTTGTTTTATTCAAATGTACCCAAGTCCGAATTGGTTGGATATGCAGATGCTGGATATATGTCTGATCCTCATAATGGTCGTTCACAAACAGGCTATTTATTTACATGTGGTGGCACAGCCATTTCATGGCGATCTATAAAACAAACCATATCGGCCACATCATCTAATCATGCAGAAATCTTGGCTATTCACGAGGCAAGTCGAAAATGTATTTAGTTAAAATCCATGATTCAACACATTCGAGGGACTTGTGGTTTATCTTCTGAAAAAATGATCCCGACGATCTTATATGAAGATAATTCCGCATGTATCGCACAATTGAAAGAAGGGTACATTAAAGGAGATAGAACAATGCATATTTCACCAAAGTTCTTTTTCACTCACGATCTTCAGAAGAATGGTGATATCAATGTTCAACAAATCCGTTCCAGAGATAATCTTGCTGATTTGTTCACCAAGGCACTTCCCACAGCAACATTTGAAAAGCTAGTCTACAATATTGGTGTGCGTAGACTTAAAGATCTTGACTGATATTGTCATGAGGGGGAGATAATACGCGCTGCACTCTTTTTCCCTTAACCAAGGTTTTTCCCACTGGGTTTTCCTGGTAAAGTTTTTAATGAGGCATTATCTGATTGCGTATTGAAAGAATTATGTACTCTTTTTCCTTCACTAGGTTTTTATCCCACAGGGTTTTTCCTAATAAGGTTTTAACGAGGCATATTCTTCAGTGATGGACATCCAAGGGGGAGTGTTATGAATAATTCATTAAGTGGATGTCCATATAACTCCAATACATAATTTAGTGGATTCACCTACAACTCCAATATCTCATTTAGTGGATTAACCTACAATTCCATTACCTCATTTTGTAATCAATATTTGATCTTGTTTTGTGCCTATAAATAGGCTTTGCCATTGTATTGAGAAATACACCAAAATCAAAGAAAGAATTCTCTTCTTAATTCTCTAATCTCTCTACTTTAGAATATTTGTATATATTTCATAATATTTGGGGTTATTTCATAACAGTTATGACTTATATATGTATGCTTCAATGTATACAAACAACGAAGGCACTCGGAAAGGAGTACTGTTTCCTAGTTGATAATTCAAAAATGCATGAGAAATTTGTAAAACGTTACTACGTTTATTTATTTCAAAGAAACAACTAATAATTGTATAATTAGGCTCATATCGAGAAATGCAAAGAAGTACATGAGATCAACCATATCTTCTAAAGAAACGATCATTTATGCATATGAGATTAATGAAGTACAATTAATATAATGACTATAAATCAAATAAACAAAAGCATAAAAAGATACAAGGAATTATCATCAGTCGTATAACCAAAGGGTTGTAGCCCTGTGTTAGGTGTTAATGTTCCCACTACGCATGATATTTGATTCAATTACTCTTAAAAACGAAATACATTTGAACGTATATAATGGTGAATAATTCAAATCACATTACACTCTGTAGGGGTTGATTTGTTAATGTGACGGACTCGCCCGATGTGCATTAACTATTTTATATGATTCAATCACAATTACTGAGATTAAACCTAAAACTTCAAAACATTTTGGGCCCTTAAATGTACGGTTAGATGAAGACATTATTGGCTTTATAAATGGGTTAAGAAACTTTAAGGTGAGAGAGAATAGTATTTTGCGTCGAATAATTTTCCTCATGTGGTCCCACGCATTTGATGGTACGTTACGTTTCATAACCGGACACTAAAAAGCGCATTGCTTGATTTCAATGAATATGCTTTCCAGAGCCTTCTACCGTCCATGTGTGGCCACGTTTTTTTTTTCTGAACATAAAAGATTGTCATCAATAATTGTGAATGTCAAGTCTAGTTGAAGAATTGAACCAAAAAAGATTAGGGATAATAGCAGACACTCCCTTAGTTATGGGATAATGTGCATTTTGTCCCCTAACTTATTGAAATGTGTGATTTACCCCTTTACTTATAAAAAATATGCACTTCACTCCTTCGAGCAACTCGGGCAGATTCAGGCACTTCACTTATCATAAAAATTGGACTTTTGCCCCCTGACTTATGTGTTTTTGTAGCACTTTGCCCCCTGACTTATGTGTTTTTGTAGCACTTTGCCCCCTGACTTATGTGTTTAGTAGCACTTTGCCCCTACCGGAACTGCCCGAGGGAGTGAAGTGCACATTTTTGAGAAGTGAGGGGGTAAATCGCACATTTCAATAAATTGGGGGGCAAAGTGCACATCACCCCATAACTGAGGGGGTGTCTGCTATTATCCCAAAAGATTATTATAGATTATTATCACTTAATATTAAAAGATAATTTTAATTATCTCAATTTCTTTTGTTTTTCTCGAATGAGTCAGTCAGGGGTATTGTTCGTGGTGCGTTTTGATTTTTTTGGGCAAACTTGAAATTGAATTATCAAGTACGAATTTTTGATAGAGAAATTTCAAATTGTCAGTGTGAAAAATAAAATCAAGGGTGCAGTTTTAGACGGTTTAGTGCGATTTGCAATTTTCAGCTAACAAAGATGAGTCAAATAAACCTAAAAATATATATTTCGTCGGAAATTCCTCACATGCTTGACATGTGCCCTTTTTAAGATTAAATTTGTCATTTTAAGTGATTAATTTTGATGAATTATTCTTTTACTCTTAAAATTGTCATATTCTCATTTTAAAATTCGATTCAAGTAAATAAAAAAATAAAAAATTAGTATATATTTATTTATTTCTTAAAATTTTAATTAAATATCTCAATTTAAGAAAGGCGCATGCATTGGCAACAAACGCCTCATCTACTACACTTGAGCTATAAATAGAGTGGGATATCACATACGCTGAACCATTCTACTACTTCATTTGATATCTTCATTCTACTTCTCATTAGTACTTAGAATCTCTCTTTCCCTATTAAATTTGATTACATCTCCTATCACACAGAACCTGAATAAGGAAAAAAAAATGGAGAAACCAGGTTCCACAGTTCAAAAAAAAGGAAGAATGGTGACAGTCTTGAGTATCGATGGAGGTGGCATTAAAGGAATCATCCCTGCCAGAATTCTGGCCAACCTTGAAACCAAACTCCAGGTCAATATATTTCTCGATTTTCGACGTTTTATTGATTTGCGTTCATACATATATATATATATCATTATGATTTAATTTTAAACAGGAATTAGATGGGCCAAATGCAAGAATTGCAGATTATTTTGATGTAATAGCAGGAACAAGTACAGGTGGTCTAATTACAGCTATGTTGGCTGCTCCTGGTAAAGATAATCGCCCTTTATTCACTGCGGAGAATATTACTAGTTTCTACTTACAACACTGCCCACAAATCTTCCCAAACAATAAGTAAAATTCGTACTTTTTTCTTTTTTTGCATTTTTATTTATTTATTTTTCGCTACAATAACACTTAATTCTTAACCTGTATACTAATCATAAATATTATATATATATATATATATATATATAATACAATATATAGGAGAAATGGCTGCGTGAACTTGATTAGAAATGCGATTGGCGGGCCAAAGTACGATGGGAAGTACCTAAAAACATTGGTTACGGAATTATTACACAATTTAACCATGAGCAACACCTTAACTAATGTAGTGATTCCCGCATTTGATCTCAAGCATCTTCAACCAGTTATCTTCACCACAAAAGATGTAATGAAAAGTCCCTTTATCCATGCGAGTTTCCTAGTAATTATATATATATATATATATATATATATATATATATATATATATTGGGCATGAGAGATATTGAGAGTTTTCTCTTTTTTTTTTTTTTTTTTTTTTGAATTTTCGATTAGGGAAAAGAAAATGTTTCCAGGAATGCTTTGCTATCAGATGTTTGTTTGGGCACTTCTGCAGCTCCCACATATTTCCCTCCACACTATTTTGAGACGAAAGACGAATTGGGGAAAACGCGAAGTTTTGATCTTGTTGATGGAGGGGTTGCTGCAAACAATCCAGTGAGTATATCTTGTTAAACCAAATATATGCAATACTAGGATTAATTTATTGTTATTAATTATTGTTTTTGAGAGGTTGCTGCACTGGTAGTCTCACTCGACTCTTTTATTAGTCCAAACGGGATTGGAAAAATTGAGATTTGTTTTGTAATCAAGGTTGAATTAGTTTTAGGTTATAGACGATGGAAAAAAGTACGGTAAGAAACATCACATATAGTACCCGGGAAAAATGCAATTTTGGTCTCATAACTTAGTTCATATGTGCTTTTGGTCCCAATATTTTTTACTTTAGCATTATACGTCCCATAACTCCAGAAAATGTGCATTTTTGGTCCCAAGATACGATTACGTCATGTATTTGACGAAACTCCAGAAAATGTGCATTTTTTGTCACAAGATACGATTACGTCATGTATTTGATGGAATTCGCATGTGTGGCTCACGTGGGATCACAAAAATGTGCATTTTTTGTCCCATAACTCCAAAAATAGTGAGCCACACATGCCAATTCTGTCAAATACATGAAGTAATCGTATCTTGGGACCAAAAATGCACATTTTCTGGAGTTATGAGACTTATAATGTTAAAGTCAAAAATATTGGGACTAAAAGCACACATGAGCTAAGTTATGGAACCAAAAATTGCAATTTTCCCCTTAGTATCCCAAGTACAACAAGATAAGGTGACAGTGAACAGGGACGAAGGGAGGGGGGGCTTGGTGGGTGCCACCGCCCCCTCAAATTTTTAAAAATCTCACTTAGGCCTATAAAATTTGTAAAATTTGCAATTTCACCCCCCTCAAAATTTTAAAATTATCACTTCTACCTATAAGACTATACATTTGCAATTCCCCCCCTCCCCGCCCCCTCAAAATCTTAAAATTGTCACTTCTACCTATAAGGCTATAACATTTGTAATTTTGCTTCCCCTCAAAATTTTAAAATTAGCACTTCTACCTATAAAGATATAACATTTGTAAATTTGCCCCCTAAAAAATGACAAAAATAACCCCCTCTATTACTCAAAAATACATAGTATGTCATTTGACTTTTTCAATCCATTATCAATTCTCGAATTTTCACTTTCTCCCTCCTTCATCACACATTTTTACAACTCAAACAAAGGGGATAACAGAAATCTTAGATTTATGAATAGGGTAATTTTAGTTCTTTATTATATTTTTTCTATAAATATAGTGTACCGTATCGCGGGGGACAAGTCCACCGCACCCCCCCCTAAATCCTTCATCTATTTAGCAAAAAAAAATGTATAACTATATCACAATATATAATTTTGCCCCCCCTCGACAAAATTCTTGGTTCCGCCCCTGACAGCGAATATAAAGAAGAAAATTCTCACATGTTTTTTTATACTAAAAACCGTGCTGATGATGACATATCAGCAAAGAATCCAAATCATACCATACTGATGTTGCACAATCATGACCGTTTGATCTGAATTCTGGACTGTATTATCACAGACTCTAATGGCGATGACACACATTTTCAAAGAAATTTTGTTGGGAAAGTTTGAACTTGTGGACGTAGAACCAATGGTCAGCAAGCGGATGTTGGTGTTGTCATTGGGAACGGGCTTAGGCCAACATGAAGAGAAGTATAATGCAAAAGACGCCACCAGATGGGGCATGTTCGGATGGGTATACAACAAAGGCGCCACGCCATTATTTGAAATTTTCGGAGACGCCAGCTCGGACATGGTAGATATTCATGTCTCATCCATTTTCCAGTCCCTGCACAATAAACAAAATTACCTTCGTATTCAGGTATGTACGTATACAGAGTTAGTGGTACCTATTACATTCTTAGTTTAACATACAATAATATTTTTCACAAAAAAAAAAATCTATTTTGAGAATCTATAACAATTTCATTTGGAACGTTAGAAAAAAGAAAATATGATCAATAAGTTTTGGACAAAGAAAGTATACTAATACTTTTATTTATATATTTTTAATGGTTTCTTTTGTTTTGGATTTGGATGAAAAGGAGGATAGCTTGAGTGGGGATGCGTCATCTTTAGATATTTCAACCACGAATAATATGCAGACACTTGTTCAGTTGGGTGATAGCCTGTTGAAGAAGCCGGTTTCAAGAGTGAATTTGGAGACGGGCAGACCGGAGCCGGCTCAAGGAGAGGGGACCAATGAAGAAGCTCTGGCCCGATTCGCCAAGCTCCTCTCCGATGAAAGAAAGTTCCGGCAATCTAGTTAAAAGTATCACATATCGGAGGAGTCCATTTCCTTTTAAAATGTCACGTTATTGAAAGAAGTATCTATTATTTTTAATTCTTTTTGGTAGTTTTGGTCCCATAAAATAAGACTTGATATTGTTATATTGAAGAAACCTCTATGTATCCATGATATCGAATTATCATTCATCATTAAACTTGAAATGACAAAGAATTATGTTAATTGAAAGAGAAAAGGTAAAAGGTAAAAGTTGTAAATTGTATGGGAATATGCATTTTCTGATGACTATTTATTTAGGGGGTGGAAATGAATTCTCAAACTCATTTCATTGTATATAAATCATATGGTACTTAAATTAAACACCCATGTGAGTCATTCGTGCATCTAAATGTCTAATTATTAAATTGTTAAGTAACCATAATTAATCACTTAATTAGACATCATCATTACAAAGATAAATTTGTGGTGTAAGAACGTCTTTATTCTATTGTCAAATCACCTCATTTTAAACATAACTTGTTTTTATTCCAATAAAATTGTAAATTTAGTCCCATAGGATATAACTATTTTAATTTTAGTCCTGCATTTTACGTGATTTTAGAACTAATCCCAATAATTTGACAAAGATCCTATGTTAGTCTATTTTTTAAGCAATGTTGATCCCACGATTTATTTTCGAATGGTGTGGTCAATTGAAAATTGCATTTTTCCCTCTAAAACAATATACCTTGTATCAAACAGCCTCTAAATATATATTTATATCATTTACCCCCCTGAAAAATAAAAATAATAAAGAATTAAAACAAAAACATCATCCTCCCCAACTGTTTTTAATTTTTATTATTTTTCAAGGGTAAGTGACATTAATATTTATTTAGGAGGTATTTTATACAACTTGTATAGTTTAGGGGGCAATATGTTATTTTAAAAAAATATTCCGTTAATTTTTAATGGAAAATAAACTTTGGGACCAACATTGTTTAAAAAAGGACTAATGTTGCAATTTTTTTAAATTATTGGGATTATTTTTAAAATCATATAAAACGTGGGACCGAAACTAAAGTGACCATATATATCCTGTGGGACTAAATTTGCAATTTTGCCTTTTTATTCCAAAATATCTCATAGTACTTTTTACAGCTTATTTAAACCGTTTATAAACACTATTACTTTTCACTATTGACCACCACTTTTTCCAAAATCTCTACAATTTGATACTCTTTAATAAAATTAAAATAACTTCTGAAAATACTCCCTCAATCACTAAACCACCGTGATGACAGTGAAAATTATGCAGTTTTCATCAATTTGTTGCACAAAAAAGTTTAGTGCAAAGAGAGAGAAAGAAAAGGAAAGAAAACAAATTCAAGTAAACTTTCATTATACCAATTAAACATATTGTTACCCAGCTAAACCCTAAAAAAGAAAAAGTGGAACTCCCTCGTAGCCCTTTGATAACTTCAATTTTTTACTGTACAAATTGTTAAGTGATAATTATATATGACATTTCAAATTTTAAGGGATAATTATACTGGGACCCCTGAAGGTATTGCTTAATGACAAAAAACACTCTCTAGTTTAATAAAGGGAATTGATATTTGCACTCTTATTTTTGATAATCACACTCCACACAGCTTTATATTTTCATTCTTTTATCAATATACCCTTTTATTTATTAAACAATACTTGACTTAATTTATTTGATGGAAAAAGAACCTTTCCATCACTATTTGGAATTCTAGTTTTAAAAACGTGAATAGCTTTTTTATTAAAATAATATTAAAGAAAAGTTTTTAAAATATTAAAATTTATATTTTTTACCACCTTGAAGACGATACCATTCAAGCCGTTTTCATCTTTTTATTTTATTTCATTGTTTTGGAAAGTTCATGAAAAAGGCTCATTTGTCATGAATTTTATTTTATTTTTCAGATTTGTTAAAAACAACACCGTTTTATTTACGATACAAATATAAAATTCACGAAGACGGCACCATTTTCATGAATTTTCCAAAATAAAAAATAATAAAGAAAGTGATGAAAACGGCTTGGATGTTGCCGTCTCCAAGTTGTAAATTTTTTTTATTAAATAATATTTTAAAAGTTTTATTATTATTTTAATAAAAAGTCATTCACGTTTTTAATACTTGAATTCTAAATAATAATGAAAATGCTTATTTGTTCATCAAATAAATTAAGTCAAGTATTATTTAGTAAATAAAAGGGTACATTAGTAAAAGAATGAAAATATAAAATTAGGTGAAGTGTGAATATCAAAAAGAGGAGTGCGAATATCAATCACCAATCTAATAATTACATTTAATGATATAAGGTTGGATGAAAAATATAAATTGACCTAAATGCCCCCCAACAGAATGATTTAAAAAAACACAAATAGAATTTTTTTTAACTAAAATATAAATGACTTTTGTGCCACTTTCACTATTTAGCCCATACTATGAAATGAGACGGGCTGAAAAAGCCCGGTTAAAGTGGTTAATGTTGGCCAAGATCGGAAATGTTTATAATTATTTTGCTGCAACTTTTAACAAAAACTAAGGTTGGCCAAGTAGTTACGGATCCTTACCATACTTGAGACCAGGGTTTGAACCCCCTTGGCCTTATTTAATTTAATTTTGTAAATTAAAATTTTAAAAACTTACATTTACACATTCTATACTTTTCAAAACATTACAAATAACCCTTTCGGCCCATTTAGATTTATTTTGTAAATGAAAAAAGTTTTAAAAAACTTATATTTACACACCTATACTTTACATAACATTACAAATAACACCAAAATAGTATAATTGTCCGAGAAAATTTGGTTTCCAGGTTCAAAAGAAATTTCCGCCAAAGTAGGTGTATTTTCGGTAGTTCACAAAATTTTCTAGTGGGGTCGTACAGAAACCCTAACGGAAGGTGACTGATGTTGGACGAAATTAAACTACATGATGTTAGATATAATTTTTTGAATTAAATGGTGTTTTTTATAATCAAGCAATACCTCAGAGCTATCCAATGTAAGTATCCCAAATTTTAATATAATGACAATCATATATATATATATATATTATATCATATTAATTATTATGGCGATTTGTTTTTTTAAATCTCAAAACCATGAAATATCATTAAGGGAAAATTGTATAAGACAAATTAAACTTAGCAACTCGCGGTGCCGGGTCAAAAACACGCCGAAAATATTCCAAGAAGTCGTTCTAAGAACCCATGCATAATAAAGATGAGATGTCAAATTTTCCATATTGCTATATTTTGTGGACAATAATGGATAATTTCAGACACCATAAATGCCATTATTAAATAATTGGTCCCGTTGAACTCGTCTACACTTGCAGCTGTTGAAACTTCAAAAAAATAATTGAACACTAATCCAATGAACAAGTTGGGATCCTATCATGATACTTTGTCGTAGCTTAATTCATTGCTTATATTATATCACAACATGGGTATAAATTTCTATATGAAATATCTAGTAACGTAATTTAATATACATGATATGCATATATAAAATAAAATACGAGATGAAATATCATTATGTTCAAAATAAAGGATCCAATGTGTCAAAGAAGAACATGTGTATAATTTTTTTTTACAAAATATACAAGTAAATATTTTATACACGTGGTACTTGTATATAAAATAAAATACGAGATGAAATATTATTCTATCCAGAACGAGTATCTATTGTGCCAACGTGCACCAGACTTTACTATAAATAGAGTGAGATTTCACAAAAGCTGATGCATTCTCCTTCATTTCATTTATTTATATAGGATCTAAAGCCAATTTCATTAGTACTTGAATCACTTTTTTATTTATATTACATTGGATTACACCTCTTATCATCACAAAACCCAAAAAAGAAAACGGAAATGGAGAAAAAGGCTCAAACAAAAGGAAGATTGGTGACAATCTTGAGTATTGATGGAGGTGGCATTAGAGGAATCATCCCTAGCAGAATTCTAGCCAACCTTGAATCAAAACTCCAGGTCATTTAATTTTCTCATCAATATTATATATTTCTCGATTTTCGACGTTATATTGATTTGATTCTTGTTCTTTTATATGATTATATCCTGATTCTTTATTTTATATTTTTAAATTCCGACAGGAATTAGATGGTCCGAATGCAAGGATTGCAGATTATTTTGATGTAATAGCAGGAACAAGTACTGGTGGTCTAATTACAGCTATGCTGGCTGCTCCTGGTGAAGATAATAGACCTTTATTCAATGCAGAGAATATTACTAGTTTCTACTTACAACACTGCCCACAAATCTTCCCAGCCAGTAGGTAAAAAATTCATACTTTTTTGTTCTCCTTATTTTTCTTTTTCGCATTTATTTTATTTATTTATTCGTCGCTACCATAATCGTTACACATTTAATTATTTATCTGTTTACTGATCATAGATATTGTATATTTGTATGTATCAGGAGAAATGGCTTCATGGACATGATCACAAATGTGTTTGGCGGGCCAGAGTATGATGGGAAGTACCTGAAAACATTGGTTAAGGAATTATTACACAATCTAACCATGAGCAACACCTTAACAAATGTGGTGATTCCCGCATTTGATCTCAAGAGACTTCAACCTATTATCTTCACCACAAAAGATGTAAATTAAAATTCCATTATCCAATGATTGTTTTTTACTATTGGGAATGAGAGATTTTCAATTTCCTTTCTTTTTTTTTTTTTTTTGAATATTGGAACAGGGAAAAGAAAAAATTTCCAGGAATGCTTTGCTATCAGATGTTTGTTTGGGCACTTCAGCGGCTCCCACATATTTCCCTCCACACTATTTTGAGACGAAAGACGAAGTGGGAAAAACGCGAAGCTTTGATCTTGTTGATGGAGGGGTTGCTGCAAACAATCCGGTGAGTATATATCTTGTTAACATATATGCATTAGGCTTCTTAATTTATTGTTGTTTCATTAAACTGTGGGGATGATGACACATTAGCAAAGAGTTCAAATTATACTGACGTTGTAGGATCGTGTTGGCTTTTTAAGGAGGTTTATGTTGAAAATATTGGTTGATTTATGGTAGAACAAGGAATCTAGTAGTTGTGCAGGTAAGAGCTATTAACTCAAAGAAAAATAGAGGCAAAGTGAGAGAAAAGAAATGCTACGGGAGATGAGATTTTCTTCTTTACTCAAAATGATTTGATACATCTTTCAAACCAAAGCACATGTCATTTATAGGAATATGGCAGCAACAAACTTTGACAAAATAGACACCATATCTTTATAGAAATATGGCAGCAACAATTCTTAACAAAATATACATTATTCAATAACAAAAGTCTTAGGCACATTAATTGTTACATTTCTCCCCCTTAATGTGCTGAGCCACAACTCCAAGTTCTTCTCTGAATTTAAGAAATTTCTCTTTAGGAAGAGCCTTCGTAAGGATATCTGCTCTTTGATCCTCTGATCGACAAAAGACGAGCTGCACTTCACCATCTTTAATTGCTTCTTGAATAAAATGATTGATAGAAATGTGTCGAGTTAGACTGTGAAATATAGGATTCTTTCCCATTGCAATTGCTGATTTGTTGTCACAAAATAATTCCATTGCAGTTTTTTGTTTCATCCCAACATCGTCAAGAATTCTTCTTCACCAAATACCTTGAGAAGCGGCCATTGCAGCTGAAACATATTCAGCTTCTGCAGAGGATTGAGCCATCGTTTGTTGCTTCTAGGAAGCCCATGAAAACACACTTGAACCAAGTGAAAATGTATAACCGGAAGTACTTTTCATATCATCCAAGCAGCCTGCCCAATCACTATCACAAAATCCTTTCAACTCCACTTTTGAATCTTTCCAATATTTGATGCTGAAATTGGTCTTACCTTTGATGTACCTCAACACTCTTTTTGCAACACCAAAGTGAATTCCACTTGGATTATTTATGAATCGTGACAATAAACTTGCAGTGTACATGATATCCGGCCTTGTCGCAGTGAGATACAACAAGTTTCCAATCAAGCTTCTATAGAAAGTTTCATCAACTTTCTTTGCACCATCTTCTCTTTTCAACTTTTCATTTACAATTAGTGGTATCACCACCGGATTACAATTACTCATGCCAAACTTCTTTAATTTATTTTCAGCATATTTCTTTTGACAAATAAATACACCATCCATTTCTTGGTAAATTTCAATGCCAAGAAAGTGATGAAGCAAACCCATATCACTCATTTCATATTTTTTCATCATCTCATTCTTAAATTCATGTATCATGCTTTCATTGTTTCCACAAAATAGTAAATCATCCACATATAAAGCAACAATGAGAGTAGACTCACCTTGAGTTTTCACGTACAAAGTAGGTTCACTTTTGCTCTTCTTGAATCCTTGATGATTGAAATAAGAATCAATTTGGCTGTACCAAGCTCTCGGAGCTTGTTTTAGCCCATATAACGCCCTTTTCAATCGGTAGATTTTTTCTTCTTCTCCTTCGATCACAAAACCTTGAGATTGTTCGACATAAATTTCCTCTTGCAATTCTCCATTCAAGAAGGTTGATTTCACATCAAGTTGATACAATTGCCATCCTTTGTGGGCTGCTAATGCAGTGAGCATCCTTATTGTATCCAAGCGAGCCACCGGTGCAAAAGTTTCATGAAAATCAATCCTGGGTTGTTGAGTGTAGCCTTTAGCTACCGATCTTGCCTTATTTCTTTTGAAAGAACCATCTTCATTAAGCTTCACTTTATAAATCCATTTCACACCAACAACTTCTTTGTCAAGTGGTTTCTCACGGATAATGAGAGCTCAAAAAGCCAAAGAAGCTTGGGACATTCTTCAACAAGAATTTGGAGGAGATGATAAGGTAAAAGCTATAAAACTTCAAACTCTTAGAAGAGAGTTAGAAAATATGAGAATGAATGAAAAAGAAAAATTGACGATTTTCACTTAAAGTTGTGGAGCTAACTAACCAAATGACTGTTTATGGTGAAGAGTTTACAAGTCAAAGAATGGTAGAAAAAAATTTGATTTGTCTTCCAGAAAGATTTAATCCAATTGTAGATGTTATTGAGCAAACTAAGGACACCTCTCAAATGAGTATTCATGAGTTAATGGGAACTTTAAAATCTTATGAAAAAAGATTAGCTAGACAGTCCGAAAAATCACTTGAGAGTGCATTTCAGTCAAAAATAAATCTAAATCTTAAAAACCATGGAGATTCATCATCTAGTGGTGAACCAAATAGAGGACAAACATTTAGAGGTGGAAGAAATGGTAGAGGTCGAGCAAGAGGAAGAAACTTTAGATGAAGAGGTAGAGGTTTCTACGGTAGAAACCAAAGTGCAAACAATAATGAAAAAAAATGCACTCATTGTGGGAGAAATAATCATGAATACAAAGATTGTTGGCACAAAGATAAGCCTAAATGTCACAAGTGTGGTAAACTTGGTCATCTTATAAAAGATTGTTATGAAAATAATAATCCACAAAATCAGCGAGCTAAAGGATACCAATGGAGAAGAATCGAAGTTTCCCACTCACCTTCAAGTATGCTGAAAATATGGCATTGAAAGCTCAAGTTATGGATGATTCATGGTTGTGGCATTGGAGACTTGGACATTTGAATTTCCATAGTCTCAAATTGCTTTACCTCAAACATATGGTACAAGGACTTCCCAAAATTGAAGACATGAAACATGTTTGTGAAGGATGCGTCCTAAGAAAACATCATCGTCAATCTTTCCCCATAGGAGTTTCATGGAGAGCAAAACAACCATTGGAGCTCGTGCACACGGATGTGTGTGGACCTATGTCTATACCTTTTCATGGTCAAAATAGGTACTTCAGTCTCTTTATTGATGATTTCACTCGCATGACATGAGTTTATTTTATGAGACAAAAATCTGAAGTTTTTAATATTTTTCGAAAGTTAAAAAATCTTGTCGAAAAACAAAGTGGTTATTTCATAAAGTCTCTTAGAAGTGATAATGGCAAAGAGTATACTTTTAATGAATTTAACAAGTTTTGTGAAGAAGAAGGTATTGGTAGGCAACTCACAATCGGATATACTCTACAACAAAAAGGAGTATCGGAGAGGAAAAATCAAACATTCATGGAGATGGCAAAGTCAATGTTACATGCCAAAGGCTTGCCTAAAGTTTTATGGGCAGAAGCAGTCTACACGGCTGTATATTTGCTGAATCGATGTCCAACCAAAGCCGTGATGGATAAAACTCCTACTGAAGCATGGAGTGGCAGAAGACCTTTGGTGAAGCATCTGCGGATTTTCGGTTCAGTTTGCTATGCTCAAATTCCAAAAGAAAAAAGACAAAAGCTAGACGAAGCTAGTGAGAAATGCATCTTTGTTGGATATAGTAGCCAATCAAAGGGTTATCGGCTCTACAACTTGAAGGAAAGAAAGATCATTGTCAACGGAGATGTCATATTCGATGAGAATGCTTCGTGGAATTGGAAGGATGAAAAAATTGAGAAAGGTATTGCTTTCTTTGATGGACAGAAAGAATTTTCAGCAGGAGAGCTTGAAGAAAATGAAGAATATGCTCCAGATACAATGGGAGCAGATTTTTCATCTTCTAATGGCTCATCTTCAAGTTCAAATCCAAGCTCAAATTCCTCTTCACCGAGTTCCACTCCGGTGAAATTGAAAAGCTTAAGTGATGTTTATGCCAGGTGCAATTTTTGCACAATTGAACCAAACAACTTTGAAGATGCAATTAGAGAAGAAGCTTGGAAGAAAGCAATGCAAGAAGAAATTGAGGTCATTGAGAAGAATAAAACATGGGAGCTCGTTGAAAGACCACTTGACAAAGAAGTTGTTGGTGTGAAATGGATTTATAAAGTGAAGCTTAATGAAGATGGTTCTTTCAAAAGAAATAAGGCAAGATTGGTTGCTAAAGGCTACACTCAACAACTCGGGATTGATTTTCATGAAGCTTTTACACTGGTGGCTCGCTTGGATACAATAAGGATGCTCATTGCATTAGCAGCCCACAAAAGATGGCAATTATATCAACTTGATGTGAAATCAGCCTTCTTGAATGGAGAATTGCAAGAGGAAATTTATGTTTGCACTTTGGTTTCTATCATAGAAACCTCTACCTCTTCCTCTAAAGTTTCTTCCTCTTGCTCGACCTCTACCATTTCTTCCACCTCTAAATGTTTGTCCTCTATTTGGTTCACCACTAGATGATGAGTCTCCATGGTTTTTAACATTTAGATTTATTTTTGACTGAAATGCACTCTCAAGTGATTTTTCGGACTGCCTAGCTAATCTTTCTTCATAAGATTTTAATGTTCCCATTAACTCATGAATACTCATTTGAAAGGTGTCCTTAGTTTGCTCAATAACAGCTACAATTGGATCAAATCTTTCTGGAAGACAAATCAAAAAATTTCTACCATTCTTTGACTTGTAAACTCTTCACCATAAACAATCATTTGGTTAGTTAACTCCACAAACTTTGAGTGAAAATTAGTCAATTTTTCTTTTTCATTCATTCTCATATTTTCTAACTCTCTTCTAAGAGTTTGAAGTTTTATAGCTTTTACCTTATCATCTCCTCCAAATTCTTGTTGAAGAATGTCCCAAGCTTCTTTGGCTTTTTGAGCTCTCATTATCCTTGAGAAAATTGGATTTGCAACAGCTTGTTGGATTTTTGACAACACTGCAGCATCTCTTTGTTTCGTTTTCTTCAACTCCTTCATTTGAGCTACCGTAAGATCAGCTCCTTCTTCCTCCTCTTCATAACCATCTTGTACAAGTTCCCACAAATCCAAAGAGGCCAACAATGTCTTCATTTTCATGCTCCAAAACTCATAGTTTTCTCCCCCAAAAATTGGAAGAGTAATTTGTTGGATATTACTTGAGTTTGCCATGAAAATTTTCTGCTGCAATTTGGTAATGACAGCAATAATTTTTTTTTCTTATATTTTTTACTTAAACACCTAGCCTATAACCAGGCTCTTATGCCAGTTTATGTTGGCTTTTTAAGGAGGTTTATGTTGAAAATATTGGTTGATTTATGGTAGAACAAGGAATGTAGTAGTTGTGTAGGTAAGAGCTATTAACTCAAAGAAAAATAGAGGCAAAGTGAAAGAAAAGAAATGCTACGGGAGATGAGATTTTCTTCTTTACTCAAAATGATTTGATACATCTTTCAAACCAAAGCACATGCCATTTATAGGAATATGGCAGCAACAAACTTTGACAAAATAGACACCATATCTTTATAGAAATATGGCAGCAACAATTCTTGACAAAATATACATTATTCAATAACAAAAGTCTTAGGCACATTAATTGTTACAGATCGTGACCGTTTGATCTGAATTTTAAACTATTGTATTATCGCAGACTCTACTGGCCATAACACATATATCCAGAGAAATCCTGTAGGGAAAGTTTGAAGTTAGGAACATAGAACCAATGGACAGCAAAAGGATGTTGGTGCTGTCGTTGGGCACGGGATTAGCCCAACACGAAGAGAAGTATAATGCAAAAGACGCTGCCAGATGGGGCTTGCTCGGTTGGGTATACAACAGAGGAGCCTCGCCTTTGATTGAAATCTTTGGAGATGCTAGCTCAGACATGGTGGATATACATGTCTCAACCATTTTCCAATCCCAACACAATGAAAAAAATTACCTCCGCATTCAGGTAAACAAGTTAATTATATTACATCATTAATTTCAAATACGGTTGCTATTATTTTTAGGGGAGAAGCAAAGTTGTAACTTAAAATCTATAACCTTATTTTAAAAGCAATAAATATGGGAGTAAGCGTTATACTAATATATATTGTGATACAACTTTTTAATGATTTTTTCCTTTTCTGAATTTGGATGAAAAGGAAGATAGTTTGATTGGGGATGCATCATCTCTAGATATATCAACTACAAGTAATATGCAGACACTTATACAACTAGGTGATAACTTGCTGAAGAAGCCGGTTTCAAGAATGAATTTAGAGACGGGCAGAATGGAGCCGGTTCAAGGTGAGGCCACAAATGAAGAAGCTCTCATCCAGTTTGCCAAGCTCCTCTCCGATGAAAGGAAGTTTCGGCAAGCAAGTTAAAAGTATCACAAGTTGGAATAGAATCAGAATAGTACGACTATATTTGACTATGTTTTGGGGTTGTATTTTGGTGAGAATTTTTTTTTTTTGAAGTGGGCATTTTTGGCTGATATTGCGTTTACTTTTATTTTGAGTATGATATCATGTAAGTTTGTCTGTTAATAATTAATTAAATTGAAAGTTGTAATTATATATATATATGTAATAATAGTTTATATATATATATATATATAAATATATAATCATACTTTTATTAATACTAGTAAACAATATGTGTGTTGCACGTGGTTCATATTATTTCTTTAGATTATTTCGTATATTCAAATGTTGGTATTTTTAAAATATTATATTTTGTGATTAAATTATTAATTTAAAAATAAAGTATTATTGTATAAGTAAAAATTAAAAATAAATGTATGAATATTAAAGACATAAATGAAGTAAAAATAAAAGTTTATTAATATTAAAGACTTAAAACTATTTTAGAAAACTGAGGTAATTGGAAATTGAAATCATAAATTATAACTAATTTAATAAATAATAATGTAGATGCACATGCCATCTATATTTTTTCTTGTTTGATTTTGATTGCACGCACGTTTATGTTCTTCGTTCTTCCTCATAGAGATCTGGGTACTTTTCTCGATCAGGAATTTTGGCGCAGACAAATCTATCAAATTGATCTGGGGTTATAATTTTGTGCCCAGACTTTAAAATTAGGAAAAAAGACAAAAAAACCTCTCAAACTATGGTGTTTTTTGTACTTTTTAATATAAACTTTTTTTTCTTCACTTTGCCTCCTCTACTATGCTGGTTTTGCAATTTCTTATATAAAGGAATATTCCGGTGGAAATTCCTCACATGTCATGCATCTGCCAATTTCAAGGGATATGCCACTTAGGTGGAATTTTGGTGTAATTACTATTTTGCCATTATTTGATTCTTCCAAATTGAATTTTACTTCTTCCACACTTGATTTTTGCCTCATCCACACTTGATTTTGCTTCTTACACTTCATCTTCCCCAAATTTCTTATCACTATTCATCTTCCTCCATGGATTTTCTTCCAAAAGCTTTCAAACACACACACACATATATATATACACAAAAAATCACACACACACGTATATATACACACACAGAATCACACACACACACACACACAATATATATATATAGATATATATGCACACACACACGAAAACTCACACACACACATACACACGTAGTATATCACACACAGAGATTCACACACACACACACACACACACACACACACATATATATATATATACTCACACAGGCAATAAAAAAGAAGAACAACAATTTTTTTATTTTTTAATATATAATTATTTAATTAAAAAAATTATTTAAATGACAAATTTACGCTTAAATAGTGCACATGTCAGGCAAATGATGAAATCTCGGTGGAATATTCTTTTATATAAGAAATTACAAAACCCGTATAGTTGAGGAGGCAAAGTGAAAAAAAAAATTATATAAAAAAGTGCAAAAAACACCATAGTTTGGGAGATTTTTTTGTCTTTTTCCCTTAAAATTATCAACATATGAGCATGAAGTAATTCCCTTTTCTAGGATCCAATTACATGAACATGTGCAGTTACCTTTCCAAATATCTCTTTTTTAGATAATTGGTCTTTCAAATCCTTCAATTTTGCTCGAAAAACTCTTGAGGTCAAATCTGGTTTGTCTTGAGCACGTTGACCATCATACAGTTTCTCTTGATCTTTCCAATCTGGGTTGCAAGTCATTGTGATAAAAAGATCTGGTTTTCCAAATCTCTGTAATAAAGCTAATGCATCAAAATATCTATGTCTCGTATCTCTTGGCCCTCCAATAAATGATCCGGGGAGAACAATTCTTTTTTCGACTTCACTCCCTCTTGTCTCTCTTTTGGAAACATTGTCCATGATTCCTTGGTATAGTTCAGGTCGCATATTTGATTGTTTATGGCGGTAATAATCTAATCTTGTGGACTCTAGTTTTTATTATATTGAGTCAGTTACATGAATTGTTGCAATGCTCGTACCAGCAAAAAGTGGTGTGGATTGCCTTGGATTTCTTATTTGTAATCTATAGCAACTGTATTCTCTACATGAAATTTTTTTATTGTTTGGGGCACTGGCAACTATAAAAGATGAAAAATTATAAGTGTAAATATTAAAAAATGCAAATAGAGGTATTAATTATTGTATTGATTTATAATTAACCTTTAAAATTAAAAACTCTATTATCGCTTATGTAATGACAGGTAAATAAAAGCTCATAAGAAAAAGTTTAAGAATAAAATAGATTGAGATATAGGCAAAAATATTGTCAAATACCAACAAGGTCCAGCACAGTTGGTAGATAGCTGAGTTCCTTAAGTATTTGTCCAGGGTTCGATTCCTGGCGGTGTGTATGGAAAAGACTTTGTTGGGAGAGGCAAAACCCACTTCGATGATCTCTACGCCTCGAAGGGAAATAATCTTCGGTGTCCGGTTGGGAGAAACCCTGGTATATACCAAATATATATATATATATATATATGTCAAATCATATGCGTTTTTCTTATTTAGAAATAATGAAAGTAGCACATATATCATATTATTGATAGGATTATCTAGGCCCCGTGTGGTTGTGTTTTCAAAAATGAATTATGAGTTTTTCTTGGGAAATGTGTATTATAGAAATTTGTGTGAAAATGTTGACTTTATTTGTTTGTTTGGATGCATGTATTTTTAGAATTTGATTGAAAGTAGTGTAGATGTGATATAAAGTTGATTTTTATTAGGATTTGATAGATGAAATTATTGAGTTGATTATGAATGTGATGATGATGGGGAAAAAGAGGTTAGAATAATATTTTTTTAATAGTATTATGAGTTTTGTATAAAGTAATATGTATATGTGTGTGTGTATACATATACACACACATAAGATAATATATATTTTACAAATAGAATAAGAAAAAAAAAAAGACAGAGTTTTTTTTTGTAGGGTGGTGGGGGGAGGGGGCTCATTTTGAGTTTTAGTTTAGTTTAATTTTAGTTTTAGTTTTTTCCTTCTTCTTTTTTTGTCACCTTTTCATTTCTTTTGTTTCTTTTTAGGTTTTCATTTTTATCTTTTTTTCATTTCGTGTTTTCTTTTCAATTTTATGTTTTCAAAGTTCAAGAAAATTGAGTCTTGCTCATCTAAATTTATAATAGTTAGTGTGATTATACAGTTCACATTGGACAAATATAAAAGTGGAATGTGTTCCATATATACAATATTTTATGAAATGTGTAAATTTGATTGGAGCATAAGTAACTCTATATTTCTTTTTCCATTTACATATAATATTTTATTTCCTGATCGAGGCAAATTTATTTCTATCTTCTTATAATGAGTTACTATGATGTTATATAAAATCTTGGATCGAGCTCGGCTCGTGGACACCCCTATAATCGTCAAAATCTTCTCAAATTCCTTATATATATATATATATATATATATATAGGGATAATTACACTGAGGTTCCTGAGGTAAGGCTTATTTACAAAAAATTCCCCTAGTTCTTATATATATATATATAGGGATATTACACTGAGGTTCCTGAGGTAAGGCTTATTTACAAAAAAATTCCCCTAGTTCCACAATTACAAGTAGCATCTCAAGTTTTCATGTATTGATGTAAAAATGGATGGAAAGTGTCAAAAGACTAAAATGCCCTTACGGAATATTTCTTAAAGAAAAGAAAAAAAATAAAAAAACTCAATTACTATATTGCCTCTTTACATCTCTAGATTTACTTCTAATACTAATTTTAAAATAAAAACTTAAACTTAAAAGAAAAATACTTATGTATATATATATAAAAAATACTTATATATATATAGGGTCAAGATCTAATACATACCCTATATTAGATAAGATATAAGACCCAATCTACACCATTGGATCTATTAAATCCAACAATCCAAAAAGAAATCAAAAAACAGATGGGGAAATTGATTCCAATTGGTTCAGGGGTATAATAGTCAAATGATGTCATTTTTCAAAGCCCAAAAATCCAAATCTCATAAATTTTTCATCGTCTTCTCTCTCAAATCTTTGGTCTTTCACTGCTTCTCCCTAACCAACTAGAAAACTAATAAATTAAAAAAAAAATCAAGAAAGGCCCGTGGATGGTGAAATGAAGAAGGAATTGTGAAAAGGGACTTTGAAGGGAGGCAAAGCTAAGCAAAGCAGACAATTGTCTGCATCTTCTCCTCCCCTCTCTCTCTCTCTCTCTCTTCTCTCTCTCTCTCTCTCTCTCTCTCTCTCTCTCTCTCTCTCTCTCTACTTGGTATATTTATAAACACAAACAGGGAAGTAATCAATTCCAGAATTATGTTACGGTTACTAAAGACATAGCTCCGATGTTTTTATTTTCAGATGCAAATCATATGAAAGAATCAATGTTGAGCTATTAATCAAAATACTGTTCTCAGAGAATAAAAAAGTATATTTGTTCATTAGCTATTATATAATGGATTAATTAACTATTGTATAATATTTATTAGCTATTGTATTCACTGAATAATGAATTATATGATACTGTATATTGGTTTATATGATATTGTATAATGGTTTATAAGATTGTAACTATATAATGTATAAACACAATGTATAATTGGTTATAATATACTGTATAATGTGTTATAATATACTATATAGTGGTTTATAAGATACTATATAATAGTTGGAAATCACTATTTGTATGACACTAATTATACACTGTATATCACTATTGTATTTACTGTATATTTGTTTATTAGCTATTATATAATTGATTAATTAGCTATTTTATAATATTTATTATCTATTGTATTCACTGTATAATGGGTTATATAATACTGTATATTGGTTTATATGATACTGTATAATGGGTTATAAGATATTGTATAATGTTTTATAAGATTGTAATTGTATAATGTATAAACACACAATATATAATTGGTTACAAATAGACTGTATAATGTGTTATATTTAAGAAATTTGATTGCATAAGCCTGAACAGAAAGTCTGCCATCCTTTCGGCTTTGATGGTTCAGTTCTTTGCATGTCTCCTGAATTTGGACCTATATGGAATGCCAAAACTCCATGACAGCTTTCATCATGGTATGACAAAACTTTCTTTGCAGCCACGTGAGGACTTTTTTCTTGTTTTCTTAATGAATTGACGATGATGATGCTGAATCGAATTGGAAAGAAAAAACTTCTTGTTTTCTTAATGAATTGACGATGATGATGCTGAATCGAATTGGAAAGAAAAAATTTCTTCTTTTCTTAATGAATTGACGATGATGATGCTGAATCGAATTGGAAAGAAAAAATAAATTGGAAAAAAGAATCTGTTATGGCATAATAAGTGGGATTTGATTTTGATCATGCATGATATTTGACTAAAATGTCCCTGTCATCATTAAAAAATTTATAAAATCTGAAAAATGGAGTTAAATTCGGACCTTGGGATCAAACTGTATCAAGGGTATAGATTGGATCTTATATCTTACCTAATGAATTGGGATGTATTTGATCCATATCCTCTATATATATATATATGTATGTATACATATGTATGTTTTATCTTAGAAATTGCTTTGTGTGTGAA
The DNA here is from genome assembly GCA_019426215.1 of Buddleja alternifolia. Taxonomy (NCBI): domain Eukaryota; kingdom Viridiplantae; phylum Streptophyta; class Magnoliopsida; order Lamiales; family Scrophulariaceae; genus Buddleja; species Buddleja alternifolia. Next base: position 46,063,919 of record CM033393.1, read on the forward strand.
TGTGTGTGTGTGCGCTCGAATGTGTCTAGGTGTAATTGTGTGTGTGCGTGACTAGTGTGTGTAGTTGTGTGTGTTTGTGTGTGCATGATAGTGTGTGTAATTGTGTGTTTGTGTGTGCATGACAGTGTGTGTAATTATGTGGGTTTGTGTGTGTTGTGTGTGACTATGTGCGTGCGTGTGTGTAATTGTGTGTGTGTATTGTTGTGTGTGTGTTTCTGTATGGGGGTGGGCTGGCATTGGGGGTAGGGTGGAGAAGACGACACTGTTCCCCCCACCTCCCCTTTCTTTTTTATTTATTTATAAAGTAATATATTAAAAAAGTAATTTATTTTAGAAATTAAGTTAATTAAAATAAAAAAATTTATTTATTTATAAATTTCATAAATTAAACTAAAATATAAAAGTTTAAATTATATAAATTATTATATAATCTAAACTATATATATATATTATTCTCATTATAAATAATTATAATCAATGATATGGAACATAATAAATATATTAGTTAATATATGAAATTCCAAACTTCTCTTCATATTTCAATATTTCAATACAATATTTTATAATAGTTTATATTTTCTTTTTATCCTTTATTCTACTAATACTTTTGGATAAATTTATTTCTAATCAACTTTTAACCTAAATTGAAAATTTGAAAACATAAATCTAACTAATGTGTCACTCAATACCTACATGCTTCTACACGGCCATAGTATGACAAAAAGGACAAAAGCTACAATTTCACATACACCTAGGGACTAGGGCCAAAAGTATGCTAGACTGAGATCAATGGTCCCAGTAAGATGTATTGTGTGCGGTCCTCACACACAGTTGTATGAAAGAGATAGATACAGAATTCACACTAGGACCATTGGACTCGGCCTGACATATAATTACCCAGGGACTAGAGTCTAGCTTTGTACATTTACTAGGAATTGACCTTTGGAAAAAGAATACAACTGAAGGCTTTAACATCAACTCTTTTCCTTCTGCAAACATAAACATAAATTGGAAGGCAAATTCAAGATGAAGACCAACGTGAGGCGGAAATAGCTAATAACATTGGTGAGAATAGCTAATAATAATTTGAGTTCCCTATTTGATAGACATTAATATTAAATTAAGTTGGGTTTAGATAGGTGGTTAAGGAAATAGAATATATACCATTAGATGAATCAAATTCAGAATATATACAACCATCAATAAAATATATGGTGGTATATTAGCATTATTTCCATTAACCCATATGGCGGCAACTTGATCTACAGTTGGAGCACTATACACTCTCTGATCTAATTTGACATCTTTTACTATATGCAATTGAACATCGTCCGTACGTGGATAATCCTTTAATCCTCTAAAGATTTTTTAGTACAGGATTTTTTCCAGAGTTTTGATAAGTTTTTTCACAGTTGATTCACATAAAGGTGAATTTTCAAGTATTCTCATTATGTTCTCAACTTAATTTTCGGTTTCAATAAAATACAACTGAAAATAACCTAGTCCATTTTCATTAGGAATTAACCCTGGAAGATCATGATAAACAAGCCCTTGTGCCCAAAATATGTAAACCCCTTGTCTCGCAGATGCAAGCTCCTTATCTAATTTTACACCAAATGACGTTAAAGAGAAAATGCTATTGAATGCACGAGTATTTTGCAAAATTCAATGGCCTCATCTGACTGAGAAGTAAACAATTCATACAATTCATCAGGAACTTCAATGGGTGTGAGATTGGTTTTTCCATTATCGCAACAAAATCCTGGAGGTTCATACTCAAATCCTATAGCTCCACAATAAATGCAATTTGGCATTTTGGCCAATTCATGCAACTCTGAGCAAGTAGGATCATAATGTATTGAACTTAAAACCGAAAACAAATGTTTTACTATTTAGTAAAGGGAAGTAGCTTCATTTTGTGTATCAATTTCATGGATAACTTTGAAATTACTAACCTTTACAAACAAACTCATTTGAGCTCTAAGAAGTAAATTTTTCATTGATTTTCTTATTTTTCATACGTTCTTGAACCTTATTGATATAATTTTGTCTCTTTATTGAATTTTGACATGTGTATTTTCTTTTCATTTTATCAAGATTCCTCTGTCAGCTTCCCCAAGAGTTGACCGAGTTGGTTTGGTAGGGTAATTCCTACTAAGGCAACCCGGGTTCAACCCTCTCTGGGGACATGAGCCCGTCGCACAGGGTTTTCCTAGTGTGGCTTACCCCCCTCATGTGGTTCGCGGGCTATTGCATGAGGGCGGGGTTTACCCAAAGCGCACCTTCGAGTAGCGGCTGCGGATTCCCTAGTTACCAAAAAAAAAAAAAGATTCCTCTGTCGGTACACATCTGCCACAATAACATATACAATATGACTTTTATAGAAGTATCATTCCTACTTTTTGAGTAGTTAAACATTATCATATTCCAGAATATAAATCAAGAAATTTTTTAATACTATATAAAATTTACCTCTTGTTGTTTCTGATAAGGAGGATTGTCGACGAAACATAATTCTCAAGAGAAGCGTAGAGCTTGATTAATTGGGTAAATCAACCTTGCAAACCAAAGGATGCCATCTCAATATTTATCTATATTTATATTCTCTATTATTTTATCTTATATATATTAATCATGAATTTTTATTTCTAGACCTGAGTTTAACAAAATTGATTATACTTGTGATAAAATATTTATGCTAAAAGTAACTTTATTTTTTGTGGCTAAGACCTATTTTCTCTTTCATGCATACTATTGATATAATATTTAAATTGCGGTAAAGTGCTTAATTAATTTGTAATTTGTCACAAGCGGCAGATTTTGAGAAATTGCAGCAAAGGGACTATTTAAATATCAAAGTATGCTACATTCAGTGCCCGAAAAGATGATCATGTTTCATCTATTCTCAATTTCAAAAATATTATAATATATGTTTTCAGATTTTAGACCAAGAAAGTGAATTTTGACACTATGCAATTGTGAGATATAATACATGTTCTGGAGTTGAGATCCAGATCTTCTCCAAAAATAGAATCACATTTTTTTTTGTATTGTTTAACTTGGGCATGAACAGTTAACACCCAGTTCTTAAATTCATTGCATATGTGAATTAATATGAAGATGATCAAAAAAAGACAAAAGATTTACCTGCAAATGAAAGAAAAATCGTTGTCTAATTCTTGAAATCCTTAATTTCACGGTTAGTTGGAGGTGAAAGCCTTAAATTTTTTAATATTTTTTTTGGTTAACCGAGTGAAAGCCTTAATTATAGAATCCTAATATACTTTTTTTTTTGGTATATACCAGGGTTTCCTCCAGCCGGACGCCAGAGATCACCGAAGTGGGTTTTGCCTCTCCCAACAAAGTTTTTTCATACACACCGCCAGGAATCGAACCCTGGACAAATGTTTAAGGAACTCAGCTATCTACCAACTGTGCTGTACCTTGTTGGTCTAATATACTTTAAACTCAAATAAATACATGGTATTTAGATGGGCAATCACATAAATAAACACACTTTATTTAGATGGGCCAATGATTTAGATGTCAGCCCATATCCGTGCTGCTTTATCTATTCTACTCTTCCGATTTTTTGGATGGATTGGATGAAGCGGATACGCTAAACGTGTCAAGGAATTTAGTCTATTTTTTTAAAACTAAATTTGGTTTATTTAAAATTACTACTTAAAATTAAAATAAAGAAAAGTGACCTAATGCAATTCAATGTCTATTTGTATTTTCATTGTAGAGTCCTAATAAAATAATAAACTTAATTGCCGATGATATATATAATTTAATTGAATTGAATATTATTTTACTCTTTTGTCTTTAAAAAGGTGAGTTAGAAAGGGATATATTAGGTATATCAAAAGTTTCAAGAAACCACACATACTTTTATAATAGTAGAGATAGAGATATGAAAAAAATTTATTAAATATATAATTAATTTATATATCTATACTATGATTAAAACCAAAGAGCACCTTATGGTAAGTGCTTTAGATTGTCAAGCCCTTTTGGTGAAGTGCAACATGTAACTGAAATAATGACATCTCAATAATTTTGGTGATGTGATTTAAGAATGTCACATAGTCTATAACACCATATGGGGGGGGGGGGGAGTTCTTATTAAAAAAAAATTGAGTTTTTCTTTTTTTTTCCTCAACTCTTATTTAAAAAATTAATTTATTTAAAAAATAATTATCAAATTCAATTTTTTGACAGACAGCATCGAGTGTCATTATCGACTAATATAAATATTTTTATGACGGTATATTATTTACCATTCAATTTTTTTTCTCTAAACAGATTGGAGTCTAATTTCAGAGGGAATTGAAATTAAACATACACCAACAAAATAAATTATACTTGGGTCAGTCAAAATCGATTTGGACCAAAATTTCCACCTTTTAAGAAGTAATCAATCCTTACCGTTTTTTCCTCAAAAAAAATAGAAGTAATCAATCCAAGGCAGCTGATAAATTTTGGACTAGTGCTGCCGTAACAATTTGCATTTCCATAAAACATCAAATGGATACACTAAAACTTTACAATAACAAAGCTTAAAGCCACATTAAACAACACAATTATGACAGGCAATTCAGATAACGACTCAGACAACCTTTCATTGACAATAAATAAATAAATGAAATAAAGACAAGAAAACTCGATATGATCATATGTCGAAAACACTATAAAACGGATGGCGAACGTAAAGCTTAACAAACATACATATCTCAAATGGAGTTCAAAAATAATATCACGGATGTGACGAGCAACTTATTGACAGCAAAAACTGCAGAACTCGAAAATCTGAAGGAAAATCTCAAACGGGCTAAAGACGATGCAATGCAATCATGGTTAGACTCTCGTCCCATAATCGACGAGCTTGAAAAGATGCAATCTGAGTTGTCAAATGCAAAAGATAGAGTTACCAAAGCAAATACCGTAATTTCAGAGCTACAAGCTCAGCTATGCACTACTGATATGTGCATAAAGTCGACAAAGGAGGAAGAAGAGAAGTTTGGTATCATAATCAATGACAAAAATCAAGAGCTTCACAAGAAACAAGAAGAGATGGAACAACTCAAAGTGAAATAGATCAAAGCGACGAAGGAGATCAAAATTAAGACGGGTCTTACGTCTTAAGAGGCAGACTCTTCAGACGCTGCAACTCACTTATGAAGCCATACAGTTGGAATCAGAAGCTTTCGCCATGTCGGCAGCTCAGGCGCTTCGTTACATCAATTACTCAGAGGAGGGTAATAAAATCATGGTCCAGCTAAGTCAAGAAGAGTATGAATTTCTAAAAAGAGAATTTAGTGAGCAAACTAAGCTAGCAGAATGGCGAATTTCGGTTTCTTTGGAAGAAAAACGTGTAGCAGAGAATAATCGTGACTCTGCTTTTAAAAGATTGCAGAATTTATATCCTCATAACAATTCCAGCCAACGAAACACGAAGGAGGATATAATTGGTAATGAAAATACCACGAGGAAAACAGAAAGAGAGGCGAATACCAGAGAACGAAACAGAAATGATCATAGACAGTTTTGTAAAGTTCAGACGAAGTCGTCAACTGAGATTAATAGAACGAACCCGAGACAGCAATTGAAAAATAAAAATTACGGGTATTTAGTCAAGAAAAAGAGATCATCCATATTTGTTCGGATAACGAAATTTTTTGTACGAAAGATATCAAAGTATTTTAAATGATTATAAAATGCAGAGATCAATGTTTTCTCTTTCACATATACTAAGTAAACTTCAATGATTGTATATACTATAGTGATGCTATACACCATAAGTCCTTGTGTATTTTCATAGAATCTGAGAACTACTTCATCAAGATTCACCAATTAAAATTTCTTAAAAGTATAACGTATAATCCAACTAAATTATCATAATCTTATCAACACATTAGAAAATAAATCATAATCACCATTGAAAAAATTATTGTAAATTGGCTACCGTAAAAATGATCAATTTTATGCTTTGTTGACTGCAAATGTGAAACCCCTTGAGATCCCCTAGGGTGTGTTTGGATTGGACGATTTGGACCTGAGGAATGGATCAATTCTTCACTGCACAAATTTGTTACCGGTCAGATCAGCCACCTCCCACACTTACCATTTACCAAAACTATATGAACAAAATGCATTTGTTCAATAAGAGAAAAATGCAAAATTAGTTTCGTAACTATAGGGGTCTGGCAAATGTAGTCCCGTATTTTGTGCTAGTGGCAATTGTGGTCCTGTATCTCCAAAAAAATCGCAATTTCAGGAAATATTGGCCGGAAAGCCCTAAGTTTGGCCGGAGTTTGCCATGTGGCATTCAATTTGGGAATGTTTTTTTTTTTTGGCTGAATTTGTCATGTGACATTTTTTTTTAATTTTCAATTTTTTAAAAGATGCTGACAAGGATTTTCAAAAAAAAAAATTCAATTTTTTTTAGTTTTCAATTTTTCAATTTTCATCTTCACCACCCCCCCCCCAAACACCCACGCACAGGGCCTCCCCCACCTCCCTCGCTGTCACCGTCGCCGTCGCCGCCGCCTCCCCCGCCTTCCCTCGCCGTCGCGACAGCTCACCAACACACACCCAAAACATGCACAACACACACACCCAGAACATGCAAAACACACACACCCAGAACACACATGTACACACACATAGAACACACACAACAAACACACACCTGGAAAAGGCGGGGGTTGGGGGTGGGGATGTTGTTTGGTTTTTTATTTTTTTAACTATTAATTTTTTTAAAATATTAATTTAAATGTTAATTAATATATAATTGTTTGGAATATAAAAATTATACTTTTTTATGTTGTTTTTCCCTCCAAAATGGTGTGACGCGGCGTCCTATTTGTCAAGTTACTCCCATGTCATTCAGCTCCCTTTGTCCACGTGCAAAATTTGACAGTAATTGAAAAATCCCCAAATTTATTTACCCACGTGCATGACACATCAGCAATTCAGGCCAAATTGAAAGTTTCCGGTGAAATTTGTCCTCAAATTGCAATTTTTTTGGGGATACAGGACCTCAATTGCCACTAGTACAAAATACGGGACGACATTTGCCAGACCCCTCTAGTTACAGGACTAATTTTGTATTTTTCTCGAACAATAATTAGGATATTTCAAATTTCAGTATAATTACAATCATATAAGCAATATTATATTTATGATCGTGATGATTTCAACACTCCGAATCCCAAGCAGTGTACGATGTCAAACTTCCCCTATTTTACGTGACAATAATGGACAATTTCGGCTACGACAAAAATGCATTAAAAATTTGTCCCGTAAAGTCATCTTACAGATACAGCTATTGCAAGTTCAAACAAAAAAAATAGAACATTGATGCAACAAATCAGATCACCTATTTCATATAGTGTTTTATGTGTAATATATGTATAGTTTTTTTTCTTAAATATATAAATGACGTAATTTTATATGCATGACATGTGTATATAAAATAATACGAAATGAAATATCATTGAAAAACCGGTTGTGCCGATGAACACCCTATTGGTTACACTTTTTACTATAAATAAAGTGGATTTTCACATAAGCTGGAACAGTCTCCTACTTCGTGTCATCTCTATATATAGATTCTAAAGCCATTCTCATTATGAGTACCTAGAAATCACTCTTGAGAATTGGATTACATTTGTTTCCATTACAGAACCCAAGAAAAATAACAAATAAAAGAAATGGAGAAAAGGGCTCTCATCTTTGCACTTAATTTGCTAGTAACCCTCCAGCTTCTACTATGTCCAGCCTCCACAGCTCAAATAAAAGGAAGAATGGTGTCAATCTTGAGCATTGATGGAGGTGGCAGTAAAGGAATCATCCCTGGCAGAATTCTAGACAACCTTGAATACAAACTCCAGGTCATTTTTTCTGATCAATATCTTTCTCAATTGTCCAAGTTTTACTTGGGGAAAATTACATGCAGACTCCCTTACTTATTGTGTAATTATCGAACTCTTCTCATTTTTTGAAAATTACCAACACACCCTTTCAGGGGTCTATTTGTAAAATTAACACAGATAAAATTATAAGAATTTTTAAATACCTAAGGGGTGCAATTGTAAGACATGTCTTAACATGAGGGCACCTTATGTAAATTCCAAAAGTGAGGGTTTTCTGCTTGTTACACAATAAGTGAGAGGGTCTGTGTGTAATTTTCTCTTTATTTTATTCATGTTCTTGTATATAGGGTTGAAAGACGAACCAAGTTACTCGATACTCCACTGAGATCATTTGGTAACAACTCGTTTGAGCTCGTTTCGTTAACATATCAAACCAAGGTTGAACAACCTTTGGTGTGTTCAAAAATTTTGAATCTCGGTTCGAACTCGACTGGATTAGTAAAAAATGATCAAATATGTGCAAGAAAAGCAAGCTAGTCAAGCTCGACTTGATTAAAGCTCGTTTGAGCTTGGCTTGATTTACAATCAAACCAAGTTTAAACACAAATTTTGAAACTCGAGAGCAATTCAAACAGCTTGTTCAACACGACTCGACTCGTTTACAGTCCTACTTGTATATCATTCCTGATTCTTGGTTGATTTTCCGACAGGATTTAGATGGTCCAAATGCAAGAATTGCAGATTATTTTGATGTAATAGCAGGAACAAGCACAGGTGGTCTAATTACAGCTATGTTGGCTGCTCCTGGTAAAGATAATCGACCTTTATTCCCTGCAAAGAATATTACTAGTTTCTAGTCAAAAGATGGAATGAGTCCATATGAGCTTGAAACTGCTGCCTTTTTCCTTTGATTTATCTCTGATGAAAGGTTCCTCTAGATCTTCAGTAATTTAGTCTTGTACTTCCTAAATTGCTTTATCAAAAGATTGAGTTGCAGCCTCAATCTGCGCAACTTCATCAACAAGTGGCATCTCAACTACTGGAGCGCTTGGGGCTTCTGCCATTTGAATATCAGTGTCTATAATCTGAGCGTCCTCAACAGTAGGAGCCTGGTCCATTTGTAACTCTGTGATTTCCACAGTCAACAGTCTTTTAACATGGATGACCCAGATTGGGTCAATCGCTTCTAGAACATGCCTTGGACTTTGGTAGAATGATCGCGGGATGAAAAACAAAGCGTCTTCGCGCTCTTTAGAATTTAACGCTAGATCAGCGTCTTCCGGGATCTCCACACCAGATGTGTACAAATTGATGAAGTCCATTAACAAAGGTATCAGCGCTTGAGCTAGCGCCTGATCCACTGGCTGAATAAGAGAAAGAGACTTGGTCACTTGGATGTTCTGTTCACAAAATAAGACAGGATGAAGGTTGTAACTTGTAAACCATGGAAGTCACTAAAACCAAAGATATGGTTGAAAGTGATATCCAGCGATTGAGCATTCTCAACAATCGCTCTTCTGTCTCGGTGCAACTCTGCATCATCATCAGTTAGACGTATGTGCGCTTCACTGGGACTAGGAAAGGCATCACGCTTGCTGATGGAGACGTCTTCATTTAAATCCAATTGGAGACGCTGAGCGAAATTCTACTGCGGATGATAAACATAGTGTTCTCCCTGACTGATCTAAGTAAGTTGATGTCTGATAAATTGTTCCATGCCTCTTCTAAAATACGGCAAGGCATTCACCTCTCCCACTAGCGATTCTCGCCTTTGCAGCAAAAACAAGGCGTATCCTCGACACCGGTATTCGATTCCAAAATTGAAGAGAAAAGGATACTTGATCATCTCCCCAATTGTATGGAAATGCAGTACAAGCTCTTTAGCCCACCTGGATATATCCAAAATCTAGCGTCTTTCGAGTAACTTAGCCATTCTTTGTCTTTCTTGGCCTCGAGTAGCTTCTTGAATCTTTCTTTCTCAACATCAAAGCTATTGGCCCAAACTCTAGCGAGGTACTCCTGGGCTTCATCTTCAACCTAGAAATTAATAGGATTGGGTTGTTCTCTGAACATTGCTCCCTTTCCTTTCCATAAGCGTAAGGGTTTTGGTGAAGACTTATTAGCGGCTGAATGGATGACCTTTGGCAGGGCAGAATAACCCATTTTATTCAACTGTTCTTCATCGGGGTTCTTCTCCCAATCACCTATGTGAGGATTCCTGATTTGGACATGAGTGCGGCGGAATGGATAGTTGCATTCAAAACTTCGGCCGACTTTCTAAAAGAGGTTTCTTTCAAACTTTGCCAAATCGCTGAGAGAAGTCTCTAAATACTCAAGACGAGCAACAATCTACTTCTTGGACTTCAGACCTAGCGTTGCAAGCTCTTCGAAGATTTCTAACTTTTGAGCGTCTGAAAGAGTCGGATTGTTGAGAGTCGTCTGGAAAGTGAGCTCCATCTCAATTAACTGCCGAAAGGTCATTTCTCTTCAGGCATAGTAGTACTCAAGATCTTCATCATGGCCTCTTGGAAAGAAATTCACCATTGGAGAAGGAGGAGGACCAGTTGGAGTGGGGACAATCAGGGCCACTTCTATCGACCGCTCAGCATCCAAAGTCGTTTCTCGGGCTGGAGAGATCTCAGCGTACGGAAGGACTATTTCTACTTTTTTAGCGATTTCCACCATTGCTGATAAATCAACATCCAACTCTACGGCCACCTCGTGAGGGGGAGGTCCACAGCCTCAGGCTCCGGAACTTCTTCATCATCTTCTAGATTGAGGAAAGAAATGAGGGGATCAGCATGAATTGGAATTTTGCATTCGCCTAAAGTATTCAGGACATACTGAATGTTGTATTCTCTTCGAGCTGAAAGAAGACTTATCCTAGCATTAAAGAAAATAACAAACAAGGAAATGATAATGTACATTGTTTATCACAAGTACTTACCCTGATCGCTAGCCGAATCCTGTGAAAGAGGATTAGCGTCAGGCTCTACAACTGGTTCAGAATGAGGAGGAGGAGGGGCACTCGTTGGTTCCTCAAGCGCTGGTTCTGCGGGAGCGCTTGTTGAGCCTTTAGGAGTAGACCACGGCGTGCGCTTACGGGCAAACGGAACTTTCACTTCTTCTTCTGTCTCTGGCGATATAACAGTCACTGGAGGAGGAGAAGGAGGAGAAGGAGACTTCTTCTTCTTCTTCTCCTTCTTCTATTTCTTCGCTGGCTTGGAGGGATCAGTGATCTTCAACGCAGTCTTTCTTTTTGGTCGCTTGACCACAACTTCTTCTGGTACATCTGATGAGGAAGTCGCTCAATCCTCATCATCACCACGAACTTTGCCTTCAGCAAGGCCTTCAACAAGGAGTCGTTTGCGCTCTTCCTTGGGAACCGCTGCACCACCCAGACGCTTGGGGTTGAGCAATTCGCTGATTATCTTTTTCCCGTAGAATTTTGTTGCTGGCACTTTGGATCCTTGGGATGTTACAAATCCACAAGCGCTAAGAATAAAACTAAGCACAATCCCATACAGCTTGGGATTCACTGTAGGGACGGATCCAGGAATGAAACGTTGTGGGGGCCGAATTTCCACTAATATTTTTTTTGACAAAACTTGTAAGTAAAGATCCAATTATGTTTTTGGTTTTAATAGATAAGTAAAATAACAATAATTACATGTAAAACTTTTACTTTTAATAAAAAAAAATAAAGTAGTTGAAAATATACAAGCAATTCTTGAAAAAGTCTATCGAAATTGTATACGTCATTCTTTTATCATATATAATATTCATTTATAATGGACTACGTATCAAGTTAACTATGATTGAATAAGAAAATACATATAAAAATATATACTAAAAAAATATAATGACTTTGCCCATTTTATTTCTAGATACAAGCAATTATTTTTAAAAAATATAAAGTTTTGCTCTTTACAAATCAAAGTATAATTAAGCAATTCAAGAAAATAACATTGAACCAACGAAATAAAAGATAATTCAACCGCAAAGTTTCAATAATATTATAATGCTAATTTTTCAAAAAAAATATAAAATAACAACTATTAAAACTAATATAATCACTTTATGTTACCTTGTTGTGAATAAATCCAAAATAATTGAATGACGTCGGTAGACTTTTTTTGCCTTTAGATTTGTTGATGTTGTACTTTTTCTTCTAAAAAATGCTTTTTATAGTTTTTAAGTAAAAGAAATTGTTAATTCTTATTTTACTCCAAACAAGTATATGAGAGAAATTTCAAAAATGAATAGTGGAGTTGTTAACTATTTAACTACGTACCTCTTTTCATTTTCTTACTCTTTTTTTTCCAAAGCAAGCATTTTTTTTTAATTGAAGATAAAGATCTAATTTAATTTAGAAGAAAATAAGACTTTTTTTTTTAATTTTATAATTGTTTTTTTAATTGAAACCAAGTACTTTTTTAATTAAAATATTTAAAATAGATATCTTATCTAAACAAATAAAAAGAAAAAGGACAGAGAGTTGGAGGAATTAAACCCCAGACCATTCGGATGGGTCAAGTACTTGTGAAGCCCACCACTGCCAACTGATCTAGAGCTTCTGTTTGAATAATTATAAGTGCCTTTTAATATAGTTTTCTTGGGGGGCCTTAGCATAAACATATATATACCCGATATCAAAAATTTGAAGTCTCGGGGGGGCTGGGGCCCCCTGGATCCGCCCCTGATTCACCGACTTTTACATCGCTGCCTTAAAGCGATTGAAAACGTACAAGTTCCAGTTGACCTTCAGCTTGGTCAACACGGCAATCATCATGTTGTACTAAACGATAGAGACTTTATTAAACGATCCTTTGCGCCACTCGATCATTTTTGCACAATTGTCAGCCAGAATGACATATTCGCCTTTCATGTCATTCTTCTTGAAGTTCAATTTGTAAGCAACATCAACGTCATCTCTCTTGACTTGTTCCCAGACTTTGGTAGAACCTCTCGTGGAAACTTCTTCAACTTCACACCCATCAGCAGGTAGTTTCAGTAAATCAGCAAGCAATTGTGAACAAAGCACAAATGGGGTTTCAGCAGATGGAAATGAGCAAGAAATTGAGTTGCCATCATCAAAAATGACAGCATTCTCAAAGAAATACTTAACTTCATCCTCATGAATCAGAGAATGAAAGGTGAGAAGGGTTCTTAAACCAGATTCTTCAATGAGAGGAAGAATTTGTCTCATCGGAAAGTTTTGATTCTCAAACAGGTATTCCCCGTTAAGTAGGAAACCAGCATTAAAATCCATGGTTTTGGAAGATTTTCTAGCATCAGACTTGAAAGATTTTGGTGGCGCTATTGATGAAAGAGATAAGCTTTTTGTAGAGGAAGAAAAAAGCTTTTTGGCTTTTACACCAAAGAGCATATGAGAGTAATAAAGTTTTTCTGTAAAAATTAGAAGGGTTTAAATAGATGGCAAAAAGTAACTCCTCAATTGCTTGATAAAAGCGACGTGTGAATGCAGTTAATCAGAAATGAAAAACATTAAATCGGAGCCATTTAATAATAAAGACGGATGTAAAAGGGCGAAAAATTAGGTTAACTGCTGTAAATATAGAATTTTGGAGTCCGTAGTTACTTTTCAAAAACGTTTGAGATTTTGAAAATATTCAGCGTGAATTGCACGCGCCTGTTGGTACACTGACACGTACCCAGGCATGTACAAATAATGAACTGCCTTTTTATTAACCGTTAGTTTGATGTGATAGGAACGTGTGGGCAGTTGTCAATCTTATATTTTGGACTTATCCATGCGCTACCTTTAGCGATGAAAATAATGCATAATTTTCAGAGAAAGTTACTCAGCGTTAAAGTGGGAATATTCTTAACGCTGAAGCCTTATCCAAAAAAATAATATTTAATCAATGTTGAGAAATAATACTTTTATTTTATTAGCGATCAAATCGTCATGCATAAAGGTAAACGCTAATGATCAATGCATAAAATTTTCAAAGTCGTTTTTTATCATTGTCGCTTACTAATTGGAATAAGTACAATTTTAAAGTTTTCCCTAAAATTGATAACTCATTTCAATTTTTGAAAACGCTTTAGACATTATAATAAAGTGGATTCCCCCTAAATTATATGCCTATAAAAGTATGATGCTTCATGATTAAGCGTTTGAATCAATCATACCTAATTCACTTCTCAATGTTAGAAAACGTTGTTCGTTGAGCAATTTGGTGAAGATATCTGCCAATTGTTTGTCAGTTCCAATGAAGTACATGGAGATATCTTTCTTTTGAACATGGTCACGCAAGAAATGGTAGCAAATGTCAATGTGTTTAGTTCTAGAATGAAGGACTGGGTTTTGGGTCATAGCTAAAGCGCTTTGGTTATCACAATAGATTGGGGTAGGACCTAAGAGGATTCCATAATCTTTAAATTGTTGCCTCATCCAAAGAATTTGTGCACAACAGCTTCCAGCGGCTACATACTCGGTTTCAGCGGTAGAAGTCGCTATGGATTGTTGTTTCTTACTATGCCACAGAACCAATCTATCACCTAAAAATTGACATGTACCACTAGTACTTTTTCTATCTATTTTGCATTCTGCAAAACCTGCATCTAAATAAACAATTAGTTCAAAAGGAGAGTCCCTTGGATACCACAGGCCCACATTTTGTGTGCCTTTTAGGTACTTAAGGATTTTCTTGGCAGCAATTAAGTGTAACTCTCTTGGATCAGCTTGAAAGTGTGCACACATGCATACCAAAAACATAAAATCAAGTCTACTAGCAGTAAGATAAAGAAGTGATCCAATGATACCTTCATAGTTAGTGATATCAATTTTCTTCCCACATTCGTCTTTATCTAACTTCAGTGTTTGGCTCATTGGAATTTTTGAAGATGGTGCATTTTTCATACCAAATTTCTTAATCATATCTCATGTATATTTAGGTTGGTTTATAAATATACCATTAGGGAGTTGTTTAGCTTGTAATCCTAAGAAGAAAGTTAATTCACCCATCATGCTCATTTCAAATTGATCTTGCATCATTTTCGAGAATTTCCCACACAATCGCTTATTAGTAGATTCGAAAATAATATCATCGACATAAATTTGGACTAAGAAAATATCTTCATTATGGGTAATTTTAAATAATGTTGTGTCAACGCTGCCTTTTGAAAACCCTTTACCTATAAGGAAGATAGAGAGAGTGTCATACCATGCTCTTGGTGCTTGTTTAAGGCCATAGAGTGCCTTATCCAATTTATAGATCATATTTTTGCCATGGTTGTTGATGAATCCTGGGGGTTGCTCCACATATACTTCTTCGTGGATTTTATTATTCAGGAAAGCACTCATCACGTCTATTTGATACACTGTGAACTTGTTGAATGCATCAAATGTTAGGAACATCCGAATCGCTTCAAGACGGGCTACTGGGGCATAAGTTTCATCAAAGTCAATACCCTCTTCTTAACAATAACCCTGAGCGACTAATCTGGATTTGTTTCTTATAACAATACCATCTTAGTCCATTTTGTTCCTGAAAACCCATCTAGTCCCAATAACTCCTTGGTGAGTTGGCCTGGGAACTTGCGTCCAAACCTTACTACGCTCAGATTGGTTAAGCACCTCTTGCATCACTTCTACCCAACTAGAATCACTAAGCGCTTTATCCACTTTCTTTGGTTCCATTTGAGATAGAACTAAAGAATTATTTCTCACATGTGCTCCAATGTCTCCAATTACTAGCTCTGGTAGATGGCCTCTAAGCCATTTTTTATCTGGTTGGAACGGGTTGAGAGACTCTTGATTATTAATCGTTTGACCCTCATTTGTCTCTTGCGCAGTCGCTTCATCATTCACAGTTCCAATTTGCTCTTGACGATCATTCTCTTCATGATCATCAGCGTATGCAATATCATCATTGATAACCTCATGAGTAACCTTAGGATTGGGCACAAAGATCTCATCATCCTCATCATTATCACTATCATTACCAAGATTGATTTGTGACACTTGTTAGGTAAGATATTCAACTCCTACATCATCAATATTAACCTTACTCGATTCTTGGTTAGCATCATCAAACACAACATGAATGGATTCTTCAACCTTCGATTTGATTTTATTTAGGATGCGAAAATTCTTTCCATTTTTGGCATAGCCTAGAAAGATTCCTCATCCGCTTTAGGATCAAATGTCTTTAGATTGTGAGATCTATTGTTATAAATGAAATATTTTGAACCAAATACATGAAAATAAGAAACGTTAGGCTTACGTCCCTTCCATAACTCATATGGAGTCTTTTCATGTTGCTTGTTGATCATACACCATTCTGAGTGTAGCAAGCGGTATTGATTGCTTCGGCCCAAAACCTTTGAGGTAGCTTGGAATCGGCTAACATTGTCCTAGCGGCTTCTTTAAGCGTTCTGTTCCGTCGCTCGGCAACTCCATTTTGTTGAGGTGTTCTAGGGGCAGAATACTCATATAGTATTCCAAAATTTGTACAAAACTTCTCAACAATATGGTTAGTAAATTCAGTTCCTCTATCACTTCTAATTCTTGTCACCTTTAGATCTTTTGAGGTTTGTAATTGACAAATTAGTGCTGTGAGCTTGACACCAGTTTCATCTTTGGATGCAAAAAATTCTACCCATGTATAGCATGAGAAATCATCAACTATCACTAGCGAATACTTTTTACCACTAACACTCATGATTTGAATAGGACCTAACAAATCCAAATGTAATAGTTCAAGAATTCTAGAAGTGGATAGATGTGGTTTCTTCTTAAAAGATGATTTAACTTGTTTACCCATTTGACATGCATCACATAAGCAATTTTTCTGAAAGGAACCTTTAGGTAATCCCTCTACAAGATTTAGCGATATTAATTGAGACATTGCCTAAAGTTGAGGTGGTTCATTTTTCTAAGCCATAACCAACCCAATTTATTTTGACTTTTAGCAACAAAGAATGTAGGGTTGTTATCGATTGTTGAACCCCAATCTACCAAATAAATATTATGTGTTCTTTTTCCTTTCAATTTGATAGATCCAGTCTTAGTGTCGTTAATATAGCAAAAGTCACTAAAAATTTAACTTCAAAACCTTTATCACAAAATTGACCAATGCTCAATAAATTATGCTTAAGACCCTTAACATAATATACGTCACTTATCATGACGTTCCCCATATGCATGACACCTATACCTTTAGTTTTACCTTTGGAGTTATCACCGAATATAACTTAAGGACCATTGGTTGCACGATAGTTGATCAAAAGATCTTTTGAGTCTGTCATGTGCCTTGACGACCTACTGTCGATGTGCCAAATTGATGTATTGGTGTCGGCTCTAGGTACCTGTATTTAAAGGGCAGTTCTAATTCTTTTTAGGTGCCCATTTTGACTTGGGTCCTTCAACATTAATAGCATTAGTCTAAATTAAAACTTTCGGAACCCATATTTGCCTTGTCTTCATTACGGGAGGACTGGCCTTTTCGAGTTTCGATTTGTGTTGTGTGTGCTTCTTAGGTGTATAATAACATCCTTGATCATAATAATAATCATAATCATAATAATCATGGTATCGATAATATGATCTAGATCTCTGAGGATATATTTCTCTGTCACTGGCTTAGGAGTCGCTTTTGGCGATTGACGATTAGCGTTTGATTCACTTGTAGAAGGTTTCTCCTTAGCCTTTTGAGAGTTTGGATAAACCCTCTTTTTTAAATCATTCACTTTCGTCTTCTCCTTATTGCCTGAGTTGGCTTTGACCTTCTCATTTGGCCACTTACTATTGTCTCTTGGTTCATTCAGCGTTTGACTGTTTGAACTCTTCTCAACAAAGGCTACACATTTTCTTTTGTTGGTTTCCATAACCTTAGACGCTTTTGATTGATGACCAAATTTATCACAACCTAAACCGATCTTTCATCAAAAAGTCTGGTTACCTCAGTCACATTATCTAATTTTCTTGAAGTTTTTGCTTATGATGAGACGAGATGTTCTAATTTGGCAAGCTTAGCGATCAGCTCAGCTTCTCTCTTGACTACCATATCAAGATCACTTTTCAACTGAGCGATCTCTGCCTCAAGCGATTTGTTTTTCTCAATGCACTGTTGCTGAAGTAGCAACTCGGCTTTGAGCGTCACATTATCACTTTCAATCGCTGAGATCTCATCAGTATGTTCTTGATATAGTCTGGTGGCACCTTGACAATCTTTGTAATATTCATTGACTTTGTCAAGTAATTCTTCATAAGAAAGAGGATGAGATAGTTCAGTGGATACCTCAGGTAGTGAGTCATCAGACGCGTCTTCATCTCTAGCCATGAGACAAATTAACGCTGAGTCACTAGATGGCTCATCATCGCAATTTTCATCTGAAGATTCCAAGTCCTCTTTAGGTGCGGAGAATTGTTCAGATTCCACTCGCAAACCTTGTTGGCGGAGGTTGCTCCTGAATTGGTTCTTATCGGCATGATCTTGCCTTGTGGGCTTAGATACATTTGGACAAGGGCAATTTACCTAGTAGTGCCCTGGTTTCCTGCAATTGTAACAAAGATTATTTCTCATTTTTTGTTCAGTTGTTAACTTTTTGGAAACTACTGGCACTGAGATATTCTGATTTTGATTTGGAGATGGATGCGCTTGATACTGAATTGGCGCTAGAGGCTGAGGCGCAGAATGCACTGGTGCTTGATACTGAGGCGCTGGTGTAGGGGGAGGGGTTTGAAATGAGGTCTGTCCATTAGGATTTCTATTTTCGTATCTTAGAAATTTCTTAAATTTCTTGACCAATAAAGCCATTTTCTTTTACTCATTTGATTTTGTCGCTTTCACCTCGCTGACTGCTTTTTCCTTACTTTTGGTAGTTGCAATCAAAGCTCCTGATTCAGTTGCTGAAGTCGATGTATCGCTGACTTCACCCAATTCAAATTCAAAAGCCCTTAACTCCAAGAACACATAATCTGGAGTTATAATATCCAACATTTGAGATTCTCTCATTGCCACAGTCTTTATCAAATACTTGTTTGGAAGACTTCTAAAAATCTTATTGGCCATTTCCTTATTGGTCAACTCCTTATCTAATGACGTTAACTCTGTAATAAGCGAAGTAAACCACGCATCCAATTGATCTAGCGTCTCGTTGGGCTGCATCTTGAAATACTCAAATCTTTACATGGCTATGGAGAGCTTGTTCTCCCTCATCTGTGCAGATCTTTCACACACAGAAGCCAACTTATCCCAAATTTTCTTTGAAGTCTTACATAGCTTGATTTTATTGAACAATCCCTCATTATCTATTAATGCTGAGTAGAGAGTGCTTCGTCCAACATTATCCAAGTCAGCTCTTTTACGATCTTCTGGCGTCCATTCCGATTTGGGCTTCTCGACATAACCATCTGGAGTAGTTTCAATCGCTCCAGGGGCTCGAGTTATAACTTTCATGATCTAAATGGGGCCATCTGAAAATACATCACACATCTCATTATCGCATGAACATAAATAAGTAAATGCTCTAAGTTTCCATCAATCATAGTTCGATTCAACTAACTTAGGCATCTTAGTAAAAACCATGATATGAGATTTTTCAAAATTAAAGCGACTAACTTTTGAAAAATGGATCTAAACAAGCAATTATGCTTGGAAATGCTTGGGTTTCTACTTCAACCGCTCTGATACCACTTGGTGGTCCCAAGTGGCATATGAAAGGGTCTAGAAGGGGGGGTTGAATAGACCTTGTAGTTTTTTTCGACTTCAAAAATTTCATATCACTTTTAAGATTTTGAATGCTTGGTAAGCAAAGCACTAGGTCAGGCGCTAGAGATAAGATATTTAGGAAGTTACCAAAGTAGGGTAATGCTTTAATCTCTTAATCAGAGTTAGCACAGCGAAAATAATTTTTAAGCTTAGCATTCTTTTATCTAAATAGTTGCTTAACCGTTTTTAAAGCCTTTTCAAAGATATAATGTGAATAGTAAAGTAAAGCAATAAAACAGTAAATAACACAAGATATGTACAGTTCACTGGGTGATGTAATCCCAGCTACGTTCTTGTTCTCCTTTATACTCGGAGAAAATCCACTAAGTTGATAATCGAAGGATCACACAAAGGCTTCTACAAAATATAGGATAGGGAAGATGATCTTGAGCTCTTTGATCACACAGACTTCAGTTCCAATAAAGATCTTCTTCAACAAGCTTCTCTCACACAGAAATGCTGCTTGTTGATCAACAATTTTCTCACTCAGATGAAAGAGGTTGAGGATTTTTGTCACGGGTTTGTTTGATTTTAGGAAGTTCAAACAATTTGGGATATCTCAATAAGAGTGTAGGGTTCTATCTTCATCTTCACTTGACTTCAGACGCTAATCTTCAACTTCATCTCTGACAGACTCGCCTAGAATTCTATTAGTGACTCGGTATCTAATACTTAGTCTAAAATCTATAAAGATAAAAATTACAAGCCTAACAACTATCAATACTTTCAAACGCTTATACAAATGTTCTATGAAAGCATAAACTTACATTCTTTTGGGGTCTAACATTAAATCTTATTCTTGTCATTATCAAAACATCTAACATGAAATTTCCTAACAATAGGTTACAAAGAATATAAAACCTTAAGCTAATTATAAGGAAAGAAACCTAATCTAAATACAAGGAAAGATATATGCAAATATATGGAAAATAATATTCAATACTCTCCCGCAGTCGCAGCGGTAGTTCACAAACACTAAGACTGGATAGAAACTCAGTAAATAATGGAGAAGCTAATCCTTTGGTGAAAATATGAGCAAACTGATAGGCCGAAAGCACATGGAACACATGAACTTCACCAAGTGCCACTTTTTCTTGTACAAAGTGAATGTCAATTTCAATATGTTTAGTACGTTGGTGCTGTATGAGATTGGAAGCAAGATAGACAGAACTAAGATTATCACAGTAAATAATAGTATATTTAGACAAAAGACAATGTAACTTAAGAAGCAAATTACGAAGCCAAGATGTCTCAGCGACCGCGTTAGCAACACCGCGATATTCGGTTTTGGCACTAGACTTAGAAACAACAGGTTGACGCTTGGAAGACCATGAAATAAGGTTATCACCAAGGAAAACACAATACCCAAAACTAGAACGACGAGTATACCCAGCCCAACCCTCATTAATATAGGCAACAAGATTATTTATAGAAAAAGGACAAAAATAAAGACCATGGGATAGAGTATCCTGAAGATAACAAAAAATGCATTTTAATGCTTGCATATGGGATTCGCGAGGATCGTGCATGAATAAACAAACTTGTTGCATAGCATAGGAAACATTGGGACGAGTGATTGTGAGATGTTGAAGAGCACCGGCGAGGCTACAATAAAGAGTGGCGTTGGGAACCTTTAGACCGGAAAGGGATAGCTTAGTGCATGTGTCTACGGGTGTAGTACATGGATTGCACGATTGTATATTGGCATGAGAAAGGATTTCATGAGCGAACTTGGATTGTGAGAGAATTAGCCCAGAGGAAGAGCGAGAAACACTAATACCAAGAAAAAAATGGAGAGGACCAAGATCAGTCATGGCGAATTTTGAGGAAAGAAAACGAGTGAGGTGAGATAAAAGAGATGGAGAAGAAGCCGTAAGCACAATATCATCAACGTATAGAAGAAGATATGCCATAGAAGAATCATGGCAAAAGACGAAAAGCGAAGTGTTGCCTTTACTACTTACAAAACCTAAGGCATTAATAAACGATGCAAATCGGTGATACCAGGCGCGAGGCACTTGTTTGAGACCATATAACGCTTTCTTGAGACGACAAACGTGAGTGGGAAAGTTAGGATCAATGAACCGGGAGGATGTTTCATAAAGACAACTTCTTGGAGATGGCCATGTAAAAACGCATTCTGAACGTCAAGCCAGTAAATATGCCAAGAATGAGAGAGAGCAATACTAAAGATTGTACGAATGGTTGTCGGCTTAACGATAGGACTAAATGTTTCATCATAATCCAAAATAGGTTATTGTGTGTAACCTTGTGCAACTAAACTAGCTTTATAACGCTCGAGAGAACCATCAGAGTGAAATTTATGACGAAAAATATATTTTGAGCCAACTAGATTGATAGAAGGAGGACAGGAGACAAGTTCCCAAGTAAAGTTAGAATGGCGAGCTGAGATTTCAGCTTGCATGGCTGTTTTCCAATTCGAATCCAAAAGAGCTTGAGTGTGGTTTTGGAGCAGCGGAGATAAAGTAGGAAAAACCAAAAGATTTAACAATTTATGAGGTCGAATGATTCCGGATTTAGAACGAGTTTGCATGGGATGTTCAGAGGTAGACGTATTAGGCGGTGGTACAGGAGACTCAGGAGGGGTGGCGGCGGTAAAGGTGACGAGGCGCGCAGAGAAAGTGTGTGCGAACGAGCAGGGGGATCATTGACACACAAAAATCCTAGCAAGTGTACTAGATCTTGCAATTAATATAGTGGATGTAAGTCCGGATTATCGTACCCTAGAGACAATTGTATTTAAGTACTGAAATTACTGTGTTATCTAATTCTAAGTTAAATAAAGAGATAAAGATGTGAATTATGAATTAAAATACTAAATAACAATTACCAACTAATGAGAGAAATCAACTTTGAATTAAATCAATGAGAAAAGTGATTAAGGCACATGATTCAACCAACTATTCAATTTGACTATGATTCTATCTTACCAGATTATTAGATTGATTAGGTTAAGGCGAAACTCCCTAAATTACTTACTATCTAATCTCTTGGTATAGCAATTCTATTTTCGTTAACAATTTCTATATCTCTATATGAAATTCGAATTAATGAAAACGCATTACAAAGATTTATGGAATTTCCCGTTTTCACAGAAAGCACACACAAGGAAATCGAATCTATCTCTAGTCAATTTTATGTTGTGATGTTTAATACCTAGATGCATCCCTAGTTTATCTCCTCTCGGTCTCAAAACTAAGCACAAATTCATACAATTGGTAGCTAAGCAATCATAAGCATTAAGAACAAATATTAAACACATAACCCAAAACAAATTTAATCCGGAAAAATAATACTCATATATCAAACATAGTAAATGGATTTCACATGGCCTCAATCAAAGGGAAATTAAGTCATAATCATAAAAGAAAAGAGATAATTCATCTTGAAAGACATGTTCAATGAAAACAAATCTAAAAGCATGAAATTAAAACTCCCTACTAACATTTCTTGATGGATCTTGCTTGAATTCTCCGTCTTCATAGACAAAGATAGAGTATCATCGCGTTCTTCTTCTTCCCCAGACTTCTCTCAACCCTCTTGGTGTGTTTTAAAGTGTCAAACCCTCAAAAGTGGGCAAAAGTCACGAATTTGACCTAATAGCGCGTATTTATAGATGTTGAAATTAGCCCGTAACCGTGGCTAAAAATTCGGTAGCCACGGCTAAATTCCGTTGTTCACGTTTTACACATTTTTTAGCTTTGGTAACTTCATATCTTCAAAGCACGAAAGTTTCTTTATGATCACCGTGGCTAAGGGTCATTATAGTCGTGGCTAAAGGTGTAATTTGAGAGATTCTTTGATCTTTTCACTCATTTTTGCTCCAATTCTCAAATAACCTATAGAAACACAACCAATCATAAAATCAAAGCATATGTGGTATATATAAACTCAAGAACGCATCAAAATACAAGAAAAGAGGCGCCTAAAAGGCGTAAAAATACGAGCTTATCAATCATCGACGTCGTCGGGTTGGAGAAAAGAGTAATTGGGAGGGGGAGTCGAGGATCTAGCCGAGGCGTAGGGAAAAGAGGACTCGTCAAACACAACATGACGAGAAATTATGATTTTATGAGTAGCAAGATCGAGAAAACGGAGATCACGGTGATGAGATAGAAATTCTAGGAATACACAAGTAGATGAACGCGGGGCAAGCTTGTGAGGAGCGACAGAGGTAAGATTGGGTTAGCATAAGCAATCGAAAACACGAAGATGAGTTTAATCAGGAGAGGCTTTGTACAGGAGTTCAAACGGTCTTTTGTAGGAAAGAGTAGTGGTGGGAATGAGGTTGAAAAGATGGGCTTCAACCCAAAATTTCGGAGGAAGAGATGCCTGAAAGAGAAGAGTACGCACGATGTTGTTGATGGATTGTAAAGCGCGTTCTGCATTACCGTTTTGTTGGGATGTATAAGGCCAAGAAAAATGAAAATTTATGCTAGGACCACTAAGAAGAGTATGAAAATTATGATTATCGAATTCCCTACCGTGATCACACTGAAAAGATTTAATTTCATGGTTAAATTGATTTTTAACATAAGTTCGGAAATTGAGAAAAACATTAAAAAAAATAAGATTTAAACGAAGCAGAAAAACCCATAAAAAGTGAGAAAAATCCTCCAAAAAAATGACATAATATTTAAAATCATTAGCATTAGTTATCAGAGTCCACAAATCATAATTGTATTAACTCAAAAATGCTAGAAGTAGCACTACTAGAACTAAGGAAAGGAAAACACTTATGTTTGCCTAGCTGACAAGCATTACAAAGATTAGAGAAAGAACCATGACAAGAAATAAAATTCCTAGAAGCTAAAAGTTTGAAGATAGAAGAGCCAAGATGGGCAAAACGGTGGTGCCAGAGAGTAGAGATGTTAGCAGAAAGGGCGGCTAGGTGTGGATTGATGCGAGAAATAGAGGGTTAGACTGGATAAAGGTCATCGTCACTGTCACTACGAAAGAGGTGGGTGCCCATACAAAGATCCTTCACAGAAAAACCAGACGGATTAAACTCAACAAAAACATGATTGTGATCACGAGTAAATTTACAAATGGAAATAACATTTTTAATTATTGGAGGAGAGACTAAGACATTTGACAGACAAAGTTTGGTAGACGTGAAAAACATAGAACCAGTATGAGAAATAGGTAAAACAGCACCATTACCAACAATTAGTGAATGAGACGTATCATAAGGTACAAGAGATGAGAGGTTACCTGAATTATTAGACATGTGTGAACTAGCCCCCGAGTCCATATACCAGTTGTCATCAAGTTGTTATACTGTCATAGTGGAGAAAAGTTGGGCAAGGTCCATGGGTTGCAGTTAGTGCTGATTGTGAATAGTAGCAGGATACTGGACTTGTGGAGACTGGGCAGTAGGAGCATTGGAGGCATAGTGGGCTGGCTGAGTGAAGTGGGGCGCCTGAAATTAGGCAGAGGAGGCCTGATTAGGATAAAAAGGAGCTGAACCGGGCATACTGGGCTGACTATTATTAGGCCCAGAATAAAAATGTTGATGTTGATTGAGCTGATGGGCCGGCGGCGAATTCCAAGTGGGCGGGCGAGGTTGCCCGTAGCGGAGATGGGGCTGGTTGAACGAGTTGGGTTGAGGCCTATAACCGTAGTTGGGATGCTAACCGTTGTTGCCACGACCGAATCCACGACCGAAATTTTTACAACGACCACGGCCTCTGCCACGCCCATTATCACCACGAGTATTATTTTGGGGGGGAAAAAACCGAAGAATCAGAAGGGGACGTGGGTTTAGTGGTTTCCCGGGCCTCGTGAAGTAAAAGCATGTTATGAGCCTGGGAAAAATTTGGAAACGGACTTTGATTTGTAATCACATCAATAATACTATTATAAAAATCAGGTAAATTGTTGAGGATTTGTAAGACTAATTCCTAATTATTAATAGGAGAATAAATATCTTTGGGATTATCAGCTATTCATTTCATATCGCGACAAAAGCCAATAATCGATAATGTTCCCTTTTATAATTTCGATTTCTCTTGAAGATGAAGGGAACGGGATGACTTATTATTATTATTGAAAAAAGACTCGAGGTTATCTCAGATTTTCTTGGCGCTAAATCCATCGCCACTAACACTATCAAGGAGACTAACATCGACAGAATTATACATCCATGTTTTGATTTTTGAATATAATGAAAACCAGTCCTCATCATTATCATCTTTTGGAGTGGATTTTCCATTGATATGGCCTAGAACTCTATAACTACGACAAATGTCAGAAAAAATTATTTTCCATAATTTAAAACGAGGATCTTCCTCACAAAGTTTGAACTAAAAGAGATGAAAAACGTTAGTAATGTAAAACGCCGGATGAGAGGTTGTGGTAGGATTTGTGGGATTGGTTTTACCCATAGTGATAATGGAGACGACACAAGACGTAGAAGATAAATAAAAATAATGAACGCGAACTTACCGGAGCAAAAAATGGTGGTAGAGAGATGGCGTTGATGGTTGAATATGGACGGAAAAAAAATCGCACATGGGCGACTTGGCTTAGGATCAGTAGAGAGGATTAATTTCTCTCTATTAGGCTGATACCATGTTAGAGTTCTAAACCCCATGAATAATATTGAATTAGAATGAAAGTATATATAGGTTACAAAGAATATAAAACCCTAAACTAGATACAAGGAAAGAAACCTAATCTAAATACAAGGAAAAATATATTCAAATATATGGAAAATAATATTTAACAGATTCATCTGCCAAATATCATCCAAGGTTCACTTGTCCGCATCAAATTTTAAACTTTACATGTTTTACTTAAAATAAATCAAGTTATATAATGCAAGATAGATTATTTTTTTATTCGCTTGAACTCGATTTGTTTGACAACATATATAATATAACAAACAAACATGAAAACATTTGTTAAAAATTCGCTTGAACTCGATTTGTTTAACATATATAATGAGCAAACATGAAAACATTTGTTTGCTTGATAAGATTTGGAAGCTCAAACTCGACTCAAGTAGTAAAGATATGTGTAAAATATTAAGTTACTCGAGCTCGCTCATGTTCAGATTGATTTAAAGTTCGGCTTAATTAATTATCAAACCAAGCTCAAATACAATTTTTAAAGTTTGATAAAATTCACTAGATTTATTTACACATCTGTTTAGGTGTAAATGTCCATGTGCTCTACTCAGATGCAGTTTTCTAGGATTTAGACTACAAATCTCATTAATTTTAAGATTCTTTGACGATATATCTGATAATAAATTTTCAATAACACACGGGCTCCGTTTGTTTACCAGGGAGTGGAATTCAAATTAGGAATCTGATTATCTGGCATTAGATTATTGTGTGCGGTAAGACTGCTTAAATTATGAGATCAAAGAATTAGATTCCTTGAAACAGGGCATCCTGTACTCCAAAACAAGGAATCTAAATCCTTAATTTTTTGAGAGTTTCTTATTCCCTTTTTCATGAAATCTAAAATTAAAACTTGCAAGACATTTTCACTCTCCATTTTATGTCTTTATTTAATTAATTAAAATATTATATATATAATTATTATATTTCATCATATAAGGAAATATATCATACAATTCAATATGTATGTATATTCGTATACAAATTACATATATAAAATTTATATGTAAATACAATTTTTACATGATAATATATATACATATATATATATATATATTTATATGTATGTATATATATTATATGTATGTATATATATCTATACATATTTAAGTATAATATTTATATATAATCATACATTTTAATTAAATTTTATTTTTACATAATATATATTAATATATATTTTTTTACAGTAATTAACTATTTGTACTTCACATTTTGGGTATATTTTGGATCAATTATTTATTTTGACGTGTCCTAGTCAAATTAATTTATTATTTTAATAGTTAATATTTAAATATTAATTATGAGTACAAAATTATAGTTAGTAGAAAGTATTAACTCTTTAATATAAAATTTTCACATGCTTTTGAATGACACGTGTACAAATAAATTAATTAAAAAATAAGGTTGATTTAATGAAAGTTTTCAAATGTAAATTCGATTCTTACGAAATGTGCATGAACTAAATATTAAAAAAAATAATTCAATATTTTCTCGATCCAACCAAATACTATTATGAAATCAGATAATTGAAAATTCGATTACCAGATATCTGATTCCCAATTTGAATTTTGTTCCATGGCAAACAAACGGAGCCATAAGGTTAAGTGTTAGCAAAGTGTGTGGGTCCTATTGCTTAATAATCATGGAATATGTATCGGGCCAGACCCATTTCTAAACACCGTAGTGTGTGGGGCTTATTGCTTAATAATCGTGGAATATGTATTGGGCCAAGCCCATTTCTACACACCGTATTGGATTCCTCCTACTATACACAAGCCTATGAAGTCCACAATTTTGGGATGACAAGGGGACCAAATAATGCTGAGTATCCGCCCCAGACTCGTTCCACTTGGGCTGGGTATGAGCCTAAACAAATGCGACCGGGTTTGTTGTGGTAGATAACGAGTCTATGATATATCCGTCCAGCTCGAATCCGGACTCACCCCTGTTGTTTTATATATGTATTTTTTATTTTATATATCGTAAGTTATTATTTGTTATTTATAAATATTAATAAATTTTCATTAATATATATCAGTTACGACTCAAAATATGAGAAAAGTGCTCTTTCAATTAGTATTACATTACGCTGCAGCAAATCATCAATTCTAATTTCTCATTTCTCAAGCAAATTGAGTATGGAGATGACTTTATTTTTTTTTAAATGTATACTTGTTTTGAATGTGTTTACATTTTAAGTACGAGATGACTTGTATTTTTGGATGTGTTTATATTGATTTGATGTTATTTTATTTGTTTATAATGTGTTTGCGAGAACATGATATAGATAACAAAAATGGTAGGAAAAATAGGAGCCAGATCGAGTCTGCCGGATAGGACCCGACCCCTCCGGATATCTGGGAGGAAGGGGCAGGAGCGAGTCCGGGTATTAAGAAAGTTTAATGGGGACGGGTCTTGAGCCCTGCAATACCCGATTCATATTGTCATCCTTACCATAATTGCCTTTCTAGTTTGACTTGACTAGGAAACAAAGGTGCTTGGTTTTTTCAGCCTAGAAATAAATAAGAAGTGTTTGGTATTTTTAATGGAATAGAAGATCCTAATCGGGAATACACAGATTTTTTTTTTTAAAAAAATCAGTAATAAAAAGGGCAAGGTGAATACATTCATCTGCTTATGAAATGATGTTCAATTCATTATTATTGGGTGATACTTGGCTCCCAGGAGTCCAACTTTCGGGAATTTCCACCACACACAGTATTAAAACATGTGTGGGGTCCATCAATATATATATATATATATATACATATATATATATATATATATATTATTGTGTATTAACACTTTTGTGGTGGATAGGCTTCGGGAGTTGGACTCTCGAAACTACCAAGTATCACCCATTATTATTTAAGTAAAATTGTGAAATACGATAATTCATATTTTCATTTAAGTACTGTATCATCTTTACCCTTCATATATTTCAAGTAAAGTTACATATAAGAGTTAGGGGGAAATTATTTTTTTAATCCGTTAACTTGGCTTCTCTTACGTTTTAATCCTTTAAGTTGACGCATTGCAAAATTGGTTTATTATCTTCGGACTTTTTGTAATTTTAGTTCTTTTGTGCTTATAAAATTGATAAATTAGTGCGAGGCATAGTCCCCCTCAAAATGCCAAAATGGTATCCGGAAGACGATCTAACCCATAAAAACGAGGACTTCGAATACCCGGTGATACTTCGGTCAAGCAAAGGTATGAATTTATGAAAGTCGATGTCACGCCCCAAAATTGGGGTCGCGTGATGGCCATGTCCCCAAGCCCGAAAGGACTTAAAGACACGAAACCCAGAGGTTCAAAGCAATACTAAAAATGAAATCTAAAACTTCTCCTTTATTACAATTGCTCAAAAGTTCAGAAATAAAACAGGGTTTTCGTAAAAACGACAAAAATCCCAAAAACATTTATTTAATTCAAAAAATTCTAAAAGTAACATCCTAGCTAATCACCATCTTCACCACCCCAAATATTGTTTCTCATCCTCCTATGACTCGACTAAACTTTCTGCAAAATTTAGAATCGTGGTATGAGCGACAAAGGTCGCCCAGTAAATAGTTCTAACGCCTTCTACCGGTCTAGAGCATGTTAAGTATGTATACATTTTAAAAATTATGTGAAAGCATAAAACGAACTATTTTTGTTTTAAATAAAAGTAATTTATAAAAAGGGGTTTTGCAATTCAACAAAAACTTACATATATAGCATGTGATCGACTTTGTAGGCAAATCAAAATTTAGAATCACTTTATCAAATAACTTCAAATATATCAATCTATCAAAGAATTTTTCTAATGCTCATGAACTTCTTAGAACCTAGTAGTAAACTTGATCAAGTCCTAGTTGTTTATCCCGCTAGGTAGGCCAAAACTGCTATTAATTCGCCGCAGTAGGCTCAAAGGTTCAAACACTGCTATTAATTCGCCGCAGGAGGCTCAAAGGTTCAAACACTGTATATTTAAAGCCCTACAGGAGGTTCGGAATTAATTCCTTACCAATAGATACTAATAACTCAGAGCATACGAATCATTCACAATTTCAAATGAAATGTTTTAACACAAGCAAATTGACAGTTTAGAAAACATAGATCACATGGTAGCAATTTTATATAAGAAAACTAAATCTAGCATGCTCAAGACCTATTTTAATATAAAAATAGTTTTACAAAATATAACATGGAGTTTTGAAATAAATTTCACAAACAATAGAAGGGTAAAAATCACTTACTATTTTGAAACTCGATTTAGCTACACGTCTGTGGGATTTTTTGGATCCTACAACATTGGATTTACAAAGTAAGAACCTAGTTGTTATCATAAAATACTATAGAGAAAACTAGGGTTTTTCAAAATATCTACCTCACCGTCAGCCCGAGCTTGAACAACAACAGCCTCCTCGGATTCTTCTAATGAACTTCCTAAGCCTAGATGAAATTTGAGGGAGAAATATGAATAAGAGGTGCAATTTTCGTATGCATAGGTGGGGGCTATTTATAGGGGAGTCTGGGGTTCAGTTAGAAGAGTTTGAGTAGGTTTCTAAGTTCCTAAGGGGTTAGATATGATGAGATAGGCTTAAATCCACTAGATTTGGTAGATTTGAGGTGATATGCTCATCTAAATCACGTGTTAATTAATATATCCGAAAATTCATTATTTAATTGAGAAAACAAGTAGAAAGATACATCTATATATAAATATAATTATTACTGATAATGCATTAAAAGAGTTTGGATAAGTTTCAAGTTATTAGAGATAAATTGTTGTTAGGATTAGATAACAACAACTTAGATGTAGAGTAGTAATCAAGTTATATCCCTAGATTCTAGTTGATTCTAATATATCTTATCCCTAGATTTTAGTTGATTCTAATATATCATTTTAAATAAGTTGGTAATATCTATCTATCTATCTATATATATGTATATATATATTCTATTTAATAATAGCTTAATTAATAATTATATAAAGCAAAAAGGGGCGGGTGTTACAGTCGAATTTTATTTCGGAAGCATGTTGGGTCTCATTTATTTGTGGGCACTATGTCACGGACTAAATTTGCCAATTTTATAAGCACAAAAGGACTAAAATTACAAAAAGTCTGAAGATAACGGATCAATTTTTTAATACGTCAACTTAAAGTATGAGTTAGGGCATATGAAGTATATCTTACACTTGGTTCCAGGTGAAGATTGCTTATACGAGTGGAAGAAATATTGTTCTATATATATGGTCCTTGAGAGAAACACTACAAGATAGCACTATGTTAACTTCCTTCAATATCATTATATTTCTAAAATGCGTCCCTACCATTTTCATAGATCCCAACACATACACACGGTCATTTAATTTATACAATGCCAGAATTTATTTGCATTTATAGGTGTAAAAAGTAGGTCGTCGAACTTGTTAAATATGTCAAATAAACAATGAATAAAGAATATTTCTTACAATAAATTATGTTGACAAGAAGACAAATGACGCGTAAGCTAAGTCAAGTGATATATATATATATATATATATATATATGTATGTATTATATTGGCTTGTTATGATGCTTCAATGTATACAAACAACGAAGGCATGAGATTTGAAAAACAAACAACGTAAGCTAAGTCAAGTGATACAATAAATTATGTTGACAAGGAGACAAATGACGCGTAAGCTAAGTCAAGTGATATATATATATATAGGGTATATACTATGATGCACCGACACGGACACGGCACGACACGGACATGGGGAACGGCATTTTTAAAAAAATATAGGACACGACACGGCTGTCCGATTTTTTATATATATATTATATACAAATTTGTCTTTTACTTGTTTTTTCGTAAAACTATGTATATTGCAAATAATTCAACTAATTATCAATAACAAATGCAAAATAAAAATATAAACATAAACTAAATATAACAATAAACATGTTTTCAATCCAAAATATACTATAACAAAAATAAATACTCCGTTGTTCAAATCCGTTTCTTATAAAAAGTTGGTCAGTTTTTATTAGATTTAGAATATTGATAAGTTTTTATTTACAATTTGACCCCCCAAAGTTTTAGTATCTTATAAAAAGTGACCTAGCCGTGTCCTAGCCGTGTCCTAATTTTATTTTTACTTTTTAATTAGGGACACGTGGTAGCCGTGTACGACACGTGTCGGAGGCGTGTCGGAGCCGTGTCCGTGTCCGAACGCGCCCGACACTGCCCGTGATGATTTTTCGGAATGTCCGTGCATCATAGGGTATATATATATATATATATATATATATATATATATATATTATATTGGCTTGTTATGATGCTTCAATGTAGACAAATGACGTATTGCAATGTATACAAACAACGTAAAGGACTTTCCCAGTTGAAATTTGAAAAATGCATGAGAAAATTGTAATACGTTATCAACTTTTTTTCATTTCAAAGAAACAACTAATTGTATCATTAGGCTCATATCAAGAAATGCAAAGAGGTACATGAGATCAATCATATCTTCTTTTAGAGAGGAACGATCATTTAGGCATTGGGATGAGATCTAATCAAGTACAATTAATGAGTACAAATCAAATAAACAAAAGCATACAAAGATACAAGAAATTACTATCAACGTACCCAACGGGTTGTAATCTGTGTTAGGTGTTTATGTTCCCTCTACACATGATATTTGGTACAATTGTTGTTTATAAAAACGAAGTAGAATTGAACATATATAGTGGTGAATGATTCAAATCACATTGTCACTGTAGGAATTGATACGTTAATGTGACAGACTCGCCAATGTGCATCAACTATTTTATATGATTCAATCACAATTAGTGAGATTAAACCTAAAATTTCAAAACATTTTGGGCCCTCAAATGTACGGTTAGATGAAGACATTATTGCACTACAAAAAAATGATTATTGTCCATGCCATGGTGAAAAATCTGTTTGTCATGGTTAAAACCAATTGACCACGGCTTTGGCCGTGGTATTTGCATGTATGGCCAAAACATTTATCATGGCTTATAGTCATGGTCAATGTTTTGTTCATTGTAAAAATCATGGCTTTTAGCCATTGTAAAAAAGTGTTAAGTTAATATTTTTTTCACCACAGCTAGTTAGAGCTTAAAATAGCTAGTATTCTTTTTCACCATGACTAACTTTAGTGTGACTATATGAAACATCTTCAACAGTCAAGTTAGCCGTGAACTTAGATCATTATAGACCACGATTTTAAGCCATGACATATATTTTCATTGTCAATACTATTTTTTTATTTTTTTTTGTAGTGTTGGCTTTTATAAATGGGTTAAGAAACGTTTAGGTGAGTGGTGCACGCATTTGATGATACGTCGCGTTCACTACCGGGCACTAGCAAAAACGCATTGCTCGATTTCAATTAATATGCTCTTCAGAGCCTTCTACCGGCCATATGTGTGGCCACATTTTTTTCTTTTCTTTCTTTTTTTTTTTAACTTAAAAGATTATCATCAATAATTGCGAATATTAAGTCTAGTTGAAGAATTGAATCAGTAAATATTATTATCACTTAATACTAATAGACAATTTTAATTATCTCAGTTCTTTGTTTTCCGAATGAGTTAGTTAGGGGGTTCGTGGTGCGGTTTCGAATTTTTGGGCTAATTTGAAATCGAATTATCAAGTGCAGATTTTCGATAGAGAAATCTCAAGTTGTCATTTTGAAAAATAAAATCAAGGGTACGATTTTAGACAGTTTAGGGCGATTTGCGATTTTCAACTGACAAACAAAGATAGGTCAAATAAAATTAAAAATACATATTCCGACGGAGATTCCTCACATGCTTGACATGTGCGTTTTTTAAGATTAAATTTGTCATTCTAAGTGACGAATTTTACCCTTAAAAATTATCATATTTTCGTTTAAAAACTTGATTTAAGTAAATAAAAAAATAAAAAATTAGTCTATTTATTTTTGTTTTAAAATCTTAATTAAATAACTCAATTTAAGAATCGCACATGCATGGCAAGTTGAGTTATAAATAGAGTGGGGATATCACATACGCTGAACCATTCTACTTCTTCATTTGTCATCTTCATTCTACTTCTCATTAGTACTTAGAATCACTCTTTTATATTAAATTTGGTTACATATCTTATCACACAGAACCCAAAAAAGAAAAAAAAAATGGAGAAATGAAATTTTTTGGACTTTCTAATGCATCTGCTACTTTTCAGAGATGTATGATGGCCATTTTTTCTGAGTTTATTGAGAAATCCATGGAAGTGTTTATGGATGATTTTACTGTGTATGGCTCGTCACTTGATCACTGCTTAGCTAATCTTTCTCAAGTCTTGCAGAGGTGTGAGGAAACTAATTTAGTTTTGAACTGGGAAAAATGTCACTTCATGGTGACTGAGGGAATTGTTTTGGGCATAAAATTTCAGACAAAGAAATAGAGGTGGATAAGGCAAAGGTGGAAGTGATTGAGAATTACCCCCCCCACATCAGTAAAGGGCATACGAAGTTTCCTTGGTCATGCTGGCTTTTATCGTCGGTTTATCAAGGACTTCTCAAAAATTTCTAAACCCTTATGTAATTTACTTGAAAAAGATGTGGTGTTTAATTTTACTGATGAATGTTTACTTGCGTTCAACAGGTTAAAACAAGCATTGATATCTGCCCCAATAATCTCTTCACCAGACTGGGAATTGCCTTTCGAGTTGATGTGCGATGTCAGTGACTTTGCAGTAGGAGCTGTTCTCGGGCAAAGGAAGAATAAACGGGTTCATGTCATTGCCTATGCAAGCAAAACGTTAGATAGTGCTCAGGTCAATTATGCCACTACTGAAAAAGAGTTGCTTGCAGTGGTTTTTGCGTTTGACAAGTTCAGATCTTATCTTGTGGGGTCGAAGGTGATAGTGTATACGGATCATGCCGCAATCCGATACTTAATGACAAAGAAGGATGCAAAACCACGTTTACTCCGTTGGATTCTATTGTTGTAGGAGTTTGATTTGGAAATTTGTGATAAGAAGGGTACTGACAACGTGGTCGCGGATCATCTTTCGAGGCTTGAACAAGGAAATGACACAGTTGTTGAGGAACTACCAATTGATGAGACATTTCCAGAAGAACGGTTGATGGGGATAAAACACGTTATATCATGGTATGCTGATTACGTGAATTACCTGGTGAGTGACATTCTTCCTCCCGGTTTAAGTTATCACCAAAAGAAGAAGTTCTTGGCAGAAGTAAAACATTACTACTGGGAAGAGCCTCTTCTTTACAAAGAGTGTGGGGATGGTGTCATTCGTCGTTGTGTGCCATCTGACGAGTTTAAGAGTATCTTGGAGCATTGTCATTCCTTGGAATGTGGGGGTCATAACAGTACTTCAAAGACGGTTGCTAAAATTTGGCAATCAGGATTTTATTGGCCCACCATGTATAAAGACGCAAGGGTTTTTGTCATAGCATGCGATTGTTGTCAAAAGACAGGGAACATTTCTCACCGTAATGAGATGCCT
This sequence comes from Buddleja alternifolia, assembly GCA_019426215.1. Classification (NCBI taxonomy): domain Eukaryota; kingdom Viridiplantae; phylum Streptophyta; class Magnoliopsida; order Lamiales; family Scrophulariaceae; genus Buddleja; species Buddleja alternifolia. The sequence goes on from CM033393.1 coordinate 46,099,700, forward strand.
TTACAACCTATATTGGTTGTGGAATTATTTGATGTATGGGGGATGGACTTCATGGGACCATTCCCATCTTCCTATGGCAATAAGTACATCTTGGTTGGAGTCGACTATGTATCGAAATGGGTTGAAGCCATAGCGACGCCGACTAATGATGCTCGTGTGGTGACAAAATTCTTAAAAAAATATGTTTTCTCAAGATTCGGGGTACCACGAGCTATTATCAATGATGGAGGAGCTCACTTTTGCAACCGACAAGTGGAAAATCTCTTGAAAAAGTATGGGGTTACTCAAAAGGTGGCGACTCCATATCACCCTCAGACGAGTGGTCAGGTTGAAATTTCTAATCGTGAACTCAAGCATATCTTGGAGAAAACCGTTGATAATTCACGTAAGGATTGGGCCAACAGCCTAGATGATGCACTATGGGCATACAGAACCGCTTACAAGACTCCCATTGGTATGTCTCCGTATCGGTTGGTTTATGGTAAGGCTTGTCATCTTCCCGTGGAACTCGAACATAAAGCATATTGGACAACTAAAGCACTAAATTTGGATTTAAAAGAAGCGGGATTGAGTAAATTGATGCAATTGAGTGAACTTGATGAATTCCGGTTGAATGCTTATGAAAGTGCACGAATTTATAAGGAAAAAACTAAAAGATGGCATGATAAGCACATTCAACCAAAAGAATTTCAAGTGGGTCAAAAAGTTTTACTCTTTAATTCCCGTCTTCGGCTTTTTCCGGGAAAACTTAAGTCTAGATGGTCGGGTCCGTTTGAAGTTGTCAAAGTTTATTCCCATGGAGCAGTTGATATTGTACGAGAAGGTTCCGGTGTATTTAAAGTGAATGGGCAACGGTTAAAGCTATACTTTGAAGGAGACAATGTTCCTCGAGGGGAATTAATTTCCCTCGTCGACCATCAACAATGATTTTCCTCTAAGTCGAGCTAATGACTTTAAACAAGCGTTGCTTGGGAGGCAACCCAAGAGTTTTCGATTCTTTTTGTCGTTTCGTTTTTCTTCTTTTTGCTTTTTTTGTTTTCCATATTTTATGTTTGAATTTTATTTTATTTTCGGTGCTCAAGTGATTTACTAATGCAAGTTATTCTTGTTGCAGGTCAAAAACATGAAAAACGAGGTGCATGGGTTCTTATACAATGCAAATCAGGTGCACAATTGTGCTCATATTAGCACCACTGTGCAAAAATTTCGCACTTAGAAGATGTATATGTGCACAGTTGTGCAATTTTTCAGCACAGTTGTGCAAAATTTTCGCACAAGATCCAAACTCGCTGTGCACAACTGTGTGAAATTTTCGCACTTTTGCACTGTACCAATTTCGGAAAAAAAAAAAAAAATTTTGAAATTTGAAATTTGGGTCAAAATCCCCAAACTAGTCAACCCCCTCACACATCTTCTTTTTCAGCCATCAAATTCAGTCTCTCTCTCCCGTTTCTCTCACACCACAGCTCCGTCTCTCTCTCCCGTGTTCGACCAGCCGCCGCCGAGACCAGCCAGTCGCCTCGCCGCTGCCGTCGTCTTCCACTATCGCCGCACATCACGCCGCCGCCACTTCGCCACCCTATCTACCAGAGTCGCGCCACCGTATCTCCACCACCACTCCGCCTCTCCCGTTGCCCCACTCCGCCGTTCAACCACCTTCCACCGAACTCACAACCGCCGCCTTCGACCAAACATCTCCGATCAGCAACATCAAGAACTCGAGTTCCGCCGTCATCAACACCTAGAACCAGATCCGGCGTAACTTTCGTCTCCCCGCGCCGCCGCCATCTTCCTCATTTCAGCCGTCGTCGTCAACCGCCGCTCGCCGCATATCCACCGCCACAACAGCGCGACCGAGCGCGATTCACAATCCTCGCCGTCCAGCTGCATCTCCACCGCATCGCCGCTGCTCGACTCACATCAGCCACTAAGAACCACCACCGTCGCTGTTCTTCTCACACCACGCAGCCGCCGCCGTCTATCAACCGCCGCTGCTTCTATCAACACACCGCACCGACGCCGTTAAGCGCCGTCGTCGAGCTCCACCGAGGAAACAACCGCCGCTGCTCGACTCCAGCCACTCGAAACCACCAACACTCCAATTCCGACAATTCCGACAAACACCCCACAGACAAACACCACCGCGTCAATTCAGTTTCTCTCTCTCCCGTTTCTCTCACAACCACGCCGCCATCCGCCATTCCACAACCCTGCTGCCACTATTCTTCTATTGGTGCAATTATTATCCCTCCACGAACAGAGTCTCTCCATAACAGCCGGCCTATTAATCACTGTCAAGATGGCAAAAAGAAGACGAACAGGTACAGGATCTTCCACGGATCGGGCTCTACAATTGGTTCCGACGAATATTACCGAGAGAGAAAGATTAATCAACAAAGGTTTGACCAAATATCCGAAAATCTCAAACCCTTCACCGGCTTATGTGATTCTCAGTGAGTTAGATTGTTTTCCATCCCGTTATTTAGACAAAGCTGCTATGTTGTCTCTGTTTATTGATGATGATTTGACTGAAAAATTAATTGTTCTGGGATGGGGTGATTTGATTAATATGAATGAACCGAGTTATCGATTACTTACGTTGGAATTTTTGGGTACCGTGGAGTATGTTGATGAGTTGTTGAAGTTTTGTATTGCCAATGTTCAGTATACGCTCACGAAATCGGAATTAGCTCATATCTTTAAATGGCCAATTAGTGGACTGACAGAAGTGACCAAGGACCAACAAACTGAATTTTGGCGAGAGATTACTCGATTGCCAAATACGATATACTCTGGTCATTGTTCTAATGCCTCGGATATTGTCGATTACACTCTTCGGTATTTTCATAGAATTTTAGCATTTACTATCTTTGGGAGAGGAGCATGTGGGAAAGTGTCTTCGAAAGAGCTCAGTGTCCTTTATTGTCTCCAACGTGGTGAACAGTGTGACTTGACAACTTTCTTCCTTGGACATATGGTTCAAGTCTCCAGGCAGCATAAGGGTCAAATTCTCATCGGTGGGTTGATTACACGCATTGCAGAAAGTATAGGAGCTTTTGATCGACATCAGACAAATCTCGAGCCCATTCCGGGACCATTGACCATTGACTATCAATATCTCTGTGACATGAAGCTTCTGAGACTTGACAGACGAGGAGGGTATATTTTCAAGAGACACCCGAGAGATCCGATTCACCTGGCAGCAGAGGGTAATAATCAAGGGCATTCATCTGATGATCATTCCACTAGCAGTACCTCGGTTCCCATTTCTGCTTTCGCCAACCTTGAGTCTACTGTGGCAGAAATTCAACGAACTCAGACAGAAATGATGAGGCAGTTGTCAGCCTACTTCCAGTTCGTGAATTTCCATCCTCCACCACAGTGAAATCCACCCTACCGACTCCCGGGCCATCACGCACATATATAGGGGAGTATTTCTTTCACAGTTCTTTTAATTACATGTTGTTTTCATTCTTGAATATCGGTCTCACTTAATTACATTGAGGACAATGTGTGATTTTAAGTGTGGGGTGGATTGTTTACAAATTGTGATTAGAGTTTATTGAATTGCTCAAGTGTGGGGTAATGTGGAAAATGGTGAAAGAATTGGGCATACGGCATTTTCTGTTGAGTTTTTGCTGAAATTTGGTTAACTTGTTCACAATATTTGTGTTCCCATATTTGAGCTCTTGACTATATAAACATATGAATCTGATTTCTGTACATGGATACTCTTTTTATTGAGTTTGATCGCTGAGCCTGAAATTTGTAAAATTTCTATGCATCTTTACACACTACACACGAGTTCTAGTAAAGGGAATTGATCGGGGAGATAAAAGCAATTACATATTTCATTGATATTGGAGGAAAGTTTATGAGAAAAAAAAATCGAGAAAATAGAAAAAGAAAAAAAATAAGGAAAGAAAAGGTTGATTCAGTGGGTAATGAATGCTAAAATCACCCAGTTTTGTTTCTAGCCTTTGTCACTCGAGTGATTAAGTCCGTTGGGGTGTCTTGACACCTAGTGCCTTAAAACCACTGGTTTGAGAGTCATTGGCCCAAAACTCGTTACAAGGGTGACATAGAAAGCTTGACTAGCGAACATTGCACGGGTTGATAATTGTGAATGAAGGAAAAGAATAAGATGAAATATGATAGATGTTGTGTTTTGCTTGAAATATCCGAAATGTTCCCTTGCTAGAACTCATAAATCAAGCACGAATGGATGTATATGAAATTGAACTTGTTTGGGATTAGTGTGATGACTTGAGAGTAAAGATGTTCATATGTGGAAAAATAATGATTCTATGTGTTTATTGGTTTATGTGAATGATTGTGGGGAGTCATAAATGTTGTGACTAGTTGCTGATTTGATGCACGGTGAGACAGATAGACGATTGTCATGAATTTTGTGGGTATATTCTCTGCAAACCCTCACGAGACAAAACTCGTCCACTAGGGGTAACCTAGGGGTTTAACGGCTTGTTGCACATGCTAAGTGCAATCGTGTTCCCTACGAAAGTGGTGTTATCTTTATTTTTGTTTTTGTTTTGTTTGGATTTACTCGAGGACGAGTAAAGGTTAAGTGTGGGTGTTTGTTAGGTCTCATATTTTACATATTTTCATTATGATTTACCTCACATTTATCTTTATTTTATGCCTTGTTGTTAGTCTTTTGCTTTATTTTTAGCCTAATTTATGTATTTTGATTTCTAAGTCGTTTCAATGCTTTTATAGGCATAAAAGCGATGATTTTGATGAGTTGAAGGAGTATTTATTACAAGAATAATGAAGGCTATCCAAGAGGATGTGAAGAAATGCATTTGAAAGGCCAAACGAGAATGTTTCGTTGAAAAAATGAAGAGGAAGATTTCTGCACAGGCAACTGCACACTGTGCAGATATTCTGCACAACTGCACAGGTGCATATTTCTGCACAGCTGTGCAGCTGTAATTTTGTGGGCCGATTTTATGACTTGGATGGGCATAATTTATGTATCTAAGACTCCTTTTTAGTTAAAAGAAATGGCAAAAACATTTATATAGGCTAGAGTGAGGTGGAGAGAGCATAATTCATTCATTCTTACAAAAAGTAGATCTGGAGAGAAAAGAAGACTTCTAGAGAGAGAAAGAGATCTTGAAGAGTTCTTGGAGAAAAGCTTCATCTTCTCAAGTTGTATTCTTCCAATCCTCCATTGTTGAACATGAGTAACTTTATGTTTATGCAATTTATTTCTTGTTTTTCTTTAATTATGCATAGCTAAATTATTTTCTAGGGTTTAAGATGTAGTCTTGTGTATTGATTTGGATTATTGATGATTGATGGATGTGATTTCTTGTTTGGTTTATCTATTAATGAGTGTTTAATGCTTGTAATTGATTGATCACCAATTGCATGATTTAAGATAAATTAAGAAGTACCGGGAGGTGAATTAGTTTATTGGTTCGGATTTAATAGACATGTGTAAATTGCTTAATAGGGATATTGGTAATTTTGCATGAGACTAGTTAAACAATATTCATAGAACTTAATGGATTCATCTAAATTAGTTTTGATCATGGGAGTGACGTTAATTAATTTAGGTGGGTACTCATGAAGATCTCGGGAGAGTATTCGTGTATTTAAGGAAATTGTGTCTTTAATTTAAACAAGAATGATAATCCATTGAAAGTCAATAATCCATAGAAATACCTTGATGAAATCTTAATCCCTAGGCTTTTCGTTAATTGATTATTCGTTTTAATTATATTTGTGTTTATTATTTATAATTAATTCTGTTTTTATAAATTTCTGCTTTTAATTAGTTAAAATCTCAAATCTTTGATAATCGATAGTCTAAATAATAAGATAAACTTTGTTTGGTACTTGATAACCTTCCCTGTGGAGACGATCTTACTTTCACTATATTATTTGTTCGATTCCGTGTTGTTACGGACGGTTAACAGTACTCTTTTTAATCTTTCTCTCTCTTCTTCTGTGCCCATATCTCCCCTCCCTCGTTCTTAAACTCAAGCCTTACGGGATCCTCACTGGACTACTGATATGAAAGATGAACTCTCTACTCTTCATTCTAATGGCACTTGGGAACTCGTCCCTCCTCCTTCTCATTCTAATATTGTTGGCTCTAAATGGATCTTTCGTCATAAATTTCATGCCGACGGCTCTCTTGAACGCTACAAAGCTCGTCTTGTTGCTTAGGGTTTTACTGAACAACTCGACATTGACTACGAAGATACGTTTAGTCCTGTTGTCAAACCAGCTACCATTCGTACCGTTCTCACCATCGCTCTCTCTCGATCATGGTCTCTTCATTAGCTCGATGTCAAAAATACTTTTCTTCATGGCCATCTTTCCGAAACAGTCTATATGCAACAACCTCCCGGCTTCTCCAACCCCTCCTATCCCAATTATCTTTGTCTTCTTAAGAAAGCTCTCTACGGCCTCAAGCAAGCCCCTCGTGCGTGGCATCACCGTTTTGCCTCTTTTCTCTCCTCTATTGGTTTTGTTAGTAGTCGTGCTAATGCATCTCTTTTTATCTATTGTCACGGTTCCTCCATCGCCTATCTTCTCTTGTATGTCGATGATATCGTTCTCACTGCCTCTTCTACTTCTCTCCTCGCTCAGCTCACTTCTCTTTTATCTTCTGAATTCTCTATGACTGATCTTGGTCCTCTTCACTACTTTCTTGGCATTTCTGTCTCTTGCACTACCTCCGGTCTCTATCTGTCTCAAGAAAAATTTGCTCGTGAGATTCTCAAAAGGGCACATATTACTTCTTGCAATTCAGTTTCCACTCCTGCATATACTCAATCTAAGCTCTCCTCCTTCTCCTCTTCGTCGCCCCTCTTCTCTGATCCTACTCTTTATCGTAGTCTCGTTGGTGCTTTACAATATCTTTCCTTTACTCGTCCTGATATCGCCTTTGCTGTTCAGCAGCTATGTCTCTTTATGCATGCCCCTCGTGATATACCCATGCACGCTCTTAACCGTGTCCTCCGATACCTCAAAGGCACACTCTCTCTCGGTCTTTCTCTCGTCCCTTCTTCTACTTCGCAGCTTATCTCTTACTCCGACGCTGATTAGGCTGGTTGTCCCGACACTCGTCGTTCTGCCTCTGGCTACTGTGTCTTTTTAGGTGACAATCTTTTTTCCTGGTCCTCCAAACGTCAACACGTGGTTTCTCGATCTAGTGCTGAAGCAGAATATCGTGGTGTCGCGAATGCTATTGCTGAAACTGCTTGGCTTCGTAATCTTCTTCTTGAGCTTCATTGTCCTCTTTCTAAGGCTACTCTTGTCTACTGTGATAACATTAGTTCGGTCTATCTTTCTTCTAATCCCATACAGCACCAACGTACTAAACATGTTGAATTGGATTTACACTTTGTACGTGAAAAAGTTGCTATGGAGGAGGTTCGTGTGTTACATGTGCCCTCTTCCCGACAGCTTGTGTGTTTTTACTAAAGGCTTGTCGACTGCTCTCTTCGTCGAGTTTCGTACCAGTCTCAACATTCGTCCTATTGCCGTTTCGACTGCGGGGAAGTGTTAGAGTTTATATTATTTTAGGATTGTTAGTCTTTATTTTCTTATTTATTATTTTCTTGTTTACCAAGTCTTGTACTCTATTTATATGCTTCTATCATTAATAATAGAAGTGTGGAGATTTCATATTCTAACAATATATAAATATTATCATATTAATGATTAAGGCGATTTTTTTTTTTTAAATCTCAAAACCATGAAATATCATTAAGGGAAAATTGTCTAAGACAAATTAAACTAAGCAAGTCGCGGTGGCGGTTCAAAATCACCCCCAAAATATTCCAAGAAGTCGTTCTAAGAACCCATGCACAACAAAGATGAGATGTCAAATTTGCCATATTGCCATATTTTGAGGGATATGGATAATTTCCGACACCATAAATGCCATTATTAAATAATTGGTCCCATTGAACTCGTCTACACTTGCAGCTGTTGAAACTTCAAAGAAAATAATGGAACACTGATCCAATTAATGAACAAGTTGGGATCCTATCATGATACTTTGTCTTAGCATAATTCATTACTTATATTATATCACAACATGGGTATAAATTTCTTTATGAAATATCAAGTAACGTATTTTTATATACATGACACGCATATATAAAATAGAATACAAGATGAAATATCACTATATTCATAACAAAGGATCCATTTTGTCCAGGAACAACACATGTATAATTTTTGTTATAAAATATACAAGTAAATATTTTATACACATGGTATTTGTATATAAAATAAAATACTAGATGAAATATTATTCTATCCAGAATGAGTATCTATTGTGCCAACGTGCACCCGACTTTTACTATAAATAGAGTGAGATTTCACATAAGCTGATGCATTCTCCTTCTTCATTTCATTTATTTATATAGAATCTAAAGTCATTTTCATTAGTACTTGAATCACTCTTTTATATATATTACATTGGATTACACTTCTTATCATCACAAAACCCAAAAAAGAAAAAGGAAATGGAGAAAAAGGCTCAAACAAAAGGAAGATTGGTGACACTGCCCCCACAAATCTTCCCAGCTAGTAGGTTAAAAATTCATACTTTTTTTTTCTTTTCCTTTTTCGCATTTATTTTATTTATTTATTCGTCACTACCATAATCGTTACACATTTCACTACAAGAAAACAAGGCATCAGCTACGGACAAAATTGCAATGGACCCAACTTCGTATCTACGGTGATAGATTAGCTATGAGTACACTGTAGCTAAATACATTTTAAATATGACTAAGTATGTCGAAATAAGTTGGCAACAAGTTAGCTACGAAATAACATTGGATTTGCAATGAATAACATTTTTGTCGCAATGTTCATCTCTAGTGCAACAGATTAGCTACAAATTATTTGTAGGAAAAATTAATATAAATATTTAAAAATAATAAAATATCTTAGCTACAGAATAATTGTAGCGCTTGATATGGATTTTAAATCTGTAGTTAGTTTGTTGCTAGATGTGCAACAGAATGCACACTCATTGCCATTTTCGTTGATGGCGCAACGGAGAGGATAGCTACGAAGTAGCATTGGGATTGCAACTAAGAAGGTACCCTTGCAATTTCCATATCTAGTGCAACGGATTAGCTACAAATTATTTGTAGGAAAAATTAATGTAAATCTTTAAAAATAATAAAATATCTTAGCTACAGAATAATTGTGGCCCTTGATATGGATTTTAAATTTGTAGTTAGTTTGTTGCTAGATGTGCAACAGAATGCACACTCGTTGCAATTTTCGTTGAACGAGCTACGACGAGGATAGCTACGAAGTAGCATTGGGATTGCAACTAAGAAGATACCCTTGCAATTTCCATATCTAGTGCAACAGATTAGCTAAAATTCTTTGTAGCAAAAAAAAATTAAAAAAAAAACTAGTAAGTTATATTATTAACTACCAAATAGTACTTGTATATCAAGTTGGTGTATACTAAACCTTGAATAGATCTAAATATTAGAGTATTAAGACTTCAGCTACTCTGTTATCATTCATGATCCATTGTATTCTTACTTTTACTTATTAGTGAATATATAATTGATTTCTAATTTATAAAGTTATTATGTATTGTTATCAATTCAAAATTCAAAATTTAATTTTTTTTGTGATGAATTTGCAAATTAGCCAGATTTATGGTCTAGGAAAAGTTTGGAATTTAAACTTTTTTGTAATTAGATTTAGGTACCAGATTTCGCGTATGAAAATGATTAGTAATTATATCATTACCTTTTGATTTATAGAGTTGTTGTGTACCTATCAATTAAAATTTAAAATTTAAATTTTTGTGATGAGTTTAAAATTAGATTATATTGAAATGTTAGATTTGGAAGTTAATTTTTGTAATGAGTTTTGTAATTTGATTTAGGGTTAGGGATTAGACTTAGGGTTTAGGGTATAGACATAGGTTTAGGGTTTAATGCTTATGACATATTTTATATTGTTTCAATAAAATAATTTAAGATAAAAATACATGTACACCCCTCATTTTAGTCCAAATTCCTGAAACCCCCCTGACCTTTTCGAAATTGCATGAAATCTCCTCTCATCTTAAGATATTCTAACAATTGTACCCCCTGTGTATTTAATTTTTTTTACAATTTCACCCGTATAAACCTTACAAGTAGACTAGAGAGGGTGTGTTGATAATTTTCAGAAAGTGAATAGGGTTCGATTTACACTATAAGTAAAGGGGTGTGTCGTAATCCACCCTAAATTTTTAAAAACATTAGTCCATTTATTATTTTGATTATTTAATCTTTTGATATACGGATAATTTAATTTTTTACTTACCATATTCAACTATATGTCACCGGGATGTGATTCGTGAAATAACATCAAATTCTGATTTGACAACTTGTTTTTGCTAAAGAATTCTTTGATCCGTGATAATTATGATTAGGGTTGTCAATTAAGTCGAACGAGTCAAATTATGAATTTAAATATTTTTTTTATTCTTATAATTGTACATATTAGTATATTATTTTTGTTATATGCATATGTAATATTTTATATCATTTATTTATACAAGCCCAAGCTTAACTTATGTCTTGTCGGTCTCTAGATTTTTTATTCAAGTCATAACCATCAACTCAAGCTAATTCGAGCTTGTTAGGTTCAAGCTCATTGATAGTAAAAATTATAATAATTTTAGACGATAATCATACAAAAGTATTAATATAATACCAAATTAATACAATATGTTTTTTATATATTAGCAGTAGTAAAATATTATTTTTGTTTCGCCAAAAAAAAAAAAGAAAAATCCAAAATATACACAAAGTGGGCGCCAACTTCGCAGCAACTCTTCCCAATTTTTGCCAAACTTAAGCTTAATTTGTGAACTCAAAAACTTTCTCTAAATAATTCAAGAGTTTCCTTTTTTCTTTTACAAACCAAATTCACGTTCTCAAACCTTTCTTCTCCATCAATTTTCCCTAAACCCTCCATTCCTTGACTCAATTAGTTCCGAACTGAAATCTGGAGGCGAGGTGCTCAACCCATAGCGAGGCGCGCGCATAGTCGACGTTGAAGAGGTAAGATCTCTGTTTCCTTTTGTTAGATAATATATATTATCTTTCCATGAGTTTCTTTGTGATGATGGTGAGGTTTGTGCGTGACTGATTCATTTTCTTCCTTCACCTTCACGTTTTTTTCTAAATGAGACTCCGACTTCTCGGACTTCAAACAATCCTTTGTAGTTTTCGTGGGTTTCCTTGTGGTGATGATGATGATGATGATGATGATGCTTGTGTTTGTCATTATGTAAAATTGTTTCAACCTCTTCCTGCTCTCTCCAACACATTTGGGGCTTTCACATCTTTTTTTGACGAAGAGTTTGATGAAGCGTCCGGCTTTGATTCCGCCATTAAAGGAAGGATTGCTTGCTTGAGTTTTGGTGTGTGTGAATGGTTTTTCTCTGGTTTTTCAGAAAATTGAATTGGATTTTTATTTTATATTATCTAACACCTTTATCCTTGTTTTAATCTGCAACACATGAACACACACATATTTAACTCATCAGTTACATCTAGTCGAGGAATTCGCGAAGATGCTATCTCATCGTTATCATCATCGCCCTCCTTTCTTCTATTTTGTCCCATAATCAACGGATTTTCCATTGTAATCCATTCTCGTCTTCTATGTGCATATGCTACAAAATTGAACTTAATGAAATTGACCCAACTCCAAACCAACCTTAGAGAATTAAAAATGAAATTTTGGTGGTGGTTATTAGTTATGGAAGAGAATGATTTTCTTTGTTTCTCTTTCTGTTCAATGGTGGGTTGCGAATGCATGATTCATGGTTAGGATTCATAATTTTCTTAGACTTTTTCCTTTTAAAGGCTGCTTTCTTTAAGTAGGCAAGTTATTAGTGAATGCATCTTTGATTTTTTTTTTTTTTTTTTTACTATTTGTTGATTCGGATTCGACGTGGAATTAAGAGGATGATTTGAATTCCAAATTTTTGGACTTCTTTTGATTTGTCATAAGTATTTGACTACACCATTGGAGTTATGTGTAAAAGAAAAAATTGAAAGTTATAGGGTAGAGATATATGCTCCTAACATTTGTCGACTTCATTGGGACAACTAAGTAATTAAGAAATTTTGTCAAACTATGGGAATTTTTTGACTGATATCTAGTTCCCCTTATTGATTCTTTTTGGTAAATGTTATTTTTTGAATAAACCAAACTGCTTTTTATTCTCGCGGGCCAAGAAATCTCCTTCCAAGTAGTCAATTAATTCATCTGGAGAAGACAAGTAAGATTATCTTCTATCAGTGTTACTTTGCTTTGTCTATTCTTCTTTTTTGGTATTATTGTACTATGTGATGCGTAAAATTATTTTTGGTATAAATGTGTTAGAAATTTTCCCGAGTATCATTTTCTTTAAAAACTTGGGAATTCACCATTTTTGAGATATGTCCATGAGAATTAGAAGAATTGGGATCAATGAAGTGTGAAGTTTATGCATACCTTTTGGGATGTTTTTGTTTGTTTTTGGTATTAGGGAGATAACTTTTTTCCTCTTCTTCTATGTAAATTAGATGCATGAGCCTAGGTTATATACCTTTTTCTTGTCAGATCCTTTTGTTTTTTTGGATCTTAATACTGAATGACAAATCAAAGAAGAATTATATGAAAGAAAATCAAATATACTCATCTCTCTCTGTCTCTTGTTAAGCTCGATAGGATTCCGCTCCTCTCTAATTGTATCAAATCACATTTGGATGAGTGACATGTCGTTAAATTTGGTTCGAATGCACATATTCCATCAAATAATATTTCAAATATGGAAATTATACTAATACCATATATCTTGAAGTAGTTAGTATGTAATTCTTATCTTGAATTCGCTTCTCAACTATTAATTTATGAGCCTACATTTTTAGATATTTTTAGAAATTTCTTTTCGTCATCTTTTTTTTGTAAGTGAATTAGAATATTTCTTTGGTTCTCTTCTTTTCTGGTAATGAAGAAGAAGAATTTTTATAAGTTCAATGGATAAGAAAAAGATAACAGGTGTTCTAATACTAAAATTTAGATTTTTAATGAAATCTAAACTTCAGGAATCCCTGTTCTTAAATATTTAAAGTAATTGTGTATGAATTTGAAGACTTCCTAATCTCTTAATTATAATTTTCTCTTTATTTAATCTATATGATGTTTATCACCTTGTTTACTTTTCCGCTCAAACTAAACTGTTTATTGCTACACACCTTTCTGTAATATGACTTAATATAGTTTGAATAACATTGGTTTTGTAGGGTAAATATGATAGTTTGGTGGAAAATAATTCTCAAAATTCATCTTCTCAACCAATTTTTGACCCAGATAATATACGCCGAATGTCAGAAGAAATTCAATGGACTAACCACACTCACGCTGGTGGATCAGGGTTGCGAGAACAAGAGTTTGTTGATAGTCACCGCGAAGGTAGAAGGTATCATAGTCTTGGTGATAGTGATAGAGATGATAGTGAGAATGCAAGAAGCAATGATGATGTATTCGATGCAAATGAGGGTGATAATGATGGTGACAATTAGAGTATTAAGATGACAGTTAGGGATGGATGATTAGCTTATTTTTATACTCAAAGTAATTAGCATATTGTGAGTAGTTTGATTACTTTATGTTTAAACTGATTTAATTTTATAATGTTGGATATTTTTTGTCTGATTATTCTCTAGTCATATTTGTGGATGTTTTTCAGTTTTAAAAGATTTTTTGGATTGCTGGATTCAAATGTATGCTTGTTGTCATTGCTATGGAAATTATTATTGAGATTGTCAATGGTATTTCGTAGCTAACACAGGTTTGGTATAAAAATAGCTACAACAATCCATCATCATGGCTTCAAAAGCAACGAAATTCTTATACACTTTTCGTTGCTATAACAATGAATCAACTATAACGTTTTGTAGCTATCGCAATAAACATTGCTACGGATATCTTGTCGCTGTGGTGATGAAAATTGCTATAGAAATTTTGTGGCCATGACTATGGAAATTCTGTTGTTATTGCAATGATATGTGCTACGAAAATTCTGTTGTTATCGCAATGACATGTGCTATGGAAATTCTATTGTTATCGCAACGACATGTGCTACGAAAATTTGTATTCCATGGCGACGAGATTGCAACGTATTGTCCGTTGGCCTGGCAACCATATTTGCTACAAAGTTTCCGACACTATGGCTAGAAAATAGCTACGAAAGTTGAATGCTTAACATAACTACAAAAACGGCAATGGAATTTCATAGCTAAGTGATAGCAACGGAGTTTTCTAATTCCGTAGCCACGTTTAGCGACGGGGTATCCGCAACGGAGGCCTGCTACGGAAATTGCATTGCAATAGCTACAAATTCATGAGCAACAGCTACAAAATGGCAGTAGCTGATGCCATGTTTTCTTGTAGTGTTTAATTATTTATCTGTTTACTGATCATAGATATGGTATGTATCAGGAGAAATAGCTTCATGGACATGATCACAAATGTGTTTGGCGGGCCAGAGTATGATGGGAAGTACCTGAAAACATTGGTTAAGGAATTATTACACAATCTAACCATGAGCAACACCTTAACAAATGTGGTGATTCCCGCATTTGATCTCAAGAGACTTCAACCTATTATCTTCACCACAAAAGATGTAAATTAAAATTCCATTATCCAATGATTGTTTTTTACTATTGGGAATGAGAGATTTTCAATTTCCTTTCTTTTTCTTTTTTTTTTTGAATATTGGAACAGGGAAAAGAAAAAATTTCCAGGAATGCTTTGCTATCAGATGTTTGTTTGGGCACTTCAGCGGCTCCCACATATTTCCCTCCACACTATTTTGAGACGAAAGACGAAGTGGGAAAAACGCGAAGCTTTGATCTTGTTGATGGAGGGGTTGCTGCAAACAATCCGGTGAGTATATATCTTGTTAACATATATGCATTAGGCTTCTTAATTTATTCTTGTTTCATTAAACTGTGGGGATGATGACACATTAGCAAAGAGTTCAAATTATACTGACGTTGTAGGATCGTGACCGTTTGATCTGAATTTTGAACTATTGTATTATCGCAGACTCTACTGGCCATAACACATATATCCAGAGAAATCCTGTCGGGAAAGTTTGAAGTTAGGAACATAGAACCAATGGACAACAAGAGGATGTTGGTGCTGTCGTTGGGCACGGGATTAGCCGAACACGAAGAGAAGTATAATGCAAAAGACGCTGCCAGATGGGGCTTGCTCGGTTGGGTATACAACAGAGGAGCCTCGCCTTTGATTGAAATCTTTGGAGATGCTACTTCAGACATGGTGGATATACATGTCTCAGCCATTTTCCAATCCCAACACAATGAAAAAAATTACCTCCGCATTCAGGTAAACAAGTTAATTATATTACATCATTAATTTCAAATACGGTGCTATTATTTTTGGGGGAGAAGCAAATTTGTAATTTAAAATCTATAACCTTATTTTAAAAGCAATAACTATGGGAGTAAGTGTTATACTAATAAATATTGTGATACAATTTTTAATGATTTTTTCCATTTCTGAATTTGGATGAAAAGGAGGATAGTTTGAGTGGGGATGCATCATCTCTAGATATATCAACCACAAATAATATGCAAACACTTATACAACTAGGTGATAACCTGCTGAAGAAGCCGGTTTCAAGAATGAATTTAGAGACGGGCAGACCGGAGCCGGTTCAAGGTGAGGCCACAAATGAAGAAGCTCTCATCCAGTTTGCCAAGCTCCTCTCCGATGAAAGGAAGTTCCGGCAAGCAAGTTAAAAGTATCACAAGTTGGAAGAGAATTAGAATAGTACGACTATATTTGACTATGTTTTGGGGTTGTATTTTGGTGAGAATTTTTTTTTGGGAAGTGGGCATGTTTGGCTGATATTGCATTTACTTTTATTTTGAGTATGAAATCATGTAAGTTTGTCTGTTAATAATTAATTAAATTGAGAGTTGTAATTATATATATATGTAATAATAGTTTATATATATAAATATATAATCATACTTTTATTAATACTAGTAAACAACAAGTGTGTTGCACGTGATTCATATTATTTCTTTAGATTATTTCGTATATTCAAATGTTGGTATTTTTAAAATATTATATTTTGTGATTAAATTATTAATTTAAAAATAATGTACTATTGTATAAGTAAAAATTAAAAATAAATGTATCAATATTAAAGACATAAATGAAGTAAAAATAAAAGTTTATTAATATTAAAGACATAAATGAAGTAAAAATAAAAGTTTATTAATATTAAAGACATAAATGAAGTAAAAATAAAAATTTATTAATATTAAAGACTTAAAACTATTTTAGAAAACTGAGGTAATTGGAAATTGAAATCATAAATTATAACTAATTTAATAAATAATAATGTAGATGCACATGCCATCTATATTTTTTCTTGTTTGATTTTGATTGCACGCACGTTTATGTTCTTCGTTATTCCTCATAGAGATCTGGGTACTTTTCTCGATCAGGAATTTTGGCGCAGACAAATCTATCAAATTGATCTGGGGTTATAATTTTGTGCTCAGACTTTAAAATTAGGAAAAAAGACAAAAAACCTCTCAAATTATGGTGTTTTTTGTACTTTTTAATATAAACTTTTTTTTCTTCACTTTGCCTCTTCTACTATGCTGGTTTTGCAATTTCTTATATAAAGGAATATTCCGGTGGAAATTCCTCACATGCCATGCATGTGCCAATTTTAAGGGCATATTAGCCACTTAAGGTGAGATTTTTGGTGTAATTACTATTTTGCCATTATTTGATTCTTCCAAATTGAATTTTACTTCTTCCACACTTGATTTTTGTCTCATCCACACTTGATTTTGCTTCTTACACTTCATCTTCCCCAAATTTCTTATCACTATTCATCTTCCTCCATGGATTTTCTTCCAAAAGCTTTCAAACACACACACACACATATATATACACAAAAAATCACACACACACATATATATACACACACAGAATCACACACACACACAATATATATATATAGATATATATGCACACACACACGAAAACTCACACACACACATACACACGTAGTATATCACACACAGAGATTCACACACAAACACACACACACACACACATATATATATATATATATATATATACTCACACAGGCAATAAAAAAGAAGAACAACAATTTTTTGATTTTTTTAATATATAATTATTTAATTAAAAAAAATTATTTAAATGACAAATTTACCCTTAAATAGTGCACATGCCAGGCACATGATGGAATTTCGGTGGAATATTCCTTTATATAAGAAATTACAAAACCCGTATAGTTGAGGAGGCAAAGTGAAAAAAAAATTATATAAAAAAGTGCAAAAAACACCATAGTTTGGGAGGGTTTTTTTGTCTTTTTCCCTTAAAATTATCAACATATGGAATCCAATTACATGAACATGTGCGGTTACCTTTCCAAATATCTCTTTTTTAGATAATTGGTCTTTCAAATCCTTCAATTTTGCTCGAAAAACTCTTGAGGTCAAATCTGGTTTGTCTTGAGCACGTTGACCATCATACAGTTTCTCTTGATCTTTCCAATCTGGGTTGCAAGTCATTGTGATAAAAAGATCTGGTTTTCCAAATCTCTGTAATAAAGCTAATGCATCAAAATATCTACGTCTCATATCTCTTGGCCCTCCAATAAATGATCCGGGGAGAACAATTCTTTTTTCGACTTCACTCCCTCTTGTCTCTCTTTTGGAAACATTGTCCATGATTCCTTGGTATAGTTCAGATCGCATATTTGATTGTTTATGGCGGTAATAATCTAATCTTGTGGACTCTAGTTTTATATATGAGTCAGTTGCAAATTGTTGCAATAGTCTACCAGCAAAAAGTAGTGTGGATTGCCTTGGATTTCTTATTTGTAATCTATAGCAACTGTATTCTCTACATGAAATTTTTTTATTGTTTGGGGCACTGGCAACTATAAAAGATGAAAAATTATAAGTGTAAATATTGAAAAATGCAAATAGATGTATTAATTATTGTATTGATTTATAATTAACCTTTAAAATTAAAAACTCTATTATCGCTTATGTAATGACAGGTAAATAAAAGCTCATAAGAAAAAGTTTAAGAATAAAACAGATTGAGATATAGGCAAAAATATTTGTCAAATGCCAACAAGGTCCAGCACAGTTGGTAGATAGCTGGGTTCCTTAAGTATTTATCCAGGGTTCGATTCCTGGCGGTGTGTATGGAAAAGATTTCGTTGGGAGAGGCAAAACCCACTTCGATGATCTCTACGCCTCGAAGGGAAATAGTCTCCGGTGTCCGAAAATCATATGCGTTTTTCTTATTTAGAAATAATGAAAGTAGCACATATATCATATTGTTGATAGGATTATCTAGGCCCTGTGTGGTTGTGTTTTCGGAAATGAATTCTGAGTTTTTCTTGGGAAATGTGTATTATAAAAATTCGTGTGAAAATATTGACTTTATTTGTTTGTTTGGATGCATGTATTTTTAGAATTTGATTGAAAGTAGTGTAGATGTGATATAAAGTTGATTTTTATTAGGATTTGATATATGAAATGATTGAGTTGATTATGAATGTGATGATGATGGGGAAAAAGATGTTAGAATAATATTTTTTTAATAGTATTATGAGTTTTGTATAAAGTAATATGTATATGTGTGTGTGTATATATACATATACATACACATAATATAATATATATTTTATACAATAGAATAAGAAAAATTAAAAAGGAGAGACAGAGATTTTTGGGTGGGGTGGGGTGGGGGGGGGGGGAGAGGGCTCATTTTGAGTTTTAGTTTAGTTTCATTTTAGTTTTAGTTTTTTCCTTCTTTTTTTTTTTTTGTCACCTTTTCATTTCTTTTGTTTCTTTTTAGGTTTTGATTTTTATCTTTTTTCCATTTCGTGATTTCTTTTCAATTTTATGTTTTAAAAGTTCAAGAAAATTGAGTCTTGTTCGTCTAAGTTTATAATAGTTAGTGTGATTATACGGTTCACATTGGACAAATATAAAAGTGGAATGTGTTCCATATATACAATATTTTATGAAATGTGTAAATTTGATTGGAGCATAACTCTATATTTTTTTTTCATTTACATATAATATTTTATTTCCTGATCGAGGTAAATTTATTTCTATCTTCTTATAATGAGATACTATGATGTTATATAAAATCTTTGATCGAGCTCGAGCCGAGAAATCTGGCGAGACACGGCTCGAGCTCGGCTTGTGGACACCCCTATAATCGTCAAAATCTTCTCAAATTCCTTATATATATGTATATATAGGGATAATTACACTGAGGTTCCTGAGGTAAGGCTTATTTACAAAAAATTCCCCTAGTTCCACAAATTACAAGTAGCATCTCAAGTTTTCATGTATTGATGTAAAAATGGATGGAAAGTGTCAAAAGACTAAAATGCCCTTACGGAATATTTCTTAAAAAAAATAAAAAAAATAAGAAAAACTCAATTACTATATTGCCTCTTTACATCTCTAGATTTACTTCTAATACTAATTTTAAAATAAAAACTTAAACTTAAAAGAAAAATACTTATATATATATATATATATAAAATACTTATATATATATATGTATACATATGTATGTTTTATCTTAGAAATTGCTTTGTGTGTGAATGTGTGTGTGCACGCTCGACTGTGTGTAGGTGTAATTGTGTGTGTGCGTGACTCTGTGTGTGTGTAGTTGTGTGTGTTTGTGTGTGCATGATAGTGTGTGTAATTGTGTGTTTGTGTGTGCATGACAGTGTGTGTAATTATGTGGGTTTGTGGGTGTTGTGTGTGACTATGTGCGTGCGTGTGTGTAATTGTGTGTGTGTATTGTTGTGTGTGTGTTTCTGTATGGGGGTGGGCTGGCATTGGGGGTGGGGTAGAGAAGACGACACTGTTCCCCCCACCTCCTCTTTCTTTTTTATTTATTTATAAAGTAATATATTAAAAAAGTAATTTATTTTAGAAATTAAGTTAATTAAAATAAAAAAAATTTATTTATTTATAAATTTCATAAATTAAACTAAAATATAAAATTTTAAATTATATAAATTATTATATAATCTAAACTATATATATATATATTATTCTCATTATAAATAATTATAATCAATGATATGGAACATAATAAATATATTAGTTAATATATGAAATTCCAAACTTATCTTCATATTTCAATACAATATTTTATAATAGTTTATATTTTCTTTTTATCCTTTATTCTACTAATACTTTTGGATAAATTTATTTCTAATCAACTTTTAACCTAAATTGAAAATTTGAAAACATAAATCTAACTAATGTGCCACTCAATACCTACATGCTTCTACACGGCCATAGTATGACAAAAAGGACAAAAGCTACAATTTCACATACACCTAGGGACTAGGGCCAAAAGTATGTTAGACCGAGATCAATGGTCCTAGTGTCTGTATCTTTCACCCAGTAAGATATATTGTGTGTTGTCCTCACACACAGTTGTGTGAAAGAGATAGATACAGAATTCATATTAGGACCATTGGACTCGGCCTGACATATAATTACCTAGGGACTAGAGTCTAGCTTTGTACATTTACTAGGAATTGACCTTTGGAAAAAGAATACAACTGAAGGCTTTAACATCAACTTTTTTCCTTCTGCAAACATAGACATAAATTGGAACGCAAATTCAAGATGAAGACCAACGTGAGGCGGAAATAGCTAATAACATTGGTGAGAATAGCTAATAATAATTTGAGTTCCCTATTTGATAAACATTAATATTAAATTAAGTTGGGTTTAGATAGGTGGTTAAGGAAATAGAATATATACCAATAGATTAATCAAATTCAGAATATATACAACCATCAATAAAATATATGGTGGTATATTAGCATTATTTCCATTAACCCATATGGCGACAACTTGATCTGCAGTTGGAGCACTATACACTCTCTGATCTAATTTGACATCTTTTACTATATGCAATTGAACATCGTCCGTACATGGATAATCCTTTAATCCTCTAAAGATTTTTTAGTACAGGTTTTTTTTCAGAGTTTTGATAAGTTTTTTCACTGTTGATTCACATAAAGATGAATTTTCAAGTATTCTCATCATGTTCTCAACTTCGTTTTCAGTTTCAATAAAATACAACTGAAAATAACCTGGTCCATTTTCATTAGGAATTAACCCTGGAAGGTCATGATAAACAAGCCCTTGTGCCCAAAATATGTAAACCCCTTGTCTCGCAGATGCAAACTCCTTATCTAATTTTACACCAAATGACATTAAAGAGAAAATGCTATTGAATGCACGAGTATTTTGCAAAATTCAATGGCCTCATCTGACTGAGAAGTAAACAATTCATCAGGAACTTCAATGGGTGTGAGATTGGTTTTTCCATTATCGCAACAAAATCCTGGAGGTTCATACTCAAATCCTATAGCTCCACAATAAATGCAATTTGGCAGTTTGGCCAATTCATGCAACTCTGAGCAAGTAGGATCATAATGTATTGAACCTAAAACCGAAAACAAATGTTTTACTATTTAGTAAAGGGAAGTAGCTTCATTTTGTGTATCAATTTCATGGATAACTTTGAAATTACTAACCTTTACAAACAAACTCATTTGAGCTCTAAGAAGTAAATTTTTCATTGATTTTCTTATTTTTCATACGTTCTTGAACCTTATTGATATAATTTTGTCTCTTTATTGCATTTTGACATGTGTATTTTCTTTTCATTTTATCAAGATTCCTCTGTCGGCGTCCCCAAGAGTTGGCCGAGTTGGTTTGGTAGGGTAATTCCTACTAAGGCAACCCGGGTTCAACCCGCTCTGGGGACATGAGCCCGTCGCACAGGGTTTTCCTAGTGTGGCTTACCCCCCTCATGTGGTTTGCGGGCTATTGCATGAGGGCGGGGTTTACCCAGAGCGCACCTTCGAGTAGCGGCTGCGGATTCCCTAGTTAGCAAAAAAAAAGATTCCTCTGTCGGTACACATCTGCCACAATAACATATACAATATGACTTTTATAGAAGTATCATTCCTACTTTTTGAGTAGTTAAACATTATCATATTCGAGAATATAAATCAAGAAAATTTTAATACAGTATAAAATTTACCTCTTGTTGTCTCTGATAAGGAGTATTGTCGACGAAACATAATTCTCAAAAGAAGCGTAGAGCTTGATTAGTTGGGTAAATCAACCTTGCAAACCAAAGGATGCCATCTCAATATTTATCTATATTTATATTCTCTATTATTTTACCTTATATATATTAATCATGAATTTTTATTTCTAGACCTGAGTTTAACAAAATTGATTATACTTGTGATAAAATATTTATGCTAAAAGTAACTTTATTTTTTGTGGCTAAGACCTATTTTCTCTTTCATGCATACTATTGATATAATATTTAAATTGCGGTAAAGTGCTTAATTAATTTGTATTTTGTCACAAGCGGCAGATTTTGAGAAATTGCAGCAAAGGGACTATTTAAATATCAAAGTATGCTACATTCAGTGCCCGAAAAGATGATCATGTTTCATCTATTCTCAATTTCAAAAATATTATAATATATGTTTTCAGATTTTAGAGACCAAGAAAGTGAATTTTGACACTATGCAATTGTGAAATATAATACATGCTCTGGAGTTGAGATCCAGATCTTCTCCAAAAATATACTCACAATTTTTTTTTGTATTCTTTAACTTGGGCATGAACAGTTAACACCCAGTTTTTAAATTCATTGCATATGTGAATTAATATGAAGATGATCAAAAAAAGACAAAGGATTTACCTGCAAATGAAAGAAAAATCGTTGCCTAATTCTTGAAATCCTTAATTTCACGGTTAGTTGGAGGTGAAAGCCTTAAATTTTTTAATATTTTTTTTTTGGTTAACCGAGTGAAAGCCTTAATTAGATGTGCCAATAGCATAAATAAACACACTTTATTTAGATGGGTCAGCCCATATCCGTGCTGCTTTATCTATTCGACTTTTCCTATTTTTCGATGGATTGGATGAAGCGGATACGCTAAACGTGTCAAGGAATTTAGTCTATTTTTTTAAAACTAAATTTGGTTTATTTAAAATTACTATTTAAAATTAAAATAAAGAAAAGTGACCTAATGCAATTTAATGTCTATTTGTATTTTCATTGTAGAGTCCTAATAAAATAATAAACCTAATTGCCGATGATATATATAATTTAATTGAATTGAATATTATTTTACTCTTTTGTCTTTAAAAAAGTGAGTTAGAAGGGGATATATTAGGTATATCAAAAATTTCAATAAACCACACATACTTTTATAATAGTAGAGACAGAGATAAAGATATGAAAAAAAATTATTAAATATATAATTAATTTATATATCTATACTATGATAAAAACCAAAAGAGCACCTTATGGTAAGTGCTTTAGATTGTCAAGCCCTTTTGGTGAAGTGCAACATGTAACTGAAATAATGACATCTCAATAATTTTGGTGATGTGATTTAAGAATGTCACATAGTCTATAACACCATATGGGGGTGTTGGGGGGGGGGGGGGGGGGGGGGAGTTATTATTAATTTTTTTTTGAGTTTTTCTTTTTTTTTTCCTCAACTTTTATTTAAAAAATTAATTAATTTAAAAAATAATTATCAAATTCAATTTTTTGACAGACAGCATCGAGTGTCATTATTGACTAATATAAATATTTTTATGACGGTATATTATTTACCATTCAATTTTTTTTCTCTAAACAGATTGGAGTCTTATTTCAGAGGGAATTGAAATTAAACATACACCAACAAAATAAATTATACTTGGGGTCAGTCAAAATCAATTTGGACCAAAATTTCCACTTTTAAGAAGTAATCAATCCTTACCGTTTTTTCCTCAAAACAAAATAGAAGAAATCAATCCAAGGCAGCTGATAAATTTTGGACTAGTGCTGCCGTAACAATTTGCATTTCCATAAAACATCAAATGGATACACTAAAACTTTACAATAACAAAGCTTAAAGCCACATTAAACAACACAATTATGACAGGCAATTCAGATAACGACTCAGACAACCTCTCATTGACAATAAATAAATAAATGAAATAAAGACAAGAAAACTCGATATGATCATATGTCGAAAACACTATAAAACGGATGGCGAACGTAAAGCTTAACAAACATACATATCTCAAATGGAGTTCAAAAATAATATCACGGATGTGACGAGCAACTTATTGACAGCAAAAACTGCAGAACTCGAAAATCTGAAGGAAAATCTCAAACGGGCTAAAGACGATGCAATGCAATCATGGTTAGACTCTCGTCCCATAATCGACGAGCTTGAAAAGATGCAATCTGAGTTGTCAAATGCAAAAGATAGAGTTACCAAAGCAAATACCGTAATTTCAGAGCTACAAGCTCAGCTATGCACTACTGATATGTGCATAAAGTCGACAAAGGAGGAAGAAGAGAAGTTTGGTATCATAATCAATGACAAAAATCAAGAGCTTCACAAGAAACAAGAAGAGATGGAACAACTCAAAGTGAAAATAGATCAAAAGCGACGAAGGAGATCAAAATTAAGACGGGTCTTACGTCTTAAGAGGCAGACTCTTCAGACGCTGCAACTCACTTATGAAGCCATACAGTTGGAATCAGAAGCTTTCGCCATGTCGGCAGCTCAGGCGCTTCGTTACATCAATTACTCAGAGGAGGGTAATAAAATCATGGTCCAGCTAAGTCAAGAAGAGTATGAATTTCTAAAAAGAGAAGCTAGTGAGCAAACTAAGCTAGCAGAATGGCGAATTTCGGTTTCTTTGGAAGAAAAACGTGTAGCAGAGAATAATCGTGACTCTGCTTTTAAAAGATTGCAGAATTTATATCCTCATAACAATTCCAGCCAACGAAACACGAAGGAGGATATAATTGGTAATGAAAATACCACGAGGAAAACAGAAAGAGAGGCGAATACGAGAGAACGAAACAGAAATGATCATAGACAGTTTTGTAAAGTTCAGACGAAGTCGTCAACTGGGATTAATAGAACGAACCCGAGACAGCAATTGAAAAATAAAAATTACGGGTATTTAGTCAAGAAAAAGAGATCATCCATATTTGTTCGGATAACGAAATTTTTTGTACGGAAGATATCAAAGTATTTTAAATGATTATAAAATGCAGAAATCAATGTTTTGTCTTTCACAGGTATTAACTATTAAGTAAACTTGAAACTTCAATGAGTAATAATTATGATATTTCAAATATCAATATAATTACGATCCTATAAGTAATATTATATTGGGATAATTACACTGGACCCCCCTCACTAATTGGGTAATTACAAAAACCTCCCTCACTAATTCATAATTACAACAACACCCCCTCGATTTTTTTTGGATTACATGGGCACCCCCTGCCAATTTTTCCGGGCAGATTTTTGATGATGTCATCAAGAATCTTTTGTGTTTTTCCTAAAATACCCCTGGACCAACCTGGTCCAACCTGGACCAAATAGTCCAGAAATAGTGATTGCCCAATATACCCCAGGGGGTGTCAATGTAATGTCTACCATTTTTTCAGGGGGTGTCAATGTAATGTTTTGACATTAAAAAAATATGACCGTTGGGGACCTGACCGTTGGAGCTTGGTATAAATGCAGCAGTTTTGGCTTGTTTACACCATCTGAAATGTGAGAATGGCTTCCTCAAGTCAATCCTCAAGCTGCTTCGGAGTGAAATATAGGAAGGAATCGTGTATTAAGTGGAATTGTGGGAGGAAAACTACAATAAATGTTTCTGAATCTGAAGAAAATCCGGGGAGGTTATATTATAGATGTTCGATTCATGGTTTTTCTGATTGGTGCGAGCCGTATAACCAAGCTACGGAACATGAGGTCCAAGGCAGCTTCAACTCTCAAAGGAATATGCGCACCACTGAAGAAGCTCCACAAATTAGGCAATTAAATGTGAATGCTCCATCGATTAGGCTAATTTATCATTTAATTGCTGTAAATTTGGTCATTCTTGCCATCTACTTATTATGTCAGTTAGTATTATTGTTCAAGTAGTTTATTATTATTGTTCAAGTAGTTGTAAGGGAAAGACATGTAATTGAAAGACATGTAATGGAATGACATTGTAATGGAAAGCAAATTGCTATATAATTGAGTAGCAACTTTTCATTAACTTACACAATTCATAATCCTGACAATTCATCTATCAAATTTGGTTCTAATATACCAACCCCAAAAACCCAAAAGAGCTGCACAAAATCACCAACAAAAAACCAAGAATTGTTTCACAACTTACAGGTATACTAGAATTCACAATATATGCACCTAAAATCACAATATATGCCCAAAAAAATCAGAATTGTTCAGGATATAATTAGATACCTAAAAGAAGAACAAATGATCGAAAGAAGGATCAAGTGATGTATCAAAGTTAACCTCCCCACCACCATCTTCACTTGCTGCTAGATGCTCTCCACCAAAAGAAGGAACATAGGGCTGTTGGTCTTGATGCTCACCAGCAGCTGCATTTTCACCAGCCTCAACACTCCACTTGCACCACTATTTGTTCTGCTTCTCCTTGATCTCATCCGGGCCAGAATGTCTGCAAAAGGGACATCATTGTCCATATCCATTTGTGTAGGCTCACTGCCATCAGCCCTCTGGTCCTGGCACACGTACCACATTAGACAATTAAATTACATTTCTAATCATGGAATTTATTCAACTAAATTGAACATTAAAAAGTGATATACCTGAGTATTAACATCATCACCACCAGTCCTTCTCCTTTTTCTTCTCTGCCTCCTTTGTCTCCTTCTATGCAAATTGGTTCTTTGACATGTTCTTTTATTGTGCCCAAAAAATCCACATATTCTACACTTTCTTTTTGAAGGCAAGAAGTCTTGGCCATTGTCTTGGCCATCCTCATTATTACCATTTTGAGTAGAAGAAGGCTCCCAACCCTCTCTTCTCCTGTTTTTTCTAGGTCTGCCAGACAGCCTTCTCAGTTCTGGAGGTTGTAATGTTGATGGCACAATATCCTCTAGTGCTGGCCAAAATTTAGGATCTGGAACTGGATGGATCACATGGGAGTAAGACTTCATGTACATGTCCTTTGAATAGATGTTATGAGTGTACTTCTCAATTCTGTCTCTGTTGTGTGCAATAGACAGACATGCATGCCTGCATGGTATCCCAGATACATCCCAAATCCTGCAATCACAGCTTCTGTTTTCCAAGTTGACACCATAACTTGTTTCTCTTTCCTTCACTTGAAACTCTACCAAGCTTGCCATCAGCACTCTACAGTGCCTAGCCCAACTTCTCTGAGCATTCACCTTCTTCAGAATGTTTGGCATCATTTCATTTGTCCAACTCACCCATTTTTGCTTTCTTTTATGCAACCTTTTCATAACCTTGCTCCTGATACCCTCCAACAATAAAAACACATTCTTGTCCCTATATTCACCTATCCAACTGTTGAAAGACTCAGCAATATTGTTGGTGATATGATCATTTTTCAAGGCAGTGGGTAATGCATGCCTAGCCCACATGCTGCAGTCAATCTTCATGAGCCATGTATAAGCCTCAGGATTAATCTCCTTGATCTTGGCCATTGCAATATTGAAACCATACTCATTGTATGACCTTGCTGCCAACCAAAACTGTTTTTTCAATTGCCTCCCTACAAAGCTTTGCCTAAAATTGGCAAAAATGTGTCTGGCACACCTCCTATTGGCAGCATGAGGCACCAGGTCTCCAATGGCATCCAACAGCCCCTGAGAAACAAACAAAAACACATTACAAACCTTACAACTACACCCCTTGTTCAGTACCAAACCTTACAACTACACCCCCTGTTCAGTACCAAACCTTACAACTACACCCCCTGTTCAGTACCAAACCTTACAACTATACCCCCTGTTCAGTACCAAACCTTACAACTACATCCCATGTTCAGAACCAAACCTTACAACTACACCTCCTGTTCAGTACCAAACCTTACAACTACACTCCCTGTTCAGAACTAAATATTATATATACTCCCCCCTATTCAGTACCAATCCATACAAGTACACCTACAAATGAACTTAATATGTTGAAGTAAGTGATTACATACACAAAAAATTCAAAGGTATACCTTTTGTCTGTCACTCATGAAGGTCCAAGGTTTGTCTTGTCTGAACCCTCCTAGCATTTCTTCAAGTCCTTGGAAGAAGAAACACCAACTTTCTTTGCATTCTGCCTCTACAACTGCCCATGCAAGAGGGAATAGTCCATTGTTGCCATCTAACCCAATTGCTGCCAACAACACACCTCCATATGGACCCTTCAGATGGCATCCATCAAACCCTAAAAAAGGACTGCAACCTTCCAAGAAACCGTTTTTTAAAGCATCCAAACCAATGAATATTCTCTTAAAACATGGTGTAGCTGCAGCAGATGAAGATCCCCCCTCCTCACCTTCATTCTCCAAAGTTGACTGAAGTTTAACCACACTCCCAGGATTGCTTCTTTTTATCATCTCAGCATAATTTGGTAATAATGCATATGCATCTGCATAGCCTCCTTCAATCATCTCCATTGCTTTCTTTTTTGCCCTATATATCTTCATGTATGGTGGATTAAGGCTATACTTCTCCAAAAAATGTCTGATGCCCTTTGGTTTCATGTTTGGATTCTCCCTCAACACATTGACTAACTTGCTTGCCATCCAAGCAGATGAAGCCTCCTTTAAACTTGTCACCCTCACACAAGTGTGTTCTTTTGTCAATGTCTTCACTGCATATGTCACACCATCTGCCAATGGAGATGCATGTATTCTCCATGGACAGTTTAGAGCAGCACACTTAACAGTCACCCTCTTTCTCTCATTTTTTACCCTAAACAGTTCAAAGCCCTCTTGAATTGAATATTCTTTCAAAGATTCCCTAAATTTTTGGACATTTGCAAAAATATCACCCACTCTCAAATCCACCTCATCATTATCAAAATCCACATCATTCTGATAGAGATACTGATCCATGGCATCTAATTCACCCTCCTCATCTGAACTGTCCAAATCATTCAACCCACAGAAGTCATCAGAGCTGTAATCACTCATGACCTTGTCATTGTCTGAGTCCACAATCCTTGCAGAAGGGCCACCCTCATCTCTAGGCTCAGCCTCACCCATAGCTTCAGTTAGCTCATCCTCAGCCTCATCCTCATTCCCACTTTGACTAGACTCACTATCATCTGTCTCACTGTCATCTGTCTCAAACACAATGTCAATATCAGATGGCTCAGTGTCAGTATGCTCTTGTTCATCAATCCAATCAGCAACTGAATCATCAACCCCCTGCTCACCCTCACCCCCTTGATGTTCAACCCCCTGCTCATCCTCATCCTCTCCCCCAACACCCAGCTCACCCTGATCCCCTTCACCAACACCCTGCTCAACACCCTTATCCCCTTCACCCTCATCCCTTCCCCCAACACCCTGCCCACCCTCATCCCCTTCACCAATACCCTGCTCAACACCCTGATCCCTTTCACCCTCATCCCCTCCCCCAACACCCAACTCATCATCCAGTTGATCAAGACCAGCAACACTATACACATTTTCATCAATCCCAGCAGCAGTTCCTATTTGTGCAACTTCATCAACAACATTTTGATCAACACCATCACCAGTTTCCTCATCACCATCAACAGATTTATCTACACTACTCTCCAAGTGAATGACATAGTCATTATTACTCTTATCAACACCTAAGGGCTCCACCACATCAATGTCAATCCATATGTGAACTTCTCTAGTACTCTTATTTCTATCAAACATGGAAACTACATCTTCATCACTTCTTATAGGAATCCTTTCTAAGGTGCCTTCAACCTCATAGCTCACATCCATACAAATTGACAGTGAAGAAGGCATTAAATAGGATTTGGATGTCATCTATTAGGTTTTTATGTGTGTACCACCTTGAATTCACATCAGTTAACATATCCTACCCATCAAGTATGTGGAGTACAATATCATACTTTTCACGAAATGCCATCTCTGTACAAATACACAAATATACATGTCAATACCATATAACAGTAGAGTTAAACACCAAAAAATTCAAAAAATTGTCTCTGCCCCAAAAAACCCAAAAATTCTGAATCTAGGGTTTCTAATTTTTAGCAAAGATAACACTTTTGAGTCAAAATACACATAATATTTACACATTATACGAGTTTTATGGAATATTAGTACCAAAAAAAATTTAAAAAAACAAAAAAATTAGGGTTTGTTTTTTGATATCTCACGACATATTGCCAAAATCAGACCAAAAATTTCAAATGCAAGGTGTAAAACACCAACACCAACAACAAATAAAGATTACATTTGCTACTTATCATCATTTTAAGAAAAAATCAAAGAAGGGTTTGGACATACCTTTTTCCGTCTAAAAACGCGACAGAGCCTTCCGAAAAGCGTCTGAGACTGAACGAACGCAAAAGATAGCAACTTTCCGACGATTTCCGGCGATTTACAGGGCGATTTTGAAGTTGGTATGGTGGGTGGAGTGAAATGGTGTTCTTGGAAGCGAGACTATGCAAATGGGCGCCAAAAATAATCAATCTCGTCTATTATAGAGGGAGGGGTGATTTGGTAATTTACTGTTCATGTATTTTATTTTACTTTAATTCTAAAAAATCAAAGGGAAAACTTGACCTTTTACCTTTTCGGTCAGCCCAAAGTGCCCGAAAGTGGGTCGAGGGGGTGTAGTTGTAATTATGAATTAATGAGGGGGGTTTTTGTAATTACCCAATTAGTGAGGGGGTGTAAATGTAATTATTCCTATTATATTTATGATTGTGATCGATGATTTCAACACTTCGTCCCAAGCAGTGTACGAAATGTACATGCACCACAAGGATCATTAGATGTCAAACTTCGCATACTTTATGGGACAATAATGGACAATTTCAGTCACAACAAAAACGCATTAAAAATTGGTCCCGTAAACTCATCTTACACTTACAGCTATTGAGAAAAAAATAGAACATTGATGCAACAAATCGGATCATCTATTTCATATAGTGTTTTATTTTATAGTTTACTGTTTATGTGTAATACTGTGTATAATTTTTTTTCTTAAATATATGAATAGCGTAATTTTATATGCATGATATGTGGATGTAAAATAATACGAGATGAAATATCATTCTATCTGGAACGAAAAAACCCATTGTGTTTGTGCCGATGAACATCCTATATATATATTGACTACACTTTTTACAATAAATAGAGTGGATTTTCACATAAGCTGGAACAGTCTCCTACTTCGTGTCATCTCTATATATAGATTCTATAGCCATTCTCATTATTAGTGCCTAGAAATCACTCTTGAGAATTGGATTACATTTCTTTCCATGGCAGAACCCTAGAAAAATAACAAATAAAAGAAATGGAGAAAAGGGCTCTCATCTTTACACTAAATTTGCTAGTAACCCTCCAGCTTCTATTATGTCCAGTCTCCACAGCTCAAAAAAAGGAAAAATTGTGACAATCTTGAGCATTGATGGATGTGGCATTAGAGGAATCATCCCTGGCAGAATTTTGGTCAACCTTAAATCCAAACTCCAGGTCATTTTTTCCGATCAATATCTTTCTCAATTGTCCACGTTTTATTTTAGGAAAACTACATGCAGACCCTTTATTGTGTAATTATTAAACCCCCTCTCATTTTTTTGAAACTACCAACACACCCTTTCAAAAAATCTATTTATAAAATTTACAAGGATAAAATTGTAAAAAAAAAAAATATACAAAGGGTGTAATTGTAATAAATGCCTTAACATGAGGGGCACCTTTATATAATTTCCTAAAGTAAGGTTTTTTTGGGTATTTACACAATAAGTGAGAGGGTCTGTGTGTAATTTTCTCTTTATCTTATTCATGTTCTTGTATATAGAGCTGAAAGACGAACCAAGCTACTCGATACTCGACTCTAGATCGTTCGGTAAAAGCTCTTTTGAGCTCGGACTATTAACATATCAAACCAAACTTGAACAATTTTCGGTGTGTTCTAAAAGTTTGAAACTCGACTCGATTAGTAAAAGATAAAAAAAAAATGTACAAAAAAATCAAGCTACTCGAACTCGATTCATGTTCGGCTCAATCAAAGCTCGTTTGAGTTCATTTCGATTTACAACCAAACCAAACCAAACTCAAACACAAATTCTGAAGTTCAAGAGCGATCCAAATGTTAGGAATCAACGCGCATGAACGAACTTTAAAGTAAGAATCAAAGCAAGAAAACGAGACAACAGATTTACGTGGTTAGGCAATTTGCCTACGTCCACCAGAGTTTCCAGTTCTTCCACTATGAGAGAAATTTACCGGTACAAAAATACACACTTGAGTTTATAGACAAACTCAAGAAAACCACTCTTGTACAACCACTCTCAAAGTTATATAGAACACTACTCTCCCAACCCTTTTTTATTTCCCCAAGAGAAAAAAAAAACTCCACAAGTGTTTCCCGTAGCCCACAATTTATCTCTCACAATAAATTGCTCCTAACTCACTACACACTTATGCTATTCTATTTCTCTTGCTCTCTCGGTTGGTGTACTATGAGCATGAAGTGTTTGCCTATTTATAGGCAATACTCATGGTCATAAGAATGAATCTTAGTCATTCATGCAATGGGTGCAATCTAGACCCCCCAAATTGCCCATTAACTCCACTGGACAAAGTGGCCACTTTGAAAGACTATTATCATTCCTTTTCCTTTGATTTGTACCTCCACTCAAAAACCCATCAATCTCCCACTTGGAGAACAAACTCAAAGTTGAAGGCACAATCTCTTTGTGAACTTTGTTCCCCTTCTTTGAACCTTCGCCACTACCCTATTCTTTTGGTAATCAACCAACTCCTGAATACTGTGACTTATCCATCTCGGTCCAACTGACCCTTGGATATAGGTTACTCCCAAGATCCGGAACATGTCTCACAACCCCGCAACTTTCGTTGCCATCCTCCTCACTAGAGGATAACCACCTTGGTCAACCCGTCTCACGACATCCTTACACCAAGGACTTTTCTGCTTTGGTCAACCTGTCTCACGACATCCTTACACCAAAGACTTTCCCGCTTTGGTCAACCTATCTCGCGACACCCTTACACCAAAGACTTTCCCGCTTTGGTCAACCTGTCTCGCGACACCCTTACACCAAAGACTTTCCCGTTGACTATCTCGGATCTTCCCACATATCTGCTCCCTGCCAACTGCATGAGCTATGTCTTGATCCATCCGCCAACACTTTTGGTTTTTCAATGGCAACTCAGATCCCCCACATATCTGCATAATGCTCCCACTGCACTAGCTATGTCAGATCCATCCGCCAATAAAACCCCGGCTCCGCGAATCTGCCTACCCGGCTCCGCGAATCTACCCCGGCTCCGCATCCTGCCCCGGCTCTGCGAATCTGCCGACCCGGCTTCGCATCCTACCCCCATGACTTCCGACTCCACAGTCAACCTCTTTCGGTCTCCTTTCCTGCCTTCATGGTTTATCCACGTGGTCATGCCTCCGTAACTCTGCCTCCCCCGGTCCCCGGCTTGCTCGTTCTTCCACCTTCTTGGCAACACAAGTCTGGCCCCTTGACCTCCGGCTATACGGATCTGCCCCCGGCAATGCAACTGCTCCCACTGGCTTCATGTCTACCCAACCCGGCAACATAAACCTGCCTTCGCTGCTGCGACTCTGCCCCTGCATTTGGCACCACGATTTTCCTCGTAGTATACAAAGTCCCCGACTTCTTACCACAAGCCACCACCAGATTTTCTTTGGTGATCTGCCACGCACCACCACCAAACACTGTGGTAAAACCATCACTATCAATTTGACCCAACGAGATCAAATTCTTTCTCAGCCCCGGGACATGCCTGACATTCTCCAGTTTCAACTGCATTCCCTGTGCCGTCGTTATCATGACCTCATCCTTACGAACAATTTCCAAGGGTTCGTCATCTGCAAGAAATACCTTTCCAAATTTTCCACAAGTATAATTTGTTAGATAATTCTTACACGAAGTAACATGGAACGACGCACCTGAATCCAGTACCCATTGGTTAACTGGACTATCAACACAACAAACCAAAGCATCTCCGATATCTTCTGTGGCTGCGTTTGCTTGTTGATGTTCCCGATTTTGACTCTGACCCGCCCTTTCTGGACAATCTCTCTTGTAATGGCCTACCTTACCGCAACCCCAGCAATCAGCATCCTTGCGCGGTTTTGACTTCTCTTGCCCCTTTGATTTGGATCGACCACTGCCATTCTGACTACCCCGTTGAAAACCTCTCCCTCTGCTTTCCGCACTCAATGCAGCAGATGTGAGTTCTCCTGATTCCCTCCAGCGAATATCCTCGCTCAGAATCAGATCCCGAATCTCCTGAAGTTTCAACTTTCTCTGGCCAGACGAACTACTCACAGCAGTTACCGTCGCACTCCAGCTTTCTGGCAAAGAAGACAATAAAATTAAGGCCTTTACCTCGTCCTCAAAATTGATATCAACCGAGCTCAACTGAGTGATGATCACGTTGAACTCGTTGATATGATTGGCCACAGATCCTCCCTCCGTCATCCTCAAGTTGAATAAACGTCTCATCAGGTAGACTTTATTCGACGCGGATGGCTTCTCGTACATGTTGGACAACGCCTTCATCAAACCCGCCGTGGTTTTCTCTTCCAGGATGTTAAAAGCTACGTTTCTCGCCAACGTCAGCCGAATAACCCCAAGAGCTTGCCTATCCAACAACTCCCAGTCTGCCTCTGTCATCTTTTCAGGCTTTCCCCCCGACAACGGTTCATGGAGTTTCTTCTGGTATAGATAATCCTCGATCTGCATCCGCCAGAATACGAAATCCTTTCCATCGAACTTGTCGATTCTTACTTTACCATCTTCAGACGCCATTGATTCGCACGGATCGCTGTAACCCGTGCTCTGATACCAGTTGTTAGGAATCAACGCGCATGAACGAACTTTAAAGTAAGAATCAAAGCAAGAAAATGAGACAACAGATTTACGTGGTTCGGCAATTTGCCTACGTCCACCAGAGTTTCCAGTTCTTCCACTATGAGAGAAATTTACCGGTACAAAAATACACACTTGAGTTTATAGACAAACTCAAGAAAACCACTCTTGTACAACCACTCTCAAAGTTATATAGAACACTACTCTCCCAACCCTTTTTTATTTCCCCAAGAGAAAAAAAAAACCCCACAAGTGTTTCCCGTAGCCCACAATTTATCTCTCACAATAAATTGTTCCTAACTCACTACACACTTATGCTATTCTATTTCTCTTGCTCTCTCGGTTGGTGTACTATGAGCATGAAGTGTTTGCCTATTTATAGGCAAAACTCATGGTCATAAGAATGAATCTTAGCCATTCATGCAATGGGTGCAATCTAGACCCCCCAAATTGCCCATTAACTCCACTAGACAAAGTGGCCACTTTGAAAGGCTATTATCATTCCTTTTCCTTTGATTTGTACCTCCACTCAAAAACCCATCACCAAACAACTTATTCGACTCGACTCGTTTACAGTCCTAATTGCATATCATTCCTGATTCTGGTTGATTGTCCTACAGGATTTAGATGGTCCAAATGCAAGAATTGCAGATTATTTTGATGTAATCGCTGGAACAAGCACAGGTGGTCTAATTACAGCTATGTTGACTGCTCCTGGTAAAGATAATCGACCTTTATTCCCTGCAAATAATATTACTAGCTTCTACTTACAACACAGCCCACAAATCTTCCCAGATAATAGGTAAATTCAGACTTATTATTTATTTATTATTATTCGCTACAATAATAACTACTTATATAATTATTTATCCTCTTACTTATCATATAAGGAGAAGTAACTTTTTGAACAGGACTACACAATTATTTGGCAGGCCAAAGTATGATGGGGAGTACCTGAAAACACTGGTTGAGGGATTATTAGCCAATATAACCATGAGCCACACCATAACTAATGTGGTGATTCCCACATTTGATTTAAAGCGCCTTCAACCTACTATTTTCACCACAAAAGATGTAATGAAAAGAAAAACCCATTATTTATATTAATATCATGATTATCTTTTAACTAGGGGATTTGGAAATGAGAGATATTAAATTTTATTTTATTTTTTTTGAATTTTGGATTAGGGAAAAGCAAATGTTCGAAGAATGCTTTGCTATCGGATGTTTGTTTGGGCACTTCTGCAGCTCCGACATATTTTCCTCCACACTATTTTGAGACGAAAGACGAATCGGGAAAAACGAGAACCTTTGATCTTGTTGATGGAGGGGTTGCTGCAAACAATCCAGTGAGTACAATCTTGTTTACCATGCATATGCACAAGGCTTAATTCAATTGTTATTAACTGAAATTAAATCATATTGCATTGCAAGATTGTGATCGTTTTGATTCGAAATCAAACCCTGAACTGTATTATCCCAGACTCTTAACGGCCATAATACACGTTACCAAAGAAATCCTACTACAGAAGTTTAAACTTGTGGACATAGAACCAATGGACAACAAGAGGATGTTGGTGTTGTCGTTGGGCACCGGCTTAGCCCAACTCAAAGAGAAGTATCACTACAAGAAAACAAGGCATCAGCTACGAAAAAAAGTGCATCGAACTCAAATTTGTAGCTATAATGATAGATTAACTACAGATATTCCATAGGTAAATACATTTTAAAGTTGATTGAGTAGATAGAAATATTTTGGCTACAAACTTGCAACGAATCAGCTATGAATTTGCAACAGGAGTACATTTTCGTTGCCAGTTGTGTCGTTAGTGCAACAAATTAGCTACAATTTAACATAGCTAAGAATAAATTAAAAAATTTAAAAATAATAAAAATTCTTAACTACGGAATAGTTGAGGATCTTGCTATGAATTTTATATTCATAGTTATTTTGTTTGTAGCCTTTGCAACAAAATGAACACTTGTTGCAATTTCCATTGCTAGTGCAATTGCGAGGAGCTACGGATGATGCGTAGATAGAAAAAAATTTGCGACGAAGTATACATTCATTGCAATTTTTATTGC
The DNA here is from genome assembly GCA_019426215.1 of Buddleja alternifolia. NCBI lineage: Eukaryota > Viridiplantae > Streptophyta > Magnoliopsida > Lamiales > Scrophulariaceae > Buddleja > Buddleja alternifolia. The sequence continues at coordinate 46,136,889 of CM033393.1, forward strand.
TAGTGCAACATGATACACTTTTGTTGCAATAGTCGTTGTTGGTGCATTGGAGTGTACATTTGATGCAATTTGCGTTGCTGATACAATATTCTATACATTCGTTGCAAGTTGCGTTGCTGGTGCAACCAATTAGCTACAAGTATCATAGGAAAAATAAATTCACTAAATAATAAAATTTTTAACACAGAACAGATACAAAGCTTTGCATCAGATGCAAATTTTATTGCGTGTGCAACAAAGTATACCCGTTGCAATTCTTGTAGCTGATGCAACATTGTATATAAATTCGTTGCAATTGTCCTTGTTAGTTCAACTAAATGGTGGTAAAATATCTAAAAATGTTGAATTTAATATGAAATTTAAGTCTTATTTTCCGCCAATGTAGTTATGTTATTAAATTCTACTTTAGAAAGTTTTTATTTATCTTTATCAACTAAAAGTTTGTAAGTATATGAGTTTTTCTAATAATTTTTTAATATCATTTAGGGTTTAGGGTTTAGATTTAGGGGTTAGGGGTTATATTAGATTTAGGGTTTAGGACTTAGGGTTAGAATAAATTTTGAATTATTTCATAATTGTTTCAATATAATAAAAACATATCGAATGTTTTGGTCTTGTCCTATCTCGGATCTAAACTGCTTAATTTAACCGACAATAAGATTGATTGGTGTAAGAATTAAAATACATTATTCTAGTATATAGTATATGGTACATGAAGTTATAATGATGTTGGTGTTTTTACATATACTTCTAAATAGAACTGTAAACGAGTCTAGTCGAGTGAAAAATAATTTGTTGTTCTAGCTTTTTATTATCGAACTTCAAAATTTGTGTCTGAGCTTTGTTTGATTGTTAATTAAGTTGAGCTCAAATAAGCTTTTATCAAGTCGAACACGAATCGAGTAGTTGATTGTTTTACACATATTTTATCATTTTTTACTAATCGAGTCAAGCTCGAGTTGAGCTTCAAACTTATCGAACACACAAATGGTTGTTAAACTTGGTTTGATGTATTAACGAACAGAATCTATTATCAGATGATCTCAGGTCGAATATTGAGTAGTTTGATTCGTGCTTCAACTCTACTTATAAACCTTTTAGTAACTTGGGAAATATATATGTAACTGATAAACACAAAATAACTAAAGTAGCTAGGTTCTATATCTACATCATTTTTATAAATATTTTAGAATAAACAAACGAAAAAATATGTTGTGTAGTTTTATATAAATAAATTATTTATCATACAATTTATTTATTTAAATAATTTCTCCATCTCGACTAATTCATAGATATTACGGTGTGATGATTATTTCAGGCATAGTTGATTAAAAAATTTGATAAACCTTTTCATACTAAAATAGTTCTACTTCAAATATTAAAACGAAATCCACTAAAAATTAATAATTTTGATTTACCTAATTTTTGAACCAACATAGAATTAATAAATCAATAATACTAGTAATTTTGTGATTAGAATAAGTGATCCATGATAATTATGACAATATTAGGCTAAAAATACTACGATATAGTAACAAAAATACTACAAGAGAAATATTTATTTTCCTTATACATATTCGTAATAACTACTAACTTAACAAAATTATTTATAGCTACCAAAAAAAAAAATTATTTATCTTTTATTAATATTAAAATTCCAAAATATAGGCGCGAAAACATGGTATACCAATACTGCACGTTTTGTAAGTGCCCTTCTCCTTTCCGATTCTTTTGCCAAACCACTCTTAATTTCCTCTAATTAGGACTCTGCAAATTTCCTTTTTAAATTCTTTCCCTATTTTCCAAAGCGTTAAAACTCCAGCGTTAAAACTCTTAACCCTACAAAAAAAAAAAATCCAAAATTTTTCAGCAAGATTGAAGGCAGCAGCCACACAAATAGGCACTATCTGAAAGCTTGAAGGTACTTGCCGGAGTTCTTCACCAAACCGGCACAGGCAGAGGTAATATATAGTACTATTCTTCTTAACTAAATTCCATTCTAAAGCAATTAATTAAGAGCTCTGCCTTTTACTACTTGAGTTTTGGGGAGGGAGAAAAGTAGGATATATATGTCGTTGAGCACGTGAAAATTTTATAAATTCATAAATCTTTTAGTCTCTGTTTTTCGAGTTGAACTGAGTTGAACTCTTGACCTTTAGCGACTGTTTAGCGACCGAAGATGGTCTCTCTTGATCATTAAACTTAGCAAGAAAACTAGTAAAAGTAAACCTCTGGTTTTTTGATTGAAAATGAACATTTTTAGAGTTTATAAGAATTCACTCTTACTGTGCGAATTTGCTAAAGAAGAAATAAGCTTAAAAAGTGCATTGATGTGGAAGATAATTTATAGGGGTGGAGTTTGAGGATTTTCTTTTTGTGTGTGAGTGGGGTTATACATATATATTTGTATATGTATATGTGTATGTGTATGTGTATGTATATATATGTTTATATATTAGGAAAAGAAGATTTACTCATATCTTTACCTTTCTACTGCCACAACAAACTTTTCATTTTTTGGTCGTTAATAGAGATGGAAATAGAGATGGAATTTTTCGTCGTTAATTTGCAAATTATATTATAAAATACAAATCAATTTTCCATGTCCTTTAGAGACTGTTTAGCGATCGAAAGTCAAATTAGCGACGAAAATAGAGACGGAATTTTCCATCACTAATTTGCACATTATATTATAACATAAAAATCAATTTTCCATTAACTTTAATATTATTTTTTTGGTTGTTACTTTTATGTACTATATGTTATATTTATTATACCTGAGCAAGGTAAAATTACATTTTTGTTGCTTTTCAAATCTAATGATCAATGTCAACATGACAAATTTTAAAGTGAATTAGTTTTCTTCCCAAGCGTTCTTTTCATGTAATTAAGCTTAAAAAATTTCATCCTTAGCCTCTTTATTTTTTCTTCCAATTGCATATCTGGAATCTCTTCCATTAATTTCAACTCTTGTTCCAATTTCTGCAACTCTCTCAACTTCTCATCTCTTTCCTCTTCTCCAAATTCTTGGACATTTTTTATTAGGGTTTGAAGGCTCATGAGTTTTCTATGAGGCCATGTCCTAATTCCCAATTCTCTGCACCTTTCCTTCAAAAGGGTTACCCCTACATTCAATTCTTTTGCTGCTTGTTTTATTGGCATGTAAAAATACTGCGAAATCGTTTTCCTCGACAACGTTTTCACTACTTTCCTTGATCCTTTAACTATTTTCTTTTCTTCCTCCACATGTAAATTCTCATCAAATGTCACCATTGTCGTGTTATTGGTAGAGTTATCAAATAGCAACTACTGCTGGTTTAGTTGATCTTCAAATCCTGTTCTCACTTCATTCCCAGAGTTGCCCCACAATAGTTCTGAAATTAAACACAAAAAGAAAATAAAAATGGAACTATATATTGTATATATTGAAAATAATAATATTTTTAAAAAAGTTCAGATTTGATTACCTGGAATGTTAAAAGCAGGGTCATGTGGCGAACTGAAAGATGAATAAAAAGGGTCATTTACTATCATCTCCATCAAAGGAACATCATGAAGTACAGTTTCACAAATGGAAAATTCGGGTTGGGAATTCCACTCAATAAATTCCATATCAGATAATAATCCACTGTTTTGCCTAGTTTCCATCGTAGTTTGATGATGAAAATGAAAACAATTTTTGGTTTTCCGATAGGGGTGGTCAGTGGTGGCAAACAATGGGATTATATATATCTATATATATATATGGAAGAGAAGACATTTTTGGTTTTACTCAGCAGACATTTTTTACTCAGCCGCCGTATCCTTTAATGTCAAGAGTCGTGTGATTGTGCTCACTTTAATGTCAAGAGACTTCGTTTCCTTTAATGTCAAGAGATGTCGTGTCCTTTAATGTCAAGAGCATGCGCAGTGTGTTTTTTTAACTTTAAAAAGATATATCTATCATTAAATAATGTCTAATAATGTGCTTATGTTTAATAATAATTTTTTTTACCTAATAAGCTAATATGCCCTTACCAATAATCTAAGAGTAAAAAAGAGAAACATAGGAAGAAGATACAATAGTTACCTTTTTTTAAACATAGAAAATAAATTTTAATGCAAGTTTGTCCTATTATATAAAAAATATTCAATTTATAATTTAAAAAATTAAATGTAGAAATTCTAAGATATACCCAACAAATTATTTGTACATCAAATAACTTCGACATTTAAATTTAGGACATTTATGGTTTTAATTAGCAGACATTTTTTACTCTGCCGCCGTGTCCTTTAATTTCAAGAGTCATGTGACTGTGCTCGCTTTAATGTCAAGAGACATTTTTTACTCGGCCGTCGTGTCCCTTAATGTGCTTATGTTTAATAATAATTCTTTGTACCCTAAAGTTGTTTCCTTATGAAAAATCTTAGGTAGATCTTGAAATTCCATATCCTCGATAAAGGTTAATTAAAGTTGTCAATTGGGTCCATCGTTTCATTGCATTGTTTTTCTCTTTTATCACTATTTTTTTTACCTAATAAGCTAAATATGCCCTTACCAATAATCTAAGAGTAAAAACGAGAAACATAAGAAGAAGATACAATAGTTACCTTTTTTTAAACATAGAAAATAAATTTTAATGCAAGTTTGTCCTATTATATAAAAAATATTCAATTTATAATTTAAAAAATTAAATGTAGAAATTCTAAGATATACCTAACAAATTATTTGTACATCAAATAACTTCAACATTTAAATTTAGGACATTTCTGGTTTTACTCAGCTGTCGTGTCCTTTAATTTCAAGAGTCATGTGACTGTGCTAACTTTAATGTCAAGAGACATTTTTTACTCGGTCGTCGTGTCCTTTAATGTGCTTATGTTTAATAATAATTCTTTGTACCCTAAAGTTATTTTTTTATCTCGATGAAAGATCTTGGGTAGATCTTGAAATTTCATATCCTCGATAAAGGTTAATTAAAGTTGTCAATTGGGTCCATCGTTTCATTGCATTGTTTTTCTCTTTTATCACTATTTTTTTACCTAATAAGCTAAATATGCCCTTACAAAGAATTAATTAAAGTTTAAGGTTAATTATTTTTAGAGTATAATTAAAATCACTATATAATCGAACAATCTCTTCCTCTACCAAACCCTACTAAAAATTTTCAGAGTATAAACAGGGGATATTTGTGAGGATCATCTTCCACGAAAAAAGGGAGATATAAACAGGGGAGACAGGGGATCATCTTGCACGAGTAGAAACAGAGTATAAAGTCGGGAGACAGGGGATCATCTTGCACTAGTAGGATAGTTCATATAAACAACCATGGAACGAGGTACAATTTCTAATAATGGACTTAGTTTCCTTTGTGAGGATATAATTTTTCATGTTATGGGAAGGTTATCAAGGGATGCATGCATTGTGGAGGCAGCCCGATTGGGTCTTTTATCAAAATATTTTCAACATTGTTGGTATTCCATCCCTACTCTTTTATTCGATATTAACCGTTTCGAACAAAGGGGTTATCATGGTTTAGATTTTATTCATTTTGTTAATCGCACTATACTTGAACATAATGAAAGTGTGGTTGAAACCTTGAGTTTTGAGTTACCAATGGGGACCGAGGCATTGCATTGGATAAGGCAAGAGTGGGTGGCATTTGGAATAGATCATTCTGTGCGTATACTGAAATTAGTCGGCCGGTTGTCTACTTCACTCCCTAACGGCCTGTTTTTGTCACAAACTCTTGTTCAGTTAAAATTATATCTACCGAACTACATTATTAGGTGGGAAGATAGATATAATTTACGAAATTTAAAAAAACTCATATTGAAGCACATCGTGCTGTATGATAACACATTTTCTTCCCACCTTGGAAAATGGTGTCCCGAGTTGAATGATTTGCAGTTATTCAACTGTGATTTTAGAGGACTAACAGAATTTGATACATATTTGCCTTCTGTAAAAATATTCAAGATGGCATTCAATCGTTCCCAAGGAAATGTGAATATAAAAGTACACTTCCCCAATGTAGATGTCCTTGTTATTTTATTGAAACAAGACGAACAAGGTCTGGGGCATTTACAAGTATTGGGGCCGTTAGCTCGTTCTTTACAATGGATAGTACACCGTCATCGACACTACATCGGATCAACTTGCTCGACATACCGACTACTTCGAGAGGTTGTAAAAATGACGAAAGAATTGCTGTCCAGCGAAGAAGCACGTGTCCCGGTTGATTTTGTTAGGGTATATCTATCTATCATTGTTTGAATAGGTGCAAATGCTTTTAAGAAGTTGTTTTGATTTTTTTTTTTAATTGTTTGTTTAGAGGTTGGCACATGTGGAGTCTCTACATCACATTAGGGCGAGGTACTTTTTTGTTAATATGCACCGCCTAGAGATCAGGTGTTTGAAGCTGCTTGACAATCTTGCTGTCACATTGGTGCTCATCAGTAGATGTACAGGCTTGAATGAGCTTAAAGTCGATTTGGTGGTAATATTTTAAGTTTTATGGTTTGTCGCTTATTAGTTATTACATGGTTTATTAAACACGTTTTTTGTTTGGGTTTCTAAAATAAAATTGTAATTGACTTAACATGTGTAGGGTGCACCATGGAAAAACGCGGGCATTAGTGTATCCAACTACGTAAAGGACTGGACGTTGCAAGCAATGGGATTGGAGGCATTGAATGAGGTCACGATCTTCAACTTCTCGGGTTCTGATTGTGAGCTAAGCTACATTCTGTACGTGTTGTCGCAAGCAACTGAGTTGGGTACACTAAATATCTATTGTGTTAATCAATTTTTTGATGATCCAATTGGTGTGTATAAGAGGGCATCAATTAGAGCGTATGAAGCTACCGCGTCAAACAATGTGCAAATTCGTTTCATAAAAGGGGCTTACCCTAGAATAAGAGGAGAATGAAAATTGCACTGAGTCCGAGTGTTTGATGGTTTACACCAGATGTTTGATTTAGTGACACAATTATGTATATATCTTGAACGTATTTCAATTTCGCGAAAAAATGAAGGGCAATGTATATATGAAGAGGGCTTTGAAATTTTTGATTTATTGACACAATGTTGTATTAGTTAGCGACTGTTTAGCGACTGAAGGTGGTCTCTCTTGATCATTAAACTTAGCAAGAAAACTAGTAGATCATTAAACTTAGCAAGAAAACTAGTAGAAGTAAGCCTCTGGTTTTTTGATTGAAAATGAACATTTTTAGAGTTTATAACTAAATGAACAAAAGTGATGAGTTATACCTAAAACCCATATAAAGTAAAATTATTCATAAACTACGATGTAAGAAGTAATGAAGATTTAATTATTCGAGAAAAAAAACTACGAATTATGTCTTTCGTTTATGGTAACTCCATTTTTATTATTTTTATTCGAGTTTTCTGAAGTTTTTAAGTAACAAGTAAATTTTTTTTTCCTGCTTTAATTTTACATGAGTTGAGTTTTAGGCGCCGAAAGTAACAAGGAAAAATCCTGCTTTAATTCTTTGAAAATGGGTTGCCTTCCGTCTTGGCGCTTTAACTGGGCGACAACAAACTAGCCCAAATAATTCAAAAGTCTTCTTCCCTCAATCATTCCCCTCTTTCTCTCTTACCCACGTCTCTCTCCTCTCAAACTCTCCCTAATCTCCCAAAAATTTCAGATTCCTCATTTGTGAATTTCCACCAAGTTTTGAAAAGGAGACGCACAATTGTTAGGACAACATTTACAGTGACACCTTCAACCTTACTCCAGAACAAGTCACCTTCCTCTTCTAGGTTAGGACAAATTCTCTTTTCTTTCTGATTCAGTTTCTCAGCCTTGTTGAAATAAGGATAGTTTATTTTTTGATTGAATGGTGGAAGAATTCATAGTTTTATTCTTGTTGTTGATTCAGAGTTAGGCTATGAGCTTTACAATCTACGGATGGTATTTTGTCTCTGCTTTAGACTTTGTTAAAGTAGGGTGCATGATCAAATTATGGCATAAGTGCTCAAGACTTTGTTAAAGTAGGATGCATGATCAAATTATGGTATTTTGTCTCTGCGTTAGACTTTGTTAAAGTAGGATGCATGATCAAATTTTGGAGGAATGCTAGATATTCTATCTTTGACTTTTATATGTGTGTGTGTGTGTGTGTGTGTATGCTAGATATTCTATCTTTGACACAATGTTGTATTATTTAGCGACTGTTTAGCGACCGAAGGTGGTCTCTCTTGATCATTAAACTTAGCAAGAAAACTAGTAGAAGTAAACCTCTGGTTTTTTGATTGAAAATGAACATTTTTAGAGTTTATAACTAAATGAACAAAAGTGATGAGTTATACCTAAAACCCATATAAAGTAAAATTATTCATAAATTTTTCGGTTCGGTTCGGTTCGGTTTTCGGTTAAACCGAATTTCCGGAAAAAAAAAATAAAATAAAATAATGAAAACAGTGGAATTTGTTTGTTGGCAAGTTGCTGGAAAACAATGAAATTCCTCCTAAAGCTTCTTCAGCATCTCCACATACAACTTAGAAGAAAAAGTAGCGGGAAAAGAAAAAGCAAAAGTAGAAGGAAAAGAAAAGGCAAAAGTAAAAGAAAATGTGTGTCTGTTTATTTATGTGTCTATGCGTGTGTGTGTGTGTGTGTGTGTGCATGTGTGTGTGTGTGTGTGTGTACATAAGAAAATGAAAAGATATGCCATGAAGTATGTTTGAATTTCTTTAAGTTGATTAGTGACCCAATTTTTAGCAATTATGAACACCTTGTGTATAAAATTCTTTACCTTTTGTCCAACATTTGCAGTTGTGGGACCAAACATAGTATTCCAGATCTCTTTAAGTCTAACAGTTCTTATATATACATATATTTATTTATTTGTACAGCGGATATTGATAATGCTAAGTTTAAAGTACTTTAGTCTTATATAATTGCTTAATCAAACCAACTTTTCTCATATGTGTTTTAACAATTCCCTTTACGCCAAAATCTCTATTAAGATGTTACTGCATTGATATTTATAGAATTCAGATGTAAGAAATCGACTTTCACATGTTATTCATAATTCGTTATTACTTGCACAAATGACACTTCAATACATTGCGGATTACTTGTATAGAGGTCTGGACCCTGCTCATCTATCTGTTCTTGTACAACTAATAACGAATTATGAATAACTTGCAAAATATGTCTATGCAATAGATGTCTATGCTTAATAAAATTTATCTTTTGTGTTGTGAAATGGTGTAATCTGAAAGTTTCAAACCTTCAAGTGTGGTTCAAGAGATCTCTGCATCGGTTAAATACCATATAACAGGCCCTTGGCCGTCATGGGCACACTTTCCGGATCACCTAAAGACATGTCTTTGGGAGCTCTTTGAGGTTAGATTTGAAAATATTTCTTCTGAGCATATGTTTTAAATTTTTATGTATTCAAACAAAGTTATTTAAATAGTATCTTAACTTCGAATTTTTGCTCTTAAAAATTGATATAATTGTCAATTTACCCCTTTTAACGAAAAACCTTCTTTGACAGGCCAAATACAGATGGACATTTGAAACAATAGATGATATTAAGCGTGTGTGGTGGGGCATTGCAAATCGACGTTACAGGGATATAATCTGCAAGGAACGCAAAAAAGTCGAACTAAAAGTAAAGTCGAGTAAACCTTTGGATTGGAGAGGCCATGGTCCTAAATGGCTCGGAGAAAATACATGGAACAAGTTGTGCAAGGATCATTGGAGTACAGAGAAGTTCCAAAGAATGTCAGATGCTAGAAAAAATAATAGAAGGAGTTCGGCGGATGGTACAATGTCAACGCATACTGGTGGCTCAAGGCCTTTTGCAGTCCATGAAGAAGAAATGGTAAACTTTTTAATTCAAGAATTTTAGCGAAATTGTGGTTTATCAGTATATTACAAAATGTTACTATTTTTTGTATTTATACAGGAAGATGAATATAAGCGCAAAGTTTCGAAAGTTGAGCTTTATGACCGTACCCATAGGACAAAACAAGGAAAAGGGGAATTCATATGCGACAAAGCTAAGAGGGTGCGGGTAAGTTTTATAACAATTAAAAATTCATTTTCTTTGTTGATAGATTGATGAGATGAATTTTAAGATTCCAGAATAGTAGATTTTCATGTGACATAAAAATCGTGGTTGGTGTATGGAATTATAGTGCATAACTTTTGCAATTGACTGCAAAAACTAATGTTAAAATAATTGGATTTAAAAGACAGAATGTAGTCTTAAATTTAATTTGTTCTTTTATATGTTCATATAATTTATGGGCTTCTATGTAGCTTACATTAAATCTAAGGAATTTACATTGAAATATGAGAATCATTTTCATTAAATTATTCATTGAACTTGATTGTTTTTGTAGGATGCGTATGACAATTTGGTTGAAGATAATTCTTTAAGTACTTTTAATCCTGATGCATGGATTGAGGCTTGTGGTGGTGTGCCCAAAGGTCGGGTATATGGATTTGGAAGTCAGCCTCCTCATCAAATTCTTGGTGACATTGCGCATTCTGTAGGCTCAAAATCTAAACGTTGGGAGGCATTCAATAATGCACAACAAGAATCAGATGAACGCTTTGAGAATTTAAAGAAAGAGATGGAGCATATGAAAGAGATGAATATGAAAATGATTAATCTTATTGGAGAACATCTCCCAGTCTCAGATTCAGTACGTCAACTGTTGCAAGACATCCAGTGGACAAACCATACTCATGCCGATGGATCTGGGGTACGAGAACAAGAATTTATGAGTGGTCTTCGTGAAGGTAGAAGACATGGTAAGAGTCCCGTTGATAGCAATAGAACCAATAGTGAAAATACTAGGAGTAATGCTAGTATGTCTGATGCAAATGAGGATGATGAGAACGAGAGTAGTTAGATTAACAACGATGAATGTGTTAGGAATTTCGATACTAAGTTGGCACCTAGTATATTATGAGTAGCTTTGGATGATGTTTAACTTATTTGCTTTGTCTATTTTGGATATTTAATTTATCTTAGCATCTTTCTTTGTATTTATTGAGGTTTTAGTTTTTATTTTTACCGATTTTTTTAGAAATGGGTTAAAAATGCATATTCGTTGTCATTGCTACAAGGAATTGTTTCGTAGCCAACAATAATTTTATACCAGGATGGCTACGGATATGCTTTGGATTCTCGTAAATGTTCCATTGCTATCACAATGCCATTTGCTATGGAGATTTTGTCATTGCTACGAATTCTCTACCATTACATTGCTACGAGTTCTTGTGGCTATCGCTATGGTATATGTAAATTCGATAACCTTGGCTATGAATATTGCAACAAATAGTTTGTTGTTATTATGATGGAAATTGCTAGTAAAATTTTGTAGCCTCGGTAACGAACTTTGCTACGGATTTTGCGATCATATTGCAACAAGATTTGCTACGAATGTTTTGTCACTATGGCAACGACAATTGCCATAAACTTTTTTTGTTGCTTCATAGCAACGAAAATGGCCATGGATATTCCGTTGAAATAGTTACGAAGGTTGCTAAAAAAAATTAACAAATATTCAGTTGTTATTACAACAAAAGTAGCTACGAAATATGTGATGACTATAATAGCTACAAGAATAGCAACAACATTCCGTAGTTATGTACTAGCTACAAGTTTTTTTAACTCCGTAGCCAAATTTTGCAACGCTCTTATCAGCTTTGGACATGGGCTACGGCCATTCGGTCGCCATATCTACAAAAATATGGGCATCAGCTACGTAAATCACCGTAGCTAATGCCTTGTTTTTTTGTAGTGTATAATGCAGAAGACGTGGCCAAATGGGGCTTGGTCAGTTGGGTGTACAATAGAGGAGACTCGCCGTTGATCGAAATTTAGGACACGCCAGACATGGTGGATATTCATGTTTCCACCATGTTCCAGTCTTTGAGTAATGAACGAAATTACCTTCGTATTCAGGTATACAAAGATAGTGATATTACATCATTAGTTTCAAGTACGATGCTAGTATGGAGGGGGAAAAAGTTATACATTACAACATCATAAAAACAAAAACTTAGAGCTATAAATTCGTGATGAACGAAGAATACAAATAAGTATAATGTACAAGCTTTTAATGATTCTCTTTGTTTTAAATTTGGATGAAAAGGAGGATGGCTTGAGCGGGGATGCAACATCTATGGATAATTCCACCTTGAAGAATATGCAGACACTTGTACAATTAGGTGATAGTCTGCTAAAGAAGCCGGCCTCGAGAATAAATTTGGAGACAGGCAGATCGGAGCCAGTTCAAGGTGAGGGCACAAATGAAGAAGCTCTAACCCGGTTTGCGAAGTTGCTTTCCGATGAAAGGAAGTTCCGGCAAGCTAGTTAGAAATATCACATGCTAGAGGAGTAAGGAAAGAGTAGTAATTTAGGAAAAATAAATTGCCACATTATTAAAAGGAATACGTATGTTCAAATTTTTTGTAGGTTTGGTCCGAAAATAAGAATTGGTATAATTATATAGAGGAGTCCCATATACTATCAACCTTAAAACTATCATAGAACATTGTTAGAACGAGAGAGAGAAAAGGTAAAAGTGAAATTTGTGTTAGAATATGCATTTTCTAACGAGGAACATATTGCTATTAGGGGTGCACATAAACCCACACAACCAGTCCGATCCACTCAAATCGATCCAATCCGCTCGAAAATCGTCAGTTTGAAATAATTAAATAATTGTGTCTGGTTGAAAATATTGCAACCCACCACTTTCAGGTCGGAATATTGCAACCCACCAAACCGACCCAATCCCCTCAAAAACCGTCGGTTTGAAATAATTAAATAATTGTGCGAGGTTGAAAATATTGCAACCCACCACTTTCAGGTCTGGTGGTGTGTTTAATAATGGTAACCGCCTAACCCGCAACCCGACCACTAATTGTATATGTTATAAATATGTATATATAATTAAAAATTAGCCCTAAACTTTTAAAACTATATATGCATATATATAAACTCTAATAAGAATTGTTTTATTCATATTTATGTAATACACTTCATTTTTAATTTGAGCAAACAAATTGATTCATTTAAATATTTATTTATACTTGATTTGAACGAAAATTTTATATGTAAATGTATATTTTGATGATAAACTTATAAAACAATTCAGTTTTATTCATATTTTAGAGTTTACAATTCATGATAAATATGATTTTTATGTAATAACATCACTTATTTTTGTACTTTTCAACAACTCAATTTTTTATTTTGTTAAATATATAACAAGTATGTTAATTAGTTTCTCACTTACTAGTTATAACTAAAAGTAAATTGTAAAAACTATAATTATAATTCGATAAACCGCCAACCAGCCCGCTAATTACATTAAACCCGACCGACCCAAACTGCTCGATTTGAAAAGATAATTATACGTTTCGGTTTGATATTTTGTCAACCTACATCGTCAGGTAGGGTTGAATTTTTTTTTATAAAACCACCCGAACCCGACCGCGTACACTCCTAGTTGCTATGAATATTATGGAGTTTTTCCGCTCTACTTCTACCCCAGCCTTAATGATTTTTGGGGAAATACCCAAAAAACAGGAATTTCCAAATTGCATTCTTCATAAAACATCAAATGCTAAACTTTATGATAACAAAGCTTAAATCCACTAAATAATAAATTAAGTATGACAGGCTATTCAGAAAATGACTCAGACAAGCTCTCCTCTGTTACGTGCCAAAAAGAAAAAGAAGGATTAAAACGTTTAATTAGCAATTAGTTAGGTTGACAAGTTAGTTACAACTAATAGCAGTTACTTTGTTAGTAATTAGCAGGTGTAATACACCAGGGCCATTGTAAACCTTCCCAATACTTCACTGGATAAATTCGTCAAAGGAATGAAAATGAGATATCGATTTTGGTTGTTGTGTAAACGCTATTCTCTCTCTAATTCTCTCTCTGTTGTGAGAGGAAGCCTATTTCCAGAATTGGTTCTTTATTCCCAAATCTCAAATACTTCCTGAAATTTCCTCTAGAATCAATTGAATCCTCAGGAAATTCATTATTTTCTGTTAGGAAAAATTGCATTTTTGGTCCCATAACTTTGGTTTTTTTTCGATTTTGGTCCCGTTGTTTACTGGTTTATCACATTGTATCCCATAATTTGCATTTTTTTTATCAATTTTGGTTCCATTAATGATTTTCGTCCAAAAATTAACGGAGTTGACATGTGCTCCGTTAGTCAAACCTTAAAAAAAATCCTAAAAACCAATTTTTTTATTTTTTTTATTATTTCTATTTTTTATTTTTATTTTTCTTTTTTCTTCATCTTCTTCCCCAAAATTTTATACCCAAAACCTTAATTTTTAATCTCTACACCAAATCCGTACCCAACACCATGAACACCACCTTCTCCCCACCTCCGCCGCGGCCACCAGCCCACCGCCCGCCGCCGCCAACCCTAATTTTATATAGATATGTATTCCTAATTTTCTATATGTATATGCATATAAGTATATATATATATATATATATGTATTCCTAATTTTATATATGTATTCATACTTGTATGTATTTTATATGTATATGTATATGCATATAAAAATAGAACATAATAAAAAAAAATCAGTTTGACTAACGGACACTGTCATATCCCTATTAGCTTTTTAGACGGTGGGACCAAAATTGAGAAAAAATGGAAGTTATTGGATACAATGTGATAAACCCGTATACAATAGGACCAAAATTGAAAAAACGCTAAGTTATGGGACCAAAAGTGAAATTTTCCCTTTTCTGTTGTGATCGAAAAGGGTTGCACCACCCTGAAATTCAAATTTGTCAAGTTATAGATATAACTGAGTTAGAGAATTTAAATCAGATAGGCTCAATTGAAGATTACTTGAATCAATTTGATGAAGTCTTAAACTGGGAGAACATATGTGAGCACAATGTTGTTGATTGCTTTATGAGGGGATTGAAGAGTGAAATACAGTCAGTTGTGATGAAGTTTCACCCTAGAACACTCCAAGTAGCAAGTTGTTTGGCTAAATTACAGGAGCAAGTTTTGTTTTCTATAGTCCCCAGAAACCCATTCTCAAATCACCAAGAAGGCTCTTCAAATTTCCAAAATCGAGCATATCATTTTGATCATGAAGTTTCAGCATTTAGAAAATCTAATATGATAGAAAATGTCAGACTTGATGGAGTGCCTAATTTTGAGAAGTGCCGTGAGCTGCCTAGTGAAGAAGAAATGAACGAAAATCAAGAACCAAAGGTGTTTGTGGAAATGCCCCAAAGAGAGATAATGGAGTCTAAAGTAGAAACTTTCTATATTAATGAATGTCCCAATTTTTTCCTTCGTGATCTTCAAGATGTTAAAGAAGAAAGGATGGGTGTCACCAATGTTACAATTATGCATCCATTTGCATCCAAGATATTAGAAATGATATCGGTGAATGATACTGATACGCAAGGATCGGTCAATATCATGATTGGTATTAAGTTGAGAAAGGATGTGACAATCAAGTTCAAGGCCTACTCATGGTTATGGAATGCAAATCATTACTGGGGAGATTTTCCAAATCTGTCACTGCCACCTCTGGAACCACCCCCTGTCGACCACAAATCAATATTCCCGAGCCACCACCATTACAAGAATTTTTTAGAAATGCTAGCATGGAGTTAGGAACATCAAGATATAGAATAGTTGGGAGGAGCTTCCAACTTAAGTCCTTGAGGACAAGGACTTTTCTAAGGGGAGTGGAATTGTTACGTGCCAAAAAGAAAAGGAAGGATTAAAACGTTCAATTAGCAATTAGTTACGTTAACAAGTTAGTTACAACTAATAGCAATTAGTTTGTTAGTAAGTAGCTGGTGTAATGCACCAGGGCCATTGTAAACCTTCTCAATACTTCACTGGATAAATTCATCAGAAAGGAATGAAATGAGATATCGATTTTGGTTGTTGTGTAAACGATATTCTCTCTCTAATTCTCTCTCTACTGTGACTTTGAGGAAGCCTATTTCCAGAATTGGTTCTTTATCCCCAATTCTCAAATACTTCCTGAAATTTCCTCCAGGATCAATTGAATCCTCAAAAAATTCATTATTTTCTGTTATGATCGAAAAGAGTTGCACCATCATCAAAATTTAAGTAAAACAAGAAAATTCGATACCATCACATGTCGAAAACGCTATAAATACAGATGACAAAAGTAAACCTGAACACACACACACTTCTCAAATGGAGTTCAAAAATGATATAACAGATAGCAGTAACTTAACGGCAGCAAAAATTGCAGAACTTGAAAATATGAAGGAAAATCTCAAGCGGGCTAAAGATGACGCTATGCAATCATGGTTAGACTCTCGACCCTTAATAGGCGAGCTTGAAAAAATGCAATCTGAGTTGGCTAATGCAAGAGCAAGAGTTATGAAAGCAAATACCGTAATTTCAGAGCAACAAGCTCAGATAGGCACTGCTGGTATGGGCATAAAGTCAACAAAGGAGGAAGAAGAAAAATTCCATATCATAATCAATCACAAAAGTCAAGAGCTTCACAAGAAACAAGAGGTGGAACAACTCAAAGTGAAATAGATCAAAAGCATAGAAGGAGATCACAATTAAGACAAGTCTTACGTCTTAAGAGGCAGACTCTTCAGACACCACAACTCACTTATGAAGCCATACAGCTGGAAGCAGAAGCTTTCGCCACCTCAGCAGCTCAGGTGCTCCGTTACATCAATGACTCAGAGGCGGGTAATATACTATTATGGTCCAGCTAAGTCGAGAAGAGTATGAATTTCTAAAAAGAGAAGCTAGTGAACAAACTAAGCTAGCAGAATGGCGAACTTCAGTTTCTTTGGAAGAAAAACTTGTAGCAAAGAATAATCGTGACTCTGCTTTTAAAAGATAGCAGAATTTATATCCTCACAGCAATTCCAGCCAAAGAAACATGAAGGAGAGTAAAATTGGTAATGAAAACATCAGAGAAGGAAAAAGAAACAACAATAGACAATTCTGCAAAGTTCAGACAAAGTCTCCTACTGGGATTAATAGAAGGAACCTGTGACAGCAATTTAAAAATAACAACCATAGCTATTTAGTGAAGAAAAAGAAATCATCCATATTTGTTCGGATAAAGAAATTTTTCGTACGGAAGATATCAAAGTATTTTAAATGATTAGTACTGCAGAGATCAATGTTTTCTCTTTCACAGATATTTAGTAAAGTTCAATGATTGTATATAGTGATGCTATACACCACAAGTCCGACAAAATTTTGGTTCAGGTCTTGAGTAAGATGCTTTCTAGTAATTCACTTAACAAAGTAATTCACTTACCGCGCCAAGCTATTAGTAGCCTGCATTTAACACAAAAATATTTAGCAACATCAGTTTGTGATGAAAATATATAGGGGAAAGAAGAAAATGAAAACCAAACAAAGAAAACCAGACCAAGAAAACCTTACATTTCAACATTTTCAATGTCTACTGAAACATTCTCGAGTAAGCTTTTTTCTCCAGCTCGTGTCTATCAGCAATCTGTTAACATTCATCAATTTAAAACAGTTGAATAGATGTATTTCACCAAATTGTTCATATAAAGTAGGTTAAAGTCGGAAAGGCACTTACCTTCTTCTTTGCATTAGCAAGCTCTTTCTTTATACCACCTAAGACAAAAGGCAATCTTTCATTTCTTCCAGTCGCACAGAAGAATTTGCTAATTAAACTATAATTAGTTAAGCGAATCTAAAAAATTTCCCTCAGGTTTCTAGTTTTAAAGAATCCCAGATATTAAAAAGCATAAAATGCCTAAAATTGGAGGACGTAGATCCTTTCAGCCTCATTGTTCTAACGCTCTTCCCATCAAACATTCTCTTACGCAACATACACTTCTAACTTTAAAGTCCAAAGATAACGCATTTTTTTATGGGTCAAAATTTCAAAAACATTCTTTTTAGCAATGCATAAACCAAAAAGTATTTTACCAAAAATAGGAACAGTAAGATAATATGTGCTACTTACCATCATTTGGCTCCAATTCTAATGCTTTTCTAAAACTTTGAACTGCTGCATCTATGTTATTGAGTGCCATGTATACCTGAAAGAAATGGCAGGGAAACTATCAATTATACATCACTTTTCACAAAGAGGAAGGTTTTGTGGAAACTCAAAAACAAGTGCACAAAAACCATGGAATTTGTAATCATATCAACAAGAACTACTTAGCAAATACTAAAGTTGAATTATATCCTATTGCAACAGCTATTTGATCCAGTAAACAAAGAATGGAATTGATGACTGAGTGCAAACCATGCATCATTTATGCTAATGAATGTGAACATGGAATGGTAGACTGAAGAAACGTAAAATCAGTGATCATTATAGTTAGATTAACATGAATCACCAACCTGGCCTTGGCGGAAGAAAGCTTTTGCATTATCTTCTCCATCGCGTATTGCAAAGTCTGAGTCCAGCAATGCTCCTTTTAGATCTCCTAACTTCAACTTGCAGACCTGAAGCAAGGTAGCTAAATATCATTAGGCACAACAGAAAAGTGACGAATTAGTTGAAAGGCAAAAAATGGGTGACAAATGTCAATGAGAATCATCTTTATATACGTTCATAGAATATGAGAATTTGTCGATTCAGACATGTCTACTATATCATAAGGTTAATCAGTCTTTTAATCACGGAATCTCATGCTTGGTTCGTGCATATATTAGAACACAACTAAGGTGAAGGTGCAATTGTTTCCTGAATTTGATGAGTCGTTTTTTCTAATATATTATATGAGAGAGAGAGAGAGAGAGAGAACTTACTGAACTATTTGTAAGGATCTGAGACTTTGTTTTCCTAAGTTTCTTGCTCTGCACTGTACAACCATAAGTATGATGTTATCAGACTATGACAACTACTTCATCCAGATTCACCTATTAAAAGTTCTTAAAAATAGCATTCTGCAATAGAAACCGGGTTCACCTTCAGTAATGTTTTCCATCTCCCAGCATAAATCAAGATACCTAAGGGCCTTACGATACTTTCTGATAGCCATCTTGTAGTCTTGCTTCTGTATATAGCAGAGACCAATATTGTAATAAATGGAGCGAAAAGTTGATTACGTAAGCCAGGCAGATAAATTGCTTTAATTCCCATCATAAGCAATTTGGACAAAATTAATAAACCGTTGATTTCATTTTTTATTACAAAAATAAATAAATTTGGAGAAAAAAGCCATCTTATAGTAAAACCTACCTTGTAGCACTCATTTCCCAATACTTTAATAGAGTCTACAGAAGTAATCAACCACGAGATATCTTCCGGTTTGGTATCGAGATCTATTGGCCAATCAGGGTACACATCACCATCTCCAAAGAAGTTAATTGTCCCATCATCGGCTCCCTCGGGAATTTCACCACAGTCGACTATCACAACATCAACAGAGGGATAGTAGTCTTTGTCTATTATTGCGACGTGCTCAATTGAACGAAGCACCCCTAATCCTTTGATCACCTTACCAAAGACAACATGCTTTCCATCTAGATGAGTAGCCTGGGTTGTAACAATGAAAAATTGAGACCCATTGGTATTTGGACCAGAATTAGCCATTGATAGCATCCCTTTCCTTGAGTGTTTAAGCTCAAAGTTTTCATCTTCAAATTTCAACCCGTAAATAGATTCTCCATCCACTCCATTTCCAGCAGATATGTCACCCCCTTGCAACATTAAACCTCTGATAATACGATTAAAGCATGAGCCCTGCATCAAACATTGAACTTAAATCAAGAAAAAGAAGAGAAGCAATCCTATACAAGAATTCGGATTGGAAAAGGTTAAAAACTGAGCATAGAAACTCACTGCTCAAACAAATATTGGTTCCGACATTGTTAAACGATATATTGATTGGTTCATGACTGACAATCCTACATTTGTAACAAGTTCACACATTTTCTTAAAAATAAGAAAACATATTACATAAAATGATTTCAACCTTTCCGACTGATTGAAATGGCGAAGATGTTCAAAGGCCTCTACCAATAAGCAGAATAGAGAATACACAAAAACTACTTGTACTTATAATTCCAACAAAAATAAATTCAAATCTCAAATGAAATTTGGAACTCACTATTAATATTTGAAATTCTAAATCCATATCTTTTAACTACATATGCAGAAATGGTGTGGATGGTTTTCCCATCATATGTAATGTGAAGTATTATATAATGGATTTCTAGCCATCCTAGATCAAAGGTAAAGTGAAATCTTATTTACAAGAAACTTCAAAATGTAGCCAATATCTTGTCAATAACAGATCATTCCGACAGCTTCAGGAGCCAAACAACTCTAAACTACAAACATTAATCAGACGACAATGTGGAGCACCAAGTGAAACTCAAAATAAAATTGACAAATAAGTGAATTCCATGTTCTGCATTCAAATCTCCCGGAAGCGAAACTCGAAGCACTAATACAAATGCATACAACATGCATACAAACAATAAACAGATATGAAGAACAACATTAAAATACATAACAAAAACACATTTAGATACAATTTCAGAAATGCAGATGTCTCTGACTATATATAAGACACACACACACACACACACACACACACACACACACACACACATATATATATATAGATTAGACCTTGTAATGAAGGGGAAGGCCAGTATGAGGGCTAATCCCCTTCTCCCCGGTGCAGAGTGCTCTAAAATTCTCTGCAGTTTTAGGCACCACATCTTTATACAGTTCCACCACTATTCTCCCCTCCATTTCTCCTCCAATACTAATATCCAAATAGCACTTAGGATTCACCATTTTTTTTTCCTCGCAGAAACAAACAAAACCCAAAATCGCAAACGCCTGTGTTATTGCAGAAAACCTTGGCCGTCAGATTAATGAAAAGCAAAAAGTGTTTTGAATGGGAGAAGGGGAAAGGAAAAGGTAAAATGCAAACATTCTATATTTGGCAGGAGGGTTTTACAAGGGCTTTATGGGGCAGTGTTTGGAGCAGACTGGAAAATGGAATGGCAGGGGGCGTGGGGTGCACTGTATGTATGTAGTTGTATGTATATATGGGGAGAGAGAGTGGTACAATGTGGAGTGCTGAATGTACAATCGATATTGGCCTCAGAGATGTTTGTTTATATAGGCGGGGATGAAAGGTTTTGGTATCACGACACTTGTCACGTAGCCCCCCATAAATGCCATCTGTAGAGAGTGGGGCCTACTACTAGCATGGAATGCAGAGATCTTTTGTCTTTATTGTCTATGCTTTACTGTTTATTTAATTATATTTATTATTTCTTGAATTTCACCACAATTTTTATTTTATGAGGAAATAAATTACTATCCCCTAAAACAAATTTTTGTGTATAAAGATACAATGAAAATGTTTTTCACTATAGAAATTCATGTCGCCAAATTTCCATTCGAAATACTTCGGAATAACTAATTTTGATTTTGATATTGAGAAGTAATTTTGTATTAAATAGCTATTCCTCGGTCACGCTGTTATAAATCTAAAATAAGAACAAAAAAAAAAATCACTTATATTGTATCAACTGATAATAATGGTGTTAGTTTTAATTTTATATATTTTTTTTCAATTTACGCTATATTTTTTTTAATTTTTAAACGAAAGAAATATCATGACTCGACAAATTTGAGCCGATAGTTTTTAATTATGGGTTATACATACCTCTATAAAACTTCAAATAAGGAGAGAAAAGTCACAAACTTGTGACAACCTAGAATTGAACTCAAGACCTCCTACGTGAAAATGGAAACTGATGACACTAGGATAATAAGTCTTTGGTAATTTTTTGCTATATTTGGGACTACACAAAAGTCGTTAATGTTTGAATCAATTAATATTTTTGGCATTGGTGCTGAGTTCACACATATTCAAAAGTTGTACGATACATATAGTATCACTTAGTGTTTAATATATGAACAATAAAATCATCTTTATGCAATATGTTAATTAAAGCTACACAAAATTGACATCAAGAACAGTCAATTATTTCATTCCTTAATGTAAGAAGCAGCTATCTAAAATTAACAAAATCTTTAATGGTGTTAAGAGCAAGAACAAAAGGTCGATTGCACTTTTTTCAAATGAGAAATTAGTGGGATATTTTTTTTTCCAAAAAAGTATTTTTATGATTTATTTGTGTATGAAACTATATTTTAGGGGCTTTTTGGTTTTCTTTTATCCTTTCCGCATTCTGCCTCAATTCAAACTTGTACTATGGCATATTGTTTTTTTGTGGAAAATCGTTCTTTAGCTTGTTACCAATCAAATTCCACAAAATATTCAACCAAAGAAAGTGGCGTTATCATCATAATTGAAAAGGAAGAATCATGTAAAATAAAAGTAACATACAAATTCCCAGCACTTCCACAATTTTCACATCAGAAACATAAAAGCTACTTAATGCTACAAACTTGAAGCCCCACAACAGTCCTTGTCATGAAGTTATTCATAACAAACACATCAACAAGCATATTTCTAATTTACAAGTCTACAATTCTTCCGAATCTCTCCATTCTGCCCCGTAAGTATACCGATATTGCTCATCTTAACCATCGACTTCCCAAAATCCTTAGAGAACAAGAAAGGGAGCTTGCTATAAAGTGACACTAAGGCAGCAGTTTTATTATCACTCATGAGAGCTTGGTCCGACTGTAGAAGCCCGGAATTGTTAACGAGACTGTTGAAATAGCTGCTATCAAACTTGCTTGATGTGGCAGCATCCAACGGTGCCAACTTGCTGTCAGAATCATCTTGGTTTGGACACATGTTGCGCAAACTGCCTAGTAGTGATGCGTCAAGTATCGGGTCGGGATTACCAGCCCCATCAAAGTTGAAAAGCCTCTGTTTGAATGTAGAGCATTGAGCAAATCCTATAGTGTGGGCACCTGCATGACTCAACACAGTCTATTTAGAGGAGGAAGGATTTTGTTTAAGCATAATTACATGAACGCCCCTTACTTATTGGGTAATTACCATGAGCCCCTTGGAATTTTACAAGTTAACAGCCCTGTTCTTGCCAGATCCAGACAACTCGAAAAACAGTGGTGAAGTCGTACTGCTTTTAAGTTTTTACTGTCCATGGGTGAAATTGTTATATGCTTTTACTAATAGGGGAAATTATTACATCGAGGGTATTCGCAATAAGCGTCTCACACGGAAGGTGTCTATGTAATTTACTCTTTTATTTATAGATTCTACGAGATGGAGCCAGAATTCTTAGTCTTGGGTGAGATAGATAATTTGGTTCACATGGAACGACAAGTTAGGAACATGAGGAGTGACAAATCTTTTGAATGCCATTTAATTTACGTATAAAAAGAGAGATTATAGACAAATGATGATAGTGACTGCTAAGTCCAGCCCCCTACTCGATTGGATTTAAGGAATTTTCTTTCCATTTAGGCAGCATGACATGAGTTTTGATGGATGACAGCATTTTATTTAACCATAAAAAAATGAAAGATATAAATGATCTATGGTCATCATTTATTTGAACATCAAATCCATGTATGTAGCTCCCTTCAACTTGAAAATCAGCAGATTACAGAAATACATTCGCGTGAAGATAAAACGAAAAGTTGCATAGAAAGATAAATTCATTTAGAGACTTCTGTTAACAGAGTTTACAAAGATAAAATGATTCAGAATTTTACCTGACAGAACAACCACATCTTTCACATCAAGGCCCTTAGAGATGAACTTTGCAGTAATATTTTCCAATGGTTCGAACGGTGATGGAAGATTTGTGTTAGCAGCAGTCTCAGTAGCTGTTAACCCATCCCGACGACCCAAGGGCACAGGCCAAAAAGGCCCTCCAGCCTGATGATATTAGCAGTAAGCAGGATCAGCAACAACATAAAAGTTTTGACAAAAGATTTAGGGATTACATGCACAATCCTCCTCAATTATTGAGTAATTACCATAAGCCCAGAGGTTTTGCAAATTACCAAAGTACCCATTGTAGATACTGACGACTCGAAAAACAAGGGCGAAATTGTAATATGCTTTTGTGCTTTTACTGACGAGGGAAGTTATGGTAATTTCTCAAACTTTGGGGTCTATTCCGTAATGAGGTCTCACAGAAAGGGGCCTATGTAATTTCCCCAAGAAATTAAAAAGTTGGAGTCTTTTAAACAATTTTACTAGTGTAGTTTTACCAGAAAGACAGCATCCCTAGAAGCAAGAGTCAGTATATCAGTACAAGAGACGATGGATGGGCAAGCTTTCTCAACATTATCTTTTATTGCATCAATGACTTCAAAACCACGGGCTGAATTTCGATTAGGAAACGCATTCTTCTCTCCCGTGAAGTTGCTGCTAGCATCAAGTAAGATAGATCCTTCGCAACCCTACTTACACCAAAAAACGAAATAGTTGAGGTTAAAAACTCAAATAGTATATATGAGCTGAACAGTCAGTTTCAGCAACCGGACTACCACAAAACATTAAAGTCTAAGTTAAATTCCAGAGGAAACTACTGCAAGAAGTAAAACCAGAACTGCTTTTGTGAGCTTTAAGTATAGGCTAACTACATGTAATTAGTTGTGTGAGGCTTCATTCATAAGAATTAGAGGAAAATATCTTTGGTTTTTCGTTTTAATCTTTATATTAACAAGAGAAACAAAAAAATCTACAAGATAGAAGCATATGAGCTGATGTAGTTACATTGACAAAACAGTCATGGAAATGCAAGCGCAAAAGAGAGGCAGCAAGCCTCGTTTCATTGGCTATGGCAGACCAAACTCCATATCTGACAATCTTTGCCAAGTTGGGACAAGTGGCATCATAATACTTGTAATCAAGCTGACTGTTACCAAAAGAAACAAGAAACAAAAGGCAAAAAAAGGGAATAGCTGAAAATGCAGCACTTTGATTCATATTCTAAAAGGCAATTGGACAAACAAGACTTTTATGGGTGGTAATCTGCATGAGGAGCATTAGCAGCAGCAGTGGCAATTTATAAGACAATGCACCTTACAATCTATTGTCATTTGTAGAGAGTGACAAAGCCACTTAAGATGTCAATTTCGATCTAAGTTTGGCAAAATCCCACAAAATCTCAGTGGGTAAGAAGCCAGCCACTTCCACCTTACTGTATTATAGAATTCTCAAGTGACCAATAAGTTGCCCGTATAGTCGAGCAGGTCATGAAAAGTGGACTCATGGTAGACTATCCTTCTTTAAAAATAAAACTCAGTGATATTTCTTCACTTCCTTTTCGGTTAAATATTTCAAACTGCCAATAAGTCAGGCTGAGGAAGTCAGTATCCAACCAATTAATCAAACATATACAACACCGAAAGTTATGATTTTCTATTCCTACAAGTTGCGCACAAGGCATGGAGGGTTTTTCTATAATTGTAAGGTGCACATTGCAATTTCGCAAGTGCTTATAAAGAATTTTTTTTCACTTTTATAACGAAAATTAGTGGTGCGTCCGCCATGGATCAAAGTGCTACCACAAGAAAACAACTTAACAACACTTGCACAAATGATATAGCAATAAATCAAACTTTTTCCATGATGAAAGCGGTAAAGATCAATTCATAAACATATGCTATATAGTCTTTATATCTCTAATGCCACATATAATTCAGGAAATTAAGCAGCCAAAATAATTTGCATCAAAACTCCACACTCCATGGACCTTGATTCAAGGTCATGTTAATTAAATCCCCATTCAAGCATGTGCTAATTATAGAAAATCACAACAAATACAAAAAGACACCGCGCACATAACTAGTACTTTAATACAGTGCAAAATGAGGTCAGCCATTTACATACAATTTTAATCGGCGGTCACCATTTAGGAACACTGGATATGGTCCACAATTTCAGAAATCAAGCAAACTGAGTGGGACACTACGCACCACTTTTACGTTAACAAGACAAATTTGAAAAGAAAAAAAAAACTCGAAAGAACGTGGAAAGGAAATGAAAAAGGTAGGGGGAGTGGAGACGTACTGAAAATTCTAGCCATCCATGGACCGATTGTCGATGGCTAGGGTTCCCGTGGGAGTTGAAAAGTGACGATTGATCATAGTCTCTGAATTTTGGGGATTTTGGTCGCTAGGTTTTTGGGGCGGTTATAAATTCCCAATTTAGGAGGGAATTGTCAGGGGAAATTTTAGGAACGATGTACCATTACTTGAAATGGCAAGTTGCTCGAGATATTAGAAGTTTTGATTCAACATTCATCTGTTTAAGAAATTAAATTTCTTGGGTTCGATTTCCAATTATGTGTGATCATTTTGTTATTTTCTTATTAGTTGTTAATTGATTATAATACTAGTTGCTAACGCACATTTAATACGTGTGCAAAAAAAAATTAAATTGATAAGAAAAATATTTAAATAAATTCACTTGCGTTTTAGTGAAAGATGATGAATTTAAAAAAAAAGAAAGAGAAATAAAATTTGAAAAGAAATGAAAAAAGGAATTTCTTTCGTACATTAGGTGTTATAAATTACGTGGATGGAGACAACTCACCAAAATGATTGAGATGTTATTATATAATCACGTGGTGCATTACACCTAATTTATTCAATAAAATTGCACACCTTAATCATAACTATTGTGTGTGTGTCTATATATCACTTTTTTTTTTCCGGACATTCCTCACAGTTGTTTTTCATTTATGTTTGCAAATACTATTATTTTTATTTTTTTTATAATTTAATATTTCCCACCCATAATTACTTCTATATAAACAGTTGTATTTGCGACACATTTTCTTTCAATAGGAAAATATGATACAATTTAATTTTCAAGGATTTATTTCCTGTTCACACACACACGAGAGAAACCGAGTTTCGATATGTTCAATATGATTCTATTTAACTTTTCAAAAAAAAAAAAGATAATTATTATTAAAGACTACAATGTGTATACTTGTAATCTTGTATGGACGCAAGAGAATCTATTCTTCCTTAACCATTAGAGTTAAGTTGAGGTATACACACTTGCATGCTAGGCCTATTACTCCCATAAATCTCAATTTTACTCTCCAAAAAGTAATATGGCAAAATTTGACCCCAAATAAATTAACTTGATCATTTCAATTCCTATGTATATTAACTTGGCATCATTTAACATCCATGTGGAAGATGTACATTCAGAACACATAAATTACAGGAGTCTAAATTCCTCTAACTTCAAGCCATATGATGTTGCACCTCTATTTTCTGCATGGTATACAAAGCCTACAGCTAATAACCCCTAAGCCCCGGGAAAGTTCCCGGAATAAAACCACATCCGTTTCTAAATCGTTAACAAGCCAACCTGCCGGCTCCAACTCCCTCAGATGCAAGCCACACAAAAAGCACATAGAGAGGGCTCACACAGTCGTCGGTAAAACGCAACATATATATCAGCATAGAACTAGGATCATTTTCTGGAGCTTGGTGGGGATAAAATAGGAAGAGGGCCGAGAGTTGAACGAGGAGAAGGAAGGGAACCCACTGCTAAACGGGGTGTTTGGAGATGACTTCGCTTGCTAGTCTCACTGGAGAAAAAGAATCACGAATGAAGCTGAAACCAACAGTCAAATACCAAATTCAGAATTTGCGACTTGAAAGGAAACAAACGAGGCAGAAAAGGCAAGTCTTACTTGTTACCGAGCTTCCCCTTCTTGATCCGAGTGTCGAATGACTCGGGCAATTGATCGATTTTATGAGTTGGCCTCTCTCTTAGGAATGGCATAGTATCCTGTTCGATCATGCATAAAAATAAATCACCGGTGTCATAAATTAATTAAACGGAAAGAGAGGGAGTTGTGTAAAAGTGATTTACGGTTAATCTTATATCCTTAAGTGGCTGGTGAGAGCAGCTCACAAAAGGATGATCTAGTAACTTGCTAGCTGTTGGCCTATCAGCTGGATTTCTACGAAAGCAGCATTGCAAGAAATCCTTGCCTTCTGCTGACAGTGTTTCGGGTATTGGTGGAGTCTCCTTTAAAACCTTGAATAATGCTGCAGCCTGAAATAAATATATTATTCAACAAGTAATATAGGGTTATAAATCACAAATTATAGTTAAAAGGCAATGTAGAAATCCGTTTCACCATATTGTATTCAGAGGCTAGTAAATAATTAAGTTGCTTAAAATAACTGGATTGGATAGGCCAACAGTGGAAAAAATGCAAATTAAGATTTTACAGGTGACAAATTTCCAGAAATTGTACTGTTTCTAGCCGTGGCATCCTCATGACAATTTCAGGTAGGTAAAAAAACTGTCAAAATGAGCACATTGACCAATATACTGTCTCTTACCCCTTCATACTCGCTCCAAGGAGGCTTTCCATTCATCATTTCGATTATAGTACAGCCCAAACTCCATATATCAACTGCTAAAGCAATAGAACTAGAATCTGTTTGCATTGCAGACTGTAAGAGCTGCAAGAAACAACTGGGATGTTAGCAAATTTTGGGCAGAAGTTACCAGGATAATAATTTGAGGTCGTAAAATCTCATTTACCTCTGGAGCCATCCAATACGGACTCCCCTTTAATGATAGATGTCCCGCTTGGCCATTCAGCTACAAAGTGAAAATGTAATACTTAAAATTCGTACATTGTGGTGAAGTGTTGAAATAATCTTAAACAAACATCGAACAACAGAGCAGCCTGACTGTATACCATCTTCTGTTTTAAGTTTGATTACAATTGGTAATATGAGAAATAGATCCAAAAGGAATATGATCAATAACACAGCTTACCGATGGAATTGAAGATTACAAAGAAAATTACTCAAACAGTGAAACGAAATAAAAAAGGAACATTACTTTCTAAGGAAAGTAGTGTCTTGATAAATAGTCATGCTGATGAACAAACATTATGATAGGTGCAACAAGTCATTTTTAGATATATCACTCGTTCCGTCCATTCCTGATTGGGTCTTGTCTTTCAAATTCCCTTGGTTTCTAATAATTACTGAAACATATTTAATATTTTTAAGGAATCATATGCTTACATGTTTCGCCATTCCAAAATCGGCAAGCTTGACAACTCCATATGCATCAACAAGTAAATTGGCGCCTTTTATGTCCCTAAAAAAATGCATTGGACCAGGTCAGCAAGAAATGATACTCCAAGTAAACCCTATATATATAATGTAATTATATATATATATATATATATATATATATATCCTCTTGTATCCAGTGTTCGTGGCCTCCATATCTATCCTTCTCATCATTCATAGTCCATTTATGGAATTTTAAAATTCGTCAATAGGTACCTTGTGTGGAAGTATGTTTTTGTCACTATCAAGAGGAAATGAAATTACCCAAAATTACCTGTGTATGGTTTTTTTACTGTGCAAATAAGCCAACCCGCAGAGAATATGACGAGTAAAATTACGAACAACGGATTCTGTAATAGCTCCACAATGATCATGGATAAATTTATTGATTGAACCAGGATGGACGTATTCCAGGTATATGTAAAACTTGTCGCCAACCTGCATTAACATAAAGTAAGACTCTACCTAGAGCATGCGCGCAGAAAGACATCACATGTCAATTGAGCTTTGTAGAAAAAAAGTAGATACTCACTATTTCACTACCATAATACTGCACAATATTTGGATGCTTTAGATGGCTGAGAACTTTAATTTCCTGAAAATATTAAGAAGAATAAGAACAAGGTCCTATTGTTGATTAATTTAAAAGTGGCCAGAAGAATATACAAACCGTGCATAAAAATATCCAATGATAATTCGCACAACTCAGTAGAGGGAGACACATGTGTTCACTAAAAATTTCATGTTCTCAGTAAGAAAAGACAAAATAGAAAACAATATGTGGCCTAGAGAGTATAATTCAACACAGCAACTAATATGCTGAAAAAATAACGTCACACAAAATCAGAGCCTAGATCACCAGTAATACATTTTTCTCCCAGATAACATAGAATGAAGAAAAGAGAAATGATATGTAAGTTTCTTCCTCGATGAGATTTATTTCATTTATTCATTAGTTATTTTCGTGGAAGTAAGATACCTAATCAAATTATTGCACGTAACTAAAGCTATTAATATTTTCAAATACATAAGAATCTGGATCAAAGTAAATCCAGAAAGACTCCTCTTTCTTTTTTTTCCTTTTTTTTTTGAGGAAATCACCAAAGACTCCTCAGAAATAGAAGAATAATTAGCACACGGAGAGCCTGTTCCGTGGAGTATGATCACTATTATGTAGCAGTATT
Source organism: Buddleja alternifolia (assembly GCA_019426215.1). Lineage (NCBI taxonomy): Eukaryota > Viridiplantae > Streptophyta > Magnoliopsida > Lamiales > Scrophulariaceae > Buddleja > Buddleja alternifolia. The sequence continues at coordinate 46,167,104 of CM033393.1, forward strand.
TTTCAACTTTTAATTTTCTTCTTTGTTTTAGCATGGCTTTCTATTGCGTTTTCACATTTCTACTAGGGGAATTCATTAATACTAAAGACCACATATATTGGTCTTATCCATCAACGCAAACAACTACAAGCATCCATAATCGGCATAAAGATTGCACCAACAGTATATGAGAATCATCCCTATATTTGGAAACAACAATACTGGAGTCTAAAATATCAAAACAAGACAACCAGATAAAACTGGGAAAGAACCTGCTCCAATTGTCTCATATTCTCCGCATATTTTGAATCATCTGGTAAAATTTCAACTACTTTCATGGCGCATAAGGCTCCAGTCTCTCTGTTGACAGGAAGAAGTTATTGTAAAGCACGTGATTTTAAACATTGAAAGAAACTTACTTAACCATTCATACCTGTTGGAAGCTACATACACACTTCCAAATGTCCCCCTACCAATGAGCTTCCCTTTCTGCCATTGAGATTTAATAGGCATCACTTCAGGTTTACTTCCAACTGGAGAAACTGGAGAGGGCTGTGAAGGGATCCTATCTCCTGTAACTTCAGGCTTAGCTGCATGCAAGGAAATTGAAGTGCTTTGTGAAGGCAAAGAAGCTCCTGAAAAATCAGATTTAGGTCCAACAGGGGAAATTGGAGTAGACTGTGAAGACGAAACTGCCCCTGGAGGAAGAGGCAAGGGGTGAACTGTCGCCTGAGCATTACTTTCCCACCGTGCCAAAGGGTTATCTGAGGGTATTTTGGTATTTATTGGTGAGGCGGGTCTAGGAGGACTTAATCTTGGACTCTGAAGAGGAGAATTATCAACACTAGATGCCATTTTGTCATATGGCGTTTGATAATAGAAACCTAGGCCTGAATTCCCATCTGAATGAGGCATCTCTGGTGCAGACCAAACTTGGAAAACACCAGGAGGGGTCACGTAGTGAGTTGCCCACATATCACTTCTTTGGGGACTTAGAGCAGGGCTTGAATAAGGACTAGCGGGGCAACTGCTTGGGATATTAATAGCGTAGCTCTTGGAGGATTTCTCTTTAGCGTTTTGCTTTGGTGGTGACTTCCTAGATGAACGTGTTTCAGAATGCTCTGCATTTGTTTGTGTATCTTGGCCAACTAATCTGCTGACATATGAGAATAAATGAACACACAAATGGGAATCAATATTTCGCCATGTTTAAAGAAACAGACCTGTATGTATGCCACACAAAATAAGATTTATAACAAGTGTTGACTAACAAGTAAAAAGGATGATGAGAAACCAATTGTTCCCAATACAGGGACATTCAAAAGTTAATCAAACTTTAACAAATTCTTTTCAAATATAAGACAACTTCAAATTGACAGTAATACTAGAAAAAGCCGGTTTGACAAGTGAAGTTGAAAGAAAAATTTTCGCAAGATCATGAAAGCAACAGATTCCGTTATAATGAACTAGAAAAGGGTGGAAAGAAATATGAAGCTTAGGAAATTTATGATTCATAGAGAAAAATATATATATAAACTTGCAATCAGCAACACGATGATTAAACTCAAACAGCTGGGTGGGATTCCTTGAATGCGCCAGCCAAAGATGCCATGGAAAAAAAATGCACAAACTTAAGGCAAAAAAATCGATATAAACGTATTTAATGAAGAACAATGATATCATTTCACAATATAGAATTCATAGAACATGTACTCCATAACAATCATGAAATCAGAATAAAATAGAATTCCATTGGTATTTCTACTGCGTACTATTTCCATTTTTCTCCGTATACCTTTTATGCACATTAAATCCATCAACGGTATCGAAATTGAGCGCCGCAGTCGTCTCCTTTTCTTCAAATCCTTTCGGAATTTGAAACTTATCCGGTGATGGCAGCGGCACGCTTCCGGAGCTGGACGAGGCAAATTTAGGATCACGCTGCAGCAGCACTTGCAATTCCGGCAGCGGCAGCGGCTGAGGCGACGCCGCCGACGTGGTCGCCGTCGCCGGCCTGCCGTTCGTGCAGCTGAAAAGACCTGGCGACCGCCACAATTCGACGTCGTTTTCAGTAACCTGCCGCAATTTCCTGGCGCGAGCAAGGAGGCGGCTCCGCCGCGACGAGAAGAAGCTGGATTTTGACGAGTACCTGCTCTCCGCAGCGGCGCCGCCTTCCATAATGACACTGTCGTCGTCGGACTGTGACTTCGACGTCGACGTCGACGTGAACGCACCTTGCCACCAATGCATGATTATTGGTGATCGTAAAAATCCTTCGTATCAATCAGTCTCCGAACCGCAACTTGCATTTGGATTAATGAAAATGTGGCATGGGGGGGGTAGACCGGTGGGGCCGTGGGGGTAGCCGGAGTAATTTAAACGCTGGAAAACGGCGGTTTACGACAACAGACGATTTTGTTTTATTATTTTATTTTTGCAACCAGAAAAAAAAATAGAAGGGGAAAATTAAGGGCAAGTGGGGGGCGTAAGATTTGGTTTGTTACAAGTTCAATGCCCTTCCTTCCCCTTCTTTTTTTTGGATTGTTATTTATTTGTAATCATTTCTAAACTCCATCTTGTTTCTCTCTCTTGTTTTCTATTTTTAGGCAATTAAGTACTACTTTTCTTTTTCTTTTGTCTGCATAATTTTTCTAGTTATTATTTATGACAAGTACGTGATTATCTCAAATTACAAGCAACGTAATAAAATGAATGTTTCAATATGCATTTTAGATAGTCGATAAGGACTAGTACTGCTGGCGACGTTGATACACCAACATATTAGAGTTTTTTTATTCTACTCTTACCGATAACGTATATGTCTTTTTTTATTGTATTGATAGTTGTTAGTTGTTATACGTTGATTGATAATTTATATTTATTATGTAATTGATACTTATAATCAATTCTAAAAATATATATATATATATATATGCATTTAGATAGTTTTAGCATGAACGTTTCATAGCTTAATGTTGAGACTTATCAAGATGGTCTGAGGTCAGATAGCAATAATTTCTAATTATTTTAAACAAACAACAGTGTGTAAAACTAAAATCCATAGTCTTTGTTTGGATGTGTTTTCATTTCATTTTTAACCGTTATTTCCTAAAATGTATGGAAGAACGAATTTTTTTATGCATGTTTGGAAGAACGAATTTCCTAAAATGTATAGGTACATGTTTGGTTGTGTTTCTGAAAATTATTGGAAATGATGATTTGATGATGTGTGAAATGATTGAGTTAGTTAAAAGTAATGATTATGTGAATAATATATATAAAATAATAGGTAATAATATATTGATTAAATATATTTATAAGTAAAAATATAAAAATCAATCCCAAAAAAAACATTAAAAATATTTAAAATGGGTCTTAAAATGTGCATATACCTATGAAAATTAAAACCATGTATTTTATTCTACTATAACATCACAATTGTTGCCGAAAATATAAATTTTTGTAAGGAGGTGTGAGAGAAAGAAAAATGTGAGTGTGATTTGATAAAGTGAAATGTAGTTATTAGAAAATGTAAAAGTGAAAATGAAAATAAGTGCCTTGTCAAATGAGAATGGTGTAAAATGTGTAATTTTATTTTCAAATGTGACTAAAAATAAAAATATAGGTTAGAAAACACAAACAAACATAGCCATAGCATGTGTGTTGACCATTTAAACATGCATTGATGCACCTCGGCGGCCGAGGCTCGGCTCAGAGTTGAAGGGCTATAGCACTCGTAGATCACAGAGTTGAAGAGTTCAAATTCCAAATCTAGATTTCATTTTCTTTGAATTTTTTGTTTCTAGAAAATTATTATGCTCTTTAAGTAGGACAATTGTTAGATTTTGTTTATGTAATAAATCTGACCATTACATTGCTTAATCATCTTTTGACTCAATTTTTCTTGTTATTTGTCAAAAAGTTAGAAGATAAACAAAATTCTTAGAGAGAAATCGCGCAGCATAAGGCAGTATATTTTAGTAGGTTTCAAAACTTTGACCGAGGCCAGATTGTACAAAAAATAATTCAGTATGTCCCTAGTAAGCTTCAAACCTTTATTGTATCGAGGGATAATAAGCCACTTACCACTTAATTCCAAACTGCTTCCTACTTAAAACTAGGGTGTTCATCCGTTCGGTTCATGCTAAAACCGAACCGAAATTTTGGTTTTAATTCCAAACCAAAAAAACGAACCGAAAAAATTTGGTTCAGTACAGTTAAAAAACAAACTTTTCAGTTCGATTTTCGGTTAAACCGAATTTCCAAAAAATAAAATACAAATACAAATAAACAAAAAATAATATAAAAAATTTGGTCACTTTCTCTCTTTCCTATAAGTCATTTCTAAGAAACACACTTTTTATATTTTTTTGTCTATATTATACTATAAAAAAAATTAAAACTAAAAAAAAAATCAATTTTCTGTTAACCAAATCCAACCTCAAAACCGAAACTGAATCGAAAACCGAATGTTTGTGAAAAAACAAAAATCAAACCGAATTTTTCGGTTCAGTTCAGTTCGACCGGTTAACCGAATTTTTGGTTTTAACGAACACCTCTACTTAAAACTGATTCTATCCTTTGACTTCATGAAAAATAACCAAACAGATGAGTCAAGCTTAGAACAACTAGGGAACGAATGAGTATGACCAAGTCCACAGGTAAGGCTATGAATTCACGACGTTGCAGTGATGCGCCAACCACCCTTGAAGTTCAATGCAATAATTATACATTGTGCAGGCATAGTTAATAGTAAGGATTTCAAATCATTGATATTATATAACTCTCAGTCAAGACCTTAAATTATTATAATCTAATATTACTCGTGAATATATGAAACGAACAAATTTAATCAAAAAAATGGAAAATCAACTACTTTTACTAACCAACTTCAAGAAACATACAAGAGATACGATTTCTTTTTTTCCTTTTTCTTTTCTAATACTATATTATGCAGAGTACTAAACAGTCATAACCAGATGCTATGCACATAACCTATATATATATATATATATATATATATATCGTTCAGAGCAGATGCAGACGTTCAAATAGAACAAGTGTTAAGAGCACAGAGAAAGAAAAGGATCTGGTTACGAGTGTAACACAGAATTCCTTTCAACTTTCAAGCAGAAGACTGTAATGTAACTCTGAGATAAAGTTAAAAAAGTAAAAAGAAAATAAAGGAACTATTTGTGACTACATTCCTTTGCATCCTAGCAAAAATAGAATTCACAGATTTTATTGCCATTGGCTGATTTAGTTCAGGACCTAATGAAAATACCAACCACATACAATCCGAACAACTAACCTTAAATCTCTTTTCTCGTTGAACATGCCAAACAGTAATCAACACCAAAAGGGTAGTAATCTTTGACCAGATCAAGCTGAACTTAGGGCTAAGAAGTAATTTAAACATTCCCAAAAGGTAATCCAGTTCGTACTATGCAGTTTCACTGTTTTCTATGTTTGTCGCCATAATCTTACAAATAGGCATAGTCTCATTCTTACTTAGAAGCTTCAAACTTGGATGGACCACAACATCATGCATGGACACCCTGTCCCCGATGTCTAGATTACTCAGATCCACTTCAATTTTCGGGGGAATGTGCTCGGCTGGACACAAGTACTTCAAACTCGTCCTTATGGTACTTAGACAGCCTCCTGTTTTTGCATAAATGATGAGAAAAGTAAACATCAAATTTCAAAATACTAATATTCTACTATAGACACAAAAGTGACCATAAAACTCAATAGGGAACGGAATATCTCTTCAGAAACATGAAAAAATGCAATGCAAGCATTTATGTAAGGACAATGAGGCAAGTAAATGCCACATTTATAATGAGAAACTTTGTTAGAAAAGGTGTTGGAAATGAAGTGAGGGGACGGGTTAGGGGCTTTTCGACAGTTGACATCAAAATTTCATAGTGTCCCCTTCATGTTAAGAACTCCATTTGAATCAGCTGAAACTGGCTAATGAATCTACCGAAGGGTAACATACCGTAGCCTCCAAGCCAACACTTCGAAAATCTAGAATCAGGGTGCTTAGTGTAATCAACGTTTAACTATTATCAAACTCTGGAATACCTTGATTTCCTTTTTACTCAGTTTTGGCAATTTTAGCCTTTAGGTTTAAGAGGGTCATTTTCCTTATAGTCCAATTTACATGCTTCGAATATTTAAGGTGGTAGATATGTCTTTACCATCATATAATATAAGTAAAAACAATACACTTTTACAGAAGAATAATTACATACAGCTCTTGCAAATAAGAACGGGCTTCTTGTTTCGCTCTGTGCTATCAGCATTAGATCCTGTTCTAAGAATTGCGAACTAAAACTAAACTATAGTGAGCTAAGCCTGAAACATTGGGCAGACAATCTTTCCAAGAAATGTTAGATAACATTTTACTTGCATCAACCAAGCGCAGCTCTAGAATCAACTAACAACGGATACCCATGTGCATAAAGGTTGAAAAGGAAAAAATAAACTGAAAAATGAAGGCGGTTGAAGACCAACCTTTCTTGAGACCAGGGCAATCATCTTGTCCTTTAAAAACAATGGGCACGTCCACCTTAATCATCGTCCCGTCCTCCGCCCATACGAACACCAAATTCAATATCTTTCCATCTTCATCCCTATGTATCTACAACCCAAAAGAACTTCAATAAACAAACAAAAACACACAAATTGTATCGAAAAGTGTTCGATACCAAGGTATTAAGGCTTCAGAATCACAATTACAGATTCCTCCATTCAATCCAACACATATACAACCAATTTCAATGAGCTAAATTTCATAAACCCTAAATAATACCCAATGCAATTACAAACTTTCGCTCTACCTCATCTAAATCAATCAAATATTAACAGAACATAACATCAAACTCAACAAAACTGACACAAAAATAACTTGCCTTAATTGGAAGGACCTTTTTGGTGTCGAGTATAGTGGAAGAACCCGACCCGGCCCTAATCTGAAGTGGAAAAGTGGTGGAGCAGAAAAATGGAGGCTCGATGTGGTTAAGAATGGCCTTAATCTGCTTCCGCTCAGTGGTAAGTAACAATTTCTGAGATACCGAAGCAGAGGCGGCGACGGAAGTAGGATCGTTAAGGTTCGTTTGGGCGTAGCTTTGGGAGAAAACAACGGCGGGGATGCGTCCCTGAGCTCGGTCGCGGACGGAGATCCGGTGGCCGGAGATTTCCCTCGGAACGGCTTGGATCGTGTGGTAGGAGCGGCGGGAGTGCGGCTCAGCCGCTGTTTTGAGGACGCCGGCGGCCGTGCTCCACCACTTCGACATTTGTGTTTTGAGTGGACGGAATGGGAAAATTGGGGACGGGCTCAGGTGAGTTTAGATTGCGATCTGCGAAGTGAGGGTTTAGGCTTTGTTTTCAGGAGGGTTTAGACAATTTTAACAGAGTTGGGCTTTTTGGGCTGTTTTATTGGGGTCCGGACCAAAGCCCAATCAATCCTCTTTATACTCAGCACAAGCCCAACTATCAGGGACTCGACCCGGACCTGATGGTGTTTCAAAGTTTGGGTCCCAATCGGGTCTGTACCCAAACAAGACCCGCAGCCGCAGGTCCTTTACCCAGCACGACCCAATCAACACCCGAAAAAGGCTCTTTACTCGAAGATACCAGACCAAGACCGGATATTTCCCCCCACCCGAAAAACTCGGGTATGGGAAATAAAACCAATTCTCAGGTAATAGGGAGAGTTCATGGGTTTTTCAAGACCTGGGTCTGGGTATAACCCGCCCATTAACAAGCCTATGCTATTTAGACAATTTTAATCGGGCTACACGTGGGCCCAACTAAGGTTCAACCAATTTGAAAATTCAAGAATGACAGTGCTAATAGGAAATTCAAGAGCTTGAAACTAATTTTGATCATACGTTGAGATTCGAAGTATTGAAATAATCATTATTTTTATATGATTGGTTCGATTTAAAATTATGATGCACGAACATTTTTGACTACATAGACTGACTCCCTGAGAATCACTGAGAACCATATTGATTGAATATGATTGTATTAAGAAATATTTTGATATTAATTCATTAGAAACTAGATTTGGATCTTAATAAAATGAAGCTTAGATTCCATGATTATCTATCCATTTTTACCTTGCCACTTAGATTGGGTCAAATTTTTATTAATGTAAAGTGTGTGGGTTGGCGGCTAAAACTATGAAATGCATAGCTATTGGGCTTATTTTGGGCCACAAGGCCCACAACCACACCTGTAGGCCCACTATGATTGAATTTTACCATTGAAGCTATCCAGTAAGCAGGCCCATAATGCTGTTCAACTTATAATTGAGCATCAAATTCTTTTAGTTTGATTTGGTGGTTAATCGAATTAAAGTACAATGAGCTTTAATCGAATCAAATTATAATGAGCTTTAATCGATCAAACACAAGTCAAATTTGAATAGATGAATTGTTTCTCACACTGTTTATTATTTTTTTCTAATTGAGTGGAGTTTCAAGAACTTATCAAATTAGAAGAAAAAAAGTGTACAAGCTTGATTGATGTGTTGTTATGTTATTAAATCAAAAGCTGAAATTACTGTTTTTCTATCAATCTCGAGTTGAATATTGGATAGTCGTATTCATTTTCAACCTTACCAAGTACAATAAAACATGAATACTTTTTCTTTCCCTATCAACTGAAATTTAAATAATGTGTCATTTTGAAGGATTTAAAATATAGATATAGATAACCTAACTTTTGGGGGATACATATACGTTATGTACATTCACCAAAATAGAAACAGAAATCAAACCTTATTCACACCCTAAAACTACATATAGACATACTTCTTTTTTGTCTTTGACTAAATGAAGTCTTTGTTTGTTTGTATGTGGAAAATTAGAATGATGATAATAAGAAATCAAAAAAAAAATTAAAATGCTTTTGAGGGAAATTTTTTTTGGAGGAATTCAACCAAAGACTTCATAGTAGCTAAACACGACAACTGAACAAAATAGAAATAAATTATTAAACCTAATCATTTGGCATTCAGTGCAAAAGAAGAAACGTTTTTTGTTTGGTAATGAATTTTCTTGCAGATTACATCCTTGCACGCTCACATTATTATATTCAACTCTTTTGTACGTGTAATATCGGGTAGAAATACATTCACCATCATTGATTGAATATATGACAAATATTTAATATTTTATTTATCTAATTATCTTGCATCCAACTGCTTAATGGGTCATTCTATGCTAGATCGAGACTATTGGTCTCGGCCTAATTTACATCATTGGATTCCCCCAATAGGGGGGCATTTACTTAAATGCCCCTTTATCCAATAATGTACACTAAACAGAGATCAATGGTCTCGATCTAGCATAGGATTTGCCCTGCTTAATGAATGTTCATCAGCTATACCAATTAATAAATCGTACCAAATCAATCACATGTCTCAATAAACTATTCTAAATAGAGAAAATTACATGTACCCCCTCATTTTAGTGTAAAATTGTCGAAAATCTTTTGACCTTTTTTAAATTATATAAGGTCCACCTCATGTTAAGATATCCTAACAATTACACACCCCGTGTATTAAAAATTCTTACAGTTTCACCCCCTATAAACCTTACAAATAGACCCCTTGAGGGGGTCTCGTTGTAATTTACAAAAAGTCAGGGTTTTTTTTTTGTAATTAACACTAAAGTAAGGGTTGTGCATGTAATTTACCTTTTAAAATACTAACATACACGTTATACAAGTGTTCTCATCGATGTTTTGAAAATCGGAGCGGACCGGACCGGATGGTCCGACCGCTCAAAATCGGAACCGACCATCAAACCAGTCCAGTTTTGCGAAAAAACCGTTCAGGGGTCAGAACCGCGGTTCAACCAGTCAAAACCGGTTGAACTAGACGATTTTGAAAATAATGAAATTCAACCTTTTAAATTCTAAAAATTTGAAATTGACCCCTTTAAAATCTAAAAATATGCAATTGGCCCCTCAAAATATAGGAAATACATATTTTTTTCATATTTTCATATATATATAGGAAATACATATTTTTTTTTTCATATTTTCATATTTTATATATTTAATAGTATATTAATTATTATTTATTACATAATTATGACGTCACCGGTTCGACCCCGATTGACCCGACGATTGAATCGGTGACCCGTGACCCGATCACTTTTTCGATTCGTTGTCCGGTCCGATTTCAGAACACTGGTTCTCATATCTCCAAAATAACTGTTTTTCTACCAAACGAAGCAAGGCGAAACGAAAGGTCAATCATGCACTCTTATTACTTTCCAATGGCTTCCAAATATCCCCTTGAGTAATAATAATTGTGCTTTATATGTACTGTCTAATTTGGACTCATAGCTTATAGCATCCTCCCTCCAAAGTCTAAGTCCTCAAGCTGCTAAACTGGAAGCATGGATCAAATATTTTTCTCAGACAATCAAAAGCATTAATTAATCAGCGCCGAAATTAGTTAATGACCTCGTCCTGTCAAAATAGCCTATAACTATATATCTATATCTATATCTGTCTATCTGGATATTAGTTTTGCATTAAGGATTGATGGGATAATATATAGAGGTGTTTTGTTCTTTACCTGAAATGTCATTTCTGTGTCTCAGTTTCATCGACAATTTTAGTACTGTCTTTTCGACTCAACAAGAAATGACCAAAGAGGTAGTGCTTCTTACCCTATAATTAGATCATCTCAACACATTCATAAACATACATGAAACAGTTGTAATTGATTTGGTACGGTTTCAACATTTAATGTTATACAAATGTAGAAATCATACTATTGCTTATTTTCTTTTTCAGAACAAGAAATTCAATGGCTTGTTTGTCAACAAATTATTTAATAAATTTATTAACAAATTGTTTGATTGATAGAAGACATGACTTGTAAGAAACTTAAGTTATAATAGAAGTAAAAAGAGTGGTTGAAAGATAGCTTTTTGGTATTTTAAGTGCGGGTGTAAGGGATATATATATATATATATATATATATATATTATCTCTAATTTAAGGATGTATTTTATACTGTAAGTTTTATCTGATTGTGGAAGACAAAAACTCTTAGGCGCGTTCGGGGTGAAGGATTTGAAAGTTGTGAATTTCAAATTAATCAGTAAATCTGTGGAACTTGTTGTTGGAAAATCTTGATTGAGTAAGTTGTAATTTAGCTCAATTTTGACAAGAAAATTAAGTGAGTTCCATTTGTCAAAAGTGGAATTTCTTTGGCTCAATTTAATCTACGTTTCGAGTAAATAAATTTCGAGTATTTTATTACTCAATTCCAATTTAAAGTGAATGAAAAATTAATTAACAAAGTATATCACTTAAACTGTTGTTTCTAATTGGAATCAATGGATCGATATGAACGTACATGATTAAATGATCAAATTTTACGATCGACGGCCGCGATCGTATGGAAAATGGTTCATTTAGTTTGAGGACTAAAATGTTCAAATTGAAATATTGAGGGACCAATTTGAAAGGACCTAATTAATCAAGATTAAAAGTTTTTGTGTCAATTTGTAAGGTCTGGAAAGTTCAGGGCTGAATTGCACAGAAACAGGTGCAACCGCCCACATCGGATAATCGCTCTAATGACAGCACCTTTTATTGGCTGTGGAGCGGGTGCACGGTGCACCCGCACACACTGGATCTTAGCTCCTGCCAGGAAGCTTTTCCCTAAAGGTGCAACTGTTGGGGCTAAAATGAAAAGCTGCTTAGGGGGTTTTTCGTCCACAAGTCACACCTTTTGGGCCCTTCTGCAATGTACGAAAAGTTGCAAATTTTGACCCAAAACTCTTCATTCTCTATAAATAGACCCCCATATTTTGAGATTAAATATCCCATAATCATATTCTCTTCTCCCTTCTTCTCCTAAATACAATTTTGAATATTTTTGAGAATTCTTTTGTTTCTTAAATATTAATTATAATATTTTAAGAATAGTGTAGAATATTAAATGCTAAATTGAGCATTTAAAATATTCTTGGAGTTCTTAAATATTATTTTAAGAACTACTTAGTATTAATTTGAGTACTTTGAATATTCTTAAATATTATTTTAATATTATAAGAATAGTTGTGCATAATTAATGTATAGATAAGCATTTATTCATTCATGTCCATCGAGGAGTTTGGAACAAATATTTTGTTCTCTAAATTCGAGAATTTGTAGTGGTACTATTCTCGTCTCGCGTCGTTGTATCTTGGGAGATAAATTGTCGTATTCCGTAACCACCGAAAGCGGAGCAATATTGTCTTAAGGAAAGCGAGTAATTGAAAACTCGTGCCTCGACGTATCATTTTGCATCTTCATAAACATCGCCCGTTATCACGCTAAAATTTTTCCCAGCACTTGTTTGAATGATTTTAAGTTGCAATGATTTCAAACTCCTTTGAAACTCATTTTAAGCTAAATTTTCAATCATAATATAGTGGATTTCAAATTACTCTAATTCGAAGTCATTTGAAATCATTTCTTCATCTTATCAAAAAAAATAAAAAAATCATTTCTTCAAATTTATTACTCAAATCCAAACCCATCAATCTAAACACACCTTTATAGACTCCCGTTGTGTTTTCGGAAAACCGGTGCATTACCTTTATATTATCGAAAATGCCTTACTACTTCGTTAATTTCATATAGAAGACTAATAGCAATCAACTTCATCTCTTATTAAGCACCAAAAAAAACTTCATTTCATTTCTTATTATTTATGAAATTAAAAATTGACAACTAAGTTGTTAAATACACATATGTATAACTTATTTGTTAATAAGAAATAACGTAATCTAAATTCAAAAGAAGTGAAATAAAAAAAATGGTAAGTAAAATAAACTTATTCGTTTATTAACATTATGTTTTTTTTTTTGATAATTATTGTAATTTTATTTCAGATAATTAAAAGATTAACAAAAAAACTAAATAATGTTATAAATTTTAATGTTTCATCTCATATACCGGACTTGGGACGTTGAACTATTCTTGTACATAGCTCATTAACAACTTTATTAGTAGATGATGCCTAGTCCTACTGGCAAAGTTGATGTCCCAAGATATTAGAGATTTTGGGTTCTACTCCCACCGATAGCGTGTGAGTCTTTCTCTATTTTATTGGTACTTGTTAGCTGTTGTAATTAGTATTAGGTGCTATATGTTGATTGATGATTCATATTCCTGATATAATTGATACATGTAACCGATTATCTAAAAAAAAAAATTTACTTAAAAATCACCATACTAAGTTAATATTAATTATCAAAAACTTGTCAGTCTAGTGGTATAAGCTTCCACTTTCAGGTGGGAGGTCTTGGTTCAATCCCAAATTGTCACAAATTTTTGACTTTTCTCTCTTTATTAAGAGTCTTATAGGGTTTGTATAACACATAATTAAAAATTATCGGTCCGATAGCACATTCCAAAAACACGTTGTCATTATTGCAGTTACGAGGAATGAATAAAAAGAGGCATCTCATGCATGACTCTTTTAATTAGGGGCCAAGAAGGGGAATATCCGTTGAACATTAACGAATTTAAGTTCTTATTCATTCATTATTATAGCACAATAATACATGAATCCTTAGGTGATTAGCAAGAGGCAAAATTCTATTGAGTTCTTGAGTGCAAGAGATAAATTAACTAAAAAACTATTTCTAAATCACTATGGGCCTAATTGGTTGGCATGCTCTACCCCAAAAATCATTTTTCTCAGTAAAAATCTCCAAACAATGTGGTTGGGTGGCAGTTACCAAATTTTCTTTCAAAAATTTTTTTGTCTAATTTTTGAAAAAATTCTTCCAAGAAAAAGAGAAAAAGTAACTTTAAACTATTCATGATTTGACAGTTTCTCATCGACTAAAAAAGTTTTATCCGGCTTTTCGCAACTCCGAATGAAAAATTAATCACATATTCTAATGCAAAATAACACAAGATGTAAAATAAGATCCATTTTGCTTATTTTTTGATGTCTACATAGATGAATTTGACTAAAATTCGTATATGAAATATTATATCTAAACACAAATTTTCACAACAAAAAACATATCACATCAACCATAATCATTACATATTTTTCTCTAAAAAAAACTCATCCAAACACACTTTTAACACTACATTTTTTATCTCTAAAAACAATTTTTATCACTTTTGTTGTGGAAAAAAATTCTTCGAGATGGATATATCATCCAAAGCCCTATGTTGTTCAAATATTCTACTACATCAATTGTATAATATGTCATGTGACATGTATAGATACATGACTAATGTGTATACAAACAATTTTTTATCTCGTATTTTATCTTATATGTGTACTACACAACATGTTCATAAATTTTTTTCACAAAAAGTTGACATTTATTATGTAAGTGGAATACAAGATGATACACCCCTTCAAAAGTAAAAATATGAAAGATAAACGGGTGATTAGGATGTGGAGAGGAAAATTTTAATTTTTTCTTCGCATCACAACTATTTCTCTTTCTAACCACTTGTACCTATGTATTTGTCATACATCTATGCGTGTAACAATAAATCTCACAATTACCCAAGGTGATTGAGCCAAGTGATAAGCGACTTGTGACCCCTTAAAGCGACAAATGTTCAAATCCTACTGAAAACATCACCATGTGGAGGACTTCTGTTTGCCGGGCCAGACCCGAGAGATTAGATTTCCCTATCTAACCTTTATCTTTTCAAAAATTGTACAGATAACCTTTGTCTAACCTAAATTGTAAAGGGATTAGATTTTCTTGTACTGGTAATACTTGGATGCATGAGTAATTCTATAATGGATAGAGATCAATGAAATCAGGCTGATATCACCATTAAACTAAAATTTTGATGATTTTTGTGCATCTAAATGTATGATAAACAAACTTTTAATGGTTCGGATCCACATTAGAATTTCACATACTATACTAGGACCAGAAAAGATTTGGTGATTGAATCAGAATATTCAACTACCGTTTGTAACCCTTCTTCATTAAATGAAAAAGGTGTATTTGGCATTACGATGTCAAATCAATGCACGTGGCTTTAACTTTCTGATCATCGTCATCATCACCCCCCAGGTTTTATCAAAAGTCAAATAGCCGAAAAGGGTTTGGGAAAATCAAAAAAGGCCAACTACTTTCCATATAAAAATGCTTTATTTTACATATATATATATATACACTACTTTGACTATTAACTCATAAACCCACCTGGATCAAGGGAGGAGTCTATATTAAAAAGTGAAAACCACCAAAAGAAGTAAAAAATTGGAGGGTCATTTGTGATAGAGTTCAAATTGAACTCTCTAATATTTGTGGTGTATATTATTCAATTAAATGTAATTGAATAATATACACCACAAATATTACAGAGTTTAATTATCTTACGTTCTTTGAACTCTATCATGGTATCAGAGACATGACTTCAAGTCATGATATCTGATCCTTAGCTTCCGTCACCCGGCGTTCTCCGTCTGACGACTCTTCTTCTCTTTACCTTCTTTGTTCTCTATTCACTTTATTTATTTATCTCTTCCCCTCTTCATTTTATTTACTCAATTAATCTTCAACTAGTTGCTGAAAATTCAGCAACAACGCACCATATGCAACCATCACCGGTGCAACTTCAACCATCTCCCAGCTCCCTCTCACCTCTTCAAAATAAATTGTTGCCTTCTGTTTCTTCTATTCCGACGACTGCAACTCCGACAACCATACTACTGTCTCAACAGATCCCTCTTTCTTCTCACCATACAGTTGCATCTTTCCTCTCATTCTCTTCAATTCGGACCCCTCTCTCTTCCATTGCTGTTGGGTTTATCTCGGGACTGCCGTCTCCGCTCTTCTTGGATTTTTGGTCCAGTCTCAATGTTCGAGAACCTCCCGTTTCGACTACGGGGGAGTGTTAAAATATATACTAAATATCTATCTATATCTAACAGAATATACACTAACAATTTGTAGTGGCAAGTCAACGCCAGTTTGGATCTCCTATTGCAAATTGTGTTGCAATCTCCTATTGCACTTTACATATGAGTGACATGTAAATATTCCTATTATGGATTATATATACTTGTCGTGCAAGTATGATATGCAATACAAGATGCAACACCATTTTGCAATAGAAGATCCCACGTAAGTCATCGCCTTTTTGTAATTTGGGTCACCCCCATATAATTAGACACTCATTTTTTTATAATGTGTTGTGATATTTGCTATTTGGGAAAATGCTTGTCCAAATTCAATTTTTGGGCCGAAGCCAAATACAAATCATAAGTTAAGTTAAATTATATATATATATATATATATATATATTGTGTGGTTAATCAAATTATACTTAAATTCGACAGATCAAGTACATGCTGAAAAATTCCCTAACAAGAGCCCATGATAAATGATAACATTAAACACGAAGTGGTTTCCGATGATTTATTACTGAATTATTAATTAATAATAGTACATAATGCTTCTATTATTGTTTCAAGCATAATCTATCTTTTTTATTATTATTTACACGACACACACACATTTACAAGGACAAAGTCAAGGGCTGGAGGTGGCACTCGCTCCCCTTAATTTTGACAAAAATAAAATAAAATTGTCCTACAAATTTTTATATTCGAAATCCCTCAAATAAAAAAATATATAGTTTTAACCTTTTTTAAGTTTTGGTTCTCGGACCAAAAATTCTAGCTCCGTCTATATATATATATATATACACACATTGTTATTGTAAGCTTTAGGGCCAAGCCAATAATCTCAAATGAAAGCGGGGGAACAAAATAGGAGTAGAATTTGAAAGGAAAGACAAAGGTGAATTGTTCCGAAAAAATAAAAAAGACAGAGGTGCAGGATGAAGGAGGAATTAAATAGTTTCTGAAATTCTGAATGAGAATTGTACGAGCCGGGGTATAGCATTGAATGAAATGGACGGGTCCTGCACGCAATTGTGACTGAGCCACTGCCGGGGGGTGGCTCAGTCAGTACTCCAGTCGGACCGCACCACTACCTCCTTTTTGTCTCCCACACATGGGTCCTACCACAACCCCCACCCCATCACTACTCACACACAATGCATATATATACAACTTATTATATATATAGGGTATGAATCAAATACATTCCTATACTTTAGATAAGATATAAGACCCAATTTAGACCATTTAAACCATTTGATCCCAAGGTCCATAATTAAAATCTTTATTTCGGTTTTAATCTTTAATTTAATGATGATAGGGGCATTTTTGTCAATGAATGTAACAAACTTATGCAAATATTATGCAGGATCAAAATCAAATCCCACTTATTGTGCCATAACAGATTATTTTCTCCAATTCATTTTTTTTCCAATTACAATTCGAATTGATGTATTCTTCCATTAGAACTCTTCCAAAACTTATTCTACGGGTCTCAAAAATTCATCTTAATCATGAAATCACATCGCGCAAACCTAATAAATCACAAAAGCATGATCAAGTGAAAATGACCGATTAACTTGCAAAAAACAAAGCATTGCCACTTGAATTTCAGATGAAAAATCAAACATAATTTACGCAATAAAAATTTGAAATTGAAAATCTCGGAGCTGAATCGATCACCAACAAAGATGAAAAATTAAGAAGAAGGAGGTGCATATTGTTGTCATATTCGTAGTGTTGGTCGGCATTACATACATACATACATACCGAATAGAAGATGACAGGTAGAGAAGAAAGGAAGAAGGGGAAGAAAACATTACAATTAGTGATTTTAAACCATCATATAGTAGCTTATAAACCATTATACAGTAGCTTATAAACTATTATACAGTAAATACAACGGTGATATATAGTGTCTGATTAGTGACATACAATTAGTGATTTCAAGCTATTATATAGTATTTTATAAGCCATTATACAATATGTTATAAGACATTATACAATATCTTATAACCCATTATACAGTGTCTGTTTATACATTGTACAGTTACAATCTTATAAACCATTATACAATGTGTATTTATACATCATACAATTACAATACACCAACATATTTAACAACATACCATTATAATAGCCTACACAGAAATAATATTACAGGGAGATCAACCAGAAATGAGATACTGATATTGGGTTGCGTAATTAATCTCTGTCGTTGCTTCTCTCCTCTTCAAGTCAAGTAAATATAAAAACAAACTAAGGCCACTTATAAGTTATAACCTATTTCTGTTAACAACCAACCACCTATCCAAGCTCAAATTGTATGTATAAGAACAAGCAGGTAAAGCATTAATTCTGTAAATTAAGCCATAAATTGCTTAAACTTTTTTGAATGTATTCCATCCAATAAAATGCATGAACATCGTAAAGAAACCCATTCAATATACAAACTTGTATATGACTTTGTTATAATCTTATAACCCATTATACAGTATCTTATATACCATTATACAGTGTGTGTTTATACATCATACAGTTACAATACACCAACATATTTAACAATATACAACATCTATTACAGAGTTTTCAATTATGTACACTTTTTTGCACAAACATGAAATTCCCTACCTTCGAACCTATACATCTTCTGTTTCTTTTCCTTTGAAACATGTTTTTTATATATATTGGTATACATCCCTTCACCAAATTCCTATGTACTACAACTTATCAGAAATCTTTGCCATTCATCTCACCTTCAATATCATCTGCTTAATCAAAATCTTCAATAGCTACGTAGAATTAGTTTTCGAATTCTACAGATTAAAAGAGTTTATCCATAGTATTCTCAGTTCTCAATCTGCAGCCGTTCACCTACAAATCAATTAAATTAGTTGGCAACAAGTTGAGAGATTGTAGGGGGAGATTATGTGCGTTTTAATTTGAGAGATTTTAGGGGAGATTCTGTGCCCTTTTTTGCTTCCTTTCTGACTATTATACCCCCGATCCAATTGGAATCAATTTTTCCACCTTTTTTTTTTGCTTCCTTTTTGGACCGTTGGATTTAATTGATCCAATGGTGTAGGTTGGGTCTTATATCTTATCTAATATATGGTGTGTATTAGATCTTGACCCTATATATATATATATATATATTGTATTTTTCTAAGATTTTACTTTGTAGTAATTTAATGTACCTGCTTTATCTGAAGTTATTTATTGAGGTCCAACTTAAAAAGGTACCACTATCACATTTCGTCTTATATGCATAGGTATCAAACATAAAACGTGGGATTGACTAATCATTTATTCTGGTAGTATAAGGTGGGGGGTGTGAGAAAAAAAAAATGATATCAATTTTGAATAGAAAATTGATAAAGGCAGTTCAATTTTTATTATAGGCACTTCATATTGTATTTCTCTCTGTCAAAAGTACAAAATTATTCTTAATACCAAAAAATATAAATTAATGCAAATACAATTGCACATTGTAATATCAAAAGTACGTACACATGGTTTCCGGAACAAAAGTATTGAACTTCCGAAGCTTTGTCCACAAAAAAAAAGGTAGTTAAAATCGGTCCACTAGTTGCTGCATATATTTTGAAATTAAATCAATTAAAATTTTGGTTATAGACAGCAAAAGGAATTGGATGAAATTTTAAAGCGTACAAACACTAAAAGTTTTGAGGAAATCTTTGAGTATTATCAAGCACACGATTAGCTCAAATAATACAATTGACAATTTTATTCATTCATATGTCTTCACTTCTTTTACATTTGCATTTGAATGTTGGCTTTTGGAAATAAAAGTCAGGGCTTTTGTTCAATATTTTGCTTGATGAATTATTTTTTTTCAAAACAAATTTAGATATTAGTTTTTCTCAAAGATTAGTTGATTTTATATCTTTTACCATTCGCAATATTATATCTTTATGTTCATACGTGATTGTAAAGTCTTCAATTAAAATGAATGATAATAAATAAAATTGTTTCAGATTTATTAGGTAATAAAGTAAATATGAAAAATAGATTTCAATTTTATTTAAATATATTTATTTGAATATTGTAGGATGAAGCAATTTCTTATTTGTAATGTTACGATGTATATTATCTCTAATTGTGTTTCTAGATATTGTAGGTGAAATTGACTTTAACATGTTTACACTAGAAAGATTTAGTATGAAAAAAAAAATTATTTTCAAGAATTTTTGTTTACACAATAAAAGGCTTTTTTGTCCTTTTAACAAAATAAAATGAAAATTTGAGTGTCAATAACAAACATTGGAGTGACTTTAACAACTCCCTTTGAAACATTTTAAAAAATTCATATTGTTTTAAATAATAAATCTAATTAAAATTGTATGTTTATTTCTAATGAAGCCTTTATGACATTTAATTATTACTACCTGATGTTATCGCCCCACATTGGATAAAGACGATGGACTTGAAAGACTTATAAGTCACAAGCTTTCCTAGTGAGATGACTTTTGAAGGAGAAACTTGTGCGATCCCGGTCAAAACAGACAATACCACGCGCAAGAGCGTTCTGTGTGTGAGAATGCAAGAACATGCCGCATTATTTTGGTACGGTCTGTGGGAACGAGGTCATTTGCCCTGCCGAAGCCCTGCTCTTGTAAGGACAAACGCATGTGGCTCCGGTGGAAACAAATAATATCTAGCACAATAACGCCTGAAGATAAGTGCATGTCACATCATTTATTATTTATACTTCCAGTGGAGACAAACATTACCATTTTGCATGATACATAAATACACTAAATATATCGCCCATGAAGCAAGACTATGCAAAGATTTATTTAGAACTTCTATTATTTTTATAATTTTTCAAAATTGAATTTTAAAATTTGAAAATCTATTGAATTTTCGATCCAAATCATCTATTTATATTGTTACCTAAGGTTAAGGACATACATTGATATTCAGTATCTTTAACTTAATTTACTTCTTTGAATATTCAATAACTTCGAATTTAGAGTTTAATATAATGTGGGTTCATTAATGGAGAATGAGGAGAAAAAGTATTTAATTATGGGGGTGATATATATATATATATATATATATATATATTTGTGGTACAGAAGGGTGATTTATTATTAATTTGAGGGGACATGGCCAAAAAACCTGACGGCTGAGTGGGGGGTTTCATACCTAGCATAGCAGTTCTTGACAAGAACCTTAACGATATGTCACTTCAATCCTCTTCTGTTTTGATAAAATTTAGGGTCAATCAAATTCACCATTACCAGCTGCCCCAAACAAACACAAAATTTATTAAGGATCTGCTTGTTTTTTTTAAAATAAATTTTGAGTTTTTATTAAAAAATATATATTATAAAAATTCGTGTGAAAATATTAATTTTTTTTGTTTGTTTGGATGTATTTTTGATAAATATTTGGAAATTGTGTAGATGTGATATAAAGTTGATTGAATTAGTTATATATGTAATAATGATAGGAGGAAAAATTAAAATAATATTTTATTTATGATAAAGTAAGAAAGAGAATATATTGGATTCTTGAATTATGTAATTAATGAAGAGAGAGAATGAAGTAATTGAATTGATGAAATGATGAGTAGTTATATAGGAGAATGTGTAGTAAGATTTAAAATTTGAGTATCTTCTGTAGAATTTACCTTGAAGTGTGCATTTTCATTTTCTGGTGATCCAGAAAATGAAAATGTGATCCAAAATACACAACCATAAAGAGCCTAAGGGTTCCCTCATTCCTCAATCCTCACATATTCTCATTGTTTTTTTTCCCCGGGTAGTCACCCCTCAAATCCTTTGCAAATTGATAGATTTTAATATTTTGTCCTTTATTTAATAAATTGTTCCAATTCTTAACTTTATAACTAAGGGTAGTTTAATCCAAGAAATTGTTAATCCTACTTTTTGAATTTTTTGGAATGAAAAGTTTTTAGAAAATGAAAAAATAAATTTGTTCATTAAATTTACTTGAAATATCAACTATAATCTTTGTTATTTCTTCTTGAAGTGTGATGTATCATTTTAGAACATAATAGAGTAGAGCTCCTACTTGTAAATCGTCACGTCGAAAATCATATGATCGAGCGCAGGATTTAATTATTATAAAATTATAATTTTGACAAAAAGAAAAGAATAATAAAACCACAATGATTGAAAAACAATAATTAAGGCTCCATTTGGAAGTTAGTGTGACAAAATAAATTTTTTTTTATGGGATTGGTATTTTGTTCTAAAGAAAAAACAAGAGAACAGAAAAATTGTTCTTGACCAGTAAATCTTAGCACATTATATGCACGACTTTTTTCTGTTTTTCTTTGATACTCGATCATATTTAAAAATCTAAAGATCTTATAAGTTAGTGCTTATATGTGTAATTTGAACCAGAATTTTGACAAGGAAAAAGAAAGTACTAATATACGTTGCACATAATATTTCATCTTTGGGGAGAAAAAGATTTTTCCTATTTTTTCAACTAAAATCCATGTACCAATTGGTAACATTGATTTCTTATTGATAGTTTTTCCTATATATATATATAAATCGTTGCTTGCTGCCATTTTACTCAAAATATTTTCATACATCATTAAATTTAATGAGTCATGATATCGAGAAAGATTAAAATAGTGGTCCGATAGTGGTCTAATGCCCGATATTGCTTCAAATCTTTCCTATAGAGATATTTTTTGTATCTTAATCTCAAACTAATAGTTTACCATTTCTTCATTCCATTAGATATTGTGGGATCATGTATCTCTCCATTTGAAATTAGGATTATAATTTTTAGTCTTTTTGGGAAAATTATTGTGCAAACCACTAAAGTAATATTCAATGTTATGATACTTTTTTGTGTTTTGTTAAACGAGGATACATTAATTATATGACAAATATGATACACTTATTTTTTCTATATTTTTGTGTCTCATTACGTCTTTTTTGGGGGCGAGATAGGGATAATATTAGTAAAAGAATGTGATTGATTATGTTTGACTAAATCGAATGTGTTCCGATGAGAAATGATTTGTGTAACAACTTTTGTTAGCTTGATTGATCCCATAATTATCTGGATCAATATTTAACTAACTCATTTTTCTCAAAGCTAAATTGTTGTTAGTATGTCTGACAATTGTCATTAATTGCATAAAGAATCTAATTAAACCTGTAATTCAGCCGATGTTCCATTACTAATGATATACTTAAGATGCTACAAGCTTAAAACATGTTTAATACACTGCAGCATATTTGTCAATGTTGACATTCAACATTTAATTTCTATTTTTTAGTTTACCCAAGGTATCCCCATGCCTCATTAGAGGCCCAATATTAATCCCATTGGGAACGAAACATTAAAGGTTGGTCTCTCTTTCAAAAAGTACGCTTCGCGGGATTCGAACTTATGTTCTCCTCTTTACGGGGGTTGGAGCTAGGGGTGTAAATGAGTCGAGTTGAACCGAACGAGATGTTGTTTAAACTTGTTTGAAATACAATCGAGCTTTAAAATTTGTGTTTGAGCATGTTTGATTGTTAATCGAGCAGAGCTCAAACGAGCTTTAATCGAGCCGAATACGAGTTGAATTCGAGTAGTTTGGTTTTTTTGTACATGTTTTTATCATTTTTACTAATTGAGCCAAGTTTTAAAACTTAACAAAAAAATTATTCAAGTTTGGTTTGATAAGTGAACGAATCGCGCTCAAACAATCTTTTAGCGATCGAGCTCGAATCGAATATCAAGTGGTTTGGTTTGTCTTTCACTCCCTAATGGAATCTCCTTATCACTCCACCGACACTATGTTGGTAACATTAAATTTTTTTTTTTATTGCTAAATTACTCTATAAACCCAGAGAAGAAAATAAAGAAAAAAGGTCAATAATGTAAATAGCCGATCCATTGAGGGCTTTTTAGTAGGGGCAGTTTTGGAAATGTGGTACAGATACTTGCACAGGGTCCAGGGACAATGAGGCAACTTTCAGAGAATGCATTTATCATTGCTGCAGAACAGAAATTGCAAACAAGCCCTTAATTTCACTTCATAATCCTACGGTCAAAACAAGTCCTTCGTGCGCTGATCAACGGATTGGATTAAGCCACACGCTTTTGCACTCCTCATCAACTGCAATATATACACACATATACATACACAATACACATAAATACGCGCACACACATATAAAAAATGACGTAGACTCTCTCTCTCATTCTGGTTTTGATCTCTTCCATTCTCACCATTCCCCGTTCAATATCAATCCTTTTCTCATTCTCATACAATATATCTACATATATATATATATAGAAATAGTACTTTTTTATTTAATTGTTTATCCATTTCAATTTCTCTTCATTTTTGGGATCGGAAATCTAAAGATCGGATCGAGAGCTCGCACTCTGAAACCTAGGCCTCCACACTCTCCCATAAACAGGTTCATTTTCTCCAATTTCCACTCGTTTTTTCGTTCTTCCACGTTCGATTATTCGTTTTCGTGTTGCAGATTTCATTTTTACATTTTTTTCTCTTGTGTTGCAGATGATGTGAGTAGTACGGGGAGAGTCATTTTACGAGTAGGTTTATCGTACGGATAATTTGAAAAGGTAAAGAATTGATGAAACTTTTAATTTCCGTTTCCTCGAATTTTAAGTGTATTTTTGAAAAAGAAAATTGATTTGAATGCGAGATGAGGTTTGGTTGATGATAAGGAAAGATCTTGACGTTTGGATTCATTCACCGTAAAGAAAAGATTACATCTCTTCGATTACAAACTTTTGACATAATTTTCTTTTTTTGGATCTGAAAATAAAAATAAAAATTCTTCACTTGTACACCAAACTTTTTCTTGCATGTCAAGTTTATGCAAATTAAAGAGAAATCAGAAGCAATAAATATCATTTCGTAGACTGATCAGCAGAAATTCACTCAGTTAAATCCTCTTTTCTTCTTTGTTTTTCATATATATATATATTCTATTTTTCAATTTTTATTTCTCTGTTGAGTTTGTATCGTTAATTCTTTTTTCTTTTTCTGACTTTCCTCATATATAAAATGTCTGCCTTGATTTTAAGAATAGATTTATTGACTTTCCATGTCGGCTTCGGTATGCTCAGTCTTTAATTGCTTCACTGCTTCTCTTTAATCGGTAAACGAAACTTCGCTGAATGCCATATATCTTTGTGTATACATATATATATACAAGCCTACATTTTTTTAACACTTATATGCATGTGCAACTGTATATACTTAATTCTTTCTCATTAATTCCAATACTTTTTTGGGATTTATTGATTAAGTTACATTCATTGACAATTTGTTTGATGAATGATGTCTTCATTAGAAGTATCGAAGAAGAGGAAAATGTCATCGTCAAACTCTCCATGTGCGGCGTGCAAATGTCTCCGGCGAAAATGCACTCAAGAATGCGTATTCGCACCGTATTTTCCGCCAGATAACCCCCAGAAATTCACCAACGTACATAAAGTCTTCGGCGCCAGCAATGTGGCCAAGCTTCTAAACGAGCTCAACGCGAGCCAGCGCGAGGACGCGGTTAATTCATTAGCGTATGAGGCGGAGTACCGCCTTCGCGACCCGGTATACGGCTGCGTTGGCCTTATATCCATTCTTCAGCACAAGCTGAAGCAAGTCCAGCACGATTTAGATACCGCGAAAAAGGAATTAGCCACTTATATAGGCCCTTCGGCAATGTTGCCTATACTAAATCACCCGGGGTTTATGCAACAGCATTCCAATTATGGCCCATCGGCTTATCAGATGATGCCTTATAATATGCAGCCGATGATGGGGTTGCCTACTGGGCTCCCACACGGCTCCCAGCTCATGATCCGGGAGCCTCAGCAGCAACAACAACAGCAACAACAAATTCTCGAGGCGCAACAATTGGCAGCTGTCGCGGCCGCGGCCGCGGCCGCTAGAGAGCAGGACATGTTAAGAACTTACGAGCAACAACAACATCAACAACAGCAACAACATAATGATTTAGTAAAATTTAACGGAGGGTTCGATGACGAAGGCGGTCCCGTCACCGCCACCGGGTTCAATCAGATGCCGGCGGGTGGCGGCCCCGGCATGCAGCCGTCTTTGGCCTTGGGAGGTTCTTATGAGAATCTTCCTTACCATCAGATTCAACATGCGCCGGAGCATTCGCATTCTCATCATCCCCACCAGCTTCAGCCACACGAGCTTTTGTTACATCAACAGAGTCTCACAACTCACCATCAGCAACAGCAACCGCAGCAGCAGCAATTAGTGACACAAGCCTCGCACTCACAACAGCAGCCACAGAGAGCTAAGAGCGAGGAGGGCAGAAGCATTGATCCGTCGTGTTAAATAAAGATCATGTTAAAAAAACTTCATATCATCATATGTCCTCTGAGCTTTATTCTTTCAAGAAATTTTTCATCCAGGTAAATTTCTTTTCCTCCTCGCTTACTCGGTGATACTTGGTGGCTCCCGACTAGTCTCATCCTAGGAACTTAAATCCCGGGAGTCCCAAGTATGACCCTTCATATGTGGGTTTTGTTTTAATGGTCTTTATTTTGGTTTTCTTCTTTTAATGGGGGTTCAGTCTGAGAGGTGATGGATGATTACTCAATCGCATTAATGTTGGGGAGATTTTGTGTTGTCTGTTTTTACATGAATAGGGTGATATTCTTGCTGTAGGCAGAAGAAAGGGAAATTTACTATGTGTTGCATAGAGTAGTAGTAGTAGGGGTGGTTATGAGAATTATTGTCTTTTCACTGCCCAGACATGTCACCATTCAGTAATCATGACTCCTGTGAAACCCTAAGTGCCCTTTTCAGCTCATTGGGTTTTGCATTTTATGGGGGATGCAAGTTTGGAGCCAGATTTAGCTATAGCATCTTCCTTTGGCAGAAGTAGTAGTCAATAGAAACGTGTTCATTCGTCCGAAATTCTAGCTCATTCTCAATTCGATCATACTCAGGTGTATTTTATAAAATAAAATCAATTATACAACAAATATAATATATTTTTTATAAAAAATAATTATGTGTGATCAAGTCGAAAGGTGAAATAGAATTTTTCGAAAAGAACCTAAAAAAGGAATTTGGGAAAAGACTCTATTATGATCCCTAAGAAGCTTTGGTACGGTCATAATGTCACATCTAAAAAGTGAAAGAACAGAACCTGCAAAATATTGTGTACATGTAGATTTTTGTCGGATTAGATTAAACTTTTGAATTTTGATGATAAGTAAATTTGGACTTTAGATTGAACAAGGAAAAGACTAGAGGAAGGGCCCCTATGTGTGTAGTATCTTTTCTCTTTTGATTAAATCTAAATCTATATGGGTAGTTGAAATTTGAAAGGGTTTTTTTTTTTTTTTTTATATCAGTATTAGTACTATTAATAAGATACGGATCTGTATTTAACTGCAGCATTGTCTTCTATGATAATCTGGATTAATGGACAGGTCAAGCTATATTAGTTGAAACTTACCCAAAAAAAAAAAAACCTAATATTAGTTGAAAAAGATTGAAAATCTTGATTCCCCATCTTTTCCTTGAAAATAACTTATAAAATGATTATTTTTTATTCAAATTTGTCTTTTACTTGACATTCCTAATCTACACTCTATCTTACTTTTAACTTTAGCAAGTTTGATAGTATGACTTATAAAAAGTCCAAATAAAAAAATATAATTGATGAGTAATGGTTGAACTTGCATTATGATTTGGAAAGTTATTTTTGTATTGTTTAATTTATCTTCTAACTGTTTCCTCTTGGCTGCTTCAATTTTTCCTGCAGCAAATTTTAAGCCGGAGATATTAGTCTATAGGAAAAAGAGAGAGAGACACGAGCGGAGGAGAGAGATATCTCAGAGATACATGGTAGACCAAATCTTATGGTCGTAGAGATAGATGCTGAATACATACTCAGACTATTGGAATCGATCTGTCATAGAATTACTCGAGATATCTTGAAGTTGTTCACACTACGTACATAAGTAATCGGTTATTTTTTTTCCTCCATTAATTTAATGGAATTATGAAGGGGACAATTTCTTGAGGATTACATTTCAAATGTAGGAGTAGCGTTGATTTCAAAAATAGTGGTTCTCTTTCCGTTTACATTCCGAAGGTTACTTCTTTTTGCCGTCATCGCCAGTACATATTATGCACATAGTATATATTAGTTTTTCTAGTACTTCTTTATATCAAGTTGATTTACATATTATTATCTAACTCACAATCACAAATAAGTATTTACCCTTGGGATCACTTTACATCCATTACTCCCGTATGCAACTCGCTTTTATGTTTCGTTTAATAAATAGTGTAAATAAAATATACATACTTATATTGTATGGAATATATCATCAAAAATTATATTGAAATAGAAGATTGTATTAAAAACCGTTTGAAGTAACGCGGGGGGCTATTTTTGCCCTTATACATGCAATATAAGAGTTTTCCCATCTTTATATTCTAAGAAGAATAATTGTCCAATTAAGTTCATCAAAATTAGGGTTTTAAAATCAATTAAAACTTAATCACCTCTTTTATCATGTTTGGACAAATCATGGCAAGAGTAATTTTAGCTGTATATTAAGATATATTATATTTGTATTAGGGAAATTTAGCACAGGCTGGGTTTGCCTTACCCAAATCAATCATTTTACAATTTTAGGATGCTAAACATTATTGTACTTGCATCATCCTATTAATTTAATCGAGTACGGTCAATTTTTATGTGGAAAAGAAAAGAATAATATTATATAGATACATTGATGGGAGTATAGCCTAATGTATTATTTTTTAAAAATTTGATGGATCAATTATTTGTGGGAGTGCGTACAAACCAATAAAATTGTAGGGGCCAAAAAAATTGTTATAGTAATTGATAAGATCGCCAAACTTGTAGATGTCCACGTGAAGGTTTTACTTGGTTGATGATTTGGATGAGTTGACCGTCAATTTCTTAAATCACCTGGAATCATTTAATTTTAATTTAATAATTCTTATATTCTGCAACAGACAAGGCTCATAATTAGATTAGTTTATTGTTATTAGTAGTGTAAAGTGTTGAACTTACATACAAATACTATATTAACACTCATTATAGTTGGTGTGCCTTGAAATTCGAAAACGTGTTATTAAACTCCATTGACTATCTAACTCTAAGAAAAGCGGTGGTTAAACACATTTCAATATTTGCATGCACATGCCCCCCCCCCCCCCCCCCAACCCCCACCCCCAAAATAATACTAATAATAATAATAAAGAAAAAAAGAAAGAAAAAAAATAGCCAGAATTTTTGGTATATGATTATTGATTACAGAAAAAGGGGTAAAACTTACGGGGTGAAATTTTCTTTTTTTAAAAATTGAGGGAATATGGGGCACAACCCGCCTCTGGCTTCGTCTCTAAAAATAAATACTTAAAAGGATAATTTCAATATTAGGGTTTTGTTACAAACTTGCAAAAGTATTTTAGTATGATGCAATTGTTTGCAATTTTGGTCTCATCCGTTATAAATTGGATGAATCTTTGCATGTGGAGTGCACACGTCGTTAGTTTATTACTGATCACGTGCATTGCACGTAACAAACTTACAGTTTTCATCCCGTTTTTGACAGTTGAATCTAAAAATACAAAATAAATAAATAAATAAAGTAATCCCAACAAATTAATTTTACAAGTTTGTAAATATTGATACTAAAATTATATGAGGGTCTATCCTATGCGATTAAATTCGCACCTTTCCCTATTTAAAATGGGAATTAACAAGATAATTTAGACGGTTTAAATGCTTTCGGTACTTTTCGCATTGATTTTGAATATAATAACCTTAGTTTAATTAAGAATTTCTCCACTGTTCTACGGAAATTATTGAAGTTATTTTTCTTACCTATCAAATTTCTTAGTGAAGTTTATGACTTAACGTAACCAATTTATTATTCAGATTATTGGTATAACGAACGTACCTGTCATTATCATGAACCCTAACACGTCAACATGCTAAATTCGGCAATATCTGCGGATGAAGACTTTTTTCTTTAATTTCGCCATAGACTTTAATAGTTTTGTTGAACTAGGTTGGTATCAAGGACCATTCGTTTCTAATATAAGTTTCAAGCTCATGAATATTGAAAAGTTTTCCAAAATATTCCGAAAGCAACATAATTTTTTTGCAAAATGAAAGAAACATGTAGAAAAACAATAAAATAAATAAAAACAGATTATTTTTTAACTAAGTGCGTATTAATTTTTCTTTTTTAGTCAACCATATTAACCAATTTCTGATATTATCAATATGTAAAGTCATTACTTGACATTTGATCCTTATTACGATTACGGATTAACTAATACGATAAAATTAGAAAAAACTGTAATGCATATAATACCTCAAAATAAGTAAACTACAACGCACTTGTATTTTATAATAATATTATCAGTCACTATTTAGTTTGTAACAATAACATGATACAAGAATATCATATGTACATAAATAAAAATTATTATTAAACATATGTAAATAACTACAAATAAGAGTTTCGCTAGAATATTTAAAAAAGTTAAAAGTTGTGGTTGGAAATAGAAATGTTTATTGGAACATGAAGCAAGAAGAAGTGTTCCACAATAAACTAAAAAAAGAAATACGCTCTATTTTATTTTTCATAACTTGAAAATGAAAACGTTTAGAGACTTTAATTTATGGTTGGTATCACATTGTCAAGGATACCCAAATAACTTTTGACAAAGAAATTTTTGTGTTCGTGTAAGATCAAAGTTTGTTATTTTAGTGAGTTCGACCACCCCCGATTAACACTAAACGAGAAATTATCAAAAAATATCGAATTAAATATCACACGGGAAGGAGAAAATGAGGGAAGGACTCTACTTACCAACATCCAATTTTTACCACGCCATGAATAAAGAGCAACACTTTCTCTTTGTATTCATTTCTGAATTTTCGGTGGCTTGCATTAGTCTCTCTTTTTCTCTAACTTTTTGTGTTTGCTTTTGAGTTTTTTTTTTTTTGCCTACTAAACTTCCTATGGAGATAACATTATCATTAATTGACAAACTAAAGTCTTGGCAAATCCCCATTTTTGGTTTTGCACCAATGAGACATAATTGTGGAATTTTTTATTATTTCACTAATTAAGATTTTATTAGTGATGAAAGATCAAGTATTTCATGGTATGAATTATAAATACGTCTAATATGAAAAAGTTGAGTATCAATACGTCATACGTAACAATGAAACATATGTATTTCTCTTTCTTTATATGTCAACACACATAATCGTGCCAATTTTTTCATGTTGCATTCATTTGCCTATAATTCCTGTCGGCAGGTAACGAAAAGGAAGGATGTGCGGTGAATAGGAATTTTCTCCAATTAGTTAACCTTGAAAAATACTGGAAAATAAACTAAATGGCATTGTCCTCACATCCGATTTGATACTGATGGTTAAAAATTCGTTTGAGTTGTGCCCGTTTAACATAGCAATAAGTTTGAGCACATTTTCTGTTCGATAAGGTTTTGAAGTTTGACTAAATTAGTTTTAAAAATGATCAAATAAGTGTAAAATATCAAGTTACTTGATCTCGATTTTATTAAAATTTGTTCAAGCTCAGTTTAAATAGCAATCAAAGGAGATTCAACACAATATTTGAAGCTCAATACAAAAATGCCAAATTACTCGGCCTTGATTCAATTAAAATTTGTTCGAGCTCAATTCGATTAGCAATCAAAGATGTTCAGCACAATTTTTGATGCTTGATAAAAAATCAGAACAAATTTGAACAATACCTTGATTCATTCTACTTACACCCTTTAGTTAGAGTACTGCCTTTGATTTTAAAGAAACTACTAACTAGCACGTTATCTATCAGACGAATCTTTTATTTCAAATAATGTTTGATCTCCTATTTATTTTTGATATGAAGGGACCACCTCCATTTGGTCGTTATTTGTCCTTTTTAAACTTTATTTATAGTGCAAAAGAGTTGTTGCAATGCATGGAAGACTATGGGTCTATTGCTGACCATCATGCCACATGGCCCGGCCCATATTGTATTAAAAGAAAAGGAACCGTAGTTTGAAAAATACGCGGGCCCAACTGATGAAGCCCATTTACTTGAAAATTAAAGGGTCTCTCCTAATTACATAGTCAAGGCCCATAAATAGTTCATGTATAGAGCTCACATTTCCTCTCTCATAAATTCAAAAGTAATTCATTTTATTTGATTGTTTACTAGTTCTAGTACTAGAAAATTCTCAAAATGTAATATTTAGTACTCGATTATATATTATTTAGAATATTTTATGATCGTTCAATTTCATATTGAAGAAATTGATAAAGTTGATTGATCAAGATATATATAAGGTCTGTTTGTAAGAGCTTATGCTTTTAAAAAAGTGCTGAATTTTAGAAAAAATTGTAAAAGTAGCTGAAAAGTTAAAGTTTAGTGTGTTTGCAAAACTTGCTAAAAAACAGAAAATATAGAAGAAGCTGGTAGAAGTACCTAAAATCCTGTTTTTAGTTTCTGCTTATTTTCACCTTTTTTTCAGTAAAGCAGAATCAAAAGCAGTGAAACCAAACAGCAAAAAGCAGCTTAAATCCAACAAAAAGCTGAAAAGTGATTTCTTAAGCTTTCGCACACAGGATTATAATGAGAAGTTATGTTTGGGAGCAAGGTACGTAGTACATCAGCCTCAAGTACATTATTCTTTGTAATGATAGTCTTGAGACGTGAAAAAACCATAGGACGACAACAATATACATGTGATATCAAGTTCCCGATATTCTACCACTTAGTTCTAGCGGAGCAGCTTATCAAAATTAAAATAAAATAAAAAAGCTCTTGTGGAACAGATTTAGGCTTAAAATAAGAAGTAGTTCTATTTGGGTTCGATTTTATCGAATCTGGAGCTGAATTTCATTGCATAATTACCACAAATTCTAAATTAAATAATGACCCAGTTACATTATGTGTTGGAGTTAAGTTTAGTATTCAATACGTACTCAGCCACATTCATATCGTCCATCAGAAATAGTGTATTATCTTATATATTCATCATTATCTCGGGCGCAAAGTATATATATATATAACCCGCGTCATTTTATGTTTTTGAAAAATATTTTTTACAATTGATGTGTATATGTAAATCGGTTTACGAGATGAAAGAAATGATCAGCGACATATGCTACTTTTATTTCTTTAGGACATCTTTGTTGGATTTAGAATCCAATCTATATATGGGCAATAGGTGAAAGTCATGTATTAATAATAATTATCATATTAATTGAGTCAAGATTATGTGATCAATTAAGATATTTGGTATTTTGGGTTCTAAAGCAATTAAGGAAAGTATGAGATTTTATGGGATATTATGTGTAGAAGTCAATTATTTTATTTTCTATTTTATGATGGGCTAAATTGGAAATAAAAATAATAATGTATTATAAAAGGGTTGTGGCCCCCAAATCGTACGTATGGTTCTATTCTTCTGTTCCTCATCTTCAAAGAGAATTGAGAGACTCCAAGAGAAATTCAAAGAACTACGTATTGATTTGGAAGACCAACCGCGAAAACTCAAGAATTAATCTGATATGGCTGATTCAGGTACGCTTTCGCTTTTTGTTCTTTGATTCTTTATGATTGAACATGAATGTTCTTGGGATTGGTGAAGGATTTCACCGGTTAAAATTTAGTTCCAACAAGTGATATCAGAGCGGATCATGTTTAATCATTAAAAATCATTATTCTTTTTTCGTTTCTTGATGATTTGTTTGTGCTCCTTAAATTTAATTATTCCGAATATGGTAGAATTAAATTCAAGATCTATTTAATTTTCTTTTTTGTGGTCGTTCTTTGTATATTTTGTATAAATCCATGTGAATTAAGAAGTTTTGTGATATGATTTATATGTTTTGATGAGATATATGGATATATGATGTTCATCTTTAATTTGGTTGAATAATTTTCGCAATTTTCGGACATCAGATGTAAATTTTTTCCAGAAATTCGCATGGAGACGCTGCTGAAATTAGGGTTTCAAAAAAAATTGAATTTTTTTTCCGGGAACGCCACTGCGCGTACGGTTATAGGGTTGGCAGCATACTCTGGGTCGAAATTTGGATTCAAATACTGGCTCAATTGTTTCTTTTGAGATGTATAACATTTGAAATTGATTTAATTGAAGCAAGATGTTTCCAAAGTAACCTCTCTTGTGGAGATCAACTCGGTTTTGGATGTTAAAAAATAAAAAATAAAAAAATTGAGTGTGCAATCCATGGGAGTATTTGATCGGCCCAAAGGAAGTTCATTACTTAATTGGGTTACTATGTACTTGTGGCAATAAATATGTGACGATTATTCGGTTTATATGTGAACAATAGATCAGCCTAAAGGAAGATCAATTGTTTAACATGACTTATCGTCAATATTTGATTACTACGTCAAGAATTCCACTTACAAATTAATATTTCTGTCCAAAGACTAAATGTTAGTGTGTGCTTGGTATCTCGTGATGAGGTTTTGCCTTTATTTGATATTATATGTTTTTGTTTGGGTACTTATGTGAGTTTGTTTTATTGTTTGTATGTTCTTTGTTCAGTTTCTGGTTCTGCTACAAATATCTCTGCTAGTATATATTCCATATCTATGTTGAATGGCATGAATTTTAAGGCATGGCACGAGAGTTTGTTGATTACTCTCGGAGTCATGGATCTAGACCTTGCTTTGAGACTTCCTAAACCTGCTGATCTTACTGCTGAGAGTACCTCTGATGCTAAGAGGGAGATGAAAAAGTCGGAGAAGTCCAATCGCATAAGTCTTATGATCATAAAGCGTGCCATCCCAGAAACATTCAGGGGCACTATGTCTGAAAAGTTGAATACGGAAAAGGAGTTCCTTGATGACCTCGACAAAAGGTTTGCTAAGAATGAAAAGGCTGAAACTAGTACACTCTTGGCAAACCTTATCTTTATGAGGTATAGGGGCACTGGGAACTTAAGGGAGTACATCATGGAGATGTCTCATCTTGCTTTAAAACTTAAAGCACTCAAGTTGGATTTATCCGAGGACTTGTTAGTGTATCTGGTTTTAATTTCTCTTCCGGCACAGTTCAGTCAGTTTAAGGTAAGCTACAACTGTCAAAAGGACTCATGGCCCCTAAATGAGATCCTCTCTCACTGTGTCCAAGAAGAGGGAAAGTTGAAGCAAGAGAAGATTGAAAGTGCTCATATAGCTAAAACCTTTAAGGACAAAAGGAAAATCAACAAAAGAAAGAAGGATAAGGACACTGCGGATAAAGAACCACAGAAGAAACAACAAAAAAAACAAACTCAGGATGACTGTTACTTCTGTAAGGCTCCAGGTCATATAAAGAAGCATTGCACCAACTACCACGCTTGGCGTGCTTAGAAAGGTATGCTTTCTAGTTTGGTATGTTCTGAGGTTAATTTAACTTCGGTACCTGGACACACTTGGTGGATAGATTCAGGTGCAACAACTCACATCAGTGTGTCTATGCAGGGTTGCCTGAGCTGCCAAAAGCCAGTGATGGTGAAAGACACATCTATGTTGGTGATGGCAAGACGATTGACGTAGAAGCAATAGGACATTTTAGATTATTACTTAGAATTGGATTTTATTTGGATTTGACTGAGACTTTCGTTGTACCATCTTTTAGACGAAATTTAATTTCTATTTCGGCATTAGGTAAATTCGGTTATTCTTGTTCTTTTGGAAATAGAAATTTGATCTTTTTCATAATTCAATACTAGTTTGATCTGGTTCCTTGTCGGTCTATGATAATCTATACTTGTTAGACACTATTGCCTCATTGGATGAATCCTTGCATGTTAGTACTTGAGGTGTTAAGCAAAAATTAACCAGCGAGAATTCAGCTTTGTTGTGACACAAGCGATTAGGTCATATCTCCAAAAGGAGAATAGAGAGACTTGTGTCCGACGGTATTCTCGATCCCTTTAATTTCAATGATTTTGATACATGTGTTAACTGTATCAAGGGAAAATAAACAAATGTTAGAAGATTTGATGCCAACAGAAAAGTAGAGGTCTTAGAACTTGTTCACACAAATATTTGTGGACCATTCCCTTCGGCTTCTTAAAATGGTCAACAATATTTTTCATCACGTTCATAGTCGACTACTCAAAATCGTAGTCACTAAATGTGTTCAAAAATTACAAAGCTGAAGTTGAAAATCAACTTAGCAAGAGAATCAAAAGCATTAGATCTAACCGCGGTGGTGAATACTATGGTAGATATGACGGTTCAGGTGAACAATGTCCAGGTCCATTTGCAAAATTCCTAGAGGAATGTGGTATCGCTCCACAGTACAATATGCCAGGGTCTCTGACCATGAATGGTGTTGCTGAGAAACGAAACAGAATGCTTAAGGATATGGTGAGGAGTGTGATTAGTCATTCTACCTTACCTCAATCACTCTGGGGAAAATCTCTAAAGACCGCAGTGTATATACTCAATAGAGTGCCAACTAAGGCAACTGCAAAGACCCCTTATGAGTGTTTCCCTTATGAGCTTTGGACAGGCAAGAAACCTAGTTTAAAGCACTTACACATTTGGGGATGTTCAGCTAAGGCAAGGCCTTACAGGTAAAATGAAAAGAAACTGGGCTCCAGAACTGTCAGTTGTTACTTTATTGGATATTATGAGAGATCCAGGGGTTCCAAGTTTTATGATCCCACTACCAAGTCTATTTTTGAGACGGATAATGCCCGATTCTTTGAGGATGTTGAGTTTGTCGGGGGTGAAAGGACTAATGATTTTGTCTTTGAGGAAGAATATGTTGATATTCCTCAAGTTGCTATTGACAATGATCAGGATTAGGCTTCCATACCTGACATTATTCAAGAAGCAACTCCGGATCAAGACTATATCAAACAATTCCCTGTCCAGGTCTTTCCAGAAGAACAAACTTTACAACCTCAAGAACAAATGCCATTGAGGAGATCTACTAGAGAGAGAAGAAATGTAGTTCTGGATGAATATATTATGTTTTTTCAAGAACATGATTTTGCTATTGGAGTGATGGAAGATGATCCATTCAACTCCAGTCAAGCCATGAAAAGTACTAACTCTTAAAAATGGATCGATGCCATGAATGAAGAGATAAAGTCCATGATGGACAATGGCGTATGGGACCTGGTTCCACTGCCGGAAGGTGCGAAACCTATTGGTTGCAAATAGATATTTAAGACCAAAAGAGATTCGAAAGGCAATGTCGAAAGGTACAAAGCACGTCTTGTTGCTAAGGGCTTTACACAAAAAGAAAGCATCAATTATAAAGAGACTTTCTCTTCGGTTTCATTCAAAGACTCTTTCAGGACAATAATGGCATTGGTGGCACATATAGATCTTGAGTACATCAAATGGATGTTAAGATTGCGTTTCTCAATGGTAACATTGAAGAGACGATTTATATGGTGCAACTACAAAACTTTGTATAGAGAGATTCAAAGAAAATGGCTTGCAAATTAAAGAAATCCATCTATGGGCTTAAGCAAGCATCTCGTCAATGGTATCACAAGTTCCATTAAGTTATCACCTCATTCGGTTTTGAGATGCATGTAGCAGATGATTGTGTATACCACAAGTTCAATGGGAGTAAGTATACATTTTTAATCTTGTATGTCGATGATATATTGCTTGCCACCAATGATATAGGCATGTTGTGTGAAACCAAGAAATTTCTAGCTAAGAACTTTGAGATGAAAGATCTTGGTGGCGCCTCTTTTGTATTAGGAATCCAAATATACCGAGATAGATCTCGGGGTATTCTTGGATTGTCACAAAAGAGCTATATCAAGAAAGTTCTTCAGAGATTTGACATGCAAAACTGTAAACGAGGAGACACCTTAGTTGCCAAGGGAGATAAATTTAGTCTAATTCAATACCCCAAGAGTGACTTTGAAACTAAGGAAATGCAGAAGATTCCTTATGCTTCGGCTGTAGGGAGTCTAATGTATGCTCAGGTATGTACGCGTCTGGATATTGCGTACATTGTTGGGATGTTAGGGAGATATTTAAGTAACCCAGGAATGGATCACTGGAAAACAGGCAAGCGAGTCATACGGTATTTACAAAGAACAAAGGGATACATGCTCACATACGAGAAATCAGATCAATTGGAAATCATAGGCTACTCTGATTCTGATTTCGCTGGATGCGTTGATAGTAGAAGATCCATTTCGAGCTAGGCCTACCTGCTTGCTGGATGAGCCATTTCATGGAAGAGTGCTACAAAGACACCGTAGCCTCCTCTACCATGGCAGCGGAATTCGTAGTATGTTATGAGGCATCCAATCATGGAATATGGCTGAGGAACTTTGTCACTGGGCTATGGATTTTAGATGGTATATAAAAACCACTGAAGATATTCTGTGACAATAGGTCTGTAGTATTGTATTCCAGCAACAACAGGAGCTCGACGAAGTCTAAGTATATAGACATCAAGTTCTTAGTTGTGAAAGAAAGAGCTCAGAGTAGGCAGATGTCTATAGAACATATAGGTACAAACTCCATGGTTGCGGATCCATTTACCAAAGGGTTACCACCCAAGGTCTTTCATGAGCACAATGCTCATATGGGTGTGGTAGCACTTGAGGATATTCAGTTTTAGTGGGAGTTTGTGTCTTTTATTTGCTTTTGGTTGTAGACATTTGGATTTGGTTATTTAGTTTATGGTTTATGGTTATTTGGATTATGGTTATGAATATTTTAGTTATTCCGGAATTAAAGTTTATGGTTTATGTTAATCTCTGAAGGTGTTTAAATGATCTCATTAAGGTTTAAGGGAGGATCAGTTGAAAATATGGATGCTAGGATTGCATGACATGTAATTTTCATGCTACACATCCGTACTTGATCCATGTCATTTGGTTATATGAATATACGTGACCATTGATAGGTTTAGTCACGATTATATGTAATGAAAGCCGTTTTGATCCTATGTTGGTATAATTGATGGACCGGATTGTTTGGAAAATTGCTTAAGGTAATGATGATGGAATTTGGAGTGCTCGTAAGGTTATTTAATATATGATTATAAGGTGACATATAGCCCAAGTGGAAGATTGTTGGATTTAGAATCCAATCTTTATATGAACAATATGTGAAAGTCATGTATTAATAGTCATCATATTAATTGAGTCAAGATTATGTGATAATTAAGATATTTGGTATTTTGGGTTCTAAAACAATTAAGGAAAGTATGAGATTTTATGGGATATTATGTGTAGAATCCAATTATTTTATTTTCTCTTTTATGATGGGCTAAATTGAAAATAAAAATAATAACTTATTATAAAAGGGTTGTGGTCCCCAAATCATACGTATGGTTCTATTCTGTTGTTCCCCATCTTTAAATAGAATTGTGAGACTCCAAGAGAAACTCAAAGAACTACGTATTGATTTGGAAGACCAACCGCAAAAACTCAAGAATTAATCTGATATGGTTGATTCAGGCACGCTTTCGCTTTTCGTTCTTTGATTCTATATGATTGAACATGAACGTTCTTGGGATTGGTGAAGGATTTCACCGATTAAAATTTAGTTCCAACAATCTTCTCTCACATGTAATATGAAAATTAAAGTTCGTTTTGTTTTTCATAGTTAGAAAATAATGGGTGTCCTACCCGAGTGCAATGAAGGTCGTGAACCTAGATCATGATTTTCCTTGATCGTATATAAACCCCCCGTTCAAGTTAGTAATTTGAGAACTAAGGCTAACTTGTATCTATTTTGTAGAACATGAGACGAGAATAAAATAAAATAATATAAAAAAAAAGAATGAAAAAACAATATTATATTTATGTGCAGTGACGGAGCTAGGAATTATGTTGGGAGGGAGGGGGGGGGATATATACATGCATTTTGTTTGCTTGGTAGCTTAAGGATTGAATGAGGGGTGCCCCGCGGTACGATACGCTATATATATGTATGCGGAAAAATTGGAAATTAGGTTTAGTAAGAACTTTTTATGTACTTTGTACTCTATATTTCTTTTGTTAACAGAAAAATTCTCTTATCCTCTCCCTTCAAATGCCGAACCACATAAAAATAATATTTGATACATTTTTCATAACTAATCAAATAAAATATAATTTTAAAACTAAAATGGAAAATGATCCTAATATTACATAAAACAAAACATGATAAGCAAAGTATTGACTAATATAAATTTTAACATTTCAAATTAAAAATGGCAATCATCGTTACATTTCATCAATAATTCAATTTCGTGAAAATTGACTATAAAATGATAAAGCAAAAATAAAAAGATACTTATCATATAAAAGAGACGAGAAGCGATTGATGGAATTTCAACAAATTATAAGTGATGAGATCATATAAAATTATAATAAGAATTCTAACTTAAAGTTTTGATTATATAGCATACTGAAATGTTCAATTGAGTCAATTGTTTTACTATATGTGTTTGGGCTAATTTGTGGGTTAGGAATGTGAATTAATTTTGTTTTTTGTTATTTTTTAGGGAGACGAAGATACAAAGTTTTAAAAATTTATACCTGAAAATAAAAAAGTTGAGTGGTGGGTGCCCTCCAACCCCTGGCTCCGTCCCTGTTTGTGTGGTTCTATACTATATAGCATAAGTGCACAAGGAAAGACCATAAAATTCACATAATCAAAATCAAGAGATTATAATAACTTACTTGTAATCTCTAACAATCACAAGAATTCCCACTGCAATCAAACATCTATTTTACAAGGTGACAACAACAACAATTCTAAAACACACAAATCTATAAACTTCATAACATAAACTTATATTAGAACAAAAATAAATGACTTCAAACCAATTAACACAACAGCATATCATAAAACGAAAAGGCTAAATATAGACTCATCTCCTAAACCATGCAACGAGACGAATAACTAAATTAAAAAGGCCGGTAAAAATTCTCCTATACCATTTCTATAATTATTCCAAATATTTCTGTATTCTGATTCTCCTATGTTCCTGTATCTGCAAAACTCCGGGTCGGGTTTAATGTCCTATAAATAGTTCTCAACGGGGTACGGAGCCCGGCCCGTGAGCCCATCCCATGCAACTATGGGTTTCAAATTTCTCATCCTCTTCATCATCCATGCTGCTACCACCAACGGCTGACCCACCTTTAGCTGACCCGCCAGGATTCAAATGGTCCTGCGGTGACCCGGAATGTGCAACCGGGTCAAAATCTTCGTTCATCCACGAGAAACTTGCTGATCCAGCTGGCAGCTTTCTGATGTGAAGCCTATATTTCTGAAAATCAAGCAAAAATTAAGTTATGTTAAAATGTGCAGGGGGTTCATATGAACCAACCAATGGGATTGTTGTATTTGTTACCTGCAAATGGCTTTTCACTTCATCATTGGTTAGCCCATCAACTTTCATCAGCTCCCTGATCTGCTTTGGTGTGGCAGCTGCAAAATGGAAATTTTAAAATTAGATCGAAAATCCCGGGATTTCAAATTCTGGTATGAACGGTTGTGATTAATCTGATGATCGAAAGTCCTGAAAACGTCTAAGAATAACCATGTTGAATCCATTTAAATAAATTCCCACAAAAAAACCTGGACTAATCCAATAATTGTGATTAAATTAGCGAATGAATTAATAAATATTTATTATAATCCATTTAAGCACGATCCCACTAGAAAACCCAAAATTAGTCCCGATATAAATTCTTGTGATTAATTTGGCCATTCGAAATTTCTGAAAACTCCTAAGAATAACCTGATCAAAAATCAATTAAAGTAATTAATTTAAGCAAAACCCAATAAAATAAATATTTAGATATAAATAAAAAAATGATGAAAAAGGTGAAATTAGAATAAAAGGATTGAATACTTTGTGCTCCTCCAAGCTGCTGGAGTGCATCAACAAATATTTTATGAAGCTCTGGAGACCAGCAACGCCTCTGTTTCCTCTGCTGTTGCTGAGGCTGCGGTTGATGCAGTTGTGGCCTAGCAACCACACGATCCTCTTTCACACTCAGATCGATTGATTCCATATCTGACACTGGAATCGACAGTGATAAAGCAGGAACCGGAGAGACCCTTTTCTCATCCTTAATTGTCACACCAGATGGCTTCTTAAATGGCACAAATGCCCCTCCTCTGTTCTTGAAATTACATCCCTGCACCTGGTTGCCACTGCCACTGCCTTTTTCTTCTTCACACCTCTGCAAATTAAAATGAAAATAAAAAATAAAATTGGAATCAAATGAGAAATAATTGGGATTATTTTAAATTAAAAATAATAATTTGGGAAGATTAAAAATAAAAATAAAAAAGGGAACTTACTGATTTTAGGGGCAAAACAGTCTCTTGATTTTTGGATTCATACTGTATAGGGGTGCTCCATAGCTGAACAGAACTCATCCAATTCTTCTTCTCACTGAAGTCATTTGACCCTTTTGCCCCTACACCACCCTCATAATTACTCTTCATCTCTATGACTTCCTCCATCTCTCTTTTCTCCTCCTTCAATCTCTCAATTGCTACAAATATATCAAAACAAAAACATTAAAAAAAAAAGAGAAATAAAACATATATATATATATATTTGTGTGTGTATATATATAGAGAGAGAGAGAAAGAGAGAGAGGGCCGACCGTCTTTTAAGAGGTGCATGCAGAGAGGAAGCTCACGTTTAAAAGCATCAATCTTTTTCATTTCTTGTTCCAATGAGTGTAAATAAGACTTAAGCATTGATGATTTTTTGGATAAATCATCCATTTTTGACACTTCTATGAGAATATTAGAAATGGGTTTCGGCACATAAATTGAGCCTAAGTCCAAACTCAGTTGCTTCGAATTCTCACCCAATTTCTTCTCAAAAGCCATGTGAAACCAATTATTTTTCTGTATGTATAATTTATTCTGTATGTATATGTGGGTGGTACTGATCTTGCGTCGCCCAGATAAACATGCATGAAGTGGTGGGGTTTCTTCTGATTTATATAGGTGTACAGTGGTGGTGGACAGGGGCAAAATGGGAAATAACAAAAGTACAGACAGACAAGAGATTCTTCTCGAATTTTAAAGATTCGATGAGTTTTATGTTATTAATTCACACATTCGCTTCGTCGCATGATTTCCTGATTTTTTTTTATTTTTTTTATTTGGTTAGTCAAATAGGAGAGACAAGTAATTTATAGAATCTTTTTGACTACTTTGGGGTTCTTTTTGTAATTATCTTTTTCAAAAGGGTTGCTTTTTGATTGGCTAATTTTTGAAGATTTCCCAAAAGGGTAGAGCTTGGGGGTATATTTGTTAGCCCAAATGGCATGGGATGAGGACAAACTTGTCTTTTGGAATGGAAAAGGTGGAATTTGATAAGAATAAATTTAATTTTTTGTTGCCATTTGATAATGTGGATTAGTGAAACCTAATTCGAGATTAAAGTGATCCGATTCTTTGTAATTTGGAGTTTCATTTTCAATAGCCACTTTAAAAGTATCGGTTTCACAAGAGGATCCATGGAGGTGACTCGAAAAGGGTAACTTTATTTTCGGATTATGCTTATTTTATCTTAACTTTGTTGAATATGATTATTAGCATTTATGCTTTAAGGATTGCATCATCTCATTGTCATAGATGATTCATGATTCTTTAGATTTGTAGGGATAGAATTAGATTTATTCATTTTCAAAGTCCCATCTTTTGAAATAAATGGATGGATACAATAAAAGAATAAAAAAATTTGGATTGTCAAGTGTAACTTTGCCTCATGTTAGAATTTGGAAGGGGAAATAATTACAAATAGTTGAGTCCAAGAAG
This sequence comes from Buddleja alternifolia, assembly GCA_019426215.1. Taxonomy (NCBI): domain Eukaryota; kingdom Viridiplantae; phylum Streptophyta; class Magnoliopsida; order Lamiales; family Scrophulariaceae; genus Buddleja; species Buddleja alternifolia. The sequence continues at coordinate 46,210,839 of CM033393.1, forward strand.
TTAAATGAAGTTTGTTGTTACTTTTGTTAAATCAAGAGTCTCAATAAGATTACAAAGATAATAATTTTTGATTCAAGTTACCTATTTCATTATATTTGTGCATAGAATATACAATTTTTTTCAAGATATTTCACATATTCCGAATATCTCGCTCAACAAAATAGTTAGTGACGGAATTAAAAATGATTTCACCATCTAATTTTTCAAAAAGCGATTGTGTTAATAAGTCGAGTTATGTAGATATGTCTTACATTTATTTTGAATTCTTCAGTATCTCAGTCGATTTAGTTACCTTATCTCAGTCTCACCGTTGACCTAATTTAATTCGAGTCGTTCTATATAGATTTAGAATATATAGCGGACAATGAAAATAAATGTTGATTGCCTGTGATACATGGCATCTATATCCGTAATTTGGTAGGTGGGTGGGTTCTGACAATCATTACTTCGTTGTTACGTTTAACCTATGACAGACTGGCTCTGTTCTCCCAAAATTAATGAAAAAGAAAATAGGAACACTAATTTTTTTTTAAAAAACAAAATTGTTTTTTCACACACTTTTTCTACAGACTATAAGCTCATATTCTTTTAGTATGAGTCCGCAAACATTTATTTATATTTTGTAATATATTTGGTGAATAATACTTTGTTTTGATGAATTGTTTGGGATGTTTTATTTTTATTTTTATTTTAGAGCTTTTTATTGGGAAGGGGAATCATATTAAGTACTCATTGAGAGCTATGCATATTTTAAAATAGGGTAAAAATGCATTTTCGACCGCAACTTATGTCAGTTGGAGCATTTGGGTATCTAATCTATTAATTTTTACACTTCAGTACTCAAACTTTGTAAATTGTGACACTTAAGTCAATCGGAGAAATAATTTCACTTAGATTGTGCACTCGGCTACCTATACATTGCATGATATGTTCATTTTGCACCCTATCCTATGACATATTGTGCACCCGAATATCTATAAATTTGCATGATATGTGCACTTTGATATACAATTTAAGTCATGCCTTAGGCATGTGACAGACTTTTCAGAAGGAATCTTTCAAATTATTCGTTCGATGGACTTAGTGTCACAATTTACATAAGTTGGGTACTCGAGTATAAAAAGTAATAAATTAGGTATGAAAGTGCTCCGACAGACATAGGTTGGGGTTAAAAATGCATTTTACCCTTTACTATTACTAATTCATGAACATTTCTCCATTGGGTCTATAATTATTTGAATCTTATGCCATAATTGTAAATTAAATATTGTAGAGTCATTTGCAATAGCTGTTCTAAAATAATCTAGACATGCATGAGCAGTACAAGTATTATAAATATTTAAAATATTGAAAACATATCCAAAGCTTGGTAATTGGGTGATTCCTGTCACGTACTTTTGTATTGAGTTTTGAATTTGTTACCATTACTTCGAATTAACCTAGTTTGTAAGAATACAACGATTCTGTTTCTTTCATTGAAATATTCGCGACGATTTTACATGACTAAGTCCTTTTGTAAAAGAAAAGGAAAATAAACTCTATGCCTTGCAATTTGCTAACCATATTGCTTGTATATAAAATTAAATAAAAACACTACCCACGAAGCAAAAAAACATTCAAACAACATATGTGAATTACACGAGATTAAAAATAAACCGTATATTTTAGCTTAACTGTCTTGATTTATAAAGATATCTCTACAAAGGTTGCAATTCAGCAAAATAAAGGGTGTTTGGCTCGATTGAGACTTCGACATGGACTAAGTAGGCCGATTAGACCTTACCCAATTGTTTAATCATGGTCATGTTTCTTGACCTAGCATGCCTCATTGTACCTTGAGTTGATCTTTATACATACATCATATTAGTAAACCACCAATTAATTTACATTTTATAACGCACATTGAAGATATAAATAACATTTTTAAACAAATCATAGAGTAGGGGTGAGCATTGGTTTCGAAAAACCACTCGTACCGCACCGCACCCTTTTTTGTCAAATTTCTAAACAAACCGTGGTTTAAAATTTAAATAAAAACCGCACCGCTCTATGCGGTTTGGTTTCAAAATTAGTGTTAAAAAAATCGAACCGCACCGCCACCGCCTACATATATATATATATATATATATATTATATGTATGTATATTATTCTTTTTTAATTTGAACTTTTAATAGGTTTTACTCGTAATACTATTCATATTTGTAGTTTTATTTAATATTTGTTATTGAATTGATATGGTTATATCCTTTACAAGATTAATAATATGTTCAACCAACATTTGTGCGAGTGATAATATCTTATGATATTTTAGTGTTATATATCTTTTATATAATAGACACTTGAAGAGTTTTGATGAAAAAAAGTATTATAGATTATATTTATAACATTTGTTTTATTTAACTATCACATTATTTGTAATAGCAATGTCGCGTTAGATTACTTATGGTTTTATAACTTTATAATATATTTTACAATATCCTTTTGTAGATTTTAGTGCATAAATTTTAATAAACAAACAATTGTAATATGTCATATTTTGTATTACTTGTTTATATACAAATTTCTCTGTATTACTTGTTTATATACAAATTTGTCGTACTACTTTTCATGCAAGCTAGATGAAGACATTTTCTTATATATGAGTGTCTTTTTATTTGATAAAATATATATACATTAGTAAAATATGTACATATTATAATTATACTCGGTGTAAAACAAATATTTAAAGTGATATATTAGTATTTTTTTCATGTTCTGAACGTATGATACACTTATATAATAATATGTAATGACATTAGTGTTTTTTTTTAATGATTCATGAAATTTAATCTTGATAAATATTTTTCGGACAAGTATTTTCTTAGTTATGAATCATCATTTTCTTTTTATTAATTAGTTTAACAAAAAATATGACAAACATTGTATGCTTATTTAGTTTTAAAATGTAAAAGATCTTGAAAAACCGCCAAATCGCACCAAACCGCACCGCACCGCACAAAACCGCATAGTCGGTTTTGATTTACAAAACCGCAATTTAAAATTTTATTTCCTCCAAAACGCACTTGGCAATTCGATTTGAAATTAATAAAAAAAACCGCTAAACCGAACCGCGATCACCCCTATCATAGAGCCATAAAAGAAATAAAGAAGCACTTATTACCACATCTATTTTAATTAACATTTCTATGCTTGTCGAATTTAGCAAGTGAAGTCCTAGAATTATTCTTTTACGTACTTTTGAAAATTATTGAAATTCATTGAAACCTGAATTGTTACGTCTCAGTTCAAATGAATTATATATATAAAAAAATATATACTAGAAAATTTTAACAATGTAATTCGATATGATATCATAGATTCAACCGATTATATATAGGAACATCGGAGAAAATAATTGTTTAATGATCGGCCTAAACTTTACCTATGTATCAATATTAACAAAATGTGATAAATGTTTAAGAACATTTTAATTGGATGATCCTATAAGCAGGAAATCAAGTACCAAATGGTAACATAATATGAAACATTGACCATTTCTTGGTAAATATGATTTTATTTATTAAATAAAATACCTCTTCGACTTTTCAAAAGAGAAAGTTAAGAACCCAGTTAACTATTCATTTAAACAAAACAAAAATAAAAATTAGACTCTCGCACGGAGAGAGATATAGAAATTCTTTACTAAACATTACAAGGAGGAGACTTTTATTTGTATTAGGTTTGATACCCTCGCTCAACTAATTGTATGATGATTGTTATAATAATTATTTTGTGATTGATCATTTTCATCGAACTAAATATATAATTTTCGCATTCGAAATATTACAATTTGATGACAATTTCTTAGGAACAAAGAAGAATATAATGACGTGACTAACACAAATACAATAATGAGGAACTTTCGAGTCACACGAAAGATTCCTTGAAAAAAACAACAATTTTTTGGGCTGTACTTTGGAACCGTAATTCACACAAATAAGAATCTCGAGGAAAAAAAGAAAGAAAAAAGGAAAAAAAAAACAGAACTAACACTGTAACACGTAAAATATTGACACGTTTGGAAGAAAAGTTTTAGATGAGCGGTCTAAGATTCTTGAATTCTTCTTTTGTTCTTTTACAACTAACAATGGATTTGTTCCTTCTAGGATCTTTCGTTTCTGTCATAACCCCAAATTGTACTAGCTAGCATTCTAGAAAATATATCAATTATTAACTAGAAGGCACTAATTTATAGAATTAGGCATAAATACCGTTTTGTATGTATAAAAATCTTCATACAATCAGCAGGATTTGTGAGTTTTCTCGGGTTGAATCCACTCTAACTCAAACTCCGACCATATGACCCTAAATCACAATCGTAGATCACATCAATGTGGCGTGATGATAAAATACTAGCTGTGCCATACAAATATACATACACTATGGAGTACTCTATAGATATTCTCAATCAGAATATTTGCGGGGATGTTCTTTACTCTTTAGATTTCCATTTAGCATCACGTTCGACCTTAGAATACATTTCATATCTAGATTCAAGATAGTTCCATGTAATTGGAGTTTAAGTCATTACCCTAAATCATGAATCCATGATCAAATTGATCGTCATATTTAAGAAGCTTGAACTACGTACGGTTTGATCCTTCTAGGTATGTAAGCAACTTGGTCAAATTATCGAAAACCTAAATCTTGTCCGACCCTTAGTTCTTTTTAAAGAAGGTTACTTCTACAAATTCAACCAAAATAAAAATTGATGCCATCTATGAAAAACATTACCAAGAATCGTTGTTTTAAACTTAGTCGGGGTGCGATGAAATGTGCACCCCAAGGACTAGGGGAAGTTCAACTATTAGGCTTATCATTTTTGTTGAAATTATTCAATGTTTCTTCTATATGCAATCACATTGTACAAATATATACGGTCATTTTCTACGAAGATACAAATATTTTGACTGAGCATTATCTACACTATTATATAAAGTGGGAGAGGCCTAAAATAATTACTTTGGGCTGTCAAATTTTGGTGAAACTTTCATCCACCCAAAATTTGACAAGTGTTCCAAATAACTACCATTTCCCCTCTAAATTTTGTTTTCTCTCTTATTTTCTTTCACATTATCTTTATATATCACATTTATTTTCTTTTTCTCTCCCATACCTTTTTTTTCCCACTATCTAACTTATCTTTTATTTATTTGATTTTGGTACAAAAAATAATTATCAAATTGACTTCAATTAAAAAAAATTTTAATTTTTTTTTCCTATTTGGCACACACAAATGAGTGTGCGGCATTTACTTGTACAATTAATGTAAGTCTTAGGATATGTAAATGTAGATACATAATCAGCTTGGTCAAGGGATTAAGTGAAACTAAAATCATTGAAAATCAAATCCTGTTCAACCTTTAGCTATTTCTTAATAAAATCGACTTATAAATTACTTAAACTAATTCTAGAATTGTAGATAAATTTATTAAAACACGAAAGAATCCGTAAACTCAATTGTCCTATTAGTGCAATGGGAATATAATGACTTTAGTTGGTTGTTTTTATTCTTTTACATGTTCATCACTTACATAATTGACATAAATCAAAAGTTATGATGCACGGACACTCCGAAAAATCACCCCGTACAATGTTGAATACGCGTCGTGTCTGTGTTCAGTTATTGAAAGAAAGGAAAAAAATATACATGGACAATCGTATTTGAACCGTATCTGTGTACTAATTTTTTTAAATTTTGGTGTGTCCTGTATTAATGTCGTGTCAATGTCCATGTCCCGTGTCCGTGCATCATATATCAAAAGTCTTGTTCATAGTTAAAATAATTATAATTATTTTAGCTTAACTGAATCTATATATACAGGGATGGAGCTAGGAATCCTGGTGAGGGGGGCGAAATTTTTGTGAGTTTCATTTACCTGGTAGTGAAGGATTGTATGGGGGGTGCGGGGGGTTTGCCCCCCGCGGTACGGTACGCTATATATATGCGAAAAAATTGAAGATTAGGTTTAGTGAGAACACTTTTGACATACTTTGTACTCTATACCTCTTTTTGTTAATAGTGAAATTCTTTTATCATCTCCCGTGGACGTAGGCAATTGCCGAACCACATAAAAATAATATTTGATACATTTTTCGTAACTAATTAATTAAAATATAGTTTTAAAACTAAAATAGAAAATGGTCCTAATATTAAATAAAACAAAATATAAAAAGCCTAAGAAGTATGTTTGGAGGGGAAGGTTAAAGGAAAAAAATTTAAAGTCATAACTCGTAACTCAAATTTATTGGACTGTTGTGAATGATGGATATATACAAAAGTGAAACTACAATTTAGCTTGATAGTTAGATATATGGGTTGTGTATAGTTGTAGTCCATTTGAGTTTAAAAGTAGGCTAGCTACTTTACAAATTACCATATATATATAGGTTATTCTTTAGTTTATTAGAGATGTAAATTAAGTTTGCAATTTTTTAGGGGGGGCGAAATCAAAATTTTCAAATTTTTTACATGTGCAAATTGGATAAAATAAGAATTGAAAGTCTCTGATTATGCAAGAGTGTGATTAGTAATTTATCATTTTTAGAGCTAGTCTGGAAAGATCCACATGTTCTTATTCACTGACCAATAATAGTATTATAATATCATAGAAAAATAACTTCATTTTGACTACTACTCGTTTATATGATGTTTGGTTAAATCAATTGATAGAAAGGTTATTTTTATCATTTTCGAGAGGGGCAAAATTACAAATGTTAATGTTATAGGTAAAAGTAAAAGTTAAAAATTTTGAGAGAGGCGAAATCACAAAATTAAAAAATTTCATAGGCAAAAGTTTAAAATTTGAGGGGGCGGTGGCACCCACCAAACCCCACACCCCCCCCCCCCCCCCCCCGTCCCTGCATATATAGCAATCTAAATCAATTTTAAAACCATTTTATATTAGCTAGTTTGTGACTAAATCCTTTATCACCTTCACATAATATAGGTGTCATATACCTCGTAACCTGCATGAACGTTGATGGTTTTAAACTAGTGAAATAAAATCTCCTCATGTTCCCTCAAACTTAAAAAGAGACTATGTCCTTTGAAAAAAAAAATGGTAGTATTTTATCCCAAAATTAATTTTCAAATGACATTTTTATCGGATATTCAATCACATGTCAATTATTATGAATTTGTAAAGTCATAAATATTGTTTATCATCTGCTACACAATCAGCTACACTTTATAATGTAAAATTGAGTCAAGAGTGATCAAATGAAAACCTGAATTCTAAAACGAGTTTTATGCGTTTTGAAAAACATGAATCTTGAGTCAATACTTAATAAGTTTTAAGGAAAAAATATCATTGAAATGAAATTATCTTCAAGAGAAGATAAAAAATAACTTCCTTGATCATACACATAAACAAAAACTGGCATATGGTTGAGATTCTTGTAAAATTTCTCTTAAATTTTAATTTTGGGGCAAGTTTAAGACTTTTCAGGAGGCATAATTTTTTTTTTAAAAGTTTTGATGGGGTTTAGTGTTAAAAGGTAAATTTTTTAAGGGGTGAAGTACATTTAGTCCATATATATATATATATATTTAAATATACATACGTATATGCATATAGGTTTCTTTGGTATAATACCAATCCACTTAGGGATAAGATTCTAACTTGATGGATGAATTGGGGCCCCAATAAGCTATGGCCGATGGATGGCCAAAAGGATCTTTGTTTGTTTATTGTGCTAAGAAAAGATGCTTGCTCCAATACGAAGTGTCCAAGCATTTTATTTATCACCATCGGTTATAGCTATCAAGGTAATACTATTTGTTTAAGCACTCATAATGTCCATATTGCATCTGAATAGTTTTTAGTTCACGTTTCTTTTGTCTTTTTAGGATAAAATCCATGTTTGTTTGATTCATATGGCTAAAAATATACTATAACAAAAACAATAGTATAGCATTCAATCTTAATTATATTCACTTGTAATTTGATCTTTAATCATATGTACGTTTCCTTTATTTTTTGAGCTCCATCACCCCTTAAATGGAAAACGTGATCTTCTAGCGGGCTTGAGTTTCAAAAACCCCATCAATTGTTATTCTATCTAGTTCAAAGCAGAACGAAACTATCAAAATACGCTTCAAATGACAATCAAAGCACAACATGATTATATAATCAAAAAGACATACATTATATCTATATGCAAGTAGTCTATCGTATTGTATAACTTAATTTTGCTTTAGTTATCTGGAAAATTACTTATTTGGTCCTATAACTATGGGGTGTTGACACTTGTCATCCTGTATATTCCATAATTATACTTTTAGTCCTAAAATTGACACCCTTCATTTCAATTATAGTCCTTTTATTCACCTTTTTGGTCCTAAGTTACACATTTAGTCCTATTTATTAAATTATCTGCCCCGCCCCCTCTCTCTCACTCAAAACCCTAATTATTTTTCTTCTTTTCTTCTCTGCCGGTGATGTTTGGTGAATGTCGTTTCCATCACTATTGATGTCACCACCATCGTCGGCGGACTGGGTTGTAGCACCCTCCTTCAAACTGTGTATTCCCACTTCAAATCTGATAAGATGGAGATGGGTCTAATGAGACAAAGTTGGATCTGACAAGATGAAGACAGGCGATACATTAGTCTTTATATAACTTTTTAGATATTTTGTTCAGTATTTTGTTTTCTCTCTCATATGAGAGTTTCCTTTCTCTCTCGAATGAGAGTTTCGTATCTCTTGAAAAAGAGTATGGTCAATTGCACAAGAGTTTTTTTGTGTTCGTTTGATAGTTCTTAAGATTTGTCATCTTGAAAAAATTTGATATTATGTGTTTCAATTGTTATTACTACATCGTTAGAGACAGTCTAAGTTGTATTGTTCCTGACATTGTAATCTTTTTGTTGAATGAAATATAAGGACTGCTATTTCCTCAAATAAGAAAAAGTTAAAAAAAAAATTCGCACATTTAATCCTGCTACCATCAAATTGAAAAATTAAAATAGTTCCAGCCAAATTAATGGTCAGAACTTCACACGTGTGACGCACACGTGTTCAGAGCTTACTTTGTAAAAAAAGTGAAATTAAAAACGTAATACTTCCCAACATCTATAATAGATATATGGGTGTATAAACCCTAAATTCTTTTGTAACTTCATTCATCCAAAATGAAACCAATTACTCTTCAATTTCCTTTAACATCAAGTGTAAACTCAATTTACAAAGTGGAATTTTACCTCTACCAGTCCAATTTCAGCAAAGAAGGTGGAATTTAGCTCAACCAAAAATAGCTAAAGCACGTGCGCGCCACACGTGCGAAGTTCCGATCATTAATTTGGCCAAAACTTTTTTAATTTTTTAAATTGACGGTAGCAGGACTAAATGGGCGAAAAAATTAGCTGAATAAGACTAAATGTGTGACTCATGACCAAAAAGGTGAAAAAGACTAAAATTGAAATGGAGGTGTCAATTTTGGAACTAAAAGTGTAATTATTAAATATACTGAACGAAAGGTACCAACATCCTAATGCCCTATAATTACGGGACAAAAAATTATTTTTGCCTTAATAATGCTTTTCTAGTATTTTCAAACAAAATTCTCCTTCACACACTCGCATGAGTTGGAACAATTTTTATTCGCATAAAAAAAAAGTACAAGTCAAGTACCTTACAAGTTACAACTCTACCGCGTATTTCATTTGTTGATAATTACTGTAAATCTCATCCCATTATATTCAAGTCCCTTGCTTTGTTCCTCAAGAGAATCGTTGTTGTCTTTTATTCATAGAAGTTCTCGATACTCATAAATTTATAGAATTTAGTATAATTACAATTATTTATGTTTCATAGACATAGCTTTCACCACACAGATGATTGTAATTGTCTCGAAGTTCCATAAACTCAAAAATACCCAAAAATTTCAATTCTTGATATAAATATTCCAATTACTAAACCCCACGATAAAGCACGCAAGAGTTCTTCCGTTACCAACGAAAAAGTTTTAAAAAGCATATAAAAAGTGCCACTATATATATATATATATATGTATATATCCGAGTTTTCTGATGCAAATAGGGGTCTGGGACTCCGGTGGTATAATTCTGCCTTTGCATAATTGGATGGCTGCTAATGATTCTTACTTTACCCGTATACCACTAGAGCTAAAACTGCACTTTTTATCAGTTTCGTCCAATGAAAAACAGTATCAATTAATTACTGTTTTCTCCAATTGAAAACAATTTGTAACAACCACTTGGATAATCTAGATTAATATCTGCTTAAACTTTATTCCCTTTTAACAAAAAGTAGCTTTGCTCAACAGAAATAAAGTTGACTATATTAAAGTTTATTTTATTTAATCATCAGTCCAAGTAGCCAAACTAAACAAATTAAAAAAATAACTATATATTAGCACAACATCCTATTCATACATAAATCTCAAAATGGAAAACTTAAATCCGGATAGAGCAAAACTATTCAGATATCTAACAATATTTATATGCCAAAAGCCTAAATAAAGAAACTGAGTAAAATTCTACTTATCCCTAATCCTAATGAATAATACTATATTTTTTCCACCTCATGTTCATACTTAAAGCAGCAACAGTAGCATCGATTCGGATCAATTCTTAACGTAAAAAATTAGTCTTCCCATCTTGTAAAAAAGACAGTTCAAAAGTATAATTTGAACCAAAATATAAGATGGATAATCTTCAATATATTTGTCCAAGGAAGAACAATACTTTTTCTCTGAGAACCACCAACAATGGCACAGAAAATTCTGAAGATCTTGTCAAGAAATTCTTAACCTAAAATCTATCTTATACTGATGATTCATGATCCACTAGAAACCAGACAACACAAGATAAGTCCGAAAATTAGAAAAGAAAGAGATTCCCCGGACATTTGATTTTCAAACACTATCAATTCGCCACATACCAAAGCAGTAGTCTACGGTCCAAATTGAGGGGATCCTCAGCTTTGATTCTTCTGTGTCTGTTCTTTTGTGGGAAAGCTACGTGTTTTCCACTTTGCTCCTGATTCATTTCAAGTTTAACACAGTCAAAGAAACACAAGCTAATTTCATTGTACATGTGTAACACTATTGAATACACTAATGACCATTGGAGATTGATGGTAGCCTTTATACCCTCTGTTCATCCAATGGCCTTGAATGCCCCGAGAGTGTTAGTGCATCAAGGAAAATTATGTGCTAATATGTTAGATGCATGCCAACATTTCATTCACTAATTCTTAGCAGGTCTCGGGACCCGATATCCTGGGAATATCACAATAGTTTAGTGTGGACCCCACATGATAAACAGTTGACACGTCCAAGAACTTGTGCATCTTAAACATGAACCCATACTAATTTGTGTGTTCAATTCTGTGGCTTCAAAAATTTGCTCTACATAACTAGACGTGCAAAATACTCTCTCACCCCATCATTTCTTCGTTTTATTTTTCACTCAACATACCAATCAAATTATACTAAGTCTAAAGATTCACAAAAGAATCGATTCATTTGTGACTGTCACTAAAAATCATAAACCACCTTTACAGCCTTTCAAGAAATATATTCACCATATCAGTATCAAGAAAAAAGTACATCACCATGAAAACCACACTTATTCTTTCTTCTCCAGTAAGCAGTAAGCACACTGCTCAGAATGGAAAGTGATGATTCTGGCTGAACTTCCAAAATTGAGCATGAGAATCTTTTCCTACTCATGTATGTAACTTATTTCAGAAACCTATGTGCAAGGTTGACCCAAACGTCAAACCACAACCTAGCCAACAACCCCCTTGTAACCCAATTTAACACCCGAAACAAAGAGCTTCACAGATAGAGAGAGGAGATACACAAATGACAGGAGAAGATCCTACTAAAGGATTTTTCACGTTAAGTAGAGGCCGTATCACGTTCAGGTGACTGCAATAACAATATAAAGTCAAAATAGATTTAAAAAAAACAGCATATGTGCTTCATATGAAAACGATTGCATCTAACCAGTAGACAATTCAAGCAGGTTAACTGGACAGGACTCATAAAATGTAAATCAATAATATGGAAGCACAAGAAATATACAAGGGAACAAAAGCAAATCTCTCAAATTTTTTCATAACACGCTGAAGAATTCTCCTTCATGCTTGAGACCAAAATAGGAAGATTTGATAAACTTCACCTACATTTGACTGTATGGATCCAAACAAAATATTTTAAGATAAACATACCAAGCAATCCCCTATCTACCCATGATTATGGTTAAACAACTGCCAATATCTCCATAGTCTTCTTGAAGCTTTCTTTAACTCCACAAAGAACATGAAAATGTGGACTGGCAATTAAAATAATCAAGATATATGTCGTATTCACATTTGTCATTAGCCTGGTGAATTAGCACTGAAAGAAGTTACAAGATGGCATGCTAGAAAATTGAACCGGCAATTTTGATGTCTTTTTCAGTTTTTTCTTTTGTGCTGTCACAAAAATAAGAGGACACCTCAGCCAGCATCTTCATTGAACACAATCAATAATCTGCAGTGCTACTGAGGGCTCATTAAACAGTTTATGAGCAACTCACTGTTCTGTCTTTATAAAATGAGCAGTTAGGAGTTTCGCGACTGTAAATCCACAGAAGGTGTCAACATTAAAAAGTTCCTTCAGCTTCTCGTCACATAATATTTGCCTTTTGTCGGATGGGTCCTTCAACAAAATGTAAGAATGAAGTGAGCGAAAATTAGAGGTTGCAGAAGAGTCAAAAGGAAAAAGAATTTCTGAACATGAAGTACAAAATGAAAATCGAAGATTCTCTCTCCCATCCATGGAAAGAGACCTAAAATTCCAACAATTTCCATTGAACTGTGTAAATACGATAAAGTAATGATAGTGTAGCTATCAAGTAGAGAAATTCAAACCCTTATAGGACTTTTGTTGGGTTTGAGTAAGATGCTCTGACAACGGTCATTTTGGGATGAAATATTATTATGATGAAGCATTACTGGCTTATGTTTCTATCGAGGTTTAGGTGTACCAAATGCAAACTACAAAGGGACAAAGTAAAAGTATTAAGTACCTTGCAGACATACAACCAGTGGCAAGTTTAGGTCAAAAAAGACTTGGTGAATGGTAAATTAGTGTCACCAGTGGTATTGAGGCATAACAGATGGAAATGAGTTGGATGAAATACACTGATTCAGCGGAATGACATATAGTTCCTGCACTCACCTTACAGTAACTATTACAAAATATAAGTTAAAAGAAACTTAAATTTCAATTTGTTATATCGCACGATATGATTCACTATTCTAAACCTGATTTTTCAATAGGAATGGCTTAGATCCATAAAGACCACCTAGCTGATTATATATGAAACTTTTTGTTTAGCCACAGTTATCCTCTATTTAATATCAGATGTTATATTTACAACTTATGCCATCAATATGAAGATTTACTTGGATAGACTAATGTCAAACAATACGCACCTTATTAAATGCGATATGTTCCATAATACTACAAGAAAGGACTTCAAGACTGGCAAATGAAGTTACAACCAAAGTGTTCTACTGTAATCACATACCTGTAAGTTGTTTAGCTTGATGTAATCCCACATCCGTTTAATAACATCAGATCGGGGTAGTTCACTTTCTCCCGTGCCAAGGAACTTCACTAAAGCATCAGAGAGTTTAAGAGGAGCAAGAAAAGCAGAATTTCCACCGCGCGGCCGCTTTTCTTTTCTCTTTGGCTCATCTTGATCTGAATAGACAGAAGAGGAAAGATGGCACCTTTTACAAGAGTTCAGAAATATTAGAAAAGAAAAAAATTGCGGGTCAGATAAACATAATTTATTTTGCTCCTAGCATATCTAATAGAACTATGCTGGACAATACAAAATGAATAGAAACAAGCGGGAATTATTCCTCATTCGCTTTCGTCCACTTTCTCTCTTCTCATTTTTTCCCCTTTTCCCTCCTATAAACAACTTCATTTCAGGTGACAGGACAAGAAAAATGGGGGCAAAGCTTGATTTTTTAGACTTTGGGGGGACCGAAATTTCAAATGTAAAATATTTATAGGGTAAAAAAACAATGTTTTCAAAGTTGGGAGGGGGTGCGGTGGGTGCCCCCACCAGGCCCCCCTGGCTCCGCCCCTGAATGCGGAGAAAACCTGTATGTCAGACATATTTCAACCTGAGACATCACGATTGCAGGAAAGTAAACAGGCAACCGCCTAGATGAAAAATATTAGTTTATCAGCTAAGGAAGAACACAGCATAGTAAGAGCTCAGAATAGAACCACACCTTCATCTCTAGCTTGCTTCCGCTGTTTCTCTTTAGGTGCAGAAGAACTGATTGAGGCTGCTTGATTTCAAAAACATTTCATCAAAAATTAGTAGAAGTTGTCCAAAGAACACGGTTCAAAAGACATAGGTAGGTACAAAAATTGTTAGAGCTGAGTAAATGTGAGGAACTCTGATGGTCAGAAATCATACCACCATCAGAACCCAAGGGCCAAATGTGCTTTGCCAGTGCCTTGTTCATTTGAAACATATCTATACTATCTACACCAAAAAGGTCGCGTAATGTATCATTACAAATGATAGTCCGCCTATTGGACGGATCTTGCAAGTTATTCTCTCTAATAAACTTCCACAGTAGCTTCACAACCTGGTTGTAAAATAATGAGCACTTTCATTATTTTACTCCAAACAGACTATTTAATAAAGCATAGACCACTATAAGTTTCTCATACCTCAGTACGAGCCAATTCAGGCACTCCTGTAAATTTCTGAAGCTCTGGAGAAAGGCTGCATAATTTTGTAAATCCGCCACCTCTTTTCTTGACCTCCTCCTTCTTACTAGATCTAACAAGATGGAGTCAATACGTAAGCTTTCACTTGCAAAAGAATGCAGAACTAGAACCAAAAAAGTCTGCCACGCTAACATGTCAAGTAAAATCAGTAGCCCTGTTAAATCATAATTTATGTGATAAACAATATGGTGCTGAGGTTGATCTTAGAAGCAGGGATGTCAAATAGGGACTAGACCTACTTGAATGAGATCATAATATAACATTGCAGATGTTAGTTCCTCAATGCTGCAAATATGCTATCTAACCTAATAGAGATTTTTACTAAGACAAAGCTTATTATGGTCCTATTAAATTGCAAAACCCACCCCAGTATTCTTGCAGATTTTGCAGGGTTTCACTCGCTGATAATTTTCTTGAAAGCCTAATAATGCTAACTTCTTTAGTCATTTGGCATAATAAACATCAATTGACAATATCTTTAAGTAAGGCATATGTTTCTCCTGTAAAGAATAACCTGAGAAGTTACTTAACATTTAAGTGTATACAAACTAAATTATGCATCTGAGAAGCAGTGTCATTTCAGAAGAGAAAAGGCCCGTTGCCTTTCATAAGCAGAGTTACAGATACAATACTAGCAAGAAAAATTAAAACACTAATAAAACCCAATTTGTTTTCGGTGTTGTTTTGGGTGTTGGGGCAGGAGGAGCTGTTGCTAGAACAATCTATGTTTGAATTGAAGATTAGATACTTCGGACACCTACCTACATCTGATTGGAATGTAGCACATAACATAAATCTGCCAGGGTGGAGGTAGCTAATATCCAGTAGCTCTAACAAGACATCAATATTATCAACAAATTTGATGCATGTAATCAACCAATCAAGCTCAAAAATTGCATCAGAATATCCTGCGGAACCCCAAACTTCTGACAATATAACTAAAATATATTATGCTCCATCCTTAACCGAAAAATTAACTTCCTAAACATTAGACAAATAGATAAAAATTCATAAATAAATGACCAGAGTAAACACACAAAATACAAGCTGATACATATATATATACATCGAATCAAATAGATTACCTCAAGAAAGGGGACTGGAACATCAAAATGACAAAAAACCACAAACTGAAAACAAAATAATTAAACAAAATAAAAAATACAAGAATCATGAAAACAAACCGTTTCTTTTTAGATGATCGTGCGGTAGAAGCGGCACTTGATTCTTCTTCTTCTCCTTCATCCTCTTCTTCTTCTCCTTCTTCTTCTTCTTCCTCCGCCGCTTCTTCCACTCCTTCATCATTAATTTCCTCTTCATTTTCCTCTGCTGCATTTTCGAATTGGCTTTGCATGTATATATCGACCTGTTCTCTAATAAACGCCTTTCTATCGGACAAATCGATGCCGAAATCTTCCTCGAGGCGGCGGCGCACAATAGCGGTGGTGGTTGTGTTGAGGTCCGACGTGCTCAGGAATTCTCTCAGCCGTCCGATCAGCTCGGAGTCCGACACCATTTTTTTCTCTCCGGTTAGGTGTGTAGTTTCCGGCAATGTGTTTAGGTTTGAATAGAGGGGTGGTTTGTTGAAATGCCGGTTTTACGTGGGGTTTAATTTTAATTTTTTGATTTTAAGCTTTGGGGTTTCAAGGGAGGGTAAATTTGGGAATTACTGTGGGACGTGAAACGGGAGACGCGTGCTATTTTTCTTTTCGTTTCTTTTCCTTTTTCTATTTCTTTTAATTAATTTTCGTTATTGTTTTTGTTGTTTTATAAATTTGACTGATATGTCTCCCGACTCCAGATCAAATGCATTGCATTTGGCAGGAGAAAAAACGGATGAATGATTTGACATTTTGTCTCGTTTTGCTTCGTAATTCAAGGAAAAAGTAGGAAAAATGACACGTGTATATATATATATATGTATGAATAATTGATTAATGTGTGTTTGAATATGAAAATGTTAGAGAAAAATAAATAGTATTAGATCTGACGTGATATATATATATATATATATATTTAAAAAAATAAACTTATTTCACTGTGAGTTATTTTGGGAGAATTTCATAATTCATTTTCAACTTTTGTGCCTTTTATCGTTTAAAATACCAAGATTGAAAGAGGAAATGTTGAAACTTAAACAATCATCGAGAAAAGCTAAAAAATCGTTTGAAGAAGTTGTTATGTCATTTATCGTGGATTTTCCACATACTTTGAGATCAGATATTAGTGTATTATGTTGAAAAATAAAATTAAAAACCTCACATTCAAACGAGCTTTGATCGAAAACATGTCGCCCGCAACCACTTTTTCTGTCTATTTTGCTATTTACTATTACCTTTATTGCAATATGTTGCTTAAGATTTATATTCGTATAGTATATATTTGAAATAAGAGTTGAAAGAATTCTCAATTTTTATAAATGTTTTGAACTCAGTAAACATTTGCGATTTTGGGTCGCTGAGCCCCGAGTGCCCAAGTCGGGTCAGCTCGAGTAGAGCAGTTTCTTAATTTGATCATTCTTGAGCTCAAGCCCAAATATGTTTATATATAGTAGATAAAATGTGTGCATGTGTGTGTATATATATATATATATTAAAGATCAAATTATAAGCAAAAGGGTGTGGTCCAGTGGTCCACAAGGGATTCGCCGTAAAAACCCACTTGGGTTTGAAAGGGAGATTTCTCCTACATCCTCCTCTGGGGTCCTCTCTCATATATAATTTGTGGGTTATTGCGTATGGGCAGGTTTGCTCTGCTAGTGATTGACAAAAATTTACCTTGAGATCAAACTATTTTATTCTAATTTGTTGAGTTCGAGCTTAGTTCTTATATACCCCTACATTCAACATAGCATTTAACATGTGATACTTGATTTTGACCAATAATTTAACTTTATTTAAAACCAAAGGATATGTTGAAATTATTATAGGTGCTAATTAATGTTGTACAGCTAAAACAAATAAAAGACAGAATTTCTTCGTTTACAAATATGACGTGACGTCTAATCGAGGCCGAACCTTTCCTATAGTTTTTTCAGGAAAAGACGGTTTTCCCTTCCCATAGTCAACTAACTAGAATGCAAATATCACAAGTCACCTGCACAAAGTTCTCAATCATCTTAGCTTGGAAAAATTTATGATAAATCAAGTGCAATGTCTTTGTTATTTATTTTTCTCACACAGTAAGGTAAATTGTTATGCTGTTTTTGTACACATTTATATAAGAAATATAGACACAAAATTCACGCTCAAACCAAATTTGACATAGAATTACCTTCTAAACTTCTAATACCATACAACAAGCCAAGATGATCCTGAAAGCAAACAAATATTCCTCCAGCTATTTCGTGCCATTATAAGGCCTGCCAAACACGCCCTTTCGTCGACGTCGAATCGTCTGGGAAATCGTTGTTTAAATCACGTGATCCGAAAGCAACAAGGGCTTTGCTTTTTCCTGAATTAAAGAACATCGGATGTGGGCTTTTAAGGTAATGCGGCTTCTTGTTGACTCAAATGGGCCGCACCCAATGTCCACTTCTTGCAAGGAGTAGATTCTATGATGCAACGACACGGACACGGGGAACAGCATTTTTAAAAAAATATAGGACACGACACGGCTTGGATACGGATGTCCTATTTTTTTTTTATATATATATATATTATATACAAATTTGTATTTTACTTCTTTTTTCGTAAAACTATGTATATTGCAAATAATTCAACTACTTATCAATAACAAATGCAAAATAAAAATATAAACATAAACTAAATATAACAATAAACATGTTTTCAATCCAAAATATGCTATAACAAAAATAAATACTCCGTTGTTCAAATCTGTTTCTTATAAAAAGTTGGTAAGTTTTTATTAGATTTAGAAAATTGATAAGTTTTTATTTATAATTTGACCCCCCAAAGTTTTAGTATCTTATAAAAAGTGACCTAGTCGTGTCCTGGCCATGTCCAAATTTTTATTTTTATTTTAAAATTAGGGACACATGGTAGCCGTGTCCAACATGTGTCGGAGCCGTGTCCGTGTCCGAACGCGCCCGACACCGTCCGTGGTGATTTTTCGGAGTGTCTGTGCTTTATAGAGTAGATTAGTAGATTTCGCTTTCAATTTATTCAATCACAGGCCCTAATATTGGGATAATCCTTAGGAGGTCTCTCGGAGGTTTTGAGATGATCTCCCGCGGTGTGTATATGAAGATGAACCTTTCATATGTATATAATCGTATGGAGCATGAAGATGACTTGAGATTTGAGATCTCGAAATTTGTTAAGTACCACCATAATTTGGTGACTTTGATCATTACTTAAGCAGTACTAAAATAACTATTTATCTACAAACGCGGACAACATGCTGATCCATTTATCAAATATCAAGCATCTAAGTTGATACGTAAAGATGTTTTGTGCAGTGTGAAATTCTTTTGTTTAGTGTTTTATTTTCTCTCTCGTATGAGAGTTTGCTTTTTCTCTTGAATGAGAGTTTCGTCGCTCCTTAAATAGGAGTTGCACAAGAATTTTCTTGTGTTCGTTTGTGAGTTCTTACGATTTGTTATCTTCAAGAAACTTGGTAGTTGATGTTTCAGATGTTCTTACTACATCATTTGAGTCGATATGAATTGTATTGCTCCAAGCGTTGTAAGCTTTCGATTGAATAATATATAAGACTGATTTTTCTTCAAAAAAAATAATAATGTAGATTTCAACCGACAAGAACTGTAAGCATGGCGGTATGTCGAAAACAAATATATTTTTCTAAAAGAACTTTGAATCCTACAAATCCGTCAGCGAAAATTCGTTTAAAAAGATAAAACTCCCTAAAAATTCCAGAGATGAATATCTTTCTTGGTCGTAAATATTATATATGACTCATGATTTTTGTAATTAATGAATATATAACAAAATTATAGATATTTGTCATACATACCGTCATTTAATATATATCCACTTAATGTCGTATAAAATGCATCTTATTTAGAAGTGACACAACTGTTTAAACAATAAATCGACATGAAAAGCTCAAACAAAAAAGAGTAAAAAGTATGTCTATAGAAGCAAAACTTTTCACAAACGTATTGGATTGGACCAGGCGCCAAGCCAAACATAGGCCCGGTCTTTATGAACAAAGTCGGAAAGATGGTAGAGTGTAGAGGATGAAGTTATGGGCTTCTCCACAAATAAATCGTCAATTTCTCGTATTGGTTGTTATTTTCTAATTCCTTTTCTTATGATCTTTTACGCTTTACAGTTGGGGAGAAACATCTAACACGCTTTTAACTATATCATCTTCAATGGAGGATACAATCAACTACGTACTCACCGTACTAGTGTATCATTAATATCAAGTACTAAATCATGTACGAGAATTTAAATTAAAACACTATAGCTTATGTAGGAAACTAGTAGTAAAATAAATAATACTCACGTATAAATGGAATCTCGTGATCAATTTTCTTTTTTAAATGCGAAGCTTTAGAAATCAAATTAAAATATTTTTGAACATGTCTTTTTCTATTAAAAAGAAAATAGAATAATTGAGGTGGACTTGATTCCTTGCTCAAATCTCAAAATCAAGTATCCAACCTATCTTCCAACTCTCTTCTCGCACTTCATTTCAATTATCTCCTCGCACTTGTCGCACTTGACGCACTTGAGGCCTTTATCGAGAAGGAGACTGGATGTCATGAGGAATGCGGCACCTGAGATTGCAAGCAGCCCGCGTGACACATTTCGGAATTGGAATGTCCAATGTGGAGAACTTCTGCAACTGGAAAGGAACTTGTTTTTTAGGACAAACACTGGATATTTCAAAAACGAAACCAGGATAGATCTCATTTAGTTTGGAAAATGCTTAGTACATTACTTAGTTTCAACTTTCTTAGATGATTTACGAATGAATGATTTGTCTCTTTTAAGTGTGATGGGACTGTGATCTTTTGGAACATCCAACTGTTGGAAAGGGCCCAAAGACAAGTAAAGAGAAAAGAAATAAGGGCCTAATTGGTTGGCTATTTTTACCCCAAAAATCAATTTTCACAGTAAAAGCCTCCAAAAATGTGGTTGGCTGGTGTGTTATCAAATTTTCTTTGAAAAAAAATTCTATCTACTTTTTTTAAAAAAATTTCCAAGAAAAAGAGAAAAAGTAACTTTAGACTATTCATGATTTGACAGTTTCTCATCGATTAAAAAGGTTTTATCTGGCTTTTCGCAACTCCGAATGAAAAATTAATCACATATTCTAATGTAAAATAATACAAGATGCAAAATAAGATCCATTTTGCCTATTTTTTGATGTCTACATCGATGAATTTGACTAAAATTCGTATATGAAATATTATATCTAAAATAAATTTTAACAAATTTTTCACAACAAAAAACATATCACATCAACTATAATTATTACATGTTTTTCTCTTAAAAAAACTCACCCAAACACACTTTTAACACCACATTTTTTATCTCTAAAAATAATTTTTCTCACTTTTGTTGTGAAAAAAATTTCTCTGAGATGGATTTGCCAACCAATTAAGCCCTAAAAGTCTTCCGAAATTTGTCCTCCCTTTATGTGACTTGACCCATTACATCATAAAAATAAGATGAAAGTAATATTTTTTTAATTCAAGATGAAGGGAAATGTCCTAAATATCTAACCCGACAAATCCAGGTTGATAGTTATAATTTTGAGTCATAAAGAGTCTATCTAGTTCTATAAAAGAGGGGGAGGACCACAACTTGTGGCAGCCTGAATTCGAACTCAGGACCTCTCACATAAAGTGGGAGGTGGATACCACTATTCCAACAGATTTTGGGTAAGATGAAAGTAATATTAACTCCAAACTATGAAGTTATAAATTTTCAAGATCATTCTCGATTATTTATATTTGTTTTAAAATATACAACTTTTCATTACACCCATTAATAACACAAACATCTATTAATTGATTAGAATTTTCAATATCATTCCCGATTACCTATATTTGTTTCAGAATATACAAATTTTCATTACACCCATCGATAACACAAAATTTTCGAGAAGTATATAATTTCCATTTTATATTTTGAAAAATTTCTCAGGGAAGGAATGCTTTAAACTTTTGGCCAAGAAATTCCACTTGTTCGTATACGTGAAGGGTTGATTATTCAAGTGGTTCAACAAGCGTATCCTTTTTGTCACCTCTGATTAAAGGAATTAAAAGAATGGCAAGAATTAAATATATAAAGAATTTAAAGATATTAAAGAAAGAGACATTTATTTCATCTATGAGAAATCATCTCTTTTCACATGCATAAAACATATCTAGAATACAATTTTACCTGGTTTGGGGTGCCATCAATACAAACTGCTCTCCAAAAAAAAAAAAAAGGTGCTCTCCAATAATTTATTTCTCTATTTTTGTATGGCTTTGGCTTTTCTGCCGTTTCTTCTCCTCCCTTTTTTCAGGCTTCAAGCTCTTTATAAGGATTGTTATCTTGGCGTGATTTATTATTATCTACAAAATCTTCTCTTGCTAAAGTAACTAGCAATTCTTATCTCTTAATCAGTACGTGGAAGTTGGAAATCAAGCAAAGTCTTGGCCAACAAGTTGGTGATAAACTTTGTTTCCCTTTTGTTTCCTAAGTTTAAGAAATCTCTTCTCCAATTAACTTTTAACTTTTATTTATTTTTACGTGATAGTGCTATTGATGGATATTGTCCATTTAAATTAACTATTATCTCACAATATAGTTTCTTCATTGACTAATTCAAAACCTCACATCCACACAATCTTTGACCGAAAAGATGTTTAAGGTAATTTTTTGTCAAAATTTTTGACGTCCTCCCCCCGCAGCCACTTTTTCTCTCTTCTGCAATTTATTATTACTTCTATTGCAATATGTTGCTTAAAAATTATATTTGTATAGTATATATGTGAAACAAATAGTTGACCAACATAGTTGGACCAAATGGTAAATAGTTTGTAACACCTAAAGATGTCAAATGCTCGAATCCAATTAATACCACCGTAAAGAGGGCGTCTCGTTGCGCGACCCTATTCGAGGGATTAAACTTCCTCATCTAACTTTGTGTGACAAAAAAAAAATATTAGAAAGAATTTTCAATTTTTATAAGAAAATTTAATCAGCAGACGTTTGCGATTTTGGGTCGCAACTAGGGATGAGCACCGAGTTCGATCAGTTCAATGGGTTATATATATATATATATATATATATATATATATATGGATCAAATACATCCCTTGCCATTAAATAAGATATAAGACCCAATCTAGGCCTTTGATTCAATTTGATCCCAAGGTCTACATTTAACACATTTCACTGATTTAATAATTTGTTTTAATTATGTAAAAGGCATTTTAGTTATTAAATTATAACTAACAGATTCAATTTAATGCACAGTATCAAATCAAATCCCCAATTTCACGCGCCATAACCGATTTCATTATATTCTTTCCATAATCACATATATCAGCAAAATTGATAAGAGATATTTTTTTTACCCATTCCATTCATCATCAAATCGGTTGTTTTCCAACAAAATTGATTCGAGATATCGTTTTACCCGTTCAATTCATCATCAACTCGGTTGTTTTCCAGCAAAATTGATATGAGATATAGTTTTTTTCCCGTTCAATTCATGTTTTATGGCTAAGATAGTTTTAGGTATTGTTAATCATCATCACATCGATTTATGAGTTCCAGCAGTAAATTGAATAGATTATACATCATCTTATATGATATTATATAGTGTATTATATATTAATATACAATACATATAATGATATTATACAGTACCATTATTAACTCATCATATCGCGCGATAAGTTATCCATTGATACGAGTCTTTTTCCCAGATTAATTCATCATCAAATCAATTAATCATCAATATCGTTTTTAATCATAATCGTCAATTCGGATTCATATTCGGTTCCGCGGTTTATCATCCAGTTATAAAGACAGAGAATAGAAGAAAAAGAAAGTGGAAGCTATGGTAGGAATACACTACAATACAAACCATTATACACTACAATACAAACCATTATACACTGTGAATTTTATACACAACTATATAGAATGGTATAACAGATTATAGATTAGATTTATTATTATACACTACAACATAAACCATTATACACTGTGAATTTTATACACAACTTTATAGAATGGTATAACAAAAACTATTTTTGGAATTTGGTCCCAAGCTCTACTTCAATCTTGTAGGAAACGTCGTTTTAAAAACAACTCAGAAGTATGCTGAGCACCACCCTCTCGGGCCCAAATTCCATCGTTTTAATAGGTTTTTTCGCGTTTTTACGTTTTCAGTCGGATTTTTATTTTTATTTATTTCCATTATTTTCGTACTTTACCTTGTTTATATTTACTGTATATTTGATTATTAACTATTATATAATGGATTAATTAGCTATTATATTCACTGTATAATGGCTTATATGATAGTGTATAATGGGTTATAGTATACTATATAATGTAATACAAAATGTTGTATAATATATTCAACTGACTGTTGGAAGACGCACAATCACATGTTGTATATCCCTATTGTATGAACTGTATAATGTAATATAATAAGATGTATAATGCAATATAATATGATGTATAATGTGTTCAAATCACTATTGAAAAAATAACTATTTTCAGAGGGTTTGCAATCTCGATTTCCAGAAATTTTTTAGAGTTTCAGAATTTTTTGTGGTGATAATCGATGGAATTATAAGTTTAATAGGATTCTATAACTTCTTTGAGTCAATTTTGGTAACAAATCGAGAGATTATAGGTGAGATTTTTGCAGTTTCAAATGAAGATATTTCAGGGAAGATTTTATGCCGTTATTTTTGGGAGGATGATGCTGTGTAATGAAAAAATTGACAATTATACCCCTTGAGCGAATTAGAACCCATTTTGCCGCATGTTTCTGGATTATTTTTGGACTGTTGGATTTAATTGATCCAATGGTGTATAATGGGTCTTATATCTTATCTTAGATAGGGTATGTATTAGATTTTGACCATATATATATATATAACAATATAATTTTTTTCTAATTTGTTGAGTTCGAGCTCATCTCAAATACCGCTTATGTTGAAATAAAAAAACAGTATTTCTTCATTTACAATATTCAAACCAGGTTCCATATTTTTGGGTCAATTTTCATTTTTGTGACGTGACTCTTAAACAAAATAATTAAATAAATCATATTCTAGTATAAATTAGATTAAAATTTTTCCCTTCTCATAGTTAACTAACTGGAATGCAAGTATCACAAGTCACCTCCACAAAGTTCTCAAACATCCAACTTCTATTAACATACATTATACAACAAAACAAGTTGATTCTGGAAGCAAACAAATATTCCTCCAGTTATTTAGAGCTATTATATTATACGGCGTACTAACCAAACACGCCTTACTTCGGCGTCGGTCGCCTGAGAAATCGTTGTTTAAATCACCAAAAGCGACGGAGGCTTTGCTTTTTCCTGAGTTAAAGAACCTCGGATGTGGGCTCAAATGTGGGCTTTTAAGGGAGTGATTCTACGACACACCAGGTCCAATGGAGTCGGAGCATCAAACATCATTGGATGTAGGGACAAGATGGTAAAAAATATATAAGTTACCTGCATTCAACAGTACTAAATGAATCGACTTCATTGGACCTGGTCCATTTTAAAATTTTCCCTTTTAAGGTAATGCGGCTTCTTGTTAACTCAAATGGGCTGAACCCAAATGTCCATTTCTTGCAAGGAGTAGATTAGTAGATTTCACTTTCAATTTATTAAATCAAAGGCCCTAATATTGCGATAATCCCTAAGAGGTCTCTCGATCAAAAGTTTTGGGATGATCTCCCATGTCATAGTATGTATATGATGATGAACCCTTCATATGCGTATAATCGTATGCAGTGTAAAGATGACTTGAGATTTGAGGTCTCGAAATCTTTAAAGTACCACCTCTAATTCGGTGACTTTGAATCATTATTCAAATGGTAATAAAATAACCGTTTATCTACAAACACATATCATGTTGATCTATTTATCAAATATCAAGCATCTAAGTTGGTATGAAAGATCTTTTGTGGCTTGTGCAGTGTGAAATTCTTATATGTACAAGCTCTCAAATAAGGTTTTTAAATAGAACTTCAACAGGTAAGAGGTTTAAGCACTGCATGCAGCGTGAAATTCTTATATGTACAAACTCTCAAATATGATTTTTAAATAGAACTTCAATAGCACCGCTATATGTGATTCGATGGCGTAAAAGGTAATGACTTTCCACTCGTATGGGGGTCTCAAAGTGAACGTAGCTACTAGCCATAGTAACAATTGAAAATGGAAAGAAGTCTACCTTTTCTAGTAACATGATAAGTCAATTTATAGGATGGATATTGTAATATGATATTTGAACTAGTGTGTTATTGAAAAATGCATAGTGTTTGATAAAATGATATGTGAACACGTGTGTTATCGAAAAATGTAAAATGTTGATAAAATGATTATTTAATAATGTATAATAGAAATGCGGGGAGAAATAAAGTTCAAATGCACCTTCTCGTATTTAACTTCAAAAACTTGACCTATTTTGAAAGTCCAAATCGAAAACACATTTTTTTTGGTAAAAGAACTTTGCATTCTACTAATCCACCGATGAGAATCCGTTTAATAAGATAAAACTCCTAAAAATTCCAAAGATGAATATATTCCTTGGTCATAGCCTCATAAGTGTATATTATGTATGCCTCTTGATTTTTGTAATTAATGAATATATAATAAAATTATAGATATATATCATACATACGATCATCTATATATTTCCACTAAATGTCGTATAAAATATATTTTATTTAGAAATGACTTAGATTTTAAGCAATAAATTGACATGAAAAGCTTAAACAAAAAATAGTAAAAATTATTTCCATAGAAGCAACACTCGTCACTAACGTATGGATTGGACCTGGCGCCACGCCAAACAAGCATTAATGTGTTTTACACTTGGCTTTCATTCATTCTTTGGAATAGGAGACGAAACACAATTTTAAAATAAGAGATCTCATCCGTAAGTTATGGGCTTCTCGATAAATAACTCATCACTTTCTCATATTGGATTTTATTTTCTAATTCTTTTTCTTATCCTCTTTTACATTTTATGGTTGGGAAAAAAATATACCTTTTATGCTTTTACCTGTATCGTCTTTAACGAGGGACACAATCAAATACATATATACGCACCGGATTAGTGTATTATTAATATCAACTACTAAATCATGTGCAAGACTTCAAATTAAATATGTAGAAAATTAAAATAGAATATTGAGGTGGATATATTAGCATAACTCTTCCATAGATATCATGGTTACCAATCATCATATTGACATAATAATTTTTTTAGTCACAATTTAGTACACCACATGCAAATAAACAAATAACTAAAACATGTAAATATCCAATCTATCTTTCAAATCTGAAAAAACAAGTATCCAATCTATCTTCCAAATCTCAAAACCAAAACCAAGATAGCTCAAAACCAAAATAGTTGATAGTGGATCTACTAAAATAGTAGATCAATATTGATTTAGCTCGATTATCGTCGGGCTAAAACCAAACCGACGATAATCGAGCTAAATCAAATATAATACATTCAGTACTAAAAAATGAACATAGACCTCGCAGACCTTGATTACCTCACACGAAACTTGACGAAGGAGAAGAGGGCATATGTGAGGAGCCACGGAGAAGAGTGCATGTGGTAAGTAATGCGGCACCTGAGAGTGCAAGTAGCCCAACTGACACATTCAGAAATTGGACTGTCCAATGTGGTTCACCATGATTGAGTCCTCGACAATAGCATACATAAATTGGTGGTGTACTGCAAATGGAAATGAACTTGGGTTTTAGGACAAGGGCTACATAACTGAAAAACGAAATCTAGATAGATCTCATTTTAATTTAGAAAATGCTTAGTACATTACTTTAGTTTTCTTAGATGATTTACGAATAGATGACTAGTCTCTTTTCAATACGGTAATAGATTTGACATAATATTGGAGAGCGATTTATCTAAATAATTTTTCCCAAGTATTTTCTTCTAACACTCTCTTGATTGATTTCTCCTATTTTAGGAAAGCCCTACGCATTCTATATAAACTTACTGCAATATAATTACTAGTACAAGCAATAAAGAGTGGTGGGATTAGGATTCTTGGAGCATTCAAGTCTTGGTAAAGAGAAAAGAAACACTTTAGCAACAAAAAAAAGAAATAAAATCTTTCTGAATTTGTACTTCCTTAATGGGAGTTAAGCCACCACATCATAGAAATAAGATGAAAGTAATATTAATTCCAAACTCTGAAGTAATATAAATTTTAAATTAAATGACTATAATTTTCAACAGCATTCCAGATTCTTTATAATTGCTTTAAAATACACAAGTTTTCATTACACCAATTGATGACAGAAAAATCAATTAATTGATTAGAATTTTCAAGAATATTCCCGATTATTTATATTTATTTTAAAATACACAAGTTTTCATTACACCCATCGATGACACAAAAACTTCAAGAAGTAATTAATTTCCATTCTATATTTTGGAATATCCATCGTCCTCAAAACTTTTGGTCAAGAAATTCCCTTTATTCGTGTACGTGAAGGGTTTATTGTTCGAGGGTTCGACTAGCTTAAACGCTATTCAGTAATTACCCTTTCGTCATATCCGACTAATGGAATTAAAAGAATGGCATGAATAAAGCAAATAAAGAATTTAAAAGATTTCAAGGAAAGAGACATTTAGTTTAATCTATGAAAAAACACGTCTTTTTACATGCATAGAACATATCTACAATTTTACCTGGTTTGGGGTGCCATCAATTCAATACAAAGCGGACAATTAAATTAATCACTGAATATGAGTCGTTGCACTGAACACACGAATGTACTTTTCTTCCTTATGTAGTAGTGAGTTTCTAACTCTCTCTTTTTCTTCTCCTATTGAATCTCTTTATATAACAATTTCCTTCTTTTCCGATGTTTGGGGATCATAAGGGTTGTAATCAATATCTTGATCAGTGATTTATTATTATCTACAAAATCTTCTCTTGCCAAACTACCAAACGATTGTTATCACTTAATTTACCAATGGATATGGTAAGTGCGATTTTTTGCAGCACTTGGAATGGAAGTAGGAAACAGAGCAAAGTCTTGGTCAACAAGTTGGAGATAAATTGTATTTCCTTTTTGTTTCCTAGGTCTATAAAATCTCTTCTCCAATTAACTTTTATGTGATATTGTTAATTGATGGATATTGTTCATTTAAATTAACTATTATCAGATAATTTTTTTCACTCACGATTTTTTTCATGTCAACACAAATTAAGTTCGACATTACTGATAAGTGGTTCAAGTCGGACCTATCAAGTTGATAAGTCGTTCAACTCGAACCTATTAAGTTCAACATTAAGTTAGTATTAAAATTGATTTCTAACCATTTGTTGATAAGTGCCAGTGATGTTGACAGTTTCCTTTTTTTCTAACGAGGAAAGTTTGAAATGAACTGGTCCCAATGGCCAAACCATTTTGAATATTATTTATGCAGAATTGAAATTATATTTGAAGTAAGTGAAAATTAGACTTTTGGCCAAACTGATAAGGTTTAATGGGCTGAAACCCATTAAAAATTCAAATTTAAACTCTTCCAGAAAGCATTTAGCCCAACCCAGAAGACCTGGAGGATCGACCAACCTGGACCTGCATAAGAGAATCAAGCTCTATATAAGGAAAGGCCGGAAACAAGATTCAATCAAATACCAAATTTTTCTTAAGAAAACCTGTAAAGATCAAACCATATATTCCTGATTGATTGTAATTAATCTCTGATTAAATATACCCAAAAATAAAATGATCCTGATTTACTCTAGTTACCAAATGTATTTTAGGCATAGTTGACTTATCATATCTAACTACCCATCAAAAATTTGTAAATGCCCTATAGAAGCATAATGAAAAACAATCTTGACACCCCCGTGGACGTAGCTCTAGTTTTGGGCCGAACCACATTATATCTTGTGTTATTTACATTTTCGTGCTTATATTATCCATAATATTTCACTATAATCTCAATTATTCGTACATATGGATATAAATATTATTGGTGTGGTTTGGACACACATCAATATTATTTATAAAGTAAAGAAATACAAATATTCTTAAATGGAAAGCATTATTCATTTGCAAGATTCAATGGTTATCTTTCTTAGAGCATCTCCAACCCATTGACATAAAAATGATGCAACTTTTGCACTATTTTAGTGTTATACAGTAAATTTACTCCAACCCATAACTCTAATTTTAACACCAAAAAAGAATATTTTCTAATATATTCTTTTTTACATCTTGTATTAAGCTATTGTCTCTATTTCACAAATAACACTCAAACTTCAAGTTTTTTTACATGTTCATCCAATTTTATTTATTTTTTGTTATTTCTTGGTATTAAATAATAAAATTCACAATTAAAATACTTTTTATTATTTAATAATAATAAATAATTAAAACTTATTTTAAACCTATTTGGCATTTCGTAAAATTATTTTAACAACCTTTTCTGTTATTTAGTAACAGTCGAAATGATTAAAAAATAATTAAAATATATTTTATTATTTAATAATATTTAACCATAAATACGTAGTTATAAATTTAAACAATACATTAACATCGACTTTACTATTTGATATACAAAAAGACATAACAAACAAACTATTTGAATAACTAATAAATACGTTGAATAACTACTAATACTAGAACAAAATCAAAAAAGACGCAACATTATTCACTATCCCCAACATTAGAATATTGCTCCCATAAATGAAATCATATATAATTGAATAAAAATAACATTTATAGGACATAACTATAACTTCATAAAGTTTTAAGGACTAAATCGCAAAAGAAAAATAATACAAAAACTAAAATGCAACTAAATAAAGAAAAAGAGGACTTGCACCAAATTTGGTGCAAATGTGAAGTTTTACGCCAAATATAGCGCCTAACGTAACATCACAATTGCACCAAATTTGGTGTTAAAAATAGTGTGGGTTCCAACCCAAATATAGAGTGGGTTGGAGATGGTCTTAATACTTCTCCCGGGTCCCGTCTTGCACAATATTTCTTGCTGATTATTATTAGAAATTAATGAAAATTAATTGAGTTTAATTTTCTATGTCAAAAACAAAGTGTATTCTCATCCAGTGAACTAATGTATTATTTTATAAATTTGATAATTCCCAATTAGTTGATTTTTTTTTAATGACCGATTACATATTTATCGTATTAATATCAAATAGTAACAATTTACAACTAACTAATAAGTATTACAGTTAGCTCACAATTACTAGTAAAGTAGAGAAATGACCACAGGAGGGAGTCGAACCCAAGATCTCTAATATTTTGAGAGCCTCAACTTCGCTAATAAAGTTAAACTTTGATCGGCCCAATTAGCTGACTAATTACATACACAAAACTGGGAAAACACTTGTATACATTGCGTTTTGAGCTCCACCTGTGCACCTTGTGGATGTGATTAAACCACATCACTTATTTTATTTTTTTGAATTAAAAAACAAGTGTTGTGGATTAATCACATCTACAAGGTCCACAGGTGGGGCTCAAGACCCGATTTATATAAGAATTTTCCCAAAACTGTGCGCTGACGACTGCAGTAACTTGGAAGAAAGTCATTGCCCATGGGCACGTCAAAGTTTATCCAAACTAGGGGTACTTTCGTCATTACCGGCTGGCTTATTAGGAAACACATTGTTATTGCTGGAATTATTGGAGTGATAAATCGCATCTGGACTGAAAGGAATAAAAGGGTGTTTGAAGGGGCTACTCAACCGTATGAGACAGTGTATAAGCAACTGCAGCAGGAACTTAAATGGAAGATAATAGGATTTAAGCAAAGTAGATGGAGACAAAGGGGTAGATTGTACATAGACAGCATCCTAGAGAATTGTTGAACTTGTTTTGGTTCTAAAGAACTACAGTAAGGAAGAGTTACGCCAAGGCTTGATAATATCTCTGTAGTTGTATGAAATGAGGTTGTTTGTGGTTTAATGGAAATTACATTTTACCTAAAAAAAACCCCAAATTAAGGGTGTTCATGATTTTTCGAAACTGCATCATCATACCTACCTTACCGTACCGCACGTACCATACCAACTATTTTGGTATGATTTTGGTTTTAGAAAATTCACAACGGTAAAAAAACCATACCATACCGTATTTACTATATATAATTATTTATTTTATTTGTATTATATAAAAGTGATTCTGTTGAAGGAATTTTCAGAACTTAGAGATACAAATATACTAAAAATTAATATATTATCAAAACTTTTGTGGTTATGTGTGATATTTTTAGATATAAAAATTAACTCTATTAAAATTGATAATAATTAGTTAAAAGAGAGACTAGAATTATTTTCTAGAGTTAGTATAAAACCTACACTCTAGAATTAGAATATCAATATTCTATATTCTCTATATTTTCTTTCATTCTACATCTTGCAACAATAATAGTTTTTTGCTAATTTTTTTTTGATATTTTATGAAGTTTCAAATTATGTATTTATGTTAATTATTATCGTGAATTCGTGATTGATTAATTTTTGTGATAATTTAGTTTTGTAATTGTTTTTAATTTTATTATGTGATCTATAGTAAAGATACCGTAAAATCGTACCACATCGTACCGAAATCGTACCATACCGAATACAATGGTATCGGTTTTAAAAAGTTCAATTTTTGTATTAGTTATCCCAAAACCGCAACTATTAGTATGGTATAAATTTCATAAAAATACTGCAAAAATCGAACCGTGTGCACCTCTTCCCCAAATAAAGGGCAAAGCTTTCTTGTCCAATAGGATGATCACTGAGCATCGTGATAAGCTAAACATCGTCGTATTAAATGCCTCCAAAGCTCACCCAAAACGACAACGTCATGTTAGCTTCACTTTCTTCCACACTAGTCACCATAACCCCCACTGCGATTCCTTCGCCGACCACGAAAACATCAAAATATCTCCTCCCTGCTTAAAAAAGTAAAAGGACAGAAATACCCGCATTCCTACCCCCTTAACTTGCAAATGAAATCTTTTGTTACAAAATTCGTGTTACACTTTCTGTTATACGTAGAGATGTGTAACAAGTGTATATACGGGCAGTTAGGATGTAGAAAGAGAAAAATATGTAATATGTATAAAAATATGAAATTTCCCTCTCCACATTCCAACTGCCCGTGTATACACTTGTTACGCATCTATGTGTGTAATAGGAAGTGTAACACGAACGTATAATAGAAGATCCGAATTGCTTAACTTGACTACTCCCGAGGGCAGACTTATCACTTGCCGATCTTATCTTCCCTATAGGGTCAACCGCTGGATGACCACCGCCGCCAACAATACGATGTAGTTTATATAGAAAATTAGTAGTAAAATAAGTAATACTCACATATAAATGAGATCGCGTGATCAAAAACTTTCTTTAGAGGCGAAGCTTTAGAAATCAAATTAAAATATTTTTGAACATGTCCTTTTTTTTAAATTTTTTTATTAAGAAAAAAATAGAATATGAGGTGGGATATTAGCATAACTCTTTCATAGATATCATGGTTACCAATCATGATATTGACATAATAATTTTTTTAAGTCACAATTTAGTACACCACATGCAAATAAATAAATAACACACACACATACATGTAAATAATATCCAATCTATCTTTCAAATCTCAAAACCAAATATCCAATCTACCTTCCAAATCTCAAAACCAAGATAACTCAAAAACCAACATAGTTAATCAAGGTGTCAAGGTTGCGTTCATTTTTTAAGTATTGTATGTAGGTAATGAGAGCATGTCCAAAAGAATCCGCCACCATTGAGTGCAAGCCACCCGATTGAGAAATTCTGAAATTTGGCCGTCCAATGTGGAGATTGGACTTTGTCATTACAGAGTTGTCGACAACAGCATACACAATTTGGCGATGTTCTGCAACTGGAAATGAACTTGGTTTTTAGCACAAAGACTAGATAACTGAAGAACGAAAAATGAAACCGGGATACATCTCATTCAATTTGGAAAATGCTTAGTACATTACTTAGTTTTCAACTTTCTTAGATGATTTATGAGTGAATGATTAGTCTCTTTTCATACAAATGGTGATAGATTTGATATATATAATAGTGGAGAGTGTGATTTATCTAAATAATTTTTCCTAAATATTTACAATTGAATCTTTTATACACCTTCTTCATTTCTCCTATTTCTTTAGGAAAGTCCTACACATTCTATATAAACTTAGTACAGAGGCTGGGATCCTTTTGGAACATTCGTTCAAGTCTTGGGAAAGACTAGTAAAGAGAAAAGAAATGAAAGTTTTTCTGAATTTTGTAATTCCTTTATGCGTCTTATCATAGAAATAAATCAATAAGATGAAATTATAGAAATAAGTCAATAAGATGAAAGTAATATTAATTCCAAACTCTCAATTTATAAATTTCAATTAATTGACTATAATTTTCAAGATCATTCCCAATTATTTATATTTGTTTTGAAATGCACAAGTTTTCATTACACCAATTGATGACACAAAAATCAATTAATTGATTAGAATTTTCAAGATCATTCCAGATTATTTCTATTTGTTTCAAAATACCACAAGCTTTCATTACAACCCTTGATGACACAAAACTTTTGAGAAATTATTAATTTCCATTTTATATTTTAGAGAACCCCTCGTGAAAAGAGTGCTCGAAACTTTTGGCCAAGAAATTTCCTTTGTTTGTATACGTGAAGGGTTTATTATTCAAGTGATTCGATTCGCTCCCAACTAGCATAAACACTAGCTTTTGTCACCTCCTACTAATGGAATTAAAAGAATGCCATGAATAAATTATATAAAAAATTTAAAAGATATTAAAGAAAGAGACATTTATTTCATCGATCTATGGAAAATTATGTCTTTTTGCATGCATAGTGTTAGGAATCAACGCGCATGAACGAACTTTAAAGTAAAAGAAAGCAAGAAAACGAGACAACAATTTTACGTGGTTCGGCAATTTGCCTACGTCCACGGATCTATGCTAGAGAGATTTTATTTCTTTTGAGAGAAGAAAAAAAAAACGATTACAAGAGATTGAGAGTGTATTGCCCCGAAAGAAAAAAAAACCACAAGTGTTTCCCGTGTAGCACAATTTGTATCTACAACAAATTGTTTTCCCTAGTATAAACTACACTACACACACTTTGCTCTCTATGTTTTCTCTCGATTTTGGGATGATAGAAATGAAGGAAATTCACTCCTATTTATAGGAGTAATTTCACCTACCAAACAAACTCTTGGTTTCACCTACCAATCAACCTTTTGGTTTCACCTACCAATCAACCTCTTGGTTTCACCTACCAAACAACATCTTGGTTTCACCTACCAAACAACCTTTTGGTTTGTTTCTCCACAAAACCCATCAATCTCCCACTTGGAGACCAAACTCAAAGTTGAAGACACAATCTCTTCTCCCTCCAATTTAATGCACTCTCTCTCTAGCAAAAGTCGACCTCCTCTTCACATAAACTCGAGGCCCACTGAGGCCATGCAAAGCCTCAGTTTTTCGGTGGTAACCCCTTTTGTCAACATGTCTGCCGGATTCTTTGCACCCAAAATCTTTTTCAATTCCAAAGTCTCATCATCTATCATCTCTCGGATATGATGATACTTCAATTGAATATGTTTCGTCCTTGAGTGAAACACCGGATTCTTTGCCAAACAAATGGCACTTTGACTATCACTATAAAGTGCACAATCCCGTTGCTCCTTGTCAATTTCCCTCAGAAAATTCTTCAACCAAATCATCTCTTTTCCAGCTTCTGAAATAGCTATGTACTCGGCTTCGGTTGTAGAAAGTGCTACACATTTTTGTAGTTTTGACATCCAACTAATTGTTGTGCCACTCAAAGTGTAAATATAGCCCGATGTGCTCTTCCGACCATCTTGATCACCACCTAAGTCAGCATCCACAAAGCCCTCTAAAGTGATACTACTAGCCTTAAAACTCAAACACATATCCGAGGTGTCTTTCAAGTACCTTAGTAACCACTTCACTGCTTCCCAATGCTGTAAACACGGATTAGCCATATATCTACTCACGACTCCCACTGCATGAGCTATATCCGGCCTTGTACACACCATTGCGTACATCAAACTTCCAATAGCAGAGGCATATGGAACCTTTGCCATCTTTTCTCGCTCCTCGTCAGATTTAGGTGATTGCTCCTTGCTTAGTTTGAATTGACTCCCCAAAGGAGTGCTTCTAGACTTTGCATCAGTGATAGCAAATCTATCAATCACCTTATGTATGTACCTTTCCTGAGTCAGCTTGAGGCTCCTACTCGACCTATCTCGAATAATTCTCATCCCGAGAATTGTATTTGCAGCCCCCAAATCCTTCATTTCAAACTCACTCGCCAATTGTTGTTTCAGCCTTTTGATTTCTCCCATATTAGTCCCTGCAACTAACATGTCATCGACATACAACAATAAAATAATGTAGCAATCTTTAAATCTTTTAAAATAACAACAGTGATCCATTTGACATCTAGTAAATCCATTACTATCCATGAATGTATCAAACCTTTTGTACCACTGTCTCGGAGCTTGTTTCAGACCATACAAGCTTTTTTCTAGCTTGCATACAAGGTTTTCTTTTCTACTTACCAGAAAACCTTCCGGTTGAGCCATGTATATATCCTCCTCCAAATCCCCATGAAGGAATGCCGTTTTTACATCCAATTGTTCAAGATGTAAATCCTCTGCAACAACAATGCTCAAAACCATCCTTATAGTAGTTAGCTTGACAACCGGCGAAAATATTTCAGTGTAGTCAATCCCTTCCTTCTGTTGGAACCCTTTGACCACCAACCTCGCCTTGTACCTTTTACTACCATCCGGTTCATCCTTAACCTGGAACACCCATTTGTTCTGCAAAGCTCTTTTCCCCTCCAGTAACTTAGTCAACCTCCAAGTTTTATTTTTTTCAAGCGAGCTCATTTCATCTTTCATGGCTAGCTCCCACTTGAGAGAATCTCCAACACTCATTGCCTCTTTGTACGACTCCGGCTCTCCAGAATCTATCAGAAGTAAATAGTGTAATGAAGGGGAATACCTCGTGTTTGGTTTAGGAGTTCTACTCGATCTTCTCAAGGTAGGTTGTGGAGTCTCTGGATCTTCCTCAATCCTATTCTCAGCTCCATTTCCTGCAACCTCGTCTTCAGTGATCTCTTTCAGTATCGCCTTTGATTTTTCATTATCATCAGTCTCTGCCCCAAGTCTATCCTTGTAAAGCACCTTCTCGTTGAACGTAACATCTTTATGCCTTATGATTTTTTTGTTTTGGTAATCCCAGAACCGGTAGCCAAAACTATCTCCACCATAACCAATAAAAATGCATTTCTGTGCTTTTGGATCCAACTTATCCCTATCATTTGAACTTAGCAGGACATAAGATAAACAACCGAAAATTTTCAAATACGATAAATTTACCTCCTTTCCAGACCAAACTTCCTCAGGTATTTTGAAGTCCAACGGTACTGAAGGTCCCCGGTTTATGAGGTAAGCCGCCGTGCTTACTGCATCAGCCCAAAACATCTTTGGCAACCCGGAATAAAGCCTCATGCTCCTAGCTCGTTCATTCAAAGTTCTATTCATCCGCTCTGCAATCCCATTCTGCTGCGGAGTCCCTGGAATGGTCTTGATCATCTTGATCCCATTCTCTGCACAATAGACTTTGAATTCTTGGCTGTCATACTCCCCGCCATTGTCGGACCTCAGACTCTTCAGTTTCAGCCCCGTTTCATTCTTGACTTCTGCCTTCCACTTCCTAAAGGTATTGAACACATCAGACTTATTTTTCAAAAAATAAACCCATACCTTTCTTGTGGAATCATCAATGAAGGTGACATAGTATCTCGACCCTCCAAGCGACTGTACGGGTGCCGGTCCCCATACATCGGTATGCACAAGCTCCAATTTCTCTGCTTCGGTTCTCTTCCCGTCTTGGAGAAGCTCACCTTTTTCTACTTCCCAAGTACACAGTCTTCGCAAAGACCCAATTCAACCGTCTTTGAGATTGGTAACTTTCCCTTGGATGCCATGATTTTCATTCCCTTCTCACTCATATGCCCAAGTCGCCTATGCCATAGATGCACGTCTTCTGTGGCCTCGACTGCAGCTAACGAGTCCCTATTGATTTCTGTGGTGTACAAAGTCCCCGACTTTTTACCACGAGCCACCACCAAATTTCCTTTAGTGATTTTCCAAGAACCACCACCAAACATTGTGGTGTAACCATCACTATCAATTTGACCCATTGAGATCAAATTCTTCCTCAGCCCCGGGACATGTCTGACATTCTGCAGTTTCAACTGCATCCCCTGTGCCGTCGTTATCGTGACATCTCCCTTACCAATAATTTCTAAGGGTTCATCATCTGCAAGAAATACCTTTCCAAATTTTCCAGAAGTATAATTTGTAAGATAATTTTTACAGGAAGTAGCGTGAAACGACGCACCTGAGTCCAATACCCATTGGTCAACTGGACTGTCAACACAACAAACCAAAGTGTCTCCGACATCGTCTGTTGCTGCGTTTGCTTGTTGATGTTCTCGGTTTTGATTTTGTCCCGTCTTTTCTGGACAGTCCTTCTTGAAGTGGCCTTTCTTACCGCAGCCCCAGCAATAATCACCCTTGCGCGATTTTGACTTCCCTCGCCCCTTGGACTTGGATCGACCTTTGCCTTTTTGACCACCCCGTTGAACACTTCTCCCTCTGCTTTCCGCATTCAATGCAGCAGATGTGAGTTCTCCTGATTCTCTCCGGCGAATATCCTCGCTTAGAATCAGATCCCGAATCTCCTCAAGCTTCAACTTTCTTTGGCCAGACGAACTACTCACAGCAGTTACCGTCGCACTCCAACTTTCCGGCAAAGAAGACAATAAAATTAAAGCCTTTACTTCATCCTCAAAATTAATATCAACCGAGCTCAACTGAGTGATGATCACGTTGAACTCGTTGATATGATTGGTCACCAATCCTCCCTCCGTCATCTTCAAGTTGAATAAACGTCTCATCAAGTAAACTTTATTCGACGCGGATGGCTTCTCATACATATTGGATAACGCCTTCATCAAACCCGCTGTCGTAGTTTGATCTAGGATGTTAAACATTACGTTTCTTGATAACGTCAATCGAATAACACCTAGGGCTTGCCTATCCAATAATTCCCAATCCTCGTCTGATATCTTTTCAGGCTTCTTCCTCGACAATGGTTGATGGAGTTTCTTCTGGTACAGATAATCCTCCATCTGTGTTCGCCAGAATCCGAAATCTTTTTCATCGAACTTGTCTATATTCACTTTTCTATCGTCAAACGCCATTGATTCCGCACGGATCGTTATAACCTGTGCTCTGATACCAGCTGTTAGGAATCAACGCGCATGAACGAACTTTAAAGTAAAAAAAAGCAAGAAAACGAGACAACAATTTTACGTGGTTCGGCAATTTGCCTACGTCCACGGACCTATGCTAGAGAGATTTTATTTCTTTTGAGAGAGAAAAAAAAACGATTACAAGAGATTGAGAGTGTATTGCCCCGAAAGAAAAAAAAACCACAAGTGTTTCCCGTGTAGCACAATTTGTATCTACAACAAATTGTTTTTCCTAGTATAAACTACACTACACACACTTTGCTCTCTATGTTTTCTCTCGATTTTGGGATGATAGAAATGAAGGAAATTCACTCCTATTTATAGGAGTAATCTCACCTACCAAACAAACTCTTGATTTCACCTACCAATCAACCTTTTGGTTTCACCTACCAATCAACCTCTTGGTTTCACCTACCAAACAACATCTTGGTTTCACCTACCAATCAACCTTTTGATTTGTTTCTCCACAAAACCCGTCACATAGAACATATCTAGAATACGATTTTACCTGGTTTGATCTTCCATCAACACAAAGCGGACAATAAAATAAATACACGAACGGGTTTTTCTTCTTTAATTACGAGTTTGCTTCTTCTCCTTTTCCTCTCTTTCTTTCTTTTTCTCTATTTTTTCAGTATGCTTCAAGGTCTATATAAATAGAGCCATGTTGCAACAATTTCCTTCTTTCCCGATTCTTGGAGATCAAGTTATCAGTATCTAGATCATATGGAACGAATTAAACTGATCTATTATTATCTACAAATCTTCTTTTGCCAAAAGTAATTAACAACTCTGATCACTTAATTAACCGTAAGTGCGATTTGTTGCAGCACGTGAAGTTGGAATTAAATTTAAAGCAAAGTCTTGGTCAGCAAGTTGGGGATAAACTTTATTTCCTTTTCGTTTCCTAAGTGGAATCTCTTCTTCAATTAACTTTTAGTTAATTTTGTGTTGTTATAATGTTAATTGATGGATATTGTCTATTTAAATTACTATTATCACATAATATATTTTCTTCGTTGACTAATTTTTTCATGTCAACACTCAACACCAACAACAATAATCCAGAACTTTGCATTCAACAAATCAATAATGAAAAGTACGGACACTTATAATAGTTAAGTTCAACATTAGTACTAGGGAAATTCGCACCAATGGTCCCCCATGTGCACACATTGTGTCACTTTAGTCCCTTATGTAAAAAAATTAGCACTTTAGTCCCTCATGTCACTAAGTTGTGTCATGTTGGTCCCTCTTTTCAATTTCCGGCCATTTATTCCTGGTGAGACGAACGCGTGAAACACACACGCCCTAAGCAAGGGCATTTTCATCCTTTAACCTTTATTTTTTCACCCTAACCCAAATTTTGGGTTTCATTCCACCAGCTCCACGATTAGAGAAGAAAGCAAAGAGAAAAAAGAGGGTTTTCAAATCCACAAACAAATCTCTCAAGAAATTGTAAAACAACTCAAACAATTGCAAAAAGGCAATAGATAAGTGCGATTTGGAGCCGATTAAGCACATTGAAGTCATTTTTTTGCTAAAATTCGACCATGTTAGAGCCGGGATATTGTGCTCCTCCAACATACGGTAAGCTACGAATCCATACTGTTTGTATACATCTTAAATACGTATCTATGCGAAATAATTGACAACATAATCGAAAATATACCTTTTTGATGAAAGACCAAAAAAAATAAATTTAGATTGGGTTTAGTTTGGGGAGTTTCAGATTTGAAGTGAGAGAGATGAAAAAGCTACGGCTGTATTCTTGCTAGAGAGAAAAAATATGCTTTATGCTGGGTTTAGTTTGGTTTAACCTCAATTAGTTGAGTATTTAATCATTTCTTGTGCTAATATGTTTTTTTTTTACTAAGCTAGATGATTTTTCTCCTTTTTTAGAATTTTGTTTGGATTCTATTGTTAAATAATGTGTTGTAAGTGCATTTTCACTCTAAAAATTGTTTGGTTGTTGTTGTTTGGTTTTCTAAGTGCATTTTTTAATTCAAAATTAGAGTTGTATGTTGTACAACCTTCTTTTACAGGATTGTTGGAAGGCACAGAAGTTGGTGGTGATGTGAATATTGCTCCAAAAAACAATGGTGAGGGTGAGGCTTAGTAAGAAAGGTTACTATAAAAGTATAAAATGCAGAAAATGTGGTAAAAGTGGACATAACAAAAAGCATTGTCCAACTAAAGCTCAAACTGATCCACATCCTGTTGATGCAACTGCTGAACCTACTGAGTGTGCTCCTCAAACTCAAACTGCTTCTCAACCTCAAACTGCTCTTCTTGTAAGCACACACAACCTATTGCTGCTACTGCTGACGCAGTGGAAGGCCAACCTGTTGCTGAAACTGCTCCTCAACATGCTACTCAAACACACAAGAAGAGAAAGTGTAGTGTGTGCTTACAAGAAGGTCACAATAGAAAAAAATGTCCTGCTTCAGCTGCTAGAATGTGGAAAAATTATGATAAACATAACTTCAATTTTGAGACAACTTCAGTGAGCAACTTGTCTATTTATTCTTAAGTTAATGTGTTGTATTCTGCTTTTCTGCAAAACTAACACCGTTTTTTGTCAGCTCTCTAGGGATAACAATGGAGCATCATCTCATCAAAACACTATTCCACAAGTTACAAGAACTGCTCCAACCACTTCTACTCAGCCTTTGAAGTCCTTGCAATCAAGTTGTGCTCAGAAGACAAAAAAGTTCTAACAAGAAAAGAGAACTTCAATATTTTGTCAAGTATGTACTGATTGGTTTTTGAGAACCCTTTTGTAAACTTTAGTTGTCTGTTTGTGAGTCATTAATCCTTCCAATCATAATTGCTGTTAATAGTTAGAAACCGGTGGTGATGGCTTGTTATTGGTTTTGGGTAATATGGTGATAATAGTTTCTAGCTAATAACAGTAACAAATGTAATGACATTAGTACATTTTGAATTTTGGTGATATCAATTTGGTTGGTTGTTTTATTGTTGATTTTGTTTGTTCGTATTAAGGTGGGTTCATTTGTTGATTTTGTTGTCAATTTTTTTTGTTGGGTTGATATATTTACAGTTACAAATGTAATGGGATTAGTAGAAAATATACATTTTTAATGAAGTTACAAATGTAATGGAATTAGTATATATAAAACAGAGCATAAATCAAGTGGGATTAATATATATAA
The DNA here is from genome assembly GCA_019426215.1 of Buddleja alternifolia. Taxonomy (NCBI): domain Eukaryota; kingdom Viridiplantae; phylum Streptophyta; class Magnoliopsida; order Lamiales; family Scrophulariaceae; genus Buddleja; species Buddleja alternifolia. The sequence continues at coordinate 46,253,388 of CM033393.1, forward strand.
AACAGAGCCTAATTTTTGGAGGATCAAAGTGAGAAAGAGCCTAATTTTTGGAGGACCAAAGTGTGATTCACGAGTTCGTCTCACCGGGAATAAATGGCCGGAAATTGAAAAGAGGGACCAACATGACACAACTTAGTGACATGAGGGACTTAAGTGCTAATTTTTTGACATAAGGGACTAAAGTGACACAATGTGTGCACATGAGGGACCATTGGTGCGAATTTCCCTTAGTACTAAACCTGATAGGTCCGACTTGAACCACTTATCATAGAGCTGAATCAAACAGTATATTGTGCTAGTCTACTTGAGTTATTGTCGAGTTTCAAAAATTTGATTTGAGCTTAATTCTATTGTTAGACCAACCTCAAACAAAGTACAAAGCGAGCTCGAATAGCTTAATTTTTTTCTATACACTTTTTATCATTTCCCCCTAATTGAGTGGAACTTCAAAACCTATCAAACAAAAAAAAATGTCCAAGTTGGGTTTGATAAGTTAATGATTCGAATATAAACAAATTTTTTGCAATCAATTTCAAATAGAATATCGAATATCACAATTGGTATTCGTATTTCAACACTACCTATTAACCAGTATTCATTTCAAACTTTCCTGATAACAAAAGAAAAACAGGAAAAAATTTCAACATCACCTTGGCTCCTGGGCTAGAGGTTTCCTAAGCTGGGACCAGTTCTACAAGTTTTCAATTATTTGTTGATTTCTTAATATAGATAGAGAAAATCTCTTCTTCTCTTATTCCAAGGTCAAACCATTTTAATATTATTGTAAAAATTGAAATTATATTACATTTAAAGCAAAGAAATTCAAGTATATTCTTAAATGAAAATCATCATTCATTTGCAAGATTTAATGACTATCCCTTTTAATACTTCTCCCGGGTCCCGTCTTGCAAAATACTTCTTGTTTGATTATTATTAGAAATTAATGAAAATTAATTCAATTTTCTATGTTAAAAACAAAGTGTATTCTCATTCAATGAACTAATTTGTTGTTGTTATATGTTCACGGTAATACATAGTTAAGTTACGTAAATCTGATGTATGGTCGAGGTTTTATAACTTTGATCATTCCCAATTAGTTTATTTATTTATTTTTTGAATGAATCGATTACATATAAATTTTATAATAAATATTAAATGGTAACAATTTTTAAGTAACTAATAAGTATTACCGTCAGCTGTATAAAAGTAAAGAAATGCCCACGTATAAATGAGAATTGAACCCAATACATTTAATATTTTGAGGGTCCAATTTCGTCAATATAGGTAGACTTTCATCGGCCCAATTATTAGCTGATTAATCTTTTTTTTTTTTTGAAGAGAAAAAAGAGATATTATTAGGTTAAATCAGCCAAAACCAAATCCACAATGTCAATAGGGATATTAGACGAATCCCCGGAAATCGAAACTAAAGCTCCACGCGCAAGGCAATGCGCTACATTATTGCATGAACGACGAACAAATGAAAAACTAATAAAGTCAAAAGAATTCTTCAACGAACTAATATCCGAAACTAAGGCTCCCACAGAGGAAAGGTCCTCCGATGGTGAAATAATTTTATGAATGAGGGATAAACAATCACCCTCTATGTCCACACGATTCCAACCACATTGAATCACGATCCGTACAGCTTCCCGACACGCCATAGCCTCACTCACCTCTTCTTGGGATCCGAAAGGCAGGGAACACCTTCTCCAACCTATCACTTGTCCGGACGAATCACGGGCCACCACTCCTCCTCCCGTTCCTACTGGATCCGAAAGGTTGGCTCCATCGAAGTTCAGCTTTATGGTTCCTTCATCCAGTGGTCTCCAGCGCATAGCCATAGGGTTGTGATGGCCAGAAACATGTGGAAAATTGACTTCCTGGTAGGCCGAATAGAAAGCATAGATCCGTGATACAAAAACATCCATGGGAGTATCCTTGCCTTCCATAACCTTTTGATTTCGATTAAACCATAAAAACCAAACACTCATCAAGAATAACCAGAACTCCTCTTTATCCAGCTTCATGTGACAATACCAAAACCAACTCTCAATAGATTCCTGTCTCTCCATGATGTGTCGAGATGGAAGCCCCATCAATGCCCAAAGCAGGCGCACATAAGGGCAATGAACTAGTACATGAAATAGATCCTCTTGCTCCTCATCGCAAAGAAGGCAGCCCTGGTACACATCCACCTGCCGTTTCAGCAAATTCGATGAGGTAGGAAGAGCTTGTTTGTATGCTTTCCATGCAAAAACCCTAATTTTCGGTGGAACACGAGCTCGCCAAATGAATTGCCATGATAGAGAGGTCGGTTTGGGTGCACTAGATGAAGCCCTCCCCGATGATGCTAATTGACGTGCCAAGTGATAAGCACTCTTGACAACAAAATTCCCGGACTTGGACTATGCCAAATGATACTGTCTTCATTGGCTCGGGAGCCTAGGGGAATAGTTTTAATAAGTGAAGCATCCTCCTCCCAAAAAATCGTGTCAATCAGCTCCTCATTCCACCATCCAACCTCCTGATCAATTAAGTAATCCACCGTCGTGTCCATTGGGAGTAGGCGATCACGTGTGATGGTTCTAAAATTCGTGGTACGAGGGATCCACGGGTCCAACCATATTGAAATTTTCTCGCCATTGCCTACTCTCCAACGACATCCTTGTCACACCAAGTATTGTGCTTCAAATATACTTTTCCACGTGTACGACGACCTATCTCCTAGATTGGCTAACAAGTAATCTGTGTTTGGGAAATATTTTGCTTTAAGTAATCTGCTCAAAAGATTGCTCGGATGTTGGATAAGCCGCCACCCTTGCTTAGCCAGCATTGCCAGATTGAAAGAACGAAGCTCTCTAAAGCCCAAACCTCCATCTTCTTTTTTCTCACATAACTTGCTCCAAGCCAGCCAGTGAATTTTTCGACTCTCCCTGTTATTCCACCAAAAGATCCCCATTGTGGACTCAATATCTTTGAGCAGGTAGTCCGGTAATTTGAAGCACCCCATTGCATAAGTTGAGATTGCTTGAACCACTGCTTTTAAGAGAACTTCCTTTCCCGTATGAGAAAGGAATTTCGAGCTCCACCCATTAATCCTCCCATTGATTCTACTGCGTATTGAGGCAAATACCTCTCTCCTAGACCGTCCAACCGTTGCCGGTAACCCCAGATATTTTTCATGTTTATCTGTTAAACCCACACCTAGAATCGTCTCCAGTCCCTTCGCCTTATCCTCAGAGATGTTCTTACTACAAACCATGGAGGACTTTTGTAGATTAATTTCCTGACCCGAAGCTAGAGCAAACTTCTGTAATAACTCCTTCATGACCTACATTGACTGCCCATCTGCTTGTATAAAATTAACGTGTCATCAGCAAAAAACATGTGGGAAATCGATGGTGCTCCCCTACAAATACTGACTCCATTCAACTCCCCCTTATCCACCTCCGCCTGAATAAGACAACTAAAGACTTCTGCACATAATAGAAACAGATAAGGAGACAGAGGGTCACCCTGACGGATGCCCCTTTGAGGAGAGAGAAAACCAAATTGAGTACTCGTAAGCATAAAGGAATAAGTAACAGAATGAACACACATCATAATTATATCCACCACATTTTTATGAAAACCAAACCTTACTAACACCCTCTCCAAAAATATCTACTCCACCCTGTCGTAGGCCTTACTCATGTCGAGTTTAAGGGTTGCAAAACCATCTTGGCCAGAATCTTTAGTTTTAAGGAAGTGATTGAGCTCGTATGCAATAAGAATATTGTCAGATATAAGCCGTCCTGGTACAAAAGCAGATTGGGACTCAGATATGATGTTGTTTAGAAAAAGTTTAAGCCGATTGGCTATACATTTTGAGATTAGTTTATAAACGACATTACAAAGGCTGATGAGTCTAAATTGGGCTACAGTTTCGGGTTTGTCAACTTTCGGTATAAGCACAATGTGTGTATAGTTGAACTTAGGGAGAAAATCATGGTTATTCAAAGCATCAATGACACATTTAGATATATCATCACCCACCACATGCCAGAAATGTTGGAAAAAAATAGGGGACATATCGTCTGGCCCAAAGGCTTTGAGAGGGTGCATTTGTTTGAGCGCTTTACTCACCTCCTCCGCGGTGTACGGGCTGCAGAGGGTTCAGTTCATCTCCTCTGTCACTCGCGGTTGAACCAAATCCAATACCTCTTCAAGAACAGTAGGTGATGGATTTATGGAAGAAAAAATATGCTGAAAGTAATCAGAAATCACACTATGTATTTCATCCTCTCTTTTTTCGCCAAACACCCCTACTATCCTTAATAGAATGAATCGAGTTACGCTTTTTACGATCTGAGGCTTGTGCATTAAAAAAACTAGTATTTCGATCTCCCTCTTTCATCCAAAGGACTCGACTACGTTGTTTCCAGGCAAATTCTTCACAAGACAGAAGCTCTTCAAGCTCCTTTCTTGCTTCCGATTCTGCTTGTTTAGATGTAGCCGAGATTGAGCCTCCCCTTAACTCAACAATTTTTTGTTCCAATTCTTTGATTCGGATTTTATTCAAGTTAAGAGAATTTTTATCCCACTGTAAAAGCCCAATCCTACAGTGATTAAGATTGATACGCACACGCTCACCATACGAATTACCAAGACTCAGGTCCCATGCATTTTTAATAACTTCCTCACAGTCACTCCGACGTAACCACACTGACTTGAACCGAAAACGTTTTCTTTGCTTTTTTACCGATTTAGTAGTAGCGGGTGCAGTTCGGATTAAGATGGGGTTATGGTCAGAATGGAGAACATCTAGGTGAGACACCACAGCATTAAGGAATAACTCACACCATTTAGTGTTGGCCACCCCACGATCCAGCTAAGTTCGAATCGTGTGTGGGACCTCATGATTGTTCGACCACGTATAGGGACTGCCAGTGTATCCCAAATCATGCAAGTCAGTATCAGTCAACGCCTCACAAAAGTCCCGCATTTGCCAAAGCAGGCGAGGATTGATACTTTCTTGCTCATTAGGCTCAAGAATTTCATTAAAGTCCCCACCTACAGGCCAAGCAGAAAAGTGCCCTCCACTAAGCTGACGAAGAAGGCGCCAACTATCCTTACGTAAGGATGTCTTCGGGTTCCCATAAAACCCTGTAAAATGCCAAGGGAAAGACGCAGCAGACAAATAGACAGACACATCAATATGAAAACGGGAAAACGACTGTAAAATAACATCGATACTCTTGACCCAGAGGAGACCCAATCTCCCCGACAAACCAACAGCATCGACACCAACTCCAAAAGGGCCTAACCTAGACTTAAGAAAATCAAACGACTATGAATTAAAACGAGTCTCAGACAAGAAAACTAAGGATGGCTGATGGACACGTATAAGCTCCATCAGCACGAGAACTACTCGCGTCCCAATTAACTGAGGAGGAGGCATCAGCAATCCAATTAGCTGATTAATTAAATACACAAAATTGAGCGTTGACGATTACAGTAACTTGGAAGAAAGTCATTGCCCATGTGCACGTCAAAGTTTATCCAAAACTAGGGGTATTTCGTCATTATACCCGAACAAAACAAAACCCAAAAAACGAGAAGGCTAAACCCCAAACAGAGGGCAAAGAATAGGATGATTAGAGGAGCATTGTGATAAGCGAAACGCCGTCGTATTAATTGTCCCCAAGCTCCACCGAAACGACACCATTTGTTAGCTTCACTTTCTTCCCCACCATATCCCCCCACTGCTATTCCTTCGCCGACCACAAAAACATCAAAATATCTCCCCTTAGCTTAAGAAAAGTAAAAGGACAGAAATACCCTCATTCCTACCCCCTTAATTACACTGCTCCCGGGGGCAACACCGACTTATCACTTCCCGATCTTATCTTCTTCCCTATCGGGTCAACCGTCGCCGCCGCCAACAGTACGGTGTCGTTTAGGTACCTGAGTAATGTGAATAAACTGAGTTTTCCAATCATCGGAGCTAAAATGGATCGGGCGATGACAGCAGTGGGTCCGGGTATGGATATGCCGATCATGCACGACAGTGATCGATACGACTTCGTTCGCGATATCGGGTCGGGTAACTTCGGAGTGGCCCGATTGATGAGAGACAAGCAAACGAAGGAGCTGCTCGCGGTTAAGTATATTGAGCGAGGCGATAAGGTCAGTTTCGTGATTTCGTTGCAACAGTGTTTATTATTATTATTCCTTTTGTACGTAGATTTAATTTAGAAGCAATTATTCTTGTTTGTGCAAATATGGAAAGTCTATTTTTGGGAATTTTTTGCTGATTGATGATACTTTTGGAAATAGAAACCTTTTTTTTTTAGGTAAGAATAATATGCTCATTTAAAACATGGTTAACATTTTCTTCAAATTCGAAAGTGCAAAGGTTCAGGTTAATTACATTAAATTGTCTTGGAATCGATTTTCGAAATTGGGCTGCTCTGAAATTATCAGCTCCTGAACTAGTCATCAATACATCTTGTACCATATTCTGATTGAGGTTGGAATTTTACAGAAATAGTGTAGTCCTCAAATCCAAATCCACCTATCGAAACGCAACCTAAATCAATTTACTTTTAGAAGTTGGTGAAGAATTCCTTTGGTTGTCACTGGCATAATTAATTTTGCATATCTTTGTATTTTTATATACCTAATCTTGGAAGATTGATTAATGCTAGAACATAGAATCCTCAGGTGGACATAATTTCTTAATATTTGTACTTAAAGTTTCGTTAACACATAGGCTGTGAGATATACATGCACTTTCGTTGCACTTGCTATCCGACCCATACAGTCAAATTTTTAGGTAAAAGTAAAAACTTTATAATCCACCAGTACAATATACAAACCTCAATGCAGGTTTTACTTACGAAGCATACAAGCCATGCTTCAGAAACCTACAGACTAGAGTTAATACATTTTGGTTATGTCAACTATCTTGCTCATATAACAGAAAACAAATAAAGTACTAGCTCAGTAAGTGTTCCAGATATGTCCCATCCCTTTGATTTGAGCTTTGATTTTGCATCCTACAATGCACATGCTAAGTTCCATCTTCGGATTTGTAAAAACCTCCTCGCTACTTCTCACCTCACTACAGTCAAATTATCCAAATATGGTTTTGAGATTTTCCTTTTGGATGGGGATTTGCTCGTGTTTCAAACTAAAGAAGTTGATGGTTATGAATTAGTGGTATAGTGAGACATGGAATGATCATGTTAATACCCTTACTCAACTTTACGCCCAAGATGGTTTTTGTTCGTGATAAGCACTGGTTTTAGGTGGCATTGTACATGCGTGTACAAAATTAGCAAAGCTAGTTATTGTAAATACCAAGAGTTTCTCCCTAGAGCTTTTACCAATGCTTATGTAGTGAACACAAAAAAGTTTAGTTCCAGAGGACCAATGAATCAAAATAAACACAAATAGTCAATTTGGCAACTGGTGAAACAATTGAAGGAGATAATGCAGGGAGTGAATGTGGCTGTATAAAGAAGAAAAATGAAGACAATGAACATATCCTTTGCGATGTTAAACAACACTGATGAATAATTATCTGCATCCGTTAGGATTAGTACAAGTCTAGTTAACCTGTTATGCTAAACAAGATATAAATTACGCATATGGGTAATTTGTCTAGTATTAAATTCATTCCCTGTGAGCAGTAGTCGCTTCACAGTTAATTCATCGAGGGTCATATTTGTCATTTACCCTCAAATAGAAACAAAACTAATAAAAGAGAACACATCATTGTGAGATAAGAAGATTGTCGTAATCTCACAGCATCCAACTAGCGCAAAATGACATCGTTTGTATGCGTCATATATTTCTTCATCCTATTGTTTATAATGAAAAGCATGAGAATTAAGTATCAATCCCTTCGTTTTCTTATGAAAAGAAAATTCTCTCTCCATAAAGTGGTAGCAAATTACTAGCTGTCTTCCACTATCTAAATCAGTTAACCTTTGAAAACTGAGGGCAAAACCATCTCATCATCCACCGATCTCTCCCTCTGACTGGTAGTTCTCGCTATTAATCACCGCCTATGGAGAATTAGTAATGTGAATGAGCTGATCACAGATTACGGCGGTGGTGTTTTCTAGTGTCAATTAGCTAGGTAAATGGATTGGAGGACCCAAAAAAGGTGTCCAGGTAGTGTGTCAATTGTGCATGATAGCGGTCAATATGATTTTATTAGGGACATTGGATCTGGTAATTTTGGGATAGCTCGCCTTATGAGGGATAAGCAGACTAATGAGCTGGTTGCCATTAAGTATATCGAACGAGGCGGCCCGGTTAGTTTTATAATTTCAATTGTGAATTGACTCTGTTTATCCTCATTCCTCATCTTTATTCACTTTTTGAAATGATGTTGGAGCAATTTGGTTTCTAATTTGGCAAGCATTTATGATGTTGGTGTTTATGCGGATTATTTTCGGAGTATGTTGAGATTTTAATTATTTTTTCTTTTTGATTGTTTGATATGGTTTTTGCTTTCTTAGGCAAGGATATTGCTGAAACTATCTTGGATATTTTTTTGGGTAATTGAAACCTATGTGTTAAAAAATGAAAACACCAAATTCATAGCTAAAAATTGCCATTGTTTCTTTCTTTCAATTATTTTGAGTAAGTTGAGACACTAATTTTCAAATCCCCCAAAGCATGCTTCTCGCAGTGCTTCCTCTGACATTAAATTTATTAATCCTCAGAAGATCCATTGCTGAGTGCGCATTTGGTAAATAATCTACCCGATATTTCAATGCCAATCAGAAAAAAATAAATTGAAACATAGAAATGATTATAATTCTGCACACATTTTAATGCTGTCAGAATTCTGCTCTTTTTCCTTCCTTTTTATTTTTTTTCCTCATGTTTATGGCAAATATTGCAAGGTTCTGATCAATAGGCATCTCCCTCTTTCTTGTAGCTGGTCATTATGGGTTCAGGGCTTTGGTAAATATTTTACGCAATCTTTCAGCAGGTTTTATGCCGCTAATGCTTTGCGAATTTACCGAAATCTGTAATGGCTACATTTAATCTTTAAAATTTTGCTGCATAATCCTCCCGTTTATTGAAAAATGATTCACTTTTCTTAGTTTCTGGTGCTATTCTTAACATCTCATGCCATGTCCAGAGATTTTAACTTTACTTTTTATTGCAGATAGACGAAAATGTGCAGAGAGAAATTATCAATCACAGGTCTTTAAGGCACCCTAACATTGTCAGATTTAAGGAGGTTTGTCACTGACTATTTCTCTGACATTTACTTGACTTTATAAAATTTGCTCATGAGTTTTAATCCCAAAGTTTTGGTTCAGGTGATTCTTACACCAACTCATCTGGCTATTGTGATGGAGTATGCATCTGGGGGAGAGTTATTTGAGCGCATATGCAATGCAGGTCGCTTCAATGAGGATGAGGTACTCAATTTGCTCCCCTGTGTTTGTTTTGTTTGATAGGTGTGTGGCTATTAGGGTTATTTACTTTCTTGCTTGGATATGTTTGCCATGCAGGCTCGTTTCTTTTTTCAACAACTTATATCTGGAGTCAGCTACTGCCATTCCATGGTATCATAATGTTCTATCATGTTTGAAAATTGATTTCTTAATTGCATTTAGTTTCTTCCCTGTGTAAAATAGAAATTTGATTGATCCTTCTCATGTTTCCTGATGAAGCAAATATGTCATCGGGACCTGAAGCTGGAAAATACACTGTTGGATGGTAGCCCAGCTCCTCGGTTGAAGATATGTGATTTTGGGTATTCCAAGGTAATCTTTATTATCAAACGACTTGTAACTATTATCTAATTGAATCAAGGATTTATCCCAACTGTATGAGATCTTGTTTTTGTGTTCATGAGTACGGCTATCACTTCCTTCTATTGATTACCTGATTATAATTTTGCTTTCACAGTCTTCGTTGCTGCATTCACAACCAAAATCCACAGTGGGAACTCCTGCATATATTGCTCCTGAGGTGCTACTTAGGAAAGAATATGATGGCAAGGTAAAGACAATAACTGCCTTCTTAACCGGGTTTCATAGTTTATCATTAGACGGATATTTCCTCCCTGTGGCTCCATTTGAAGAAACTCTATCTATCTCTTGCTGGCACAGTTTGACACACATTTTAGATATAATTTAACAAAAACATTGGCAAGTAATTGTTGTTTCGCTGTCACATTGTGCCTTGCTGGTAATATCCTTAGCTTAATCTGTAAATTTATTAACTTGCTTTTCACCATAGAAATCCAGATGATGTTGATCGAATACTCTTCTATTCTTCATTATCTAATACCTTTGTTCTTCTTAACCTTCTGGCATTGGTGGCCGTGGGCAAAGACTTAATGCAGTAAACGGTCGTATTTTTTATTGCCTCTTTTCTGTATTTGGATGTGTTCTTGTGAACTCATTTTTATTTAAATATCATGGTTAAACTGTTTTACGGTAATCTTTACCAAATTCTGTGGTGAAATCTATGTAAGACCTTTTACTGGAAGTCATCTGCTTGGGGATCTTTATCTAATGTTGTATTGATGTGTGATCTTGCATTGCTAGTTTATCCTTTTCTTACCTAAAGTTTTTTTTTTTTTTTGGATATAGTTACCACTTACTGCAGGTTTCTCTCTGAATGCAAGATCCTAATTGCTCCCTTTGATTTTATTCTGTAGTTTCCCTACTTCAGGCCTCGTGTGTGTTGACTCGGTTGATTCACAGGGTTTTTCAGCCTTGTTACGTCACTAAATAAAATATCATATCTCAAAGAACCTATTAAATGATGTGGATTATAAGCTGTTGACATAGTCCCTCACTCTCTCTTTGTCCCCCTTCAGTGGAGAGGACTGCCCTTATGTACTGCCATTCGTTTCTTATGTGTGAATGATCTTTAAATTAAGACTGTGACTCTCAAGAATGCCTGTGCTTCAGATTGCAGATGTGTGGTCCTGTGGCGTGACATTATATGTTATGCTGTTTGGTGGCTATCCATTTGAAGATCCTGAAGAACCCAAGGACTTCAGGAAGACAATACAGAGAATCCTGAGTGTTCAGTATTCCATTCCAGAACATGTTAAAATATCAGAGGAATGTCGCCATCTTATTTCGAGAATCTTCGTTGGAGACCCTGCACAAGTTAGTAATTTCATCTTTTGAATGAAAGTTTCTTAATTTTGGATTGACAAATTAATCTATTCTGTCGAACTTTTAACACTATGTTCGGTTCATGGAAGTTGCTAAGGAAAAGAAAAGAAAAACACGAGAAAATCATTTTCCCTTCTTTGGTTACAATAGAAAATAAAAAGAATTTAAGAAAATAGGAGAGAAAATCTGAATACTAATTTGAGAAAATTCCTTTTGGTGAGGAAAATCATGGAAAACAAAAAACTTTTCTTACTCCATGCATATCACTTCTCTAATTTCTCCTCTCTCTCTCTCTCTCTCTCTCTCTCTCACATCCAACATAAACACAAAATATTAATACAAGAACAATCTATTAATAGTTTAGTAATTTTTGCTTTCTGTTTTGAGTATCTGTTGTTTTGTTCAAATGTTTCACCAGTGTAATTTATTATTCTTTTTATGGCATTTGCAATCAAATGAATAGTTTAGATTTATGGTTATGTTTTTCTTTTGTATCATTTTTCTTGTAGTTTTCACGGCGACCTAACAAAGGAAAAAAAATTCAGTAAAACAAAGTTTAAGAATTTGAATTTCTTTGATTTTTTTTTCTTTTCCTTCACCAAAATCCTTGAATCAAACACAAGTAATAGTACCTTTTTAATAATCCTCTTGACAGTGTTTTAATAACCTATGTTGGCTTCTACATATAAATGAGGCAGGCTTCCTAAGATGTAGTAATTTGTTTTAGCATAATTTAGTCACTTCTAGTTTAGTTTTCGTATATAAAATTGTGACTTGTGCTTGATCAGCGCATCACCATGCCCGAAATCAGAAACCACACGTGGTTTCTAAAGAACCTTCCGGCGGATCTGATGGACGAAAGGACAATGGGAAACCAGTTTGAAGAGCCGGATCAGCCCATGCAGAGCCTTGAAGTGATCATGCAGATAATCTCAGAAGCCACCATACCCCCTGCTGGTCTTTATAACCTCGACTTAATGGATGATGACATGGACGACCTCGACTCTGACCCTGACCTTGATGTTGACAGCAGCGGAGAGGTAATTTATGCAATGTAATTGCGTTTGGTGTTTGGTGACCAACAAGAATATGAAAAAAGGATATTCTCTTCGGGCGTGATTCAGTATATATATTGATCCTGTTTTAGTTGTGGGATTGAGTGAAAAGGCGATTGTTCATGGTTGTTTGTTATATGTCTGCTGGTCATATAACTGTATATTGCATCTGAGTATGTTGTTGCTGTTGCTCCTGTCTAATTATGTATTTTTGTATTAGTTTTTGTTGTTTGTTGTGTTGCCATAGACAACAAGTGATGATATGTAATGTACCAAATCTATACTATGTATTATGGTTTGTGTTGAAGGTTTTATGGATCTTGTATTGTTGTATATAGTAAAATGGGTCTTGCTGGATTGCACGGTTGATAAATTCAGGTGCTCCAAGTAATGAAGAGAAAGTCGTGGCTTTGAGCAAGAAAAATCCGACGACCATAGTGAGATAATTATGTGAGTTATTGAAAAAGTAAAAACCTAGCTGACGGTCTGTAAGGTTACCAAACCTTACAGAACAATCTCAGCCACATAATGTGGCAAGGTTGGCCCCACCTTATCTTAAAGTTCTATATAATCAAGTTCGGGGTGATTATATGGTGGACCGATAGTGTTGTTTTCAATTCATTTTTTATCACATAAATACTTAGAGTGGGGTGGTTTATACAGGGTAGGTGGGTGTAAAAATCACTATAATCATTTTGAATATGTGGTGTAAAATGAATAAGGAGTAACACTCATGATCCACTTTAGAATTGAAACACTTTAGAATTTTCAATCAAGTCCATGATATTTTTATTAACTAGGGACAAAGGCACTCGTTGTGCGCATAACAAAATCAAATAGTAAAACGAATAACAATTCCAACTCTTAACTCTGAAAAAGGAATAATAAAACCAAATAGGATCAATATGAGATCAATGGTCAAAAACTAATTACCTCGTATTAGTGAGCATAGGTTGGTTGTGAGAAAAATAATCATACTATGCTTTCAAGCATTTCCTTTCTACATTTGGGTTTCATATGTTTTGGAGTTTTGAAAATATAAACAAAAATGTCGAAGGTGGGCGTGGAATTAATGTGAATGGTGGTAGGTAGTTATTCAATTCGGATCTTCTATTGCGAACGTTCTTACAATCTTTTATTGCACTTTACATATGGATGACATGTGTATAAAATATTTCCTTAAATATAAATTTAATATAAATTATATATATTTATTGGACAAGCATAATATACAATACAAGATATAACACCATTTCATTAATAGTTATCACTTTTGATGAGTAATGGTAGTCTCTCACGTTTTCACAGAACCCACGGATAGATGTGATGAGAGATTTACGAAAAAGGACTTGTGTAATTGACTTTTAGTTGTTTGGGGTATAGGGGTATATTATGAACAACATATTTGATTTTTCAAGGCGGTTACTCTAAGACCATCTCCAACCCACTTTATATTTGGGTTGGAAATGGTATAAATGCCAACCCACACAATTTTTAACACCAAATTTGGTGCAATTGTAATGTTGGACGCTATATTTGGCGTAAAACTTCACATTTGCATCAAATTTGGTACAAGTCCTCTTTTTCTTTATTGAATTGCATTTTAGTTTTGTATTATCTTTCTTTTGCAATTTAGTCCTTAAAACTTTATGAAGTTATACTTATGTCCTATAAATGTTATATTTATTCAATTATATATGATTTCACTTTAAATTTAACAATAAATAAAAATATATATTAAGAACTTGTACAAAATGCATATTTCATAAATTAAAAAAATTGAAATATTTATATAAACATAGATTAATATTAAAAACCAGACTATTCTAATACAAAATAACTAATATAATAAGACATTGAGAAATTAGAGAAAAAATAACAACTTAATATCCTGGCATATCACTTCCTTCTCTACCAATATTATTAAAAAAATTGGATGAATTTGTAAAAAAACTTGAAGTTTGGGTGTTATTTGTGAAATAGAGACAATATCATAATATAATATGTAAAAAAGAATATTTTAGAGTTATAGGTTGGAGTAAATTTACTGTACAACACTAAAATGGTGCAAAAGTTGCACCATTTTTATGTCTATGGGTCTTTAATAAATAGTAAAAATTAGACACTCAAATGTCTCAATATTTCTGAATCAACCTCATGAACAATATTAATTAACGGGAGTTAATATTTTATTTTCACAGCATACTTATCATTACAAGAGATATCTTTCATTTAAAACAAAAGGATAACAAATTATAATCATATGATTAATGAGCGTGTAAATTGTGAGTATAGCTAATTCACAATTAAGAAAATAATGATCAAGAAAAAAATACAAATTTTAAAATCGTTACAATTTACTTTAAAATTATATATTTAAAATTTGAAGGTTTAAAACGTTGGAGTTATAAAGGTATTAATTAACATGGTAATTACTTGAGAATATTTAATAATTTTGACTTCAATGTGAAATACTTCATGATGTTAAAAAAGAGCAAAGTATATCCTAAGCATTAACGAGTGATTGGGAATTTGAGGATGAGTTTACGGTGGATTAGGGTCATGAAACGATCCATTATATGCACTTGGAGTAGATTGATGCGATCTTATCATTGTATTTTGCATTCAATGTTATTGGCTTAAGTTGAGATATAGTTAGTAAAATACGGGACGTGTTTTAAACGTTCTATTATACGTACAAGTATTATATATTTTCCTAAAAAAATATGTTCCAAAAAAAGGCATAAAAAATGGCAATCGAAAAATACGTACCTTAATATTATATGTGTAACTATAAGCAAGGTATTAAATTTCGGTATCGGTATCGATATCGGGGTAGTAAATTTATGGAAATTTCGAGGATATTCAAAATTTTGATATCGATTTTAAAGAAATCATGGATATTTATAGAAATATTTGGAAATTTGCAACGAAACTTTGTGTAACTTTAAATATCATAATTATGCATCATTTACATAAATAATATTGTATATATAATGTATGTATAGTGAATTTTGTTAAGTAGTATGATTAAAATCTATGGCGAAAAATATAAAATAAATATGATTTGAGAGTAAAATAATAATCAAATCTCCTAGGAACTTCATTAAAACAAAATACCACAATTTTAATACAAATCATCATTTAAAATCACATTGAGTTTCTCGGGGGATCAAAATCACTGTCATTGGTCTCTCTTCTCCCACCATTTTCGTACTGCATGTACAAATTATTAGTCAAATGTTGACAGTATTCATCTCATGACATTGAATGTTGGTAGTACTGCATATAATGATGGTAATATAAAGATCACACTTTCCAAAATAAATGTATAGTACATGCAGTAGGGGAAAGAATACAAAATTTTGAATTTTTTTGAGTATGGTCGATATTACGGGATATTTCAGTGGATATTTGACAAAGTATTTTTTATTAAAAACTCAAGATTTCGGGATATTTCGGAAATATCGATAAATATCGAAAATATTGGGAAATTTCGATAGATATTCTGCAAAATTGGATCGAAGGTGAGATTTCGCTTCGAGACCCCCGGAAATCCAAAATTTCGGTCGAAATTTCGAGATATCGACGGATATTTAAGACCATGACTATAAGTTTAGTAATAAAATACACGAATGGTAAAAAAGGTAAATTCTAATATAATTTATTAAATAATAGGGATAAGTACAAAAAACTCCCTATCTTATGGGCCAATACAGCCCCCTTCTTATATCTTTGTTCAATTACTTCTACCTCTCTAAAAAGGGCATGTCCAATGTAAACTAATTGAAAGTGCTGAAATATCCGTTTTGTCCTTAAATAAAACAGCCAAAAAATATAGAAAAGAAAAAAAATTCTAAAATCTTACAAAAGACTCTTATACCCCTTGAGCAAAATTAAAATTAAAAACCAATACTTCATTTTTTATCAATGTACATATGTATATTTTATATATATATATATATATATATATATACAAAATTAAATAAATATTATATATATATATATATAAATAAGGAAAAAATAATTTATTTTTTTTGTTCATCGTCTTCACACAGAGCCTGCAACTTGGGGTTGCAACCCCAACTCCCCTCCGACCACCTCGCGCCGCCACCCCCTCCCATCACCTCCCATTGCTATACACGCGCACACACACACTAAGACACAGAAAATATCATATGCGTGCGCAATGAGGGTGTGTTATTATGTGGTTTTTTGTTGGGGTTGGGGAGGGGGGGGGGGGGGGGGGGGTTGGAATTTGGGAGTGATGTGTGTGTATATATAATAATAATAATAATAACAACAACAATAATAATATACATGTGTACATATATATGTATGTATAAATATATTATATTTTGTGTTTTTCATATATATATATATATGTATTTTTTATGTAATTATTATTTTTTTAACTTTTTCTTATTTTTTTATATATATTATGTATATTATATATTATATGTGATTTTTGTTAAAATATATATATATATATCCATATATATATATATATATACATATATCAAAAAAATATTATATTGTATTTTTTTGTTAAAAATATATTATTTTTGTGGTATTAGAATTTTTAAATATTTTATCAAACCAATTACAACTAACTCCCTAAATTTCTAAAAAGATTGCACTCAGCTCCTCACATAAAAAGGGTAGGCTGGTCCGAAAAAATATTCAACCCCACGGACAAAATTGAATTTTTTAAATTTTTTGGTGATAACGTTATCAATTTCTGTACAAAAAGTTAATGGAAGGATCTCAATTATGAGTCGGACCATAAAGTTAGGGAGATGGAAGTAATTGGGTAAATATGTGGGAGGGGGCTTGGCCCATAAGTGAGTGAGTTTTTAGAACATGGAGAAATAACTAATAAGTCCCGATTGGATGGGATGCTGTTTTTCATTTCTCAATTTCTCAGAGATTTTTTTTCATTAAAAATGCATATGTTTGACATCTCCCAAAAATATTTCAAAGAAATACTACACACAATTTCTCAGAAAAAAAATCTCAAATTTCTTTAAAAAATGGATTTACTTGACATTTCTCTGAATTCTTTCTCAGAAAGCCAGAATTTTACTATTCATGATTAGACAGTTCACCCAATAATTAAAAGTATTATATCCATCAATATCTTGATATAATCATCAAAATAATCACATATCTTTATTTGAAATGATGTAAGGTATGAAATCAGATCCACTTTGCATATTTTTTGATGCCTTAATCGACGAGTTTAGCTTAAATTTGTTAAAAATTCTTATAAAAATCAAACTCATCCATACTAATTTCCCACAAAATAGATTTTTTTCTTACAAAAAAAACATATCAAATCACACTTTTTTCTATATAAAAAAAAAAACTCATCCAAACACACTTCCTCTTTCATATCTCTATTTCCTTAAAAATAATTTTTTTTACTTTATTTATAAAAAATGAGAAATTGAAAATAGACGTTCATCTAATTGAACACTAAATCTCCATGTGCCCGCATACTAATTTTCTCTCTACATATTAGATTCAAAACTTAAAAATTGCGAAAGTCTTCACGGGGAAGTTCTTCTTTTTCTTCCTTTTTTAACTTTTGATTGTGAAACGTCATTGACTCTTTCCCTTCCATTTCATCTTGTTAAAAATTAAAATATGAAAAACTAAAACTGGGTTACTTGGGTTCATATGTCTCATATTTTCATATTTGTTTATATTTCGTATTATGAAATTGACCACTCGACCTTGAGTATCTAGTTTTAATTTTCATATTTTAATTTTGGGCAAAATATATTTTCAACCCCAATCTATGTCAGTCGGAGTACTTTGATACCTATGCTATTAAATTTTACGTTCGAGTACTCAACCTTTGTAATTCGTTGCAATCAAGTATATTGGAGAAATAATTTGGAATATTCCTTCTAAAAAGTCTGTCACGTGCCTTAGGCATGACTTAAATTGTGTACCAAAGTACACATATCATGCAATGTATAGGCAGTCGGGTGCACAAAATGTCATAGGATAGGGTGCAAAGTGCACTTATCAGACAATGTATAGGTAGTCGAATGTACAATCTAAGTTAAATTATTCCTCCGGTAGACTTACTTGTAACAAATTACAAAAGATGGGTAATCGAATATAAAATTTAATAGTATAGGTATCAAAGTGCACCAACCGACATACATTAAGGTCGAAAATGCCTTTCACCCTTTAATTTTTAACAAGATGAAATGGAAGGGAAAGAGTCTATGACATGCCACATATTATTAATAATAAATCAACATTACATATTTATCTTATTCTATTATTTACTTATTCACATAATCATTAAACAAATAACTAACTCAATCATTTAACTCATCGTACATCAACCAATTACCTTTAAATTTGACACATTTTTCAAATCTCAAAATTTTTTAAAAATATAAACAAACACAACATACATCATATCATTTTCACATGAATCCATATGTAGTACATATTTCCCGAGAATTTTCAGAATTTTGTCTAAAAAATATAAACAAAGCCTGAAACTTGATATTTTTATAGTACGTTGGAATCACGTGCTTCTCTGATTATTTAATTATTAAAATGATTGACTCGCGATTTAGATTCTGTTTTCAATATGGTTAAATGATTGGAGACAATTACTTTACATCAGCTGTCTTTTCCATTTTCTTCATATATATATATATATATATATATAGACACACACACAATATTTAGGTGTGCTACACAAACGTCGGCTTGTGTGAATATTTCTGTATGAACTTCACCCTTTTGACGGTTTGACGACAAAAAGAGAAGCCCTATATCCAGTGTAGATTCCATAAAACTCCAATAGAATGAAGAATCATTAACATGGAATTTTTGAATTATACTACTCCATCTCCCTTGCAATTTCACCTTCCTCAACTCCATCAACAATATTTTCCGGTAAACTATTTGAAATGCCCCCTCCCCCTCCAATTTCTCCGATCATTATGGATATCTCATGCATCTTCTTCTCCACAATGACGGAGTTCCTTGTACTCTCTCGTAAATGAAACGCCGCCACATTGATCAGAACAAAGTTCAAAAGTGAAGGCTCCAACTTTTTTTAACTTCTTGGAATAGTACCATCTACTGAATATATCAATCCACTTGACCTTGGAGCATTTCTCAATTAGTTTTTCTGCTTCACTTAACCGAAAAGTGAATAATTCTTTTTGACTTGCACAGATTGTGTTGCAGTTTTGTATATCATCAACGACGGGCTTAATCGAGCCCATAGTTGATGTTAAACGGTTTAAATCAGAGCTGAAACGGACTACTTTGCGGGTTGCATCAAGAAATAATCTGATTGACAGCCCAAACACAGCTCCAAGACTTGGACCACGCCTTCCATCGGTTTAATTCAATATATACAGCGATTTTGGATGTAGCTGCAATAAATTCACGAGAGTCTGCTTAATTAAGGATCTTAATGTTGATTGTTGAAAGGTAGTGATGCTATATTTTGTTTGCTTAAATATGGTAGTAGGGGAACTGGGGAAAAAAATAGCGTTTTGAGACCTAATGGGGCGTTGTGATTTTGATAATCAAGAAATAATCTGATTGACAGCCCAAACATCTTAGAATTATCTTTCAAGCTCCAAGACGGTGGTCCGGACTTTAACACTTCGACGTGTTATTTAACTTAGTTGTTAGGACCGCAATTAACTGAAATGTTTATCGTCTTCGCCTTACAGTGAAAGAAAAATTCAAGTTCGGTAAAAACTATCTCTCTGATATAAATCCGACACAGATAATATGCCTACACCTTTCGATCGATCTTTGACACAATAATATTATAAAAGAAAAATTCAATGTAGCTGCAAGATAATTTTGTACCTACGTAAACCTTTCTTTTTCACGAAAACTTAGGTCAAGATACAAATTCTGTCTTAATTAAGGATCTTACCTCCATAAAAGTTTTCGATTCGTAAAAATTACAGGCAATCGAATGCCGATACAAGCCTTGAAAAGGCAAATTCCTTCGAGTCTAATACTAAATTACATTACGGCTACTCCTAAATTATGCTAAGAGCTACTCCTACATTACGCTATGAACTATTCCTAAGAAAACGAAAATGCAGAAGTCTGGTGATCTTGCGATCTCCTCTCTGTCTCTGTCTGTGGCTTGTATATATATTGGTCTTTGAAGGAACCAACGTTCCTTTTCTTCGGGAACCGCCTTCAACCGTCTTCAACCGCTCTTTCAAATCTTTTCAAATAAGCGCGCTTCTGCAGATGATTGGCTATTTGGACTATATTTTATTTCTTCAGATTCGATTCTTGGACTTTTGTCAGTTCAACCCATGTTTTCGCTATTTTCTGGATTTAACGGGCTTGTCTTATCTTTTTGTGGACCTGATTTTCTTCTTTTCGAGTTCCTACAATTTGGGCTTTTTGGGTTTTGTACTTCGGAAGCCCCAATTATTTTATTGTGTAAACACATACAAAGCGTATAAATAGACAAACGGAACAAATCACGACCTTATCATAACTTCTTTTGATGTTCACTTCTGGTGGGTTTTGGGAAATTGATCAGAAACTTCCTCAGACCCTCTCTCTGCAAGTGTTATTAAGCGTGTGGAAAAATAATGGGATTTTTATCAATTCCCCAACCGTTGTCCAAAAACTGTTCCCGACCTTCTTTTCTAGTTAAGCTTGTCATATTACCAGTTAGATAACCACGAGCTCACCTTATCCTTTAATCATGAGATTGGGAGTTCGATCCCCACTCATGGGAATGAAGCGCATTTCGTGACCAGCCGTTTACCTCCAATGAGAGGGCTCCCATGGCGAAAGGGATTAGTCACTGTTGTCAGCGGTGGACACCCTGGTTCAGACAAAAAAATAAAATAAGATTACATGTTAGACAATATAGTATCTTTCCATATCTTTTTAGTATTTATGTGAATTTAGGTTTTTTTATGTTTTCTTGTATTTATCTTTTACTTGTTTATAGTTAGGATTTCTTGTTTATCAAATACATATATATCTCTATAAATATGTTACTCAGTAATACAAGTCTCTTACCGGATTTTTTCTAATCTAACATTACCAATTGTTTTGGTTTCAACTTTTGTCAATATATAGCTATACCTTTCACATTTGGACTTGTTGATGGAGAATTTCGAATGAGCCGAGCTTGACTCTACTCTAACATTACCAATTGTTTTCGTTTCAACTTTTGTCAATATATAGCTATACCTTTGGACTTGTTGATGGAGAATTTTGAATGAGCCGAGCTTGAGGCCAATTGTACCTAGTAGGGGCTAGTAAGGCTCAAATATGTACAAAAGAATATTTTATTTATTTATTTATTTTTTTTTAAATGTATTTAATATTTATCATAATATTTTGATAATTTATATATGTTAGAAAAATTGAATGAACAACCCGAACGAATGATTTCGTATAACCTCCAAGTCGCACAAAATTTGAAATTTGTTTATAAATATGATTAAATATTTTGATACTACTATAAATTTATTGATAGTTAATTTATTTTCTCTTTTATGCGATAATTTATATTTTACTTATCCAATAAAACTAAAACATGTAAAAGTATATAATTATAAATATTGTCAAAAATAATAAAATTCAATTGGTAATTCGGTCCCCCAAGTACTGATTTTTGGATCCGTCCTGTTTATATTGTATATAAATGGAAAAAGTAAAGAGTACCCCTTTATAGATCAAAAGACATGTACAGAGAGTATTTAATTTGCATTACGTGATAAGCCACTAGTTACTAGTAATACCATAATTAGTTAAGATTTCGTTCTATATGATCTGTATATTAGTATATGTCCAAGCTCGGTGGTGCGGCGGATATAAAGAACAGGACACTTGATCTTAATCAATTATTATTAAATTTATCAAACAAAGACATGATATTTGCCCGCCCTAATTAACGAATTAAATGCAGGAAAACTCCCACGTGGTCTTATGTTTCTTCAAAACCATATGTAAACAATAAATTTTAAGTCTGCAATTTAATAAACAAGAAATGTTGTACAAAATATATTTAATTGAATCAAACGATTTAATGAGTACAAATCTCTAATTATTTATCCTCTGATTCTTCACTTCAAGAACTTTGATTTGAATATTGGAGCAGAAATCGCTTCTTTGATCTTCTCCAATGTGGATTTGAATGTTTATAACGTTGATGCGAGGGCTCGATAGCTTAATCTCAGATCAAACGATGTAAATGATTTGGGAAAGTTGAAAGCTTCAAGGTTGACTCGTCGCTTTGATCTTCCTTTAACTTGATTTGAACTTCTATAACGTTTATTCGAGGGTTTAGCACCTTAATCTCGAATCAAACGTTATAATTTGATGAATTTTGCTTAGAACGCCTTGAAGTTTGCCTTGAACGTCTTCTTAAATTTGAAGAACTTGTAGAGAGAATTTGGGAACTTATCTTGTCTTCTCTTGCTCAAATGCACTTGTGAATTGGTGAATTGATCCATGAATCCTT
Source organism: Buddleja alternifolia (assembly GCA_019426215.1). NCBI lineage: Eukaryota > Viridiplantae > Streptophyta > Magnoliopsida > Lamiales > Scrophulariaceae > Buddleja > Buddleja alternifolia. The sequence continues at coordinate 46,276,103 of CM033393.1, forward strand.
GAATTTGAACCCCTATTTATAATTGTAGGGGTGGAAGACTTTTCATAATCACCATTATTTAATTATGATTAAAATTGCCACATGGCACCTCATAATTGGTCAATACAATAAGTATTTAAATATCAATTATTCAATTATTTAATTTAAGAATAAAAATTTTATTAAATCCTTAAATGTAAATAAATGAATTTATTTGATATTAATTTACACATGTCGCCATTTAATTGGCTACAAATTTTAATTGTCTACACCATCAGAAAGTAAACCTACAACTCAACAAATATTTTCTTTTTGTTTTATCAGAACAAATATAACTCAGCAAATATTTGTGTGCATGATTCTGGATATAAAAAGGAATCTCGAATTAAAATTTAAAAAACTAAGGCCCTGTTTGTTTGTGTTTTTAAATTGCTTTTTTCATCTGAAAATGAAAATACACACTTTACACTATTTTTAATTGAAAATATTTTCATTTTCATTTTTATTTTTATGTTTCCAATAAATTTCAATCATTTCTTTAAAATTACATTTTACATCACTCATTTCACAATTTCCTTTTACACCTCCTTTCAATTTTTTAAACATTTCTCTCTCCTCTTCTTAAAATTTTTAAATCCAACATTATTCAATCATTTCACACATCATAATCACGAATTTCAACTATTTTTAAAAACACAATCAAGAACACCTACTTTTTTTTCACTTTTCTCACACAAAAATTAAAAAACTCATTCCCCGTATATTTTAAAAATAACAATTGAAAATAAAATAAAAACACATCCAAACGGAGGCTAACTTTATTGCTACTTACGTGTTAGTTGTTACAAATACACTTAGACCCTCCCCTGCCAACAATACAGAACTTTTGATTTGTTCTACTCGGGTCGGATCTCCACGACTATTCAGGCTTCCTCAAGCACCTCAATTTCAACATCATCATCCGGCAACCTATTTGAACTGCTTTCTCTGTTCTTCATCATCTCTTCAATCTTGTCTGCCACATTACTCAAAATTGTGGAAATCTCTTTGCTCTCTCGAGTGTGAAATGCTGCCGCATTAATCAGAAAAGAATTCAAAAGTAAAGATTCCAACTTGTTCAGTTTCATGGAGTAGTACCACCTACTGAAAATATTAATCCACTTGATTTCGTTGCATTTCTTGATTAGCTTTTCTGCTTCAATTAGGCGATGATCGAATGATAGTTTTTCACTTTCACAGAGTCTGTGGATTTTCTGTATGTCATCGACGGCGCACTTAATTGAAGACAGAGTTGATTTTAAACGGTATAAATCAGTGCGGAAACTTACTACTTTGAGGATTGCATCAAGAATTAATTTGAATGACAGCTCGAAAGCAGCTCCCAGGACAGCACCTTCAACGACGCCCCCCATTAATTTGAATTATGCAGCTTTCTTTGATCAATATGAAAGAATATGCAGAATCTTGGTCTCTTGTTTTTCGGATGAGGGATATATAGGTGTATGCTGAGACGGGGTTAGGTCCCATTCTTGCTTAATTTTGCTTTTGAAGACGGTGTTAGGACCCAACCCTATCTTCAAAAGCATAATTAAAGTGGCTGAGCTCAGCCACTTTAATGGGGTCCCAGTTATACTAAATTATGCTGAGCTCAGCCACTTTAATGGGATCCTAGTTATACTAAATTATGCTTGGTCCCATTCTTTCTTAATTTTGTTTTTGATCCACCTGAAATTGCTATGAAATTCACTCGATTGTATCTTATCAAAAAACATAAATTCACACGATGGTAGAATATGTGTATCTCTATTATATATAAAGCATGAGAGGTTTAGAGTAACGATTTTGGGGTGTCAAATTTTGGTGAAAGTTGACCCTATCATTGCAAGGAGGCCTATCATATTTATATGAATACTGTATTGGGGAAGTTGAATATCATTACAAAAGCATATTACTACTGATAACTCACCAGTACTTAACATGTGGGCAATATATAATATAGTGCAAACACATATATACAATGATATAATTTTGATAGTGCCACCCCTAAGTTTTTAATAATACTGCTAAAAATAGATTATAATTTGGTATACATAACTCTATGAATATTTAGAAGAACGTTCAATAACATTTAGCATGAATCTCCTTATCACTATATATATAAATAAATTCTAAAGAAAATTATTTAAAAAATCACTTTTTCATAATCTAATATTTTTGTTTTGATAGATGAAAAATAATTTCTGAATGATTTCATAATTCGAGGTTGGAGTTAGTAAACCGTTCTTTAGAAAATATAAGATTAATGATAATGCAGTCCACTGTAAAAAATTGTCAATAAGAAAAACAACAATTTATTTGAAGTAGCACTAGAGCTATGTTAAAAAGAAAACTTATACATGTTTAATGAGTGAGTTACAACTTACAACTTTTTAATATTGATCATTCTTCACAGGTGTTGGTTTATTATTTATGATGTTTTCTTCCACTTATTTATCAATATTATCGCTAAAAAGATTAAATTTATAAAATGAGAAAAATAATCTAAAATGGATAATTTTGGATTTGTGACGGTAAATGCAGAAGAAAAATGAATAAGGAAATTATGTATATAATTGTTATCTTTTAGATTTTTTTTTAATACATAGAGAGGGGGGAACCCTAACGATTTAACCCGACAGACCCGGATTTATAGTCGTTTTCCTTAGGCAAGTAAAGCCTTGTCGATCTTGTTTCAAAATATTCTGCAGATCCAAGCTCGGGGAATGCATAACAAAGAGGTTATCTTTTAGATTTAATCACAATAATTACCCTCTTATTTAATAAAATACAATTCAGTCCGCTTATTTATTTATTTTTAATTCAAGAGGGAGGGGATACTTTATATATATCTAGCTCGACAAACCCGGATTCATAGTTATAATCGCGAGCCATAAAGACTCTATCTAGCTCCATGAAGGAGGAGAGAGTCACAACTTGTGGCAGCCTGAATTCGAACCCATGACCTCTCACATAAAGTGGGAGGTGGATACCATTAGACCAACAAGTTTTGGGTTCAGTCAGCTTATTTTGAACACATAACAAAGACTTTCTCTTATAATATAACCTTACGATGGCCTGTTTACGCTAGAAAACTAAGGGAATATTTCAGATTTCCTATTTTGCGCTTCACCAAACAGGTGTCTTGAAGGAGCCATGCAGGGGCGAATTCGGAAGTCTAAAATCAAACCGACACCCGTCACTGGCAATGGTGGCACGCAGCTAGGCACGAAACTGGGAGCGTAGGTGGTGAAGTTGCCAACTCTCAGCAGCGACGCCGTTTTACCAGAATAGGCAGTGAACGACGTCATTTTGTTGGCAACCGAGCTAAAAAAAAATGAAAACTAATTACGACGATTTATCTGTATTGAATTATGATATTGTCCCTAAAATTAATCAAAGTCGATATTTATTTTCATTTTTAAAAAGGTTCATTGTATCTTCTACTTAATTAAATTCATCGAAATTGTCTCATGGCATAAATTCAAATTTGCACTTCACTATCAAGACGTGCATATAATTTTTCCAAACAAAAAGGGTGTAACTAAAACTTTCAACCTTAGCTTTAAACACATGATTTCATATAAAAACTTGTTAATATCTTGATAGTGAAGTGCAAATTTGAATTTATGCCATGAGACAATTTCGATGAATTTAATTAAGTAGAAGATACAATGAACCTTTTTAAAAATGAAAATAAATATCGACTTTGATTAATTTTAGGGACAATATCATAATTCAATACAGATAAATTTAAATTAGTAAGTTGCGGCTAAAAGAATATGAAACCAGTTATTAAATTGAGATAAGTTCATAGAGCATATATATATATATATATATATATAGGGTTATACCGTTATAATAGAAAAAAGAAGTAAAAAATATGTTGTGGAAAAATATAGAACAAAAAACATTAAAAAGAAAGTACAACAGTTAGTTGTAGGGGTGAATGTAAGGTTTTAGTATAAAAGAAGGTGTCTATTATATGCTCAAAATAAGTGCACTGAACTGTAATTACATTAAATCAAGAGGGTAGTTAGTGTAATTAAGTATTTTTTTATTTTTATTTTTAAATGAGGGTAATATTGACATTTACACTTTTTGTGACGCTTGACTATAATGACCATTAGGCAGAGGGGATCAAAGTAAGATTTTATTAAGAGGGGATTATCTGTCCAAAATTAGCGAATTACAATATAAGTATACTAAATAAGAGGGATAGTTAGTGTAATTGACCCTATTTTACAATTTTTTGTTATATTCCACCTCTTCTTATCTTCAATATATTTTTATTTTCAACCACGTACATATATGTGCCACACATATACATATAACTATAATTAGTGTTTGTATTGCGGGTTAGACGGGTTAATTGGTTGCAATATATCAAAATGCCATTATTACTTAAAAAAATTTAAACCGACGATTTTCAACAGATCGACTCGGTTTGAGTGATTCTGATGTCTCCGTCTAATCTTTAAAATTTTGCTGCATAATCCTCCCATTCAGTGAAAAATGATTCACATTTCTTAGTTTCCTGTGCTATTCTTGGCATCTCATGCCATGTCCAGAGATTTTAACTTTACTTTTTATTGCAGATAGACGAAAATGTAGAGAGAGAAATTATCAATCACAGGTCTTTAAGGCACCCTAACATTGTCAGATTTAAGGAGGTTTGTCACTGACTATTTCTCTGACATTTACTTGACTTCATAAAATTTGCTCATGAGTTTTAATCCCAAAGTTTTGGTTCAGGTGATTCTTACACCAACTCATCTGGCTATTGTGATGGAGTATGCATCTGGGGGAGAGTTATTTGAGCGCATATGCAATGCAGGTCGCTTCAATGAGGATGAGATACTCAATTTGCTCCCCTGTGTTTGTTTTGTTTGATAGGTGTGTGGCTATTAGGGTTATTTACTTTCTTGCTTGGATATGTTTGTCATGCAGGCTCGTTTCTTTTTTCAACAACTTATATCTGGAGTCAGCTACTGCCATTCCATGGTTGAAATATTGATGTTCTATCATGTTTGAAAATTGATTTCTTCATTGGCAAGTAATTGTTGTTTCGCTGTCACATTGTGCCTAGCTGGTAATATGCTTAACTTAATCTGTAAATCTATTAACTTGCTTTTCACCATAGAAATCCAGATGATGTTGACCGAATACTCTTCTATTCTTCATTATCTAATACCTTTGTTCTTCTTAACCTTCTGGCATTGGGGGCCGTGGGCAAAGACTTAATGCAGCAAACGGCCGTACTTTTTATTATCTCTTTTCTGTATTTGTATCTATTCTTGTGAACTCATTTTTATTTAAATATCATGGTTAAACTGTTTTATGGTAATCTTTACCAAATTAGGTGGTGAACTCTATGTAAGACCTTTCACTGGAAGTCATCTATTTGGGGATCTTTATCTAATGTTGTATTGATGTGTGATCTTGCATTGCTAATTTTTCCTTTTCTGACTTAAAAGTTTTTTCGGATATAGTTACTACTTACTGCAGTTTCTCTCTGAATGCAAGATCCAAACTGGTCGCTTTGATTTTATTCTGTAGTTTTTGTTGCAAAATCTGCACTTTAAGCAAAAATAATTATGGAAATATATGCGAAGAACAATTGAATAACAATCGAGGCGAGAGTTGGATTCTCTATCCTTAAAGCTATATTGCCTCACCTACGGTGGTACAAGATGGTGCAATTAACTTCCCAAGATACAACGATTACGTATTGTAATTGAACCACTTCAAGAAACCGTCAGACTTGAAGGCGTTCAGAAGTTTCCCATAATTGATGCATTTGAAGAAACCGTCATTCTCATCTTTAAGAGCCTTGGAAAGGAGCAGGCGGTCAAAAAGGGTAGACTTCATAAAATCACGAGCCCCACCAAAACAACTCTCCGCGAGCGCATCAGCATTTTCTTGGGAGGCGAGATACTCGTGTTTCCCCTCGATTCGACCAAGCTCGTATGCATCATCATTTTCCTTCGTCATGTTATCCAAACGAGTCTCGACTTTTGCCTTCTCACTTTCAAGACGAGCAATTTCAATCTCCAAGGCCTTCACCGCATCTTGATGATTGACCCTCTCAGCAGTCAATCGACGACTTATCTCCAACAACTCGTTCTTCACTGTTGAGAACGAGCTCTTTTCAGCTGCCGTATCGGCTATATACTTCTTGAATTTTGCCCTTTCTGACCTTAGGTCTTCTTTAAGCCCGGTACAGCTTAAAGCCAAGTCGTGCAAACAAGCCGAGGCCTACACGAATGTTCGCAGAATATTATAATTTCGCAAAAAATCAAAGAGGAACAAAGCATAAATTGAAAGAATGGAAATCAAGTATTACCTTCATTAGATGGGAAGCACCCATTCTTTCAACAGCAGTATAAGACTGCTCAATCAATATAACCTTATCACGAGGCAGATGCATACTGCGATACATCTCTAAGGCTACATTCGTCCCTTGGGGACCAGCCAATATGGAGCTCTAAGGAGAGATCCGCCAATCTGGAACAATCGGATCTCCACTTGTATTCTCCTCGCACCTATTGGGCACCTCGTATTCTTGGTAGTCTTTGAGATTAAGGGCCTCCAATCGCTCTACCAGACGAGCAGTAGTGGGTCATGTGCCGGAGAGAACGATATCCTCGGAGGAGAAGGTTGTCTCCCTACGTCGTTTGGCCAAAGGGGGACGTTGACTTACGGGTGCAATGAACGACTCCACCCTTGGACCCTCAGGATCCTTGTCTTGATCTTCTAAGTTGATCTCGACGCGAGACAGAGGAACAATCTTCCTTGTTTGAGAGTCGGTTCTGGTGCTGGGACTAATGATCCTCAGGGATTGTTGTCGGTCGGTATTCGGTGAATGAACCGGAGAGGTTTGTATGGGTGACGGCTGGACTTGTTGGGCTTGGCCGAGTGAACCCTCGGCCGCAGATGATTCTTCTTCGTCACGAAGAGCGTCCATACGAGCCTTGCGAGTAACCATTCCTGCAAAAAAGGATTATTCTTATATTCAATAAATTTGAAAAACACTTTAAATAAAAAAAGAAACGAGGCTCACCAATATCAGTAACTCTGGGGAGGCGTGCTGAGCTCACCCCACAGGAAATGAGCATAGACTCGTGCATGAGCTTTCCAGTAACAAAAGGGAATGACACTAGTTCATCTAAAAACCCCCACTCCCATGTTGAGTTTCCTATCTCTAATTCTTGTTCTCTAATGCCCCATTGTCTTGGAACGAGCCAACTGTCGCCCTTGGGAGGGGAAATAAAGATGTATTTGTCCTTCCATGATCCAAACGAGTCACGAGTACGATCTTGGAAAATGGCATCTTGACGGGGTGCAAAATAAAAGAAACCACGCTGGGTTGGTATCTTACAACGGTTAAGAAAAAACATTCTATGAAAATTAGCTAAGCTAGCCGGATGCCCATAACCGGTCATTAAAACTATAAAGAGAACTATATGTCTATACGAGTTGGGCAAAAATTGTGTTGGACTCAGTCTGTAATTTAACAAAATGTCATTAATACACGAGTGGAGGGGGAATCTAACTCCCAAAATAAGGTGCGCAAGATGAAATGTACGAAAACCTATGGGTGGTTTATGCATACGATCCAAGGGTCCAGGAAAACGAATTATATAATTTGCGGGAATATAATACTTAACCATCAACTCGTTCTCCCTTGTAGACCTAACATTTGACACTTGATTAAGCCATGTTATGTGGGTGTTAATGTCAGTAGGCCCCTCTAAATCTATTAGGGCCTCTACACCTTCGCCTCTTCGAGACGACTCAGGGACATCGCCCGTCGGAGCATAACCTTCGACCAATTGGTCTAGAGCATCCGACCCAGCCTCCTCATCAGAAGAACTGGGGATTTCGTTGTTGTTAACAGAAGCGGAGGAACGAGTACGAGCCATTATAACAAGAAAGAAAATAGAAAACAAAGAATACCTACGAGTTGGAGGTTTTTTAGAGGATGTACGAACCGAAGACCACTCGTTCTGCTAGACGATCGTAATCTTTCTGTAAAATTTTCCCACTACAAAATTCTCTCTCTAAGAAGTGAAGATGAAAGTAAAAAGTGAAAAAACCTGGAGGACTATTTATAGGGAGATATGAGAATAGGAGATGTGACGGTCTGGATTAATTACCTCTAACGGTTAAAATGAAGCGACGCTTCGGATGAAAAGTAACTGAAGTCATTAAATGACATGACTGTTGAGGCCAGAAGATGCGACGGCTGAGTGACCTACACGTCTCTTGATATAAAGAGACATTAATTTCCAGAAAAGACACGTCTATTGTAAAAAAGCACAACGTTCGACATTAATTGCCAGAAAAGACACGTCTATTGTAAAAAAGCACAACGTTCGAGTAATAATGATTGCTATTAATATAGGTAAATTAATGATAAAATTATCATTTATGATAAAAACTGGAAATAGAAAAGGAAATATAATTGTGTTAGAACACCCACTGACAATGCTTATAAAAACGAGTATGAGGTGGCATGAATTCAAGTCGTAATTAAATCACTGCTTCCTCAGCGTGAATTCAATTCGTTACACGCCTAATTTTTCAAACTGACGAAGTGGGGACTTAATGATATAGTAAAATAGGAGGTAAAGCCCAATAGGAGCTGAATAAGGAACCCAGGCCCAACAGAGGTCCAGAAACCAAATTGCTAGACTAGGTCCGCGCTAAGTAACAGTACCGGGTCGGGTCTTTTCTTGACCCGACCTCACAAATACGAGTCATCCACCGTTCATTAGTGCCACCTGTTAGCATCCTATGAATGCCCAACGACCATTGGTACAAAGCGTGCACTATAAATATCCCCTCATGACATTTATTGGGGGTTGAAATTTCTAGAGTATTCTCTCAAGAATTAGCCTCGTATATTCATTAGTAACGAGTCTATAGACTGAGAAGTACGTTCCTTTACACTTACAAATTTGGAGACTAGATTCGTTCACCGAGTACGACCCTGTATACAATAACCAAGATAGAACTACGTTGACTTGATCCTAATTAGGTACGTAGGTAGCTTAATTATTATTGAGTGCAGCCATAATTCTTCATCATCATACTCGTGGAGTGAGTCGAGTCATTCCAAACTGAGAAATTTGGGTCCCCGGATTTGAGTTAAATCACGTATAAAATTGTGACTTGTGCTTGATCAGCGCATCACCATGCCCGAAATCAGAAACCACACGTGGTTTCTGAAGAACCTTCCGGCGGATCTGATGGATGAAAGGACAATGGGAAACCAGTTTGAAGAACCCGACCAGCCCATGCAGAGCCTTGAAGTGATCATGCAGATAATCTCAGAAGCCACCATACCCCCTGCTGGTCTTTATAACCTCGACTTAATGGATGATGACATGGACGACCTCGACTCTGACCCTGACCTTGATGTAGCGGAGAGGTAATTTATGCAATGTAATTGCATTTGGTGTTTGGTGACCAACAAGAATATGAAAAAAGGATATTCTCCTCGGGCGTGATTCTGTATATATATTGATCCTGTTTTAGTTGTGGGATTGAGTGAAAAGGCGATGTTAATGGTTGTTTGTTATATGTCTGCTGGTCATATAACTGTATATTGCATCTGAGTATGTTGTTGTTGTTCCTGTCTATTTTTGTATTAGTTCATGGTGTTTGTTGTGTTGCCGTAGACAACAGAGTGATATGTAATGTACCCAAATCTATACTATGTAATAAATATGTTTTGTGTTGGAGGTTTTATAGATCTTGTATTATTGTTGTATATAATAAAACGGGTCTTTGCTGGATTGCAATTGCACGGTCTAAAAATTCAGGTGTTCCAATTAATGAAGAGAGTTGTGGCTTTGAGCAAGAAAAATGATTGAACGTGATATTTTGCCACGATCATAGTGGCAAAATTCTTCAAAAATTCTTCAAATTATTTAAAGGTTAAATAGAACGTGATATTTTGATAGGACGCTGGAATCACGTGCTTCTCCGATTATTTCATTAATAAAATGAACTATATTTTGATTTCGGTATATGGCTATATAATTGGAGATAATTACTTTACACTAGCTGGCTTTTCTATTTTCTTCTGGTACATATATCTGAGTTGAGTAAATAATATAATTTATGTTGACATTGTCGCACATTAATGCGTTATATTCCATTTGTTGAAGGGATCAACGATGTGATGATTGTACTAAATTACTACTTGGTATTTCATTTTCTTTTCAGATTGGCTAGAACATTTCGTTCTCTGATATAATGCAAGATATATAGATACTCTTATAGATTGAACTAAATCATTAATATATAGTTTGCTCAAATTTGTATAGTGATAAGCTTATTGACTAAACGTTGAAGTTATTGTGGTGGGCTGATTTATTTAGATCAAGCTGGCCAAGTTGTTGGCCCATCCATCCAGCCCAATTTATCAGTCTATCTACAAGTTTGGGCTCAGTTTTACAAGCCCATTATTAAAAGGGGTCAATCTGTAGTTGACCAACTATTGAGAGACCAAAGGTGCAAATCCTCACTATTTCTACCCTTGTTAAGCAGATAATGAAAATTCACATTAAGTTCTCACGCCTCTCTAATCTCTATAGCATCAACCTTTATTCTTCTTTCTCTGGAGAAATTCTAATCTACAAAAGTTCTTTGATAGACATTTTAGTTTATATATGATAGTTTTTCATATTTTATTTGTAAATTTTTTACATTTCTTCAATAAAATGATGTTTTTATCACTGAGATTTAAATGTTTTAGATATATAACCTAGGATATATAGTGTGCGTCTCCTAACTAATGTTTTATTTTATTGTTATTGTCTTCAACAATATTTTTAGTGTAAAATAACTTTCACGAATAATAGTTTATTTTTTATATTTTATTCGTAAGAGTTTTTTATTTTTTCAATAATATGATATACTTTTTTTAACACTATAAGATATAAATGTTTCAGATATATAACATAACTTATATAGAATGTGTTTGGATCCACTTCTTATACAAATGAACTTTTCAAAATGGGCATTTCAAATAAGAGCTTTACACTTAAAGTAATATTAATATCTTATAGAAGTGCTGGAAAAAAAAACCCAAAAATTACTAATATGCACTTCTTCGAAATTGACTTTTGGAGAAGTGACTTATTCCAAAAGTACATATAAATTTCATCTTATTATTTTAGCTTGGGGTTAATTACACTAACTACGGCTCTTATTTAGTGTAATTACAGTCCAGTCCACTTATTTGTGGCTCATAACTCTTATAATACAACCTTACATTTACCCTCCTCCAACTAACGACCGTTAGTCAAACGTTACATTTTTGGCAACTTAGTTCATCTGCATTGAATTGTGATATTGCTGCTAAAACAACCCGAAGGTAATGCACGTTTCCAGCTCTTGCAATAATCAATATCATGCCAAATTTTAATTTTATCTAATGTCCTTGTTTTAATTAAGAGGTAACGATCGTAAGAAAATTAAAACAGAATTGTCAACAATTTTAACTCTTTTTTCTTTTAACTTCTCTTCTACATTTCTTACAAATTAGAATTATAAAACATATTTTCTTGTAAACTACAACTTATTCGATTAGAATTAACAATCACTTTTCCTGAAACTTATAAAAAAAATTGTTGAGAAGGAAAATATAAAAAAAATTGTTGAGAAGGAAAATATAAAAAAAATTAAGAAATCTAAAGACAAGGATAGATTGATCATCATTCAATTAATTAGTGATTATATTATACTATTATTTTATAATCTCTTGAAGAAGTGTCATGATGTTATTGAAATTTTGCGGTTGCGGAAATTTGACTATACGAACTACAAAGTCTATCATAGATGAATTTTATGAAATGAAAGAATGTCGTGTATAATTTCGATAAACTTTTTGAAGAATTACTTGTATATTTCGAAATCACTAAATTTTGTTAAAATTTAGTTTTATTTCTTTTTTATACGCGATGGTTGTTATTTTACTTATCTATGAAAACTAAAATAAGTTTAACTATATACTTATAAATATTATAAAAAAATTGTGTTAATAGTAATCCGCTCCTGCCCCCAACTAAGTCCAAAATCCGTCCCTGAACCCGACAAATCGAACATGTAATCTGAAGTCAGTCGGGCTCTACCATTGCGCCACGGATCCTGTTGTTGAATCCACAGAAAAACTACATTATCTCTTTTGTTTTAAACAAATTACCATCTCGTCTCTAAGTACGGCTAAACTGCCATGCCCGCAAGGTATTAAATCTCGATATCGGGGTAGTAAATTTATAGAAATTTCGATGAAAATTTTGGGGATATTCAAATTTTTTTAAAAGAAATCAAGAATATATATAGAAATATTTGAAAATTTACAATGAAATTTTGTGTAACTTTAAATATCATAATTATGCATTTTTTACATTAATAATACTCCATGTATAATATATGTATAATGAATCTTATTGAATAGAATGACTAAAACTTGCTATGAAAATTATGAAATAATGGTAATAAAATAATAATCAAATATCATAAGAATTTCATTAAAATAAAGTGTACCACAATTTTAGTAAAAGTTATTATTTAAAACCACATCTAAAAGGATTTTTATGAGATCTTATTAAAATAATTTTTGTGTTTAGACCTGGATTTTTATTAACTTATTGTCTAATATCACTTTCAGATTCTTATTTAAATTTATTGCTTATTGATTTACATAATTGGTCATTTGTTATCTTTTTTTTAAAAAATATGAATGATCTTTGACCCTAATTTTTAATTATAAAATATTTAAAAAAATAAACATTAAATGTTATTTTAAATTTCGGGAAATGTCAGGTTTTGATGAAAATTTAGGGAAATTTTGGGTTTCGGTCATAATTTTGATGAATATTTAGCATATATTATTTTAAATTTCGAAAAATTTCGGGTTTCAACAAAATTTTTGGGAAGTTTCGGATTTCGGTTGAAATTTCAAAAGATATTCTGTAAAATTGGATTGAAAGTTTGATTTCTTGGGACCCTCAAAAACCCAAAATTTCGACCAAAATTTCAATTTTTGGGAAGAAATATAAGACCCTGCATGCACGTGGACTTATGTTTCTTTTAAACCATTAGGAAGTATGAAGTAATCTAACTTATAACTCCAACAAATATTTCCGTTTTCTGAACAAATATAACTCTGACAAATATTTGTGTGCAGTGATTCTGTATACATCAACAAGAACAGTTATTGAATTAAAATAGAAACAAATATTTGTCAATCACTTACCAACAAAAAAGTCCACTCTAAATTGGTCGACAAATGCATATTGCATTGGGAATGCAAAAACATAAAATTTGATATGGAATTTTTTAAAATAAAATTTAATTAAATTTAAATAAAAAATAAGAGAAGAGAATGAAAAATTGAAGAAAAGAAAAGATGGAAAGTAACTTTAACGTGATTAAAAGCAAAAAAAGGAGAAATAAAGATATTAGAAGATATAGTACTCTAAAAAAATTAATCATAAATAACAATCCACTACAAAAAATTTCATGAATTATGTGACTAGTCACATCATCAAAACATATGAAACTATTAACCACCAGCCTACCACATTGTACAAGAACACCAAATTTATATAGTACTTATCCATATTACATTCCAATACTGTTTGTCGGTCCAAAAACATGCACATGTGGCCGTATTTTAACTAATTAGCATAGATAGATGCTGCAAAATCGCCATAATTAGGTAGTAACCCCTTATTTACTAGATTCCATAAAGTCCAAGAGAATCCAAGAATCATGCATATATATATATATATGGAAAATTGCATCGACCTCCCTCGAACTATAGTTATTTGGCATCTACATCCCCTCACGTTTGGTATTTTTGCAAAGACCTCCTCCTTGTTCAACTTTTTCATTAACTTTACAAATAAAAGATTATATTACCCTTCATATTTGGGTTAAAAATATTTAACTAAATGAAAAATTATCAATATATCATTAAATAAAATAAAATCAAATAACAAAACATCCAAAATGAAGATGTTTTTTAGAAATAACTCTAAATTCACTAGCATTAAATTTATTTTAAAAAAAGCTTTTTTAATTTTGTGAGTAATTTATCACGTACAAATATTTACTGTGCTATTTTGTTTGTTACATCACTTTTTTTTTATGACAATTTCCTATCAATTTGTTTAGTATATTTTTCTCATATGTATTTGATATAATTTCATATTTAAATTGAGGATTTTGGATGATACTTTGAATTTTTCTTTCTTTTAGTAAGTAAAATTCATGAACATGTGTGTGTGTCTATATGTTTGCTACTTTTCTAATATATTAGTTCTCATTAAGTTGTCGTGTATTTATACTCTAATAATGAATTAATTTATTATTATATTATTTCAATTTAAGCAAAATAATAGTCGAGGGTGAACATTTTTATAGATACATTTCTAGAATTTTTTAATTTTGGATGATTTTTTTATATTTATTACAATGTCATTTAATGATACTTTGACAAAAAGAAAAAGAATTGTTCAACAAATTTTTAACTATAATTCAACATGTTTAGCTTAAATAATGAAAGGGCATTTTAGTCTTAAACTTGTAGATTTGATGAAAAAGTTAAAGGAAGGGAGGTATATGCCAATATATCAAAAGTGAGGGGTGTGAATGCCAAATGTGCCTAATTCGGGGGAGGTGGATGCAATTTTCCCTATATATATATATATATGAAAAAGCTTTTCTCACAGTCCCGTAAGGATTTTAAACCTTACGGATAATGCTCAGCCACTAATTGTGGCACCAATAAACTGGCAACTTGTGTACGTTTATATAATATATTTAAAAGATAAGCCACACATTATTGTATATTATCATAATTAGCCCAGCATATATTTTAAAGTTTATATAAACCCCAATCATTCTTTATCAACTTTTTATGTCTCAAAGAAATCTTATATTAATTGTAGAACGAAAATTCTTAAGTAATTTCATTATAAATGTACGAATACCAATATCTGATTATTTACACTACTATAAAAATGACCTATGACAGCGGGTTTTTTGGGCCTATAACAGCGATTTTAACCACTGTCATAGGTACCGCTGTTATAGGGCCACAGCGGTACCTATTACAGCGGTTTTTAACCGCTGTCATAGGTGGACCTATGACAGCAGTTTTCAGGAAACCGCTGTGGAAAAACCAAAAAAATAATAATAATAAAGGACCTGTGGCAGCGGTTCTCGCAGAACCGCTGTCATTTTTTCTGTTTTTTTTTAATTATTTATTGCCCTGTCTCGTGCCTGTACAGTAATATGCAATGATCCAACCAACAAATTTCAACTAACAACAAAACATATTCAACATAAGCAAACATCACCCCAAACTTCAATATTACCATCTTTTTCCTCCAACAATAAAATATTATAATCTCCAACAAAATGTACAATCAACTAATTAAATTACTAATGACCTTACGAAATACAATAAATCAAATCTCAATTTACGTTGAGTCACAATGTACAAAAACTACATTACCTAATTTCTAAAGAGCTGCTAAGAAAATGTAACGTGCAACTTCGCAGCGTACTTCATCAATTTGCTCATCAGTATAGAAGGATTGACAATCCTTAAAGTACTGCAAGATATATGTATATATATAGAGATTAATTGCAAAGTGAAATAACATTTCAATTACCTACCAAAGGTTTAATAATTTCAAAAGTAATAGAATTAAGTATATATAAGGATTATGTATACCGCTGTTGGGATTATAGATAGTCCGTGGCTAATAATCTCTTTCATGAATCTCATAACGAAATAGCCACAATCCACCTCGTTGGTCTGCCGGGGGCACTACAAAAACAATCAAAATTACGTTGTATTAGAAGACGAACTTCTATACGAATATATAATCTCATGAAACTAGAAAACGCTAACCTTTATAGTAAACCATTTACAGACCGAGTTTTTGGATTTGTTGGATTGGTTGTTGCGGTTTGCACGAAATATGTGCACAGCTCTATAAAAAAATATAAAAAACAAGAAAATATGTTAAAAACAAGAAATTATGTGAAATAAATACAATTTAAAAAAATATTAAATATAATGGATACATTGATTGAATGAAAAACTTACTGATTGAATTTTAGTATCATATCATCTCGGTATTGCGGCTCACCATGCACAGAATCCAGATAGTAAACAATCTCTTTAAATGGATTAATTGCAAGCAACAACCAATGACCCCTACAAAGCATTCAAAAGATAAGTTGAAAATTTGTTTTGCGTAGCTAGTTTTACAAATTAAAGTCGAGTCTTTAGTAGCTCACCCGGTGTTGTAAGGTGCAAGAAATAAGTTATTCTGTTGTGCACTCTGCATCATAGCACGTGCTATGTACTGCACTTGTTGAACTGACGGGTCTGTTTGAGCAGCTATGGAATGTGGACTAAGGAACTCGAAACTTGCTTCTTTCCCTTCGGGGATCACGTAGTTAAACCACAAACACCTAAATTGAGCATAAAAAATGAATTTCGAGTAACGAAAATAATCGTAGTTTAGATGTAATAAAATAATTAAAAAACTTACTTTATGTACGCTGTAATGATAGAGGCTCCTATCTCTTTTCTACACAGAAGGTGACAGATCTCCTCATTTCCAATGAACTCTGGGAATCAAAAATTCATAATGGCTTCGTCCATGTATATATTGATCTGGGCACCAATCTTCATCATCTTCGTGTACTTTCCCAGAAATACAAGGTCATTAGGGAGTCCATCTAGTTGAAGATTTGCACATATGTCTACTTCACCTGCAGGTTCGGCCACTTGAGATTTTCCTTTGACAGCTGACCGCTTCGACGTCCCTGACTTACGGTTTCCAGATGATTTTCCACCCAGTTTTTGCAAGGCCACATGCAAAAGTCTTTCCAAATTTAACCTCCAAGTCTTTTACATTTTCAAACACTTCTTCACCAGTTAAGCACTTAGGAGCTCGGCCTTCTTCTATATTCCCATTGAAAGCTTTCTTCCACCGACAATATCGATGGTTCAGATTTAGCCATCTCTGATGCCCTTGGAATGCATATTTCTGGGAGCATGTCAATCGATATTGATCTGTACTCTTGACACATATGGGGCATCCACATTGGCCATGTACACCATATCCCTCGAGGTTTGCTCTAGCCGGAAAATCATTGATTGTTCCAAATAACATGACTCTGAGATTAAAATTTTCTTCTCTCAACCCGTCATATACTTGAACACCGGTGTCCCACAACACCTTCAAATCCTCAATTAAAGGAGCCAAGTAGACAGCTATATCATTTCCAGGTTGTTTCGGCCCAGAAATAAGTATAGGCATCATTATATGCTCTCGCTTCATGCATCGCGATGGGGGAAGGTTGTAGATCATCAAAATCACCGGCCATGTACTATGTGAGCTACTTTGCAAGCCATGAGGGTTCATGCCATTTGTAGCTAATACAAGGCGCAGGTTTCTTGATTCTTCACCAAATTCAGGGAAATCATCGTCAATCTTTTTCCATTGAGGAGAATCTGAGGGATGTCGAATCTTGTCATCTTCAATCCTTTCTTCAAGCCTTCTATTAGCATGCCATGTCAAGTCCTTGGCTAACTCTTTACTACTGTACATGAGCTTAAATCGTGGTATTATAGGCAAATACCACATGGTTTTGACAGGCGTAGATCCATTCTTCTTGTACCGTGAGGCGCCACATTTTGGACAGGCATTCAATGATGCATAGTCAATTCTAAATAATACGCAATCATTGAGACAGGCATGTATCCTCTCATATCCCATGCCAATTGAGGTTAACATCCGTTTAGCCTCATAAGTACGATTAGGTAACACATTATCCTCAGGTAGCATGCTTTTTAATAAACCAAGCAAGTCTGTGAAACTCTTATCACTCCACCCATTGTTGGCTTTTAACTTGTATAGGTTAAGAACTGCTTTCAATCTCGTGAATTTACTACCACTAAACAGCGGTGTCTTTGAATCACTTGTCAAATTGTCAAACATTTTAGGACAATTTCGCAAATCCTCCTCAATCACATTTGTCATCTCCTCCAAACGATCAGGCTCATAATCATTCATGTTGAAATCGTGTGATGGATATGATGTACCACCCAAATCATCCAACGGGACACTACTTTCACCGTGTCTTGTCCAACGTTTGTAGCTTTTATCAATTCCATTACACACCAAATGATCTTCCAACTCACGTGGACTAATTCTCTTTCCAAAACAACAACGTAAACACGGGCAAGTGATCCTAGTTCGATCTGGTGCATGGTCAACCGCAAACTTTATGAACTCTTTCACACCTTTCTCATACTGTTCCGACATACGATCTGCTAAAATCCAACTTCGATCCATTTTGATTCTGAATTAATCAAATTAAACAATTTTATCATCAGTTGATAGTTAAATTAATTAAATAATTTTTATTTTAATTTATTTCCCATTATTCTAGAAAAAATTCAGCAGAGTAACAACGCAAAAATTACTACCAAGTTCTCGACTTAATCTTCACCCGGGTAGGTTGAATCCAACAAAATTCGGATCTTACGATCCGCTAAAATCCAATTTCAATCTTAATGAATTAAATTAAACAATTTTAACATCAGTTTAGTCAAATTATTTAAACTATTTTCATTTTAATTTATTTGACGTTATCCTAGAAAAAATTCGGCAGAGTACTGACGCAAAAAGTTCTACCAAGTTCTCGACTTAATATTCCCCCAAACTTGCATTACTCAAAATTCGTATATTTCAACCACAACAAACCCAATATTATAATCTTCCACCCACAACAAACCCAAAATGCCGATCTTACTATACGAAAATATTGATCACCAGTTAAATCACATAAAACATCATATTTCTACAAATATTGATCACCAATTGGATCAAATAAATCACATAAAACTAAAAATAAAGCACCATTTTATAAAAATATATTGATCACCAGTTGAATCACATAAAGCATCATATTTCCAACAACTACAAATATTGATCAACAGTCGGATCACATAAATCACATAAAACTATAAATAAAACATCATATTTTCAGCAACTAAGTATAAATATAGATCACCAGTTGGATCAATGTACCCTAAACCACCAAATAACCACAATTTAATCTCAAATCAAACGGAATTAACACCCGACTAACTAAAATTAATACTAAATTCAGTCAAATTCCTAGTTCCCTTAATTTTTTTAATAAATAGGCAAATTTCAAAAATATATACAAATATATATACATACACCACACATACACAAATATATACATACACCCACAAATACACAAATATATACTTACACCCACACATACACAAATATATATACATATACACCCACATATACACAAATATACGCACACATACACAAATATATATACACCCACACATACACAAATATATATACATACACCCATATATACACAAATACACGCACACATACACAAATATATATACATACACTCATATATGCATACACCCACATATACATACAACTATACATACTCTATGTGTGTGTGTATATATATATATATATATATATATTTATATTTATCTAAAAGAAAATACCAAAACTAAATGGACCACGGCGGCGGGCGGAGGTGGTCGGCGGCGGCGGCGGAGGTCGGCGGCGGCGTCTCTCGGCACTATCTATATATATATAGAGAGAGAGTTAATTTTATATATATCTAGAAAGAGAAAGGGAGAGAGAGATACTACCGGAGTGACGGCGGCGGACGGCGAAGGAGCGGCAACCGGCGGCGCGAGAGAGAAGTAGATCGAGAGAAACCGAGAGAGAGAGAAGTAGATGTAGAAATAGAGAGAGAAACCGAGAGAGAGAGAGAGGTAGATCTAGAGATAGAGAGAGAAACAGAGAGGGGCGGCGGACGGTGGTGGTGGTGGTGGTGGTGAGAGAGTTGAGAGAGAGAGAGAGTGAGTGAGTGAGAGTGAGAGTGAGAGAGAGGGGGGGCTGGGTTGTAGAAAACCCGGCCCCTGTGCCAGCGGTTCGGCTGAACCGCTGGCACATGTGCGTTTGTGGCAGCGGTTTGGCTGAACCGCTGCCACAAAATACGCTTGTGGAAGCGGTTCGGCCAAACCGCTGCCATAAGTGCACTTTGTGGCAGCGGTTCTGGCCGAACCGCTGTTGCGTTCAAATTTTATTTTATTTTATTTTTTCTGACACCTATGACAGCGTTTTGGCTCGAACCGCTGTCATAGGTCCGAACCGAGTACCCCCTATTACAACAGTTTTCAAAACCGCTGTCATAGGTACGCTGTAATAGGACTTTTTTGTGGTAGTGTTAGAAAATATTTTTTTTATGAAGTAAGATGTTTATAAGTTAAATATATGGACCAAAGAAGTGGAATAAAGTGGATTGCCTTGTATTGCTGGATAAAATTACGAAGAGACTAACAAGATGGGCTTCAAGACAGTTGTCGTATGCTGGTAGAGTACAACTGATAAATTCAGTGCTCATGACCATGCATACATATTGGGCATCTATTTTTACAATCCCACAGTCCATAATGAAACAGATTGAACAAAAATGTCGGAACTTCTTATGGGGAACTACTGATATGAAAAAGAAACTAATCCCAGTGGGGTGGGGTCAGATTTGTGAAGAAAAGAAATTTGGAGGATTAGACGTTAAGAAGTGTCAGTTGTGGAACATTGCTGGTGTTGGTAAATAGGTCTGGGCCTTGGCCCAGAAAAAAGACACCCTTTGGGTCCGATGGGTTCATAGTGTTTATCTCAAAGAACAAGAGCTCTGGAACTATTCACCTCCCTCTGACTGCAGCTGGGCTTGGAGGAAAATAAATAATGTCAAGAATAAAATACAAGGGGGTTTTGCTCGAAACCGATGGACACTTACAAAATCAGGTAGCTTTACTATTTCTAGTTGCTATGAATGGTTGAAAGGAAATGGATATCCTTTTAGACAGGCAGGGGTTGTGTGGAACAAACTAAATATCCCTAGACAATCTTTTACTATGTGGCTTGTGATGCATAAAAAATTGTTAACTAGGGATCGCTTGAGTAGATTTATGCCATCTGTGGACTGTGGGTGTCTCTTATGTGGTGCGTCTATTGAGTCCATTGAGCACCTGTATTTTGAATGTGAATGGGGGAAACAACTCTTGATGCAGCTGATGAATTGGTTAAAAGTGGATACATGGCCTACATGATTTAATAGATGGGTGAAATGGGTGCAATTTGCTTTCAATAAATGGCGAATACGAAAACAAATCTTGATTGCTAGGATTGTGGGGGTTGTAAATAGAATCTGGAGAGAAAGGAATACGCGACATTTTCAGCAAAAGAAGAAGCAAACAAATGCTATTTTCAAGGAGCTGCAATTGGACCTTGGAATTAAATTTGGGGAATTAAAGTTGAGGAACTTAACACACAGAGACGAAGTTTACATAGAACAAATTCTGAATGCATAGGGATTTTGTTAATGTACAGTGGGTCTTCTCTTAGTCGGTTGTGTTTGTGGTGCACATCAAGGCTTGATTCTTTGTAATCTCCCTTGAATGTGTTGTATGAGGTTTTTTGAGATTGTTGGTTATAAAAGCTTTTACAGTTACCTAAAAAAAAAATTTTTGGTCCCCCAGTTATACGCCAAATTTGATTTGGGTCCCCCAGTTACTTCGCTCATTAAATGTAGTCCTTAAACTACCATATTTTCATCAAATGTGGTCCCTCCGTCTAATTTTCCGTCAAATTAGTAACTATTGGGGTTAACTAAAATGTCCAAAATTATATTTTGTACAATAGAAGCACAACTTTTGACACTTTCCACCCCAAAAAAGAATAATTGACAAATTTCACCATTTAATTATTGTTTTATTCACATTACATATTTACATCACAATCCACTTCTCATCCATGGTAAAGGTTTACTACAGTATTCAAAACAACAAAATGTGAAAAATAAGATGTTAAGGGAAAAAAATGTTTTGGTAATTATATTTAATTGGTGATCCGCATATCAAATTGTATATAACTGCGCTAAATCAAGGCAAGAAAATGAAAGAATTTTTTTTGGTTGAACAGATAATTAAAACATAAAAAAATGTTATCTATATATAATAAAACACAACATTTAAGGCCATCCAAGTAAGCGCACATGTGAATGGTGATTTAAATTATATTTCTTTGATTTAATTTGGATAAATATTGTTATTAATCTTTATATACAATATTCAAGATTTAAAATTCAAAATAAGGTAGTTATCACTTATCAGTATAATGTAAATTCAAATAAAAAACTAACATTTCTACACCTATTTATTTTATTAATGTGCTAAGTGGTTATTTGCACTTTGCTAGCAGTAACAGGTTATGTGCTAAGTGGTTATTTACATCTATTTATTCTACAACCGGCTGTAAGGATAAATTAGACAGTAGTCTGTCAGATTAGCCCTACTCATATATATATATATATATATATATAAATATATAACTTTATATATAACTTTTGATTTATTCTTGTGGATCTTCCCCACAATAACCACCTTCCTCATGAACTCCATCAACATTACTCTCCGGCACCCTATTTGAATTAATGTCTCCACCAATTCCTATGTTATTCTTGATCATTATGGCTATCTCATCAATCTTCTCTGCCACATTTATAAAAATCCTTTCACTCTCTCGAGAGTGAGAGGCCGCCTGAAAGAAATTGAAAAGTAAAGCTTCCAACTTGTTTAGTTTCCTGGAGTAGTACCACCTACTGAATATGTTCCACTTGATGTTGGAGCATTTCTGGATTAGATTTTCAGCTTCAATTAAGCGATGATTGAACGATTCTTTTTCACTTTCACATATTTTGTGGGAGTGTTGTATATCATCAATAAGGCGCTTAATTAAAGACACGGTTGATGTGAAACGATTCAAATCTGGGCCGAAACACACTACTTTCTTGGTTGCATTAAGAAATAATAAAATTAAAAGCTCAAAAACAGCTCCCAGAGCAGCCCCTTGAACCACGCCTCCCATTGGTTTCTGCACGGAGAAAACAGCTCAAATGATAGAGCCTTTTTTGGATCAATATGCAAGAAATGAGAGCTGCTTGAGAATCTTGTTGTATTTTGTTTCCTTAATATGATTTTTTTTTTTTAAGGATTGGGGAAAAGGGTTCGGGAGCTGTTAGGGTTGTGAATTGTGATGATTTTCTCCGATGGATTTGGGTTCTTTGTTAATATACATATATAAAGCACCATGATGTCCGACGGAAAGTAAATTGCATGGAAACTAATTACGAGCTGAATTTGTTGCAACCCTACAACTTGGACCGACAAAACTATATATTTCAGCTTGGAAAATTACAAGCTGATTGATCTTGGTGTGCCAACACTTTACCGAGAAATTATCCTTAAGTGTGAGTGCGGTGGATGAAGACAAATTTTAAAAATATAATTTGGAGTTTTATATGGCCCATGATTAAAAACTATCAGTCTGGAGTTATCGAGTCAAGGTATCCATTCCCTTTCGTCTAAAATTTAAAATTTTATTTTTAGTTTGAATCTATACACTTGTCACACATAATTGAATTGAAATACCAATTGATACAATATTTCTAAATAGAAATCTAATGTCAGTATTTATTTATGTGAAAGAATTGAATCCGTAAGAAGTCGAAAATTGTGTTTGGAATCGAAACGTAATTTCGATGAGCATTTGATCCCTTTTTTCATAACTTTAATTGGATGTTTTTATGTTGCGAAATCACATTCTAAAACTGAAAATTCAAATGCCTCATCTAATTCAATCCTTTTTTAATCGAAATGGGTCAAAACTCACCCTTTTATCTGAGTACTCACTGTGAATATCCTTTTATCTTACTTATGTTTAGGAACAAATTCCAGCCGCAAATTCAGAAGTTATGAAAACCTACTACTCGCTTTTCAATTGCATTATAGTATTATAACATGTACATCCTGCTAGAGTTAATCATAGTTTAGGTCTCTTATTTAGTTATTTGTTTCCTTTATCGTAGTTTAGGTCACTAGATTCCGTAAAATTCAATAGAATCAAGAATCCTGAATTTGGGATTTTTCATTTGTTCTACTCCATCTCCCCCACAATTCCTCCACCTCCATCAACAATATCCGGCAACGTATATATTTGAATTGTTATTCATGATCATTATGGCTATCTCATCAATCTTCTCTTCCACATTACTCACAATTACCGAAATCCTGTTACTCTCTCGTAAATGAAAAGCCGCCACATTAATCACAAAAAAATTCAAAAGTATAACTTCCAACTTGTTTAGTTTCTTGGAGTAGTACCACCTACTGAATATATTAATCCACTTGATTTGGGAGCATTTCTGGATTAGCTTTTCAGCTTCAATTAAGAGATGATTGAACGATTCCTTTTCACTTTCACATATTTTGTGGGAGTTATGTTTATCATCAATAAGGCGCTTAATTAAAGACAGAGTTGATGTGAAACGATTCAAATCAGAGCCGAAACGAACTACTTTCTTGGTTGCATTAAGAAATAATAAAATTAAAAGCTCAAAAACAGCTCCCAGAGCAGCCCCTTGGACCATGCCTCCCATTAGTTTCTGCAGCTCAAATGATATACGTACAGCCTGCAACAACTAATTATGATGCACTTTGTTTGCTTGATATGGTGGGACGTTGTTTCGTAAAAAAAACAATCTCGATTAGGGTGGATCCAACCGCGTGTTCCAAGCCCCGCGATAACCTATAATTTGAGATTATCTTTCAACCCCTGCGTTCGATTCGCTATTTGGTGGTTCAAGTCTTAAATTCAACGCTAATTAAATGTATTCGAACTTCTCTTCATCTTCTTCGAGTGGACCGCAATTGATGAAAA
This sequence comes from Buddleja alternifolia, assembly GCA_019426215.1. Taxonomy (NCBI): domain Eukaryota; kingdom Viridiplantae; phylum Streptophyta; class Magnoliopsida; order Lamiales; family Scrophulariaceae; genus Buddleja; species Buddleja alternifolia. Next base: position 46,301,020 of record CM033393.1, read on the forward strand.
TAATTACCGTCTTCGTATGACACAATAATACAGTGAAGGAAAGATTCAAGTCCAGATAAAAACTATCTCTCGGATACTTAAATCTGACACAAGATAGTCTTATACCTACGTGAGAATCTCTCGATCAAATGTATTATTTTAGATGTTGATTATTGTCTTCGAATACAATAATACAGTGAAAGAATCTATCTTTTTTCCATACTTGAATATGTTCGAATTCAAAAGGGTAAATTGAAAACTCAAGTCCAGTGCATAAACTATCTATTCGATACTTAAATCTGAATAAACGATAATTTACACCTACATGAAAGTTTTCAATTCGTAAAAATTACAGGCAATCAAATGCCGATACAAGCCTTGAAAAGGCAAATTCCTTCGAATCTAATACTAAATTACATTACGGCTACTCCTAAATTATGCTAAGAACTACTCCTACATTACGCTATGAACTACTCCTAAGAAAACGAAAATGCAGAAGTGTGGTGATCTTGCGATCTCCTTCTTTCTGTCTGGCGCGGTTGTATATATGGGTCTTCAGAACCGTTCTCAACCCCCGTTCCTTATCTTCGGGAACCGTCTTCAACCGCTTCTTCAACTGCTCTTTCAAATATCTTCAACTTGGCGCGTCTTCCTTGAATGCAGATTATAGGCTTTTGGATTCATTTTATGTTTTAGATTCGATTCTTGGACTTTTGTCAATTCAGCCCTGTCTTCGCTATTTTCTGAATTTTAATGGGTCTTGTCTGGTTTATTTGTAAACCCATTTCCTTATTTTTCGAGTTTCCCCAGTTTAGGCTATTTGGGCTCTTTAATTCGAAAGCCCAAATTATTTTATGGTGTAAACAAATGCCCCCCTAATATATATGAACGTTTCGAGTTCATGTATATTAAAAGACACGTCTTTCAACTCGAGATGAGCAATCATTTTTTAGTTCGAAATGAGCAATGAATGACATAAAAGAATACAACAAACCTGCTCGAGCATCCCTAGCTCAAGTCCAAGCAATAATGCTCAAAAGGTTTGACATAGCCTACCATTTTATGCCATTATAATAATTTTTATATGTAAAATAAAAGAAGACATAGCTATACTTCCTTTCCAGCAAGTGATTATGCCTCTCGAGCAAGTCCTCATGCCCTTTGAAAAAAAAAAAAAAAAAAAATTTTTTTTTTTACTTCTTATTAGATATATATATATATATATATATTTAATATATATATATATATATATTAAAACTATTGAGATGCTGACTCAGCTCAAGCATCCTTAATTCTCCTCTTTTTCGAAGAGTATCCTTAATCCTCCTCTGTTTCGAAGAGCATCCTTACTAAAACTCTTCTCTTTCTTCCAATTATCAAGAACAGAGTCATTGAATCGAGATGGCCATACATGTACCCTCCCCCTCGAAGTCCTCACTAATGGCGGCGGCGACTCTTCCTTCACTTTCGGCTTCGATTCCGCCGCTGCTCCGCTGGCGTTGAATGGAATTATACCGGCGGCAACATCTCCAAGAGATGCGCAGGATAACAAACGTTTGAGATTTTTTGTCTCTTCTTATTCGCAGATGAATCGTCGTCGTCACCAACCGAATCCCCAATACGACACCGTTTCAGAATCGGCATTACTGATTTCAATCTCTTCTTTATTCTCCGCAAAAACTCCCAATTTTACTCGATTCGAAACCCTAATCCGATCAATTTTCACCGCAATTTAACAGGAATTCGACTTAAAGAAAATGAAACAAGATTAAAATTGATACTAATAGGGATCTCTGTTTCAAATACTCTCTATCTCTCTAACTGCTCTGGTTGATTTCGAGCCTTACTGATTTCGAGCATGCTTGATTTCGAACATGACATTTTCAAGCAAGACCATATTCGATGTCTTTCTTTCGAGTACCTCAAGTTTCGAGCAAGATGATATTTCGAGTACTCTAAATTTCTAAATCATAGTTTTTCGAATGCATAATTATCAAATGTATGAATGTTTCGAGTGTGATGATTCTCGAGTGCATGTGTATTTCGAGCATGATGATCCTCTAGTGTGCCGATCTCTCGAGCGTCTTTCGTATTCGAGCGTATGTTTTTTTTTAAATTCAACTCGCATCTCAAGTGTATGGTATCTCGAGCAACCGATTTCAACCATACCTTGTTCTCGAAAAATATAAGACGTGGACGTCATCAGAAAAGTCAAGTTCTGATTTTTAGCAGATCTTTCTAATGAAACTGCAACTCTCGAGGTATCTTTAACTGAGTGAAAATCTCTCGAGGTCGAAACGGTGAACACCCGCGAAACTGGGCCCCTTTTCGAACCTTCAATTTAGTGCATTCGAGTTGAGGAAATCATTGAGCCTGTGGATGAAACTCCAGAAGCTAATGTCCTTCAAATGAAACTGCAACTCTCGAGTTGTCTTTAACTGAGTGAAAATCTCTCGAGGTCGAAACGGTGAACACCCGCGAAACTGGGCCCCTTTTCGAACCTTCAATTTAGTGCATTCGAGTTGAGGAAATCATTGAGCCTGTGGATGAAACTCCAGAAGCTAATGTCCTTCGAATGAAGTTGCAACTCTCGAAGTAACTTTAACTGAATCAAAATTTCTTGATGTCGAAACCATGAATACCCTTGAGCGTCTTTGAATTCGAAGACTTGTGCATCAAGCCCAGCCACATGAAAACTCAAAAGATAGTTAAAATAGTAAATCATCTTAATTACTTAAACACACCACTTTAGTTTTTTGAGCATGCGGATTTCGAGTATATAATCTCCCATCTCGAGCAGGACAAATTTCGAACATGAGCATGTATATTACGCAGATTTCAAGTTTGTGAATTTTGAGCATACCCTATTTTCGGGTATATCTTATTTGTGCTGGCTGAGGAGTAAACTGACTCATATACCTATTCATTTGACTCACTCGTGGATGCCCCCCAGCATTTTGCTTATTCGAGAAGCGTTGCTCCTCGAAGTGAGTCTGACTCGAAGGAAAAAGAGCGTGCTTCGAAGATTGACCCATCTCGAATCTTTCTTCTCGAGTTCGAACATCTCGAGGATATCCTAGGGAAATTTCATTTGGATTTGCTGTCCTAGTTCGAATCCTAGGCTTTATCGATATTAACTGAGAGACTTTTTCCACCAGAGTGTTATGCCGGTTAATCAAAGGTTCGAGTGCTAAGGCTACCTGGGTATTTATCATATTTGAAAAAACATCGCATGTCTGATTAAAAATTTCTCCTAATTCTGTAATTACTCTAGTAACCTCTCGGGCCAAACCATCTCGAGCGTTTATTGCGATATCCTGCACAATTGCAGTAAATATTCGGGCTGACTCCTGTGCTAATGCTCGGTATTGATCATTGAATTCTCTTCTTTGATCTTCGCGAGCACTCGCGAGGGTCTGTTTCATAATTCGGACAAATTTTTCATACATTTTGTCCGCTCTGACTTTACGTTTCGAAATTGGTTGAGTATCACAATCATCAACCAAATCGTCTCTAAACGAATCCTCCGACATCATACAAGAATCGTATCTTTAGAAAATATCAAAACGTCAGTCTTTTAAGAAAAACCGACTCCCACTGTGGTCGCCAAAACTTGTTTCGTAAAAAAAAACAATCTAGATTAGGGAAGAATTTCGAATAGTCGTTCCAAGCCCGTGATAATTCTCCACTTAGAATTATCTTTCAACCCCCGCGCTCGAGTTTGATACGCTAGACGGTGGTTCAGATTTTAACACTTCGATGTGTTGTTTAAATTAGTTGTTCGGACCGCAATTGATGAAAATAATTACCGTCTTCGTATGACACAATAATACAGTGAAGGAAAGATTCAAGTCCAGATAAAAACTATCTCTCTGATACTTAAATCTGACACAAGATAGTCTTATACCTACGTGAGAATCTCTCGATCAAATGTATTATTTTAGATGTTGATTATTGTCTTCGAATACAATAATACAGTGAAAGAATCTATCTTTTTTCCATACTTGAATATGTTCGAATTCAAAAGGGTAAATTGAAAACTCAAGTCCAGTGCATAAGCTATCTATTCGATACTTAAATCTGAATAAACGATAATTTACACCTACATGAAAGTTTTCAATTCGTAAAAATTACAGGCAATCAAATGCCGATACAAGCCTTGAAAAGGCAAATTCCTTCGAATCTAATACTAAATTACATTACGGCTACTCCTAAATTATGCTAAGAACTACTCCTACATTACGCTATGAACTACTCCTAAGAAAACGAAAATGCAGAAGTGTGGTGATCTTGCGATCTCCTTCTTTCTGTCTGGCGCGGTTGTATATATGGGTCTTCAGAACCGTTCTCAACCCCCGTTCCTTATCTTCGGGAACCGTCTTCAACCGCTTCTTCAACTGCTCTTTCAAATATCTTCAACTTGGCGCGTCTTCCTTGAATGCAGATTATAGGCTTTTGGATTCATTTTATGTTTTAGATTCGATTCTTGGGCTTTTGTCAATTCAGCCCTGTCTTCGCTATTTTCTGAATTTTAATGGGTCTTGTCTGGTTTATTTGTAAACCCATTTCCTTATTTTTCGAGTTTCCCCAGTTTAGGCTATTTGGGCTCTTTAATTCGAAAGCCCAAATTATTTTATGGTGTAAACAGACGTTAAATTGGCAAAAGGTTTATGGAGCTCACGGGGTTGTGATAATTCTTTACAGAATTTGGGTTCTTCCTTATCGAATGAATGATGTAAATATATGTGGGTGTGTCTATATATATATATATATTATATTTTATATATAAATAGATATTTATAAATAGTAAGGATAAATATCTATGTCAATCCGCGTAGAACAGTTAACAGTAAGTCGCATCAGCACACCGCAACTTCCTTAGAAATTTCGCTAAAAAGGCAAAAAAAAAAAAAAGATTACGCTATTATGTAATTCAAGCGAGGTCAGCAGTATACCCACTTGACTTGGATTACGCTTTTACGTATTGTGTACCAAAACTGTAATATATAATAACGAATCGACAAATAATAAATCAGACTTGTGATTTGTTTATAGTCGAATTCATCTCAAGGAATATATATATATATATGGGTATTCAACCAAACCGCTACACCGCCTCAACCCAAATCCAATTGTAAATGGCGGGTTGATGATTTGATGGGTCGATCTTGAGTTAAGTCTAAAAAAAATAGTAGTTTTGCAACAGGATTTGATTTTAAATTTGTGTGGACCACAAAAATCGCACCCAACAATAATTTATAAATAGTGTTAATTTATTACTCACTTTTATGTAATACCCCTCATTTCAAAATGATATATGATTTCTTATTTGCTCAAATATATTTGTACTATAACATAATAAGGATGCTTTTACCTAATATGTCACGAATCACCAATGTAAAAGTTGAAACTAAAGTATATTTGATAAGACACTATGATATTACACATAGAAATAATTTTTATTGGTGGATATATAGAAACCAATACATGAAAATTGATCTCTACGCATATGTTAAATTCCACTACTTAGTTTACATTATCCTTTTAATTATTCAACGAACATTTTTATGAATATTGTATTTACTATGAAATTGGCTATGTTGTTATTAAAAAAAATTGTTTTAAACATATTATTTTCCAGTGATGATTTTGCCAAAACAAAAAACTGATAAAAATAATTGACTTTTCTTAGATCTTAGAAAAACATAAATGATATTTTTGTTGAAATGAAAGCATGCAATTTATAGCTTTTAACATAAAAGACATAAAATGTATTCCTATGTTGTTAGATTTTTTTTATGTGCTATATAACTAATAATTTAAGACTACAAATTTACAATAATGTAAATTTTGCTCGAAGACTTATAATTTTATACTTACAAATTATTTGGTACTTTAGCATTGTGTGATTTCAAAAAACAGTAATGATACAAAATATTTTGAATCATGCATTTTCATTAACAATGTTGTAAACTTGTACACGTTAATTAGAATTATATATATTTGTAATAAGTAATACATTTCAACTCATATTTACATACTTCAATTCATTTATGTTATACTATGTAAAATTTATAAAATATAATCATAAATAAAAATATAATAAATATATTATGAAGTTTTAAAGAATACACAGATAGAAATTGCCAGGAACTTTCATCAAGTTCTTTCCATGTGGGGGTTGCAATGGGTGATAGTTTCCTCAGTTCACTCCTATCTTTAAAACAAAAAAAAAAAAAAAAAAAAAAAGTTTCCCTCATGTCATGCACCTTTGTGGAGTCCTTTTAATTTTGGTATATTTCAATTTGCTAAAATGAGATTTATTATTGGAATTTCTTATTACGTCCCATGTAACAATTAGCAGAGTATGGATTACTTCTTTTGATTTATTGCAGGAAATATTACCCCATACCCCCTGCAATTAGATCTAATTACAAATACACCCCCAAACTTTTTTTAATTACTCACACCCTATATAATTTGCCAATGTTACATCCGCCAATTTCCATTAAGGTTACACTAGAGTTCCGTTAAAACTTTTATGATAAAATGCCCTTATAATTAACATTATTGAATTTTTTAATCAAAAATTCAATTTTAAAAATAGAAAAGAAATACAAAAATATTAAATAAATATTTAGATATATTAAAAATTATTATATAGGCTTTAAAAAATCTCTGAGAAATATAAAATATATTAAGTTAATATCCGAAATTATTAAAATATTTAAAAATATAAAAAATATTTAGTAAATATTAATTTTTTTGAAAAATATAGAAAATATATAGCAAATGTTAGAAACCATTATTAACATTTCCAAAATTTAGTAGATATTCAAATGTATAATAGTTAATAGAAAACATATTTAGTAAATATTAGAAATTATTATTAAAATATAAAAAAATATCTTAAAAATATAGAAATCATTAAAAAAATGTTGGAAAATATATTTAAAATGTAAGTTTATTTAATAAATGTTAAAAAAATTCTAAGATTTATAGAAAATATTTAGTAAATGTTAGAAAGTAAATGATTTATATCAATAAATATTAAAAAACTTATAAAATATTGAAAATATTTGAAAATAAATTAAAAGTATAAAATATAAGTAAATATTAGAAATATCTAAAAGCATTTATTATGAACATATTAAAAATATCTAAAAATATAAATATCTGAAATTATAAAGTACACTAAATTTAATTTTTTCAAAATAAATTTTCAAAATTTAAAAATAAAATTCTGAAAAAATAAAATAAAAATGAATTGATTCCCGTTCATCCCAGCTTCTCGTCCATTGCCAATAGCCACTAGCCATCTCCCAGCCACCGCACTAGAGGAGAGAAACACAACAATAATATTCGACGGAGAGAAGCACCCGCCTCAAAGCCCGAGTCTATTTGATCGATTCGATTGAAATCAGTGAAGAAGATGCCTGATGTTGTGGAAGCGACGGTGGTATGAGGTAGTGGTGGTGGAAGCGGCGAGAAAATGGCTATGGGAGAAGACGCACACAATTTTCCTCTTCTTCTTTTTCTTCTATTTTCCCTTTATTTTTCCTTTTTTATTTTCCATTTTTCTTTTCTCCTTTTCTGATTTTCCATTTATATTATTTTCTGTATTTTTTTATGTTAGAAAATTTCATGTTAGATGTTTTGATGATGACAAGCTAGGATTTTTATGTTAGACCCCAAAAATGTAAGTTTATGCTTTCATAGAAAATACTGTATAAAGCATTTGAAATTTTTACTTTAGTAATGAAAAGCTTGTAATTTTTATCTTCATGATTTTTAGACTAAATATTTGAGACTAAGTCGATAGTAGAATTCTGAGTGAGCCTACTAAAGAAGAAGTTGAAGATCAAGCGTCTGAAGTCAGAAGAAGATAAAGATTTATCCTTAGCAGTTGTCAAACGCTAAAGGATTAATTCAGGTATTACAAATCAAGCGCTCAAGACTGAATGGACTCTGAGACTAAGTATTCGACACCAAGTCATGATAGAATTCTGAGGGAGTCTATCAAAGATAAAGTGAAGAATCAGCGTCCAGAATCAAGTGAAGATAAGAAACTGTCTCAAGCATCTATCTAGAGCTCAAAGGCTGATTTCAAAGTACTTCCAAAATCGAGCGACTCAAGCGTCCAAAACTCTCAGACTTACCTAAATATTTAAACCCAAGTTATTAAAAGACTTAAATGCAAACACTCAACGAATAATTTATTTCCAGCAAAAATAAAATAAGATGCATTAAAAGTCGGATAAGTGCTATTAAAGTATAAGCACTATAACTTTTGGGCAAGCCATCTTTTGACCAAGATTGTCAGATTTGTGAAACCAAGGACACGCTTGACCATTTAAATATGTCTAAAAAAATCAGGAATGTCAGACAAGGAATGTTTCGAGAGACGTGCTCCTAATTGTGTCCAATGGACAAATCCCAAGGAACCTATAAATAGTCTCCTCAGCCAAAACCCCAAAAATGTAGAGTGATATAAACATACACGACCAACATATATGAAAGATTAAAAACATCTTTGTATATAGAAAAAGACACAAAAAGGTACAAACTTTGTTGAAAGAAAAGCCCACAAAATTCATAGCTAAAACCTTTTCAAGCTTTTCATAACCATTCCAAAGACAGTCACAAATATCTCAAACCTCTTTCTCAAGAAAATCCCACACTATTATTGAGATATCCTCAAGTTGTTTGAACTTTCCAAAAATAAACAAACCCGTGACCAAAACCTCAACATCTTTCATTTGAGTGAGAAAACTTGTTGACTTACAAGCAATATTTTTGTGTAAAAGAAGCTTGTGGAAGTAGATCTTTATTGGAGCTGAAATCTGTGTGACCAAGGAGTTCCGAGATCGAGTGTAACTTGCATTATTTCTGGGTGAAAGAAGTAAGGGGATAGAAAATCTTTATTGGAGCTAAAATCTGTATGACCAAGGAGTTCCGAGATCATATCCAATCTCTCTCTATTTTGTAGAAGTCTCTGTGTGACTCTTCGATAATCATCATAGTGGAAATCCTCCCTGATAAAAGGAGAAGAAGGATGTAGCTGGGATTACATCACCCAGTGAACCTTACAAATATCTTATGTCATTTACTGTTTTATTGATTTACTATTCATATCGCATATATTTTGAAAAAGGTTTTAAAATAGGTGAGCGACTATTCTGATTAAAATAGAACGCTAAGCTATAAAATACTTCCGCTGTGCTAACCTTGATTAAATGACTAAACATTGCCCTACTTTGGTAAGCGTTGAAATCGCTAAGTCTAAGTTATCTTTTCCCAAGCGCCCAACCTAGCGCTTAAGCTTTCCAAGCGTTCAAATACTTCAAAAGTGATACGAATTTTTTTTTAAGTCGAAAAAGATTTCAGCGTCTATTCAACCCCCTCCCCTTCTAAACCCTTTCGTATGCCACTTGGGACCAATATTTTATTTTTCCTTTTTAGGGTTTAGTCAAGGGCATTTCTGGCTTATTAATAATTCTGTTAGGACAAATTCTGTCGTGTAAAGTTTTGCAAACTACAATTTACAGGGGTGTAAGTAATTAAAAAAAGTTAGGGTATATTTGTTATTAGTCTTAACTAGGTGTGGGCAAGATTTTCCCGTTATTATATGATGAATCCTTTTTTAAGTGAAAACTAGTATATGTACTTTGCTTTGTGGGGAAATAATTTAATTGCAATAATGTTTTATAATTACAATTCATGAATACAAGTTCACATATTTTTATAAGATAACATTTCAAATCATTGTTATGATTAACAAAGTTATATTTGTTAGTGTATATATTTTTAGGGGTGTACAAGGTGTAGGTTTGGTGGGTTTCTCTATATTTTTGTCCTGAACCGATGTTTTGCGATTTTGAATTCATTAACCCAAGATCGACTCGCGGCCCATTTGGGTTGGGGGTGGGTTTTTGCAATTGCTACTCTTTCTTTTATTTAAGTTTTTTCATCAAGTGTTAATTTACATGTGCATTATTTAAAATTTCATATTATATTTACTATACTTCCATCGATGATTATATTTAATAGATTTTCCACAATAAAATATAATTGAAGCATGTAAAATAAATAAAAAAAAATTATTATCACAAATTAACTCCACAATAATAAACAAAACACTTGATTCAAACTATTTTGATAACAAATAGAACTCTAAACTCATAAGTTGTTGTTCTCTAAAATCACAAATGCTAAAACATCAAACTAATTCACGTCTCTAAAATTACAAGCCTTTCGAGCAAAATTTACTTTATTGTACATTTGTAATATTAAATTATTAATTATGAGATATTAAAATATAATTTAACAACATACATTTTAAGTTTTTATATTAAGACCTATAAATTTTATTCTATCACTGCCACAAAAATATCTCTTCCTAAAAACTAAAAAACCTAATTTGTTGTCGATTTTTTTTTCAAAATAACCATCACACTTCACTCAAAAATATTATGTTAAGAAATGAACAAACTTATTTTATTAGCGGCACAATCAATTTCGTAATAAGTGGAATATTTATGAAATTTTTTGTTGTATAATTAGAAGGATGGCATAAACTATGTTGTGGATTTAACATAGAGTTACAGACCAATGTTTATTTATTAGTTTCTATCTATCAATAAGTTTCTTTCTATCTGAAATATCATCCTGTTTTCTCAAAAATGATTTAATTTTTATTCTCAAATTTTAAATCAAAATATATTTTATCACATATTCAATAAATGCATACTTACAATAATAAGGTATAAATATATCTGAGTAAATAAGAAGTCATATATCATTTGTGAAATGAAGGGTATTACATGTGAGTGATTAATTAAATCAACATTATATATATATATACACACATGCGGTTGCGTGCAGTTTTAGCGGTCCATAAAGGTTAAAACCAAACCGGATTGTAACTTGCAGTTTTTTTAGAACTTAACCCAAAACCAACCATTCAAATCACCAACCCGCCATTTGCGATACGGTTTGGGTTGGGACGATCAGTTGAGGCGATTTAACGATTTGATTGAATACCCCTAGAATCAAATAACAGATTTTAAAAGGAACAAATACCCTTTACAAAACAAATCATCTCACATGTACATGTTGATGGTCTTATTCTTTCCCACACTATAATAAGATCTTATGATTGAGAAATTTTTTACATTTTCCGTTTTTTCTTTCTAGCACTATAATTATGATGTTGTGATATGGGAATTTGTACCTATTTCTAAAGCCATGTTATGTAATGATTGACATAATCTTTTACTCCTTTTGGTAACAAAATTTTGAGAGACAAAATTAGATTAAAATAATTTTTGATCTCATTACATAATTTCACACAAACTTAAGTACAACTTATATAATTTTTTTGGAGAGTGACAATGGGGAAAAGAGAATAAGTAAGTAAAGGGTTTTGGGACTTTTTCTCTCGGCTCATGTTAGCAGTCTAAAGTGCGCCTTAACCCTAAAAATGGCAAAACGGAAAGGTAGGAAGACGGCGGAAACGATGGCGAGTCCGTCCACTCAGGTTTCGGTGGCGGCGAATACTCCTTCGCTACCAGAACTACAGAGGGCTACGGAGATGATACAAATAGAAACGAATATCGATCTGGAAATTGTTATGGAGGAGATACCAGCGATGATGGATCCACAGTGGGTGGAGATTCCACCTGTTAGGGAACCTCCAGCGCCAGAGAAGGTACAAACTAATTCTCCGAAACCTAAAACATGGAGCGGACTATTTACAGGGAATCGCGATGGGGTTAGTGGAATCAAATTGAGGAAAATTGAGAGTCAAGAGGAGGAGATCTGTCTTTCCCCTGAGGATGTTGCCCTGAAAATGGAATATTGGCGATATTCGCTTAATGCTTACATTCTTAGCTAAGAAATTCCCGTCTCTGTCATCGTAAATTTTCTACGAGAACGGTGGAAGGGCTTGAACATGCCACAGGTGGTAAAACATGAAAACTTCATAGTGAAACATGAAAAAGGGTAGTTCATACTCCAATTCGCTATTGAGGTGGCTATGAATGCTGCCCTCAACCAAGGTATTCAAGTCTTTTATTCGAAACCTTTGATACTGAGAAAATGGCAAGAGGGAGAGATAAAGGGAGAGAAATTGCAGACAGTGCCTATTTGGATACAATAACCTCACTTACTTCTTGAAATGTGGAGAGCTAAAAGCCTAAGTAAGATAGTGAGTAGGATGGGGGAGCCAATGTATACTGATGAACTTACGGCCCAGAAGGTGAAAATTGACTTTGCCCCGATCTTAGTTAAGGTGGAAGTAGGGAGAGAGTTGCCAGTTGAAATACCCATAAAGAATGGGCTAACGGGGCAAGTGGTGAAGCAGCCGGTGAAGTACGAATGGCTGCCAATGTATTGTAAGAGGTGTCATAGGTATAGGGAGACAGGCTGTTAAAAACCTATAGCCCAACAATGGCAGATAAAAGATAAACCTACCCAGCCAACAGAGCCTAATCTAACAGGAGAAATTAGCAATTCTGGACTTATAACAGGGGCTCAAGGTACTCCAGCAAGTCAAAGAAAGGAGAAGGGGAAAGGTATAGTGCAAGATTGGCAAGAGGTTAGGAGTAGTAAACAGAGAAAGGGGACTTCTGGACAGAGAAAACTAATAATGTAGAAGTCCATCATGCTTTGAAAAATTTGTTTCATGTGTTGAGTCAAGTTGGAGTGGGTATTGAGGATGGGGTGGTGCCTCCTGATCCCCTAGACCTATGAATTTAGGCACCTGGAATATCAGGGGCCTTAACAGAGCAGAAAAGCAAACTGTTGTGAGAAGGCTGCTAGTAAGGAATAAGTTGGATGTGTGTGGGATAGAACAAACCAGGGTTAAGGCTAAAAATTTTACTAATATAAGAAGAGGGTTTGGTAGTTACTGGACTGTGATAAATATTTATATTGCACCAATCAATGGGAGAATATGGGTATGTTGGAAGAACAGTACAGTGAAAAGTACAATTCTGCATGTTACTGATCAACAAATTACATGTCAGATGGAGATTGGGATAAAAAAATTTACACTTACTATAGCATATGCTTTAAATGATGATTTAGGCAGGAAAACCCTATAGACATCTCTTGAGTCCATGGGTATTCAGGGGCCATGGGTCTTTTTGGGGGATTGGAATGCAACTTTACATTCCAATGAAAAAATGAGAAGTGATGGTACCTATGATGGAGGAAATGAGGATATGAGAGAATGTGTTGGACAAGTTGGGGCTGACAGAATGTGCCTTACAGTGGAAGTTTTACACATGGTGTAATAACCAAGACCAAGGAACCAGGACTTATTGTAAGTTGGATAGAGTCCTGGTCAATAGGGAGTGGATGATGGAAGTGGAGGGAAGTACTGTGCAGTTTTTGAACAATGGAATCTCGGACCATTGCCCAATGATTCTCAGTCTTCAAGAAACTAAAATGGGGCCTCTCCCTTTCAAGTTTCTTTTTTTTTAATTCAAGAGGGAGGGGATACCCTACATATCTAGCCCGACAAACCCGGGTTGATAGTTATAATCTTGAGCCATAAAGACTATATCTAGCTCCATAAAGGAGGGAAGAGCCACAACTTGTGACGGCCTGGATTCAAACCCAGGACCTCTCACATAAAGTGGGAGATGGATACCACTAGACCAACAAGTTTCAAGTTTCTAAATGGCTAAATTTTGAATCCTAATTTCCATAGTATTGTGAAAGAAAAATGGGGTAAGAGTATACAGGGATGTCTGATGTACAGAGTAATAAAAAAGAGCAAAATTTTAAAACAGCAGCTTAAGTTGCTACATAAAGGGGAATACTCACATTCACAGATAGGGTGCATACAACAACTCAACAGCTACAATGTATCAGGGACAATATCAACAAACAGTCATATGAGCAAAACCTTATAGATCAAGAAAGGGAGAAGTAGAGGGAAGTGCTCCATCTCAGTAAATTAGAAACTGAGTTTTTGAGACAGAGGGCAAAAGTGAACTTTTATAGTCAGAATGATGAATGCAAGAAATACTTCTTTGCAAGAATCAGAGAGAAAAAAACACAAGGGTCAATTGGTAGTCTTCAAAGTAGAACAGTGGTCTTGCTAACTTCAATAGAGGACATAAAGTAGGAGGTGCTAACATACTATCAGGATTTGATTAGCACTAGTAGTATAGCTACAACAGATATCAGTGATGAAGTGGTCAGCCAGGGGTACATGCTGCACACATATGAGGAAATGACTATACTGAATAAGCCAGTTACACAGGTAGAAGTGAAAGAGGCAATGTTCTCTATTCTAATTGACAAAAGCCCTGGCCCAGATGGCTTCACTTCTGGGTTTTACAGGAATACAAGGTCCATCACTGAAGAGGAGATCTCTAATGTTGTAATTTACAGTTTTGAAAAAGGCAAACTGCTCACTGAATTAAATCATACAGTTTTGCACCTCATCCCCAAGACTGCAGTGCCTTCATCTGTAAGTGACTATAGACCTATTGCATGTTGCTCTATCATTTACAAAGTTATCTCTAAGGTGTTATGCAATAGACTAAAGGAGGCCTTGCCGAGACTAGTTGATTAAGCACAAGGTGCTTTTATTGCTGGTAGAAGTATTGTTGAAAACATTGTTCTTTGTCATGAATTGGTGAGAGGGTACCAAAGGAAAGGTATATCTCCTTATGTGGTCATGAAAGTAGTTATAAGGAAGGCTTATGACACAGTGAATTGGAGTTTTTTGGAAAAAAATCTTAATAGTTTATGGGTTTCCTCAATCTTTTACAAAAATGGTCATGTTGTATGTTTCTACTGTGAGGTTCTCAATCATGATGCAGGGGTCAATGTTTGGCTACTTCTTTGGGAAAAGGGGGCTTAGGCAAGGGGACCCTATGTCCCCTTACTTGTTTGTTTTGATCATGGATTACTTAACTAGGAGATTTAAGGTGATGCAACAACAACCTGGTTTTAAGTATCATCCAAAGTGCAGGAGAGTAGGACTAGTTAACATGTTTTTTGCTGATGATTTGATGATGTTCAGCAAAGGGGATGTTCAATCTATCAGTATGATCAAAGCTAGTTTTGATGAGTTCTCTGAAGCCTCTGGCTTGAAAGCTAACTTGGAGAAAAGTCAACTAATCAGTGGGGGAGTAGGAGAGGAGTTAAAGCAACACTTGTTGAATGTTACTGGCTATACAGAGGGTGGTATGCCAATTAGGTATCTTGGGGTACCCTTAATTACATTCAGGTTTACAGTGAAGAATTGCCAAACTCTGATAGATAGAATCATGAAAAGGATCACCTCATGGACAGCAAGATATCTGTCATTTGTAGGGAGATTGTTGCTTATTAGGTCTGTTTATTTGGAATCCAGATGTACTGGAGTCAGGTATTTCCTTTACCCCTAACAGTGATCCAAGAAATTGAGAGAATGTGCAAAGTGTACTTGTGGAGCAGTAAAACCACAGGGAGGTATCATGCTACTGTGGGATGGAAAGATATTTTCCTGCCAAAGAAGGAGGGGGGTCTAGGACTTATTGATTTAGGGAAATGGAACATTGCTTCAATTTTCAAACAGATATGGAGCATTTCCACAAAAGCAGACACATTCTGGATAAGGTGGGTGCATTCCTACTGCCTGAAATCAAGGAATGTATGTACTATTGAGGCCAAAGCTAGTGATTCTTGGGTTTGGAAGAGGTTAATTGCATTGGAGAGAACTTTCTTGATGCTGTAGATATGGTACACAACAAGTGGAAGGAGGGTAAGTTTTCCATAAAGAAAGCTTACCTGCATGCAATTGAACATAATGAGGAAATGAGATGGGCTAAAATGGTATGGAGCAGGGGCCCTATAGCAAGACATCGAATGATTCTGTGGATGGCAATGAGAAACAGGCTGAAAACTAGAGATAGGCTTAGCTTGTGGATGAATATTTCAGAGGAGGACTGTCTGTTATGTCAACAAAAACAGGAAAGCCAAGATCATTTATTTTTTGAGTGTGAATATACCCAGCAAATTTGGCATCAGAGTTGGAGAAAATTGGGCATTGTGAATAGGGCAGAGAAATGGACAGAAGTGGTGGAGTGGTGTAATAAAATCAGCAAAGGGAAGAATGTGCAAAGCTGCGCCAAGCGAGCACTTTTTGCTTCAATCATATACTTTGTTTGGCTTGAAAGGAATAGACGTTTTCTCATGAAAGAAAATAGGAATATTAATACTATAGTTGAGCTAATATGGCAGGTAGTACAATGTAAGTTTGAGAGAGTGTAATTCCCCCAGGTATGGCTGGGTAAGTTGTACAATTTGAGAAGTTAAATGAAATACGCTTAAACGTTCTAAAAAAAAAAAAAAGAGAATAAGTAAAAATCACAAAAATAGTATATAGTTGTCAAAAGAGATTGATTGGATGCACGTTTAAATAAAACTAAATGACTCTATCAATAAACTCCATAAACAATAAATGTGATGTCTAGGGATAATAAAAAGGTTATGTAAAACTTTTTTCAAATAATAAAATGTTCATCGGTATTTAACTCAACATATGGTGAATACATCGATCGCTCGTGAATTCTCCTACAGCAAAAAAACTAAAAATAGTTGCATTCATTACATTCATCGATTTGCCCGTAAAAAACATTAGAAAAATAGTTACATTCATTACATATATATATATATATATATTACTATATATATTTGAAGGGGGTCCTTTGACTCCAATTGCTCAATTTTGACCAAATACTCAATTCTTAGAATTTTGAATTTTTTTATTATTTAAAAAATTTCTGATTGGTTGTCACACAAAATCTTCATAATAAATATTTAAGTAATCGAAAAGCTTTATGCTGGCAGGAGTCCATGTTTTCAAATTATTCTCATGTATTTGTTATAGATCCTAGAAAAAAGTTTGTTTACCAAAAAATCATTCAAAATCAGCCAACAAATACATTCACTCTCCACTATACCATTGACGTTCGTATGTGGTGAAAAAAATGTCATTAATTGCCTATATTAAGTCCATTAATTAATTTAATTAGCTAAACCAAACTCCCTTAATTCATGAATTAGTTTCATTGGCCAACACACAATTAATGTCAGAGCAAAATTTGAATTCGAAAATAGTGGTTAATTAAATTATCATTCACTATTGAGAGAAGAAAATGAAACGTTTCTATCTAATCCTCATTATATTTCTCTTTCATTTTGAGTCTAAATGCTTTATCAGCGCCAAAAAAAACATGATTACTATAACAAAGAAAATTCTGGAAATCTCATTACTAAAGAAAAGTGAGATGGCTTCAAATTTGAGGTCGAATGGCTGCAAAACTTGAGGTTACATGGCCACATCCTCCTTTAATTTTCTCTTTTGCTTTATTCATGATTTGTCAGATTTTGTTTTACATCATTTCTATCTCTATTTTATATGTATATTTTGCAATTATATTTCTTCATTTTATTGTTTATAATTTGAATGTTGTCTATCCATGTGCATTATAACTTTGAGACAGTGCTATTATACTTTTTTTTTTAACTTTTGTTATGAACGTTTTCGATATTATTTTTGCCCATAGATTAGTTTTATTTGTTTATTTTCGATTATCAGCTTCTTTTGATTCTTTCCCGATTACAGAGGATTATTTGATGCTTTTCTCTTTTCTTTTTTTAATTCAAGAGGGAGGGGGATATCCTACCTATCTAGCTCGATAAACCCGGGTTGATAGTTATAATTTTGAGCTATAAAGACTCTATCTAGTTCCATAAAGGAAGGAAGAGCCACTACTTGTGGTAGCCTAGATTCGAACCCAGGACCTCTCACATAAAGTGTGAGATGAATATTACTAGACCAACAGGTCTTGGGTTGATGCTTTTCTCTTTGTTTCAATTTTTTGTTTCTTTAGTCTATTTTCACTTAATTTATCCAATAATTACTGTTTCGATTTTCTTTTGTTCTTTGTAGTGTGGGAGTGGTACATTGGATTTGCTCTACCCAAGTATTATTTTCCTACAGATTTCTCCTTTTTTACCTAAAAACTTTTTAGAATACATTGAAATGAGTTATATTATAAGTTTATAACTACTCTTACATTAGTTTTAATAGTTCATAGTTTATAACTACTCTTACAATACATATGGTGCGTAACCTTTTGTATAATATTCTATTTTTATTGCTCTTTCTTAGAAACTAAACACTAATATTATTGTCATACTTCCGACACTTAGAGATTATAATTTTGTTTGAATAATCAAATTGATCGTGGATTTCTTTTAGTTATGCAGGAAAGTATGCTTCAATTTTAACTTAGCATTTAATATAAATTTTTATTCAATATTTTTTTCTGATATATTTTCTTGTGGTCTTTTATTTTGCTACGCTTAAAAGTGAGTTGATTGGAATTGATTTGTTTCTCATTATTGTTTTTTGCTTCCTGTATGTATGTCTTACTTTTTGGAAAACAAATTATATTCCGTACCAAGGGTTATAATTTACTATTTATAATCAGTGATTTTAAAATCCCCATTTGTACATGTTGTGTGTAAATATATAAATTATTAGCATACTTGGTTTATCTTATATATTTTGCATATTTATCTACATTTCTTCCTTTCTATGTGGATGTGAAACGAGCTTAATGAGTATCTAACTCTCTCGAAGGTTTGATATTTAAATGTTGGATATTTAATTTATGCAGTATTTTCCAAGTGGTGCTTTACTACATATATTATTATATTTTAATGATGTGTCCCTTTTCTATAAACAAGTTCCATTTAGATTGATAATTTGAAAGTCTTGCAATTGTCTGATTCAAATTAATTTTTGACGTAATATTATTTGTAAAGTTTTATCATATATAGATATTAGTTTTCTTCATTGTTCTTACTCAAAAACGTTTCTCATTTTCAAGGAATTAATCTTTTCTATACACGACGTATAAGCGGATATAGCATTTGTGTTTTATAAGAAAAAAACCATGAGATATTTTAACGATTTGTTTCTTTAGTTCATTAATTGTATATATTTTCATCAATTGGGTCCTTTCACTTTGACTATTCTTTTCAAGGATTGGCAAAGGTGATAATGCCGGGAACACTTTTAGATTTCTAATAAATATGTGAATTTTATTAAAGAGAGACGTAATATCCAGTTTTTGTAAATCTGAAAGTGTACGAAACTGCAAATAGTAATCAAGATCGATTTTTCAAATTTCATAACTTATTTTTGTACGATTTGAAAATAAAACAAATGTAAACGAAATATGTTATTAATATAAAAATAAGACAACTGGTAGGGTGGTTAACCTTTTGTAAATTTCAATTTACGTATCATTTAAACTTCACTTAGTTCTTTTTAATTATTGAAAAAACTAACATCGTCATATAATTATTATTGCTTCCGTGCGTAGCACGGGTTATATGCTAGTATATATATATATATATATATATATATATATATATATATATATAAAAGAATGTTAATGTAAGGAATGTAAAATTAATATGAATAATATACGTACCTTGAACTTAGTATTGTCATTTTAGTATTTGAGATAAGATTTAAGTGACTTAACTAAAACATGCTTAATTTTTAAGATCATGGTATTAACTTAGCACAAATTAGGAGTCCGAATTAGCATTTGCTTGTCATTTACTGCAGTAACCGTTTAATTTCAGCAATTAGATAAAAGTATTAGAAACATATGAAAAAAAATTATTCATAACTATCTATGTAGTGAAATTCATTATACAAGAATCATCCGTGTATAATGTATTTATTATGAAATTCATGTTGGGTGTGCCGGGTCAAGATAGAAATTGCCAGGAAGTTTCACTAAAGTTCTTCTTCTTTTTTGGTTGCACAAGGGGATATTTTCACTAAGTTTACTCCTAACTTAATCGTCAAAAAGAAAAGGACAAAAAATCCCTCCAAAATGTCACCCAAAGGTGTCCTTTTAATTTGGTACATGACAATTTTTTAAAAAAAATGAGATTTATTATTCCAATTTGTTATTGCATCTCATGTCGTAATTAGCAAATTACAGATTAATCATTTTGATTTATCATATGATTGATCTTTTTAAGTGAAAATTGTATTACAATTTTCTATTACATAAAGGTATAAATGAGTGATATGTGGCTAACAATAAAATTTTATATTTAAAAAATAGAAGGTGATCTGCTACGTGTCACTCACTCGTGCCTTGCAATAGAAATACAATAAAAAACCACTATAAAAGATCAAATTTGAATCTCAAGTTATCAGGAGAAAATATAGTCCAAATTCATCCCTAGGACGACGAACCAAAAAAAGAGATCTAGATTTACAAGTCAACAAAAACAAAACATAAGAGATAGCAGCTATTATCTGAACATCAAATTTCATCAACATACTAAAAAAATATATTAAGTAAACAAAGATATATCACTAACTATCAAAAAAAAAAAAAATATATATATATATATATATATATCACTAGCCATGCTTAAAGCATAGAGCTGATCACAGATTACGGGAGTGGTGTTTTCTAGTGTAGGACCTAAAAAAGGAGTCCCAGTTAAGTATATTAAACAAGGCAGCCTGGTCAGTTTTATGATTTCAATTACAAATTGAGTCTGTTTACTCTCAGTCTCTATTCACTTTTCGAAATAATTTTGGAGCAATTTGGTTTCCGATTTAGCAAGCAGTTCTTATGTTGGTGTTTATGAGGGTTATTTTTGTACTATGTCTATTACCACAAAAAATATTGTACTATGTCGAGATTTTAATTGTTTTTCTCTTTTGGTTGTGTGATATGGTTTTTGCTTTCTTAGGCAAGAATATTGCTGAAACTATCTTGGGTTATGCTAAAAGTGAAAACATCTTCGTGGTTGAATTGTCTTGGTATATTTTTTGGGTAAGTAAGGGCACTAATTTTCAAATCCTTGGAAACATGCCTATATATCGTATTGCTTCCTTTAGTTTATGATTACTGACCTTTTCTACTGCTGAATGTCTTTTTAAAAATATAGGCAAACTTATTTTTTGGTCCTGTAATTATAGGGTGTTGGCACTTTTAGTCCCGTATATTTTATAATCACACTTTTAGTCCTAAACTTAACACCCTCATTTCAATTTTAGTCCCTTTTTCACTTTTTTGGTCCTAAGTCACACATTTAGTCCTATGTAGCTAATTTTTTTAGCACATTTCGTCTCACTGCCTTCAAATTAAAAAAATTGAAAAAGTTCCGACCAAATTAATGGTTGCATGTGCAGTGAACACGTGATTAGCTATTCTTGGTTGAGCTAGTTTCCACCTTCTTCACTGAAATTAAACTGGGAGAGGTAAAATTTTACTTTGTAGGCTGAGTTTGCACTTGATGTTGAAGAGACTTGCAGAGTAATTGGTTTAGTTTTGGATGAATGAATCTGGGAAGGGGTATGTTTTTAATTTCATTTTTTTAATAGATGCTCTGAACACGTGTGTGTCGCATGTGTGAAGTTCCGGGGCATTAATTTAGGCGGACTTTTTTAATTTTTCAATTTGACAGTAGCAAGAATAAATGTGCGAAAAAAATTAGCTAAATAGTACTAAGTGTATAACTCAAAACCAAAAAGGTGAAAAAAGGACTAAAATAAAAAGGTGAAAAAAGGACTAAAGGACTAGAAAGCCTTAGAAACTCGAATGTGCATTTAGTACCTGTGGAATTGATGCTAATTAAATTGGAAAAAGATTGAAACATAATGCACACATTCTAATGCTATCAGAATTCTGCTCTTTTTCTTTCTTTCTTTTTTTTTTTTTAATTTTTCTCTCAAAATTCTGCTCGTTAATTTTTCGGGCTAAATGCATAAAACTTCCTGTGTTTTATTAAAAATGCAAAAAAAAAAAAAACCTATGTTAATAAAAAAGCCTAATCACCCCTTATGTTATTAAAAAGTCTATGCGAAAGCCAAATTTTGTTAAAAGGATAGAAAGAAATATGTGTTTTTTAGGTGAAATAACAATATCTACCTTTTATATTATATGGAGAGTGTATGAATGTTAAATGAGTATGTGTATAAGGTGAAAAACATGAAAAAGACGTTTATTTTCTAATGGAATTTGACTTTAGCGTAGACTTCTTAATAACATAGGGGGGTGACCAGGCTATTTTGTTAACATAATTTTTTTTTTTTTTTTTTTGCATTTTTGATGTAACAGGGTTTAAGCATTATACCCCTAATTGTCCCCTCCTTTTTTCAATTATGCCCACAAAGAAAGCCAGATATATCTGTAGACAATTAAAATTTGTAGCCAATTAAATGGCGACACGTGTAAATCAATATCAAATAAATTCATTTATTTACATTTAAGGATTTAATAAAATTTTTATTCTTAAATTAAATAATTGAATAATTGATATTTAAATACTTATTGTATTGACCAATTATGAGGTGCCATGTGGCAATTTTAATCATAATTAAATAATGGTGATTATGAAAAGTCTTCCACCCCTACAACTATAAATAGGGGTTCAAATTCAAGGATTCATGGATCAATTCACCAATTCACAAGTGCATTTGAGCAAGAGAAGTTCCCAAATTCTCTCTACAAGTTCTTCAAATTCAAGAAGGCGTTCAAGGCAAACTTCAAGGCGTTTTAAGCAAAATTCATCAAATTATAACGTTTGATTCGAGATTAAGGTGCTAAACCCTCGAATAAACGTTATAGAAGTTCAAATCAAGTTAAAGGAAGATCAAAGCGATGAGTCAACCTTGAAGCTTTCAACTTTCCCAAATCATTTACATCGTTTGATCTGAGATTAAGCTATCGAGCCCTCGCATCAACGTTATAAACATTCAAATCCACATTGGAGAAGATCAAAGAAGCGATTTCTGCTCCAATATTCAAATCAAAGTTCTTGAAGTGAAGAATCAGAGGATAAATAATTAGAGATTTGTACTCATTAAATCGTTTGATTCAATTAAATATATTTTGTACAACATTTCTTGTTTGTTAAATTGCAGACTTAAAATTTGTTGTTTACAAATTTTGGCACGCCCAGTGGGACAATCTCTACCTCTCATCTCTTCACTTAATCAAAAGTTCAAAGTTTCACAATGAATGCCCCGAAGAACGCATCGTTCCAAATCGCCGCTTCAATTTCTTTAAGTGCTATGGTCAATGGTATCGGCGTCGTGACGAGGAGCATGTCTAAAAGACTTCAAACATCTTCTGAGTCGACTCATTTCCTTGGATCTGTTGAAAAGGAGTTGCATCATCTTAGCAACATACGCGATGGTGATGAATCTCCTCCAACCTCCCCTCGGTCGACATCAAGTTACTCATTTACTTCAAACATAGCTCCTGTTATGATGACAAATGCTACAACTCTGGAAGAACAAATGGCCAACTTGACAAAAATTATCGAGGGATTTGCCAAGCATATGGAAGAACAAGATTCTCAAATCTCAAAATTGATGAATAGAATGGATAATAGCGAGGCTAGTCGCTCACAAGAAAAACAACCGGAAATCTGCGATGAAGCCGAAGCATCTGAAAGGCAACAATCAAAGAGAAATGAGAAATCTCCCATTGAAGATTTTCAGGTATCGTCAGATGGATTGATCCCCATTGATCAGCTGAAGGAATTTATCATGGGAACTATCAAGGATAAACTCGATGGAGGTTCCAAGTCATCATTGGCTTACAGGAAGCCATATACCCAAAGAATCGATAGACTCAAGATGCCGAATGGTTACCAACCTCCCAAATTCCATCAATTCGAAGGTTTGGGTAACCCAAAGCAACACGTAGCCCATTTCATTGAAACATGTAATAATGCTGGGACTTACGGAGACCATATCGTCAAGCAATTCGTCCTGTCACTTAAAGGGAATGCATTCGACTGGTACACGGACTTGGAAGCTGGATCAATTGATAATTGGGAATAGCTGGAACATGAATTTCTCAACCGCTTCTACAGCACCCGAAGGACTGTTAGCATGGTGGAGCTCACTAACTCTCGCCATTGGAAAGAAGAGGCAGTTATTGATTATATCAATCGTTGGAGGAATTTAAGCCTCAATTGCAAGGATCGCTTATCTGAAGCATCAGCCATAGAAATGTGCATCCAGGGGATACATTGGGGTCTTCGGTACATCCTTCAAGGGATTCAACCCAAGACATTTGAAGAACTAGCTACTCGAGCTCATGATATGGAACTGAGTATGTCATCAAGTGGAAATTGGGGGACCACCACAGAATCTCAGAAGGTGTAGAGAAAACAAGAATTCAACAGCAAGGGGGGAAATATTTGCCAAAAGCCCAAACAAAGCGTCTTGGCAGTGAATGCACAAAATAAGTGGGGCCAAGGGGCCATGCTGGAGCGAGGAAAGCGCCGATATGAAGATACGTGCCGACGCTCCCTTGCCCGCCTGCCGCACGCCCTAGTCCTGACTCGCTGTTTGGATTTTGTGCTTGCTTCCTGCACTTCTTTATCTCCCTTTTTTCCCTCCTCCTCCGTGGTTTCTCTTCTCTCTATTCCCGTTCTTCTCCTTACTTTCTTGTCCTCTCTTTCTCCTCGTTCCCCCCTCCCTCGGTTAGGAATTTCATGTTAGAAGTTTTGATGATGACAATTAAGTTTTTGTTAGACCCCAAAAAGTTGTAAGTTTATTTTTTGTAGAAAACTTGTATAGGCTTTGAAGCGTTAGACTTGTAATAGATTTATTAGGCTTTGTTATCTTACTTTAGAGTGTTAGGCAAAATAGTCTTAGGCTGAGCGTCTGATGATTTCTGAGTGAGTTTATCAGTGGTAAAGTTCGAAGACTCAAGCGCCTGATCTCAGAAGATAGATACAGTCTCCAAGCGTCCACTTTGGCCAGCTATATCAAGCGTTACCTTATGGGACAGAAGTGATTTCACCTGAATTTACTTCTAAGTCCAGAAGGAGTTTAATGCAAATATTCTCAAAGCATTAAATACCAACGGGTATTAATTTCAAATGCATTAAATGTTGATAAGAGCATTTAATATGATAAGCAATGTCAGACGTACGGAGAAGCCACCCTATTTGACTGTCAACTATCTCAGACTGCAGCACCAACTTTCGTGCAGCAGATTTTCAGGAAAAAGGACAAAAGCTGTTCACATCGCGAAAGTGAGAGACACGCGCCAGTGCATGTGTCAAACGGACACTTTCTCCAAGAATACCTATAAATAGGACTTCAACAACAAACAAAAAAAGACCAACAATTTTATCAAAGCCAAATTGCTGTTGCATTAAAATCTCATTCCTTAAATTCTCAGAAAAGCCCGAAACTTCAAGAAACATCCAAATTGCTTTTCTTATATTCCTGAGACAGTCAACAAATATCTCAAACATTCTTTTTGCAGAAACCAGATTCCTACTGAGATATTACCAAGTTGTTTGAACTTCATCAAAATCAAACAAACCTTTTAGAAAATCCCATCCAAGCCTCGCGATCTGTGTGAAGTCGAAGTTGGATACTTGCATCATTTTCTGGGTGAAAGAAGCAAGAGGGTTGAAGTGATTTGAAGCAGAAATCTGTGTGATCAAGGAGCTCAAGTCATCGACATCCATCTCTCCCTAATTTGTAGAAGATTCTGTGTGATTCTTTGAGAATCATCTTAGTGGATTGCCTCCAAGTGCAAAGGAGAAGAAGGACGTAGTTGGGATTACACCACCCAACGAACCTTACAAATATTGTGTTATTTACTTTTCAGTCATTTCATTCATCTATCATATCACTGCATAAGTAAAACACAATCAAAGCTAAGCACCTAAGAAACATCTTATGACGCTAAAACTTTCAAAGAGAAGACTCCAAAATCATTCCGCTGTGCTAACCCTGATTAAAAGAACTGAACGCTTAACCTACAAGGTCAAAGTATTCAATTCCTGAAGTCTAAGTTAACTTTATAAAACAGTCTTCATTAGACGCTTCACAAAGTCTCAAATATCTTGTGTGAACGCTAAGGTGAAGCGTCACACTCTTCAAGCGCCTATCATTTCAAGCGTCCAAATACGTTTAATACGAAATCATTTTAAGTCGAAAAAGACTTAAGGGTCTATTCAACCCCCCCCCTTCTAGACCCTTTCGTATGCCACTTGGGACCAACAAGTGGTATCAGAGCGGTTAATTTTGAAATTTTAAAATTTCCAAGCATAACTGCTTGTTTAGATCTTTTTCTTTCAAAATCTAGTTTTTTTTTTTTAAAAGCTTAGATATGGCATTTGCTAAAGTTCCCAAATTGACAGAATCAAATTTTGACACATGGAAAGTCAAAGCATTTACGTATTTATGTTCATGCGATGATGACATGTGCGATATTATTTCAGATGGGCCAATCAAAATATACAAAGTTATCACAAGAGCGCCTGGAGCCACAGAAGAAACCCCTGATGGTTACGTTGAAAAACCAAAACAAGAATGGTCTCCAGATGAGCGTCGAAGAGCTAACTTGGACAATGTTGGTCGCAACGCTCTGTATACGGCTATTGGTGATAATGATAACTTATTCAATAAAATCAAATCTTGCAAAACGACTAAAGAAATATGGGATAAGCTGGCTACAATCTGTGGTGGTTCAGCTCAAATCAAAGAAACAAACTTTCCATTGCTAAGGAAAAGTTTAACGGATTTAAGATGCTACCCAATGAAACACTAGAGCAATTGGATATAAGATTCACAGCTCTTGTTACAGAACTTACGTCATTGGGAATGGACTTACAGAATCGAGAAATGGTGGTTAAGATCTTTAGAAGTCTACCAAGTAAATTCTTGATGAAGACAACAGCTATGAGAGAATCAAACATGCTGGATCTCTTAACTCCAGAAGACGCCTTTTCAGAGATAAAAGCTTTTGAGTTCGAGTTGAACTCTGCTAGTGACATTGTGAGTAATCCAGTGATTGAATCTGGAGCGCTCATTGCATCAATCAAAGGCAAATCGGGTAACAAAGGAAAGAATTCGGACATTAATGAGGAAGAAGAGTTGGCTTTGCTGAATAGATTCAGGAAGTTCTTGAGATATGAAAAGAAAGGAAAAGGTCCTAATAATCAAGGACAAAGTTCATATCAAGCGCCTTCTCCCATACAACAACAGTTTCAAGCGCCTCAATATTCTGTTCCTTAACCTCAAGCGCCTACTCAAACAAGAGTCTACTCAAAATCTTCAAGCTCCAGTGGTTTCTAAAACACACACTGCAAGGCTAACAAGTGAACAAAAAATGAAAACCAATCTTTGTTATAATTGCAGGAAACCGGGGCACTACCAGGTAAATTGTCCCTATCCAAATGTATCCAAGCCCTCAAGGCAGGATTACTTGGATAGAAACCAATTCAGGAGCAACCTTCGACAACAAGGTTTGCTTGCGGAATCAGAACCAGCATCAGCACCTGAAGATTTAGAATCATCAGACGAAAGTAGTGATGTGATGAGCCGATAGATGACTCAGCGCTCATATGTCTCATGGCCAGAGATGATGAAGCGTCCCCTGAGGTAATCAATGAATTATCAATTCCTCTTCTTATGATGAATTACTTGACAAAGTCAAAGAATATTACAATGAATGTCAAGAAGCTGCCAAAATATATCAAAATGATCTCGCTATTATTTCATCACTCACAAACGATAAAGTAACGCTCAGAGCAGAGTTGCAAATTCAGCAACAGTGCATTGAGAAAAACCAATCGCTTGAGAATGAAGTATTCAATTGAGAGGTGATATTGATATAATAGTCAAGAGAGAAGCTGATCTGATGGCTAGACTTGCCAAGTCAGAACAGCTCATCTCATCGTTGTCCAAAGCATCCAGAAAGCTCGACAATGTGACTGAAATAACAAGGTGTTTGGAGAAAAGACCGGTTAGGATGCAATGAATTCGGGTAAACAACCAAACAAACCTAATGTTACGGCAAACAACAAAGGAAAGGGTGTTTTCTTGTTAAGAAAGGTTCACAAGGTCAAACTCAAAATGAACCAAGGGACAATGGTAAGAGGCCAAATGAGAAAGTCAAAACTAACTCAGACAAGGGTAAGGCTAAAGCAAATGATCCACAAAGACAGACTCATCCAAACGCTCAAAAAGCTAAGGATAAATAAGTCACTGTGAATCAAGCGCTAAGCGTCTAGCACCAAACGTGCAACTCAAGCCAGAGCCAAGGAAATACCAGCGTCGATATCCAAAACAGTCAAGATCATATTATCGATACTATGATAATTATGATTATGACTATTATTATAATCGTGGATATTATTATACATCCAAAAATTACACACAGCACAAGGTGAAACCAAAAAAAGCCAATATTCCTACTATGAAGACAAGGCAAATTTGGATTCCTAAAGTTCTAATTAACACTAACAAGGATACTAATGTTGAAGGACCCAAGCAACAATGGGTACCTAAACAGAAATAGAACTTCCCTTTTGATTGCAGGTACCTAGAGCTAAAGTCAATACATCTGTTTGGTATTTTGATAGTGGATCGTCAAGGCACATGACAGGTTCCAAAGATCTTCTGATCAACTATCAAGCCGCCAATGGTCCTCAGGTTGTATTTGGTGATAACTCCAAAGGTAAAACCAAAGGTATAGGTACTGTGCATAGGGGGAACATCATGATAAGTGATGTTTATTTTGTTGAGGGTCTAAAGCACAATTTATTAAGCATAAGTCAATTCTGCGATAAAGGCTTTGAAGTCATATTCTCAAGTGACTATTGCTATATAAACGACGCTAAGACTAAATCTACTAAACTAAAAGGAAAAGGAATAACAATGTATATTTGGTAGATTGGGGTTCAACACTTGATAACAACCCAACATGCTTTGTTGCTAAAAATGAATCTAAAATGGGTTGGTTATGGCATAGAAAAATGAATCACCTCAACTTTAAGACAATCTCTCAGCTTATAAGTCAAAATCTTGTAGAGGGATTGCCAAATGGACCATTTCATAAGGATCGCCTCTGTGACGCTTGTCAAATGGGTAAACAAGTTAAATCATCTTTCAAGAGAAAACCTCATCTATCTACTTCTAGAATACTTGAACTACTTCACATGGATTTGTTTGGACCTGTTCAAACAATCAGTGTAAGCGGTAAAAAGTATACTTTAGTGGTAGTAGACGATTTCTCTAGATTTACTTGGGTGGAATTTCTTTCATCCAAAGATGAAACATGTGACAAGTTAACAGCGCTTATTCGGCAACTTCAAACATTGAAAAATCTTAAGGTTGCAAGAATAAGAAGCGATCACGGTACTGAGTTTACTAACAAGGTTGTTGAGAAGTTTTGTGCAGAAAATGGAATACATCATGAGTATTCAGCTCCCAGAACTCCCCAACAAAATGGTGTTGCTGAGCGCCGGAACCGAACGCTTAAGGAAGCCGCTAGGACTATGTTAGCTGAATCTAAGCTTGCTCCTAGATTTTGGGCCGAAGCGATCAACACTGCTTGTTACACTCAAAATCGATGCATGATCAACAAACAGCATGGAAAAACTCCATATGAACTGTGGAAGGGACGTAAGCCAAATATTTCATACTTTCACGTCTTTGGTTCTAAATGTTTTATTCATAATAATGGATCCCAAAGCCTAAAGACTTTTGATCCTAAAGCGGATGAAGGAATCTTTCTAGGCTACGCCAAAAATGGAAAGAATTTTCGCATTCTCAATAAGATCAAATCGAAGGTTGAGGAATCTATTCATGTTGTGTTTGATGATGCTAACCAAGAGCCGAGTAAGGTAAGTATAAATGATGTAGGAGTTGAAGATCTATGTCATCAAGCGTCCAAAATTACTATTGATGAAGATACTGACGATGATGATGAGATCTCAGTGCCTCCTCCTAAGAATACTCGTGAAATCAATCTAAATTATCATGTAAGAAACACGAATGATCATGAAAAGAATGATCATCAAGTGCAAAGAAGGAATCATGAACTTGAAGCGCCAACGCAGGAGAATGGTCAAGCGAATGATTCTCAAGCGTCTGTTCATTCTCAAAACCCCTTCCAAACAGATAGACTATGGTTACGTGACCATCCACCTGAGCAAATCATTGGAGATATTGAAGCACCAGTTAGAACTAGAGCCGCTACATTTAATGAGGCTATGTTCGCAAGCTTTCTATCTCAAATGGAACCTAAGAAAGTGGATGAAGCGTTAAGTGATCCAAGTTGGATTGAAGCTATGCAAGAAGAGCTCAATCAGTTTGAGCGAAATAAAGTTTGGATGTTAGTACCAAGACCAACTCATCAAGGAGTTATTGGAACTAGATGGGTATATAGAAACAAGATGGATGAGGACGGCATTGTTGTAAGAAACAAGGCCAGACTCGTAGCTCAAGGATACTGCCAAGAGGAGGGCATTGACTTTGATGAGACTTACGCTCCTGTTGCTCGTCTTGAAGCAATCCGCATGTTTCTAGCGTACGCAGCGTTTAACAAGTTTACAGTATTTCAAATGGACGTAAAGAGTGCCTTCCTGAATGGTAAACTCCAAGAAGAAGTGTATGTGGAGCAACCTCCAGGATTCATCAACAATCATGGTAAGGGTATGGTTTACAAGCTCGAAAAGGCACTTTATGGGCTTAAGCAAGCACCTCGAGCATGGTATGACACTCTCTCTATCTTTCTTATTGGTAAAGGTTTTTCAAAAGGCAGCGTTGACACAACGTTATTTAAAATTACCAATGATGAAGATATTCTCTTAGTTCAAATTTACGTTGATGACATTATATTTGGTTCTACTAATAAGCGTCTGTGTGAGAAATTTTCGAAAATGATGCAAGAACAATTTGAAATGAGCATGATGGGTGAATTAACCTTCTTCTTAGGACTACAAGTTAAACAACTCCCTAATGGCATATTTATCAACCAAGCTAAATATACACGAGATATGATTAAGAAATTTGGTATGGAAAATGCATCATATTCAAAAATTCCAATGAGCCAAACGCTTAAGTTAGATAAAGATGAAAGTGGAAAGAAAGTTGATATCACTAATTATAGAGGTATCATAGGATCACTTCTTTATCTCACTGCCAGTAGACCTGATATTATGTTTTCGGTATGTATGTGTGCACGATTCCAAGCTGATCCTAAAGAGTCACACTTGACTGCTGCCAAGAAAATCCTTAAATACCTAAAAGGCACACAACATGTGGGCTTATGGTATCCCAGGGATTCTCCTTTTGAACTAATCGGTTACTCAGATGCAGATTTTGCAGGTTGCAAAATAGATCGTAAAAGCACTAGTGGTACTTGTCAATTCTTAGGTGATAGGTTAGTTTCATGGCATAGCAAGAAACAACAATCCATAGCTACCTCCACAGCCGAAGCTGAGTATGTAGCTGCAGGAAGTTGTTGTGCACAAGTTCTATGGATGAGGCAACAACTTAGAGATTACGGAACAATCTTAGGACCAACCCCCATTCATTGTGATAACCAAAGCGCTTTAGCCATGACTCAAAACCCTGTTCTTCATTCAAGAACCAAACACATTGACATTAGATACCATTTCCTTCGTGACCACGTTCAAAAGAAAGATATCTCCATGCACTTCATTGGAACTGACAAACAACTGGCAGATATCTTCACCAAAGCACTCAATGAACAACGTTTTCTCACTTTGAGAAGTGAACTAGGTATGATTGATTTAAACGCTTGATCATGAAGCATCATATTTTATTAGGCATATAATTTAGGGGGAATCCACTTAAGTTATATCTCACAATATTCTTAAACAAATTTTTTTACTTGATCATAACTGTAAGCGTCAATGATAAAATTTTCAGATGCATAATCATCAACGCTCAGTTCTATGTTTGCATAAAATATTGAATGCTCAAAATATTGAAGTCTTTTGACTTCAAGCGTCCATCTTATCAGCTAAGCGCTGAATAGTTTATCAAAAATTTATAAAATATTTTGTTACAAGCCATGCATAAAATTTTTCAAACTTCTTTCAAGGTCGTGGGTAGACTCAAAGGTCTATTTTGTAATCTACTCACACGCCTCTATCACATCAAACTGGCGGGTACTCAAATTTTTTAAAAATGACGGTTCAGAGATAGCACGCGTTTGTGTACGTGTCAGTGTACAAACATGCGCGTGTGTTACACTCTGAAAATACCAAACGTTAATTTTTCTTTAACTCGGATGTCAAATCTTTATATATGAGAATTACCAAATGTAACTTCTCTCTTTTACACAAAACTCGCGTCC
This sequence comes from Buddleja alternifolia, assembly GCA_019426215.1. Taxonomy (NCBI): domain Eukaryota; kingdom Viridiplantae; phylum Streptophyta; class Magnoliopsida; order Lamiales; family Scrophulariaceae; genus Buddleja; species Buddleja alternifolia. The sequence continues at coordinate 46,333,209 of CM033393.1, forward strand.
GCAGTTAATAAATTCATGGCTAAGATTCAACAGTTATTACACGTGTTTAAATCCTACTAAGACTACACAACACAAGTTTCAAAAACTCTTTACTGTGTCATTTAAAACACAAACTCTGCAGAAAAAGTAACTTACTTTCTATTCACGCATATCTGCAAATCTCTCTTTATCTCTCTCAATACAACAGAAAATCTCAGTTCATCTTCTTCGTTTTAAACAAAAAAAAATGGCACCAAAGAAATCATCATCTACTTCTGCTGAAACTACCATCAAGGTAACTGAAGGTCTTGTTGTCGACTGGAAATTCCTATATGAACAAACTCAGATCAACCTGACGGATGTAATGGACATGGTCGTCCAAGCTGGGCTCAAACCCTTCTTAACCCAATACTCTTATATGTTTCCTACTGAAGTTGAAACTTTCTGGAAGACTGCTACCCTTTCAGAGGACAAGAAGTCCATCTCTTGTAAAATTCCCTTCTCCAAGAAGGAGTCTCCAAAGGAATTCATCCTATCTGCTTCCACCATTGCCAAGAACTTCAATTTGCCTAATGAGGGTGAGGCACTGGATTCTGTTACGTTAAAACAAATTAAGGAAGCATGGGCAATCATGAGTGCGTACGACGACGTTCCTTACACTCAATACTTCGAGAAGAAAGATCTGGTGTCCAAATATCGGTTATTGGCTGATTTCTGCAGCAAGATCATAGAATGCCGCGTAGGAACCTTTGATAAAGTAAATCCTGTCCAATTTCAGATGATGGTTGCTATACTCTTCAACATCAAAATCAACTGGAGTGAGTACATCTTCGGACGGTTTCGGGACAGTCTAAGCGCTTCAAATAAGCCTTATGGACTCATCCTGATTGACATCTTGTTTAAATCAAATTGTGTGTACTCGTCTGGACTTCCTTTGAATAAGTCCAAGTTGTTGGGAAAAAGGATTCTGACCAATATGTTCAATCCTCCAAAAGTTCATGGTGCGGCTAGACCCCTATCTGAGCGACTGGAAGAACGCCAACTGCTTGCTCAAAAGGCTGAGAGACCAGTGCCAGAGGAAGCTGTGAAGCGTCCAGCAGTAACGAAGAAGAGAGCCCCCAGAAAACCCAAAGTTAAAATTGTCGTCCCCTCTCAAAAGATTGATGAGGAAACTGATGAAGATGCCGAGGACAAGTTGCCTCTCAAAAGACGAAAGCTTGAAGGGATCATTAAGCAAATAGACTTTGAAGAACCAGCTGTTGATCCTCCCGCTCCTCCGGCTAAACTAGTTGAAGGAGTCAACATTAAGAAAATCTTTAAGCGTTCCAGGACTAGCAAGCGTCAAGCTACTCCTGAAGAGCCTGAGACAGTTGAGCCAAGCGCTCAAGTCGCTGTTGAGCCAAGCGCTCAAGTTGCTGTTGAGCCAAGCGCTCAAGTTGCTGTTGAGCCAAGCGCTCAAGTTGTAGTTGAGCCAAGCGCTCAAGATGCTGCTGTTGAGCCAAGCGCTCCAGAAACTACTGTTGAGCTTAGTTCTCAGGGTAAGTTTATTTCTTCCCACAGCATTTCTATTCCTACATCTGTAGAAGATCCTGCTCTTATAGAGGATGGCTCTTGTTTTTCAGCTATAGTTTCAGCTGCTGCTGAAGTGTCCACAGATGTTCTGTTGGATGTGGACCTGACTGGAGTTGTAGCTATCGCTCAAGATGTTGCCGCTAAAGTAGCTGCAATTGAACCTGAGGAACCTGCTACTTTAACAGAGGCACGTTCAGAAGATCAGAACGCTGCTGAAGACGTTAGAGCTCCTCGTCACTTCTTCCAACTCGATCCGCTGAAGACAATTGATCATTCAATTAACTATATGCCCCCAGCGCTCGACGAAGATTTCATTCCTGCAGGATATAATATAGAAAGATATATTGCTGCAGAAGCTGACGCTGCAAGACTGATTGACTTTGACAGCGCAATCAAAGCAACCGTTCTAGACAGACCAGGAGACAGACCTCCTAGATGTGCCGTGGATGTGGCTTACTATCTTGACAATGGCCACAGCAGACCAACTGGGTTCGCGCTAAGGGATTACAGTGTTCGAGTGTATGATCCTCTTCCGTCCTAGCTTTCTCAATCCCTCAGAGTCAGTCTTGAACAGAGAAGGTTACACACATTTCCCTCAGACGGCTCACAGCCCTGAAAATCTTGCATCGGCCCGACCTCTCTGTCTATGGAAAAATAAAGAGATTCATGCTGGTGAGCGCCTTGAATCGTTGACCGATCTGCTCCAGACTGAAGCTGATGCTTACTTTGACAGCGTCTGGAATGCCAACTATCAGCCTGATAAGCACCGCTTTGAAGCCATAAGAGATATTCATCTTGAAGGTATTCGTGCTATGGTGAATGCTGGCACAGACTTCTGTATAAATGAAGTAAATTGGGTTGAAGCGTACATGGGACATAAATACACCTTCCCAGAGTTAGTCCAAGCTCCCCATCTTTTCGGCATAGGCATGCATGACAAGAAGCGTCAATTCGCCAAGTATTGCCTCCTGAAGCGTCAACAAAGACTCGGACCTGTTCTCAAGCTCCCAATTATTAGACATCAAATAGAACAATGTCTACGTCAAGAACTTCAGAGATTATCCATCACCCCTCTTCGGTTTAATGCTCAAGCGTCTTCCAGTGGTACAGTTGGTGAACGGTGCTTAAATCTTGCTCCAAGCCACTGTGAAGAAAACTTCAATCTGATGGTAAAGATTCTATCTCCCGTATCTCTCTTTGATAAAATCTTCACTGCCAATCTCAGATCTTGGAATGGCTCAGTGATCAATTCATTCAAAGGATATCCGCTGCTCCCTTCCATTCGCAGTGAGGTACTCAATCACTATGAGTATGTTCTTTCTCTGCTTGAAAGGAATCAAGAGCTCGCTCAAGCCATTTATCCGTATCTTGAAGAGTACTATGCGGACTGTGTGCCTACACATCGACGTCCTGCATCTCTTCCCTCAGATTGCTTGATTGGATTTTCCAGAACTCACTGCACAGATTCCCTATTTTCCATCGCTCAAGCGCCGTCCAAAATTTTCCCAGATCATGTGCTGGATATCATTGGTCCAATGTACATCAGGGCCATTGATAGTCCTCTTCGCACATTTATCTCCGGTACTTGTATGTCCAGGACCAGACTCATTGAACTCTTGGATTCTACATCCACCTCTTATGCCGACTCAGCAAGCTGGAACTTTCAATTCACTGACTTTCGCCAGCCTGAGTCAACGCTTGAGGAAGCGCCTGCTGAGACATCTGAAGCGTCCAAATCTGCAGATACCAGTATTCCTGACGCTCCTGAACATGCTACCATTGATAGTGCTGAAGATACTTCCCTGGATATTCGAGGTACTGTTTTTGATCCAGCCTATCAAGTTCCTTTTGACTCTCTCAAACACTCATCACGATTCAAGCGACCAGCTCCTCAAGTGGTTCAATCAGATGAGAGTCAAGCCTTCGGTCCCCTGCTTAAATCTGTTTTGGAGACAATTAGCGCTCAAGCTACTCAGAGTGAAGAATCTCTCCATTGGATTAAGGAAGACCTGGCAAAGATTGAAACTCACGTAATGAGCGCTCAGATTGCTCATATGCGTAGTTCAGCTCAAGCGGCAGTTGGTGAGTGCAAACAAGACTTTCAAGAAATGCAGGATGCTGCCCACGCCACCCAACTTGCCATGAAAGAAGAACTTGAAAAGCGCCTTGCAACCCTTGAGATATCTGTGAATGACGCCACCAGCGCTAAGCTTCTTGTTATGCAGGAACGCTTCGACAAGCGTCTGGATGACATCACAGATTCCTTATCCCAGATTGCTCATCAGGTAAGTGTACTCACAAACCACTTCTTAAAATCTGATGATGGCAATAAGGGGGAAGAAAAGAAGAAAGGAGAAAAGCGGAAAGCGTCCAGTTCAAAAGTTGAAGATCCTCCGTCTGCTAAGCGTCAAATGCCTCCTTCTCAGTCTGCGCTTAATCTCCCGTCTTGGATAACTGCTCTGACACAAAGTTCATCCGGAGCGCCCAGTAGTACACTAAGGGAACCTCCTAGAGCGTTATATCCAAACCTACCAATTCCTACAAGAGCACTGCTTGAACAGTTTGACATTCCTCTTCAGAGAACATCCATTTCAGAACCTACAGATCCACAGATCTTAGCTGAAGAAAGGAAAATGACTGATTTTAGCCAAGCTTTTCGAATCTGCCTAAGGTACATTGGTATCAACCCAACTGACTGGGATAATCACTTTAAAGTATTCAAAAAGAGACAACAAGAAGAAAACAAGCTTATCATCAACAAAGATCATGAAGCAATGATGATCTTGGAAGACAATCTGACTGAAGCTATCCGAGCTGAAATGTCCAAGCGATACAGAGTTAGACCAAGTCATTAAAGCTTTCTGATTTTACATTATCTATATTCTTGTCTCTTATATCTTTAAATATTCAGCTGTAAAAATGCTTGTAATTCTCGATAAATATGAAATGCATTTTTTTGCTGAAACATCTCGTTGAAGCGTAACTAACTTTAACTAACGTCTACTGATCAAAGCTAACTTTTACGTTTGGCTATCTAACTCTTGAACTATAAAAGAGTAAGTATTGCCATCATCAAAAAGGGGGAAATTGTTAGGAATTTCATGTTAGAAGTTTTGATGATGACAATTAAGTTTTTGTTAGACCCCAAAAAGTTGTAAGTTTATTTTCGTAGAAAACTTGTATAGGCTTTGAAGCGTTAGACTTGTAATAGATTTATTAGGCTTTGTTATCTTACTTTAGAGTGTTAGGCAAAATAGTCTTAGGCTGAGCGTCTGATGATTTCTGAGTGAGTTTATCAGTGGTAAAGTTCGAAGACTCAAGCGCCTGATCTCAGAAGATAGATACAGTCTCCAAGCGTCCACTTTGGCCAGCTATATCAAGCGTTACCTTATGGGACAGAAGTGATTTCACCGGAATTTACTTCTAAGTCCAGAAGGAGTTTAATGCAAATATTCTCAAAGCATTAAATACCAACGGGTATTAATTTCAAATGCATTAAATGTTGATAAGAGCATTTAATATGATAAGCAATGTCAGAAGTACGGAGAAGCCACCCTATTTGACTGTCAACTATCTCAGACTGCAGCACCAACTTTCGTGCAGCAGATTTTCAGGAAAAAGGACAAAAGCTGTTCACTCGCGAAAGTGAGAGACACGCGCCAGTGCATGTGTCAAACGGACACTTTCTCCAAGAATACCTATAAATAGGACTTCAACAACAAACAAAAAGATAGACGCAACAATTTTATCAAAGCCAAATTGCTGTTGCATTAAAATCTCATTCCTTAAATTCTCAGAAAAGCCCGAAACTTCAAGAAACATTCAAATTGCTTTTCTTATATTCCTGAGACAGTCAACAAATATCTCAAACATTCTTTTTGCAGAAACCAGATTCCTACTGAGATATTACCAAGTTGTTTGAACTTCATCAAAATCAAACAAACCTTTTAGAAAATCCCATCCAAGCCTCGCGATCTGTGTGAAGTCGAAGTTGGATACTTGCATCATTTCTGGGTGAAAGAAGCAAGAGGGTTGAAGTGATTTGAAGCAGAAATCTGTGTGATCAAGGAGCTCAAGTCATCGACATCCATCTCTCCCTAATTTGTAGAAGATTCTGTGTGATTCTTTGAGAATCATCTTAGTGGATTGCCTCCAAGTGCAAAGGAGAAGAAGGACGTAGTTGGGATTACACCACCCAACGAACCTTACAAATATTGTGTTATTTACTTTTCAGTCATTTCATTCATCTATCATATCACTGCATAAGTGAAACACAATCAAAAGCTAAGCACCTAAGAAACATCTTGTGACGCTAAAACTTTCAAAGAGAAGACTCCAAAATCATTCCGCTGTGCTAACCCTGATTAAAAGAACTGAACGCTTAACCTACAAGGTCAAAGTATTCAATTCCTGAAGTCTAAGTTAACTTTATAAAACAGTCTTCATTAGACGCTTCACAAAGTCTCAAATATCTTGTGTGAACGCTAAGGTGAAGCGTCACACTCTTCAAGCGCCTATCATTTCAAGCGTCCAAATACGTTTAATACGAAATCAATTTTAAGTCGAAAAAGACTTAAAGGGTCTATTCAACCCCCCCCCCTTCTAGACCCTTTCGTATGCCACTTGGGACCAACAGCTCGCATCGCACATCAATTCGAATGGTAGGCTCCAATCTGGGGATGAGATTAATTTCTCCTTCAGGGTGAGGAAGGCCTGCATGCATGCATCATTAAAGTCAAACACTGCATTTCTCATGGTCAAGTTAGATAGGGGTTTAGCAATTTTAGAAAAATTAGAAATAAAATGCCTGTAAAACCCGGCATGTCCCAAAAAGCTTCTCACGGCTTTGACCGTGGTGGGTGGTGGAAGATTAGCTATCACTTCAATTTTCGCTCTATCCACCTCAATCCCCTTGTGGGAGATCTTATGACCCAGAACAATTCCTTCTTGTACCATGAAATGACACTTTTCCCAATTTAAGACTAGATCAGTCTCCTCACACCGATGCAAAACTAAGGTTAGATTGTGCAAACATCTATCATATGTAGAGCCAAAAACAGAAAAATCATCCATGAAGATTTCAAGAAATTGCTCGACCATGTCATGAAATATATCCATCATGCATCTTTGAAAAGTAGCAGGTGCATTACATAAGCCAAAAGGTATCCGCCTATAAGCAAAAGTGCCGTAAGGACAAGTGAAAGTAGTTTTCTCTTGATCCTCGGGTGTAATAGCAATTTGGTTATAGCCGGAGTACCCATCCAAAAAACAGTAATATTCATGCCCGGCTAATCTTTCTAACATTTGATCGATAAAGGGAAGGGGAAAGTGGTCTTTTCGGGTATATTCATTCAATTTACGATAGTCTATGCAAACCCTAAAACCAGTGACAATTCTAGATTGAATTAACTCATTATTGTCATTACGAACTACTGTCGTACCTCCCTTCTTGGGCACTACCTGCGTTGGACTTACCCATGGACTATCAGAGATAGGGAAGATAATGCCGGCATTGAGTAACTTGATTACCTCTTTCTTCACCACTTCTTGAATTTGAGGATTAAACCTTCTTTGTGGTTGTATAGTGGGCCTTGAGCTTTCTTCCATTAAAATCTTATGCATGCAGATGGCTGGGCTGATCCCCTTGATATCAGCAATCTTCCATCCAAAGGCTTTTTTGTGATCTCTCAACACCTCCAGTAACCTTGCTTCTTGTTGATCTGTAAGAGAAGAATAAATGATGAGTGGCAAGGTTTCATCGTCATTTAAATAAATATATTTAAGATGAGAGGGTAGAGTTTTTAGGTCAAGAGTTGGTGGCTCTTCAATAGATGGTTTGGAGTGGCTAGACACTGGCCTATCCAACTTCTCAAATTTCTTCGTGGGGTATTGTGCACGTCTTTCTAAGCTATGAACAACTTCCAGTTGTTTATCACTGGCCGACTCAACATCCGTTGAGTTCATTATGCATACCTCAAGTGGATCATCAGAGATGTTTTCCTGAAAGTGCTTAATAATCAAAGGATCAAAAGCATCTATTCTTAAACATGACGCATCATCACCAACATGCTTCATAACCTTGTATACGTCAAAAGTAACTCTCTCCTCACCCACATTCAAAGTCAACTTACCATTGGCTATGTCGATCATAGCTTTACCTGTGGCTAGGAAGGGTCTTCCTAGGATGAGAGGAACTTCAACATCTTCTTCCATCTCCAAAACCACGAAGTCCACCGGGAAGTAAAACTTGTCAACTTGCACGATGACATCCTCTATGATTCCCTTCGGGTGTTTGATTGATCGATCTGCAAGTTGGAGGCTCATCGAGGTTGGCTTTGGATCAGTTTCATTGCAACAATTGGGGCTAAAAAAAATTACATGCTCGATTTTCTTGAATTTCGTCGTATAAGCACAAAACATGAATATAACTAAGCACTACCTAACACTCCCAAACTTAAACCTAACATTGTCCTCAATGTTACATCTAAACTCATACCGTGAAAAGAGTTAAAGTAAGTACTTACAGCCAAGGATGTTGAAAAGCAATCCGTTATCTCATAGGCGTTTAAAAAAAACGCATCTCCTCCCATTATGATAAGCATCTCCAAACAATGGGAAACCGCTACTATCCATGCTCACTATACTCAAACAACTAAACCATCAAGCAGAAAAAAAAAACACATGCCAAAAGTGCATGCTAAAAAAAAAAAAAACAGAAAGGAAACCTAAGAAAAACTAAGCAAAACAAAAACTAGAAAATAAAAGAAAAACTTACAAACTTGGGTTGCCTCCCAAGAAGCGCTCTTTTATAGTCAATAGCTTAACTGCTCCGCTCTTTGAGGTTTAAATGGGTGGCCCATTTAGCACGACAATATCATTGTCATTTCTCTCTCTATCCTCTGGTTGCACACCCGTCTTTGTTGCCAAATTGCAACTTGAACCCCTTCTTCCATGTATTACCCAAGTGGCGTCATCCGAACCACAAAGATTTATAGTGTAAAGCTTCCTCCACTTATATTGAGGTTTTTCATGTTTATCAATTTCACGAACACCTTGACATGCTTTAATGTCTTTCATACATGTATCTTCTCTTTTCACCTTGTCCACTTTTTTATTGGGAGTGTCCTCATCCAACTTGCGGACACCTTTAGTCTTGCCATTCTGACACTTCTCATCAATCGAAGGGTTAAGAGCATCGACATTTAAACAAGTATGATTATCCGTAGATTGTTTCTGATTATCATAAACATCGAATATAACTTTTTCCTCTCCTACCTTCAATGTCAACTTACCCTTGTCGATGTTGATCTTGGCCTTACCAGTGGCTAGGAAAGGTCTTCCTAGGATCAGAGGAACATCAGTATCTCCATCCATCTCGAGAACCACAAAGTCTACCTGGAAGTAAAACTTGTCGACTTGCACGATGACATCATCTATGATTCCCTTCTGGTGTTTTATCGATCGATCTGCAAGTTGGAGATTCATCGAAGTTGGTTTCAGAGTTTCCAAACCCAATTTTTGGAACAACGAGTAAGGAAGGAGATTTATGCTGGCACCCGAATCACATAGCACTTGGTCGAATTTGAGTTTCCCAATTGTGTAAGTAATTGTGATGCTCCCCGGATCATTGAGTTTCTTTGGCAACTTGTTCAACACTATTTCTGAGCATGCTTCAGTCAAGCACACCGTTTCATTGTCTTCCCACTTCTGCTTATTGGAGAGAATATCCTTGAAGAACTTGATGTAATTGGGCATCTGCAAAATTGCATCAATAAAAGGAATGTTAATGCGAACTTCTCGAAGAATTTCTAAAATCCTAAGAAAACTCTTATCCATTTCTTTTTTATGCTTTTTATGTGCTAGGGGGAAGGGGAGACGTATTTCAACTGGTTTAGAAGAAGAAGAAGATAAAGTTTGAGAAGAATTCCGTTATGCCTCTGCCGTCCGGACTGTGGATTTCCCCACGTTCGGACGTTGACCAGTCAACGTCCGGACTGGGTTCTGTCCACGTCCGGACTGTGAAGGCAGTGTGTGCGAATCCTCGAGATTTTCCAATGTTCGGAGGTTGCTCTCTTCATGTTCGGACGTTGGCTGCTGGGGAGGTACATTTGTCACTTCTTTGCCACTACAGAGGGTAACGGCATGTCACTGATCCTTCGGATTCTTCTCTGTATCACTCGGCAGTGTTCGGGGTGCTCTTCCGCCCGCATCAGCTGATAATCGTGCAAATTGGTGCTGCATCTCTTTCATTCCCGTCATAACACCTTGTAACATCAATTGAATCTCCGCGAATGATTCGTTCGATTTTTGCATATGAGCATCCAATCTTTCTTCGACAGTCGGAGATCTTGGAACTTGACCTTGTGGCTTAAAATTTCCCGGCCTTTGAGTTTGATTGTTGTTAAACGGAGGCCTCGGTGCTTGGTAGATGCCTTGTTGTGCATTTTAGGCCGGATTTGGCCTTTTCGGAAAATCCTCTGGTATGTGGAAGCTCAATCGAGGCTTGTTTGAATTTCCGACATAGTTCACATCACCAATGGCCGGCTCTACCTCTAGATCAACATCTTGTTTTACCTCTTGAGCAACAGCAACCCTTCGGGATTGTGGAGGAAACTCATCGTCATCTTCAGGGTACAGTTCATCCTCCCGTGCCATTTGCTCTAGTTTAGCCCACACTGTGCTGCTATCGAGACCCAAAAGATCACCACCGGCTCCTGCATTGAGTCGGTGTCGAATCCGAGATTGGACTCCATTGTAGAAGTGTTGAACTCGCTCATCCCGTGTGTAGTTGTGATTAGGGCACTTCCGAAGTAGACCTTTGTATCTTGCCCATGCTGAAGCCAATGACTCATCCCGTTTTTGCTTGAATCCCTTAATTTCACTTCTGAGCTCATTAATCCTTGATGGAGGAAAGAACTTGTTGAGAAACTCGTCGACTAGATCGCCCCACGTTTCGATTGATTGTGGGGGTAATGACTTATACCAGATGGTCCCCTTTTCCTTCAGAGAGAAATGGAATAGTCTGAGGCGGATTGCATCCAAATCTCGTGGGTGGAATTACATGGTAAGTAGCACATTCTCGAAGTGCTCCAGATGGTCATGAGGTGAGTCACTCAGGTCACCATAAAATGGTTCAGCCTGAACCATGCTGAACATGTGAGAAGGAATGTGGAAGTTCGGCGTAACAAAATTCGGGAGAATTACTGGTCCTGGTGTAGTATGCATACGGGCTGGCTGATTACCACAAACAGATGGAGGTTGTGCTGGTGGTGCCGGTTACATAGCTTGGAAAAGATTTTGCAACCATTCCCTATTCTCGGGCAGATTCATCCATAGCTCAATTTCTCTGGTTTGCACGAAGCGTACGCTCGATCTCAGGGTCAAATTCCTCTAAAGCCTCTCCTGAGGCTCGAGTCATTCACCAAAAGATCAACCTGTTTGAAACAAAGAAGCAAACCAACAGAAATTTAAAGATAGAAAATAACAGTAAGAATAAAAGAAAATAATAAAACGACAAAAGAAATTAAAGCTAAAAATTGCAATAAAATCCGAAATTAAAATAACTTGACACGATAAATCCTCACGTGTTTGCACAGCAAGTGGACTGGTCATGTGTAGTAATAAAGTAGACTTTAAGTCCGAGTTATCGATCCCACAGAGACAAGATTATTTAAAACTAGGAATTTAAAAGCAATTAAAATTAAATTAAAAGATTGTGATTAATTTACAATAAAAATGTTAAACGAGACTTAGCAAATAGATTTAGATTCTTATGAGATAAAACAACTAAGGCACATGCTTCAACCAAATTTACTTGTTAATATATATATGAACTATTCTTCGTATTATTAGACTACTATTGCTTTGGTGAAAATTCCTTAATTAATTACTATCCGATGTCTCGGCTGTAATAATCCTATAATAAATTGACAGTTCTCTAAATATGTCTATCCGAGAATTTAATCAATAATCATGCATTCAAATTTTAGAATTTCCCCGAATAAATCCGGTTAACTGCACCCGGGAATCTCTACCTATCCCTAGGGGCAATTTCCTATTTTTTACGGATGATGTGATGATTTCTTTGAACCCTAACTTATATTCTTTCAAACTATTAAGTTAGGCAATATGACAAACATATGGTGATCAAACATATGCAAGTAATTACACACAAAATCAAAACACAAAGCAATTGAAGAATTAATACGAAGAATAATATCATATATATATATACTCATAACTTCGGCCTTCACATGGCCCTAGTTAAGGGAAAATTAGTTCATAATTGAAATTGGGAAAACAATAAAAAAACATAGAATTACTCATAGACAAAGATGAATATCAAACTAAGAAACTCTCTATTTTGGATTGATGATCGATTCTTGATTGGAAGCTTGAATCCCTCATTTTTCTCTTCTTAGCTCTTCAAGTATGATGATAGGATGACTCAAAACCAAGAGAATGCTCCCCCAAACCCCTGAATTTTCGGCCTCACACTCTCAAAGGATGATTTTTTGATGTGGTTTGTATGATATCATGTTTAAATGCTTCTTTGTTGAGAAAATCAAGTATAATTTTTTTTTAAGTCCTTCCAATTGATGCATTAAAATTGATTAACTTGAAAAAGAAAATGGCATGATTTGTTGAAATCATTTAAATTTAATGGAACATATATATCTTTGAAATTGCTCATGGAGACCCTAGACTAGGATTGATTTCTTAGATGATTCACATTGCACAATAAATCGAGGGTAGAGGAGTTGAGAGGATAACCATCTTGAGACACTTAAGGAGTTTTTCCCGGAAAAATTAACTTAGATTCTTTAGAAGGTTATAAGTTGAGTAGTAATTTTTTTATGCTAAACAATGAATTAAAAAGGTTGAAGTTTGGTATGACCACAAGTGGTCAGGCTAATATGTACTGGAGGTGAAAAGTTTCATGCCTATATACTGTACTATTATGCTAATTTGAGCTAAGCTCAAGCCAAAAAGAAGCGAATTGTTTAAAAGATCTACTTTTATTTCGTGACCTTTGACACTCGAGTGATTAAATCCTTAGGAGTGTCTTTACACTTAATGCCCCAAAACTATCGAGTTTGGGAGTCATTGATCTAAAGCTTGTTACATGGGTGCCATAGAAAGCCTAATGGAATAAAACATTGCACTTGATCTAGCCTTAATGAAGTTAATTGGAAAGTATCATATGAATTGAAAGTTTGAATGGTTGAAATAATGAAATTTAAATGGCTATGAGATTTTCTATGATTCTTATGCTTTGTGTTTGATCAAAAGTTGATAGATATGGGATTAATGTCCAAAATTTGGTAAGGATGCCTCTCGACTATAATACCTTAGATTTATTTTCACTACACCCTATGGAGTCTTTTCGAGTATTGGTGTTACATGAGCAAAAGTAGTTGATATGTATATATATTTGTGAGCTGTAAAAGGATGATTTTGTGCCATTTATTCTTGTTAATTATGTTGAGATGTATTCATTTGGTTGGGATTGAAAATTTGTTAGATTTTGTGGGTATATCTTCTGCAAACCCTCACGAGACTATAACTCGTCCTTTGAGGTAACTCAAAGGTTTAAAGGCTTGTTGCACAAGCTAAGTGCAATCGTTTACTCCACGAAAGTGAGTTCGTTTGTTGTTTTTGTTTTCTCCTTTTGGTTGATGATGTTTTTCGTGCCTAGACCTTTTATTGCTCGAGGTCGAGCAATTGATAAGTTTGGGGGAGTTGATAGGAGTCATTTTTACGTGTTTTTAAGCCCCTTTACGTTTATGTTTTAGGTTCATTTATCGGTTGATTTTGTCACTTGTGCGTTCAATTCGTGCATTAAGTGATTTCAGGCCTTAAGTGGTTACAATCGAAGAAAGGGTGGAAAAATGATGTACAAAACAAGTTTACGCCAAGATGTTTCACACCTCCACGACCAAACAAGCAACAAATAAACTGGAGTTAGCCAAAATCATGTTTTAGTACCATTTCCGCACACCTGGGCGCCAAATTAGAAACAACCTCCACGTTCGAACGCCATTTTGATATTTTTAGAGACAAAATTGGATGAAGTGTCTTTCTACAAAGTTTTAGATCTATGTCTTATCTTTATATGGGAACTTGAATCATCCAATTAGGAGGTCTTTGGAGAAGTTTATGAACCAAACACTATCCCTGCGCTGGAAAATTCGAAAGTGGCAGCTCATGTTTTTGGTAGGTGGAAAACAAGAGAATGGTATCTCAAATTCTTGGTAGGTTCAAATTCTTGGTAGGTGAAAACCAAGAGAATGGTAGCTCAAATTCTTGGTAGGTGGAAATTCTTGGTAGGTGGAAAGAAAGAGAAAGGTAGCTCAAATTCTTGGTAGGTAGATTTTTGGGTATTTAAAGGGGAGTGGGGAGCTCACTTGAGGACATCAAAAAATCATCCTTTGAGAGTGTGAGGCCGAAAATTCAGGGGTTTGGGGGAGCATTCTCTTGGTTTTGAGTCATCCTATCATCATACTTGAAGAGCTAAGAAGAGGAAAAGGAGGGATTCAAGCTTCCAATCAAGAATTGATCATCAATCCAAAATAGGGAGTTTCTTAGTTTGATATTCATCTTTGTCTATGAGTAATTCTATGTTTTTTATTGTTTTCCCAATTTCAATTATGAACTAATTTTCCCTTAACTAGGGCCATGTGAAGGCCGAAGTTATGAGTATATATATATATATATATGATATTATTATTCGTATTAATTCTTCAATTGCTTTGTGTTTTGATTTTGTGCGTAATTACTTGCATATGTTTGATCACCATATGTTTGTCATATTGCCTAACTTAATAGTTTGAAAGAATATAAGTTTGGGTTCAAAGAAATCATCACATCATCCGTAAAAAATAGGGAATTGCCCTTAGAGATAGGTAGAGATTCCCGAGTGCAGTTAGCCGGATTTATTCGGGGAAATTCTAGAACTTGAATGCATAATTATTGATTAAATTCTCGGATAGACATATTTAGAGAACTGTCAATTTATCATAGGATTATTACAGCCGAGACATTGGGTAGTAATTAATTAAGAAATTTTCAACAAAGCAATAGTAGTCTAATAATACGAAGAATAGTTCATATATATATTAACAAGTAAATTTGGTTGAAGCATGTGCCTTAGTTGTTTTATCTCATAAGAATCTAAATCTATTTGCTAAGTCTCGTTTCACATTTTTATTGTAAATTAATCACAATATTTTAATTTAATTTTAATTGCTTTTAAGTTCCTAGCTTTAAATAATCTTGTCTCTGTGGGATCGATAACTCGGACTTAAAGTCTACTTTATTACTACACACGACTAGTACACTTGCTATGCAAACACGTGAGGATTATCTCAGGGTCAAATTCCTCTAAAGCCTCTCCTGAGGCTGGAGTCATTCACCAAAAGATCAACCTGTTTGAAAGAAAGAAGCAAACCAACAGAAATTTAAAGATAGAAAATAACAGTAAGAATAAAAGAAAATAATAAAACGACAAAAGAAATTAAAGCTAAAAATTGCAACAAAATTCGAAATTAAAATAAATCAAGTCCCAGTCAACGGCGCCAAAAACTTGACACGATAAATTCTCACGTGTTTGCACAGCAAGTGGACTGGTCGTGTGTAGTAATAAAGTGGACTTTAAGTCCGAGTTATAGATCTCACAGAGACAAGATTATTTAAAGCTAGGAATTTAAAAGCAATTAAAATTAAACTAAAAGATTGTGATTAATTTACAATAAAAATGTGAAACGAGACTTAGCAAATAGATTTAGATTCTTATGAGATAAAACAACTAAGGCACATGTTTCAACCAAATTTACTTGTTAATATATATATATATATATATATGAACTATTCTTCGTATTATTAGACTACTATTGCTTTGGTGAAAATTTCTTAATTAATTACTACCCGATGTCTCGGCTGTAATAATCCTATGATAAATTGACAGTTCTCTAAATATGTCTATCCGAGAATTTAATCAATAATCATGAATTCAAGATCTAGAATTTCCCCGAATAAATCCGGCTAACTGCACTCGGGAATCTCTATCTATCTCTAGGGGCAATTCCCTATTTTTTACGGATGATGTGATGATTTCTTTGAACCCTAACTTATATTCTTTCAAACTATTAAGTTAGGCAATATGACAAACATATGGTGATCAAACATATGCAAGTAATTACGCACAAAATCAAAACACAAAGCAATTGAAGAATTAATACGAAGAATAATATCATATATATATATATATATACTCATAACTTCGGCCTTCACATGGCCCTGGTTAAGGGAAAATTAGTTCATAATTGAAATTGGGAAAACAATAAAAAACATAGAATTATTCATAGATAAAGATGAATATCAAACTAAGAAACTCCCTATTTTGGATTGATAATCGATTCTTGATTGGAAGATTGAATTCCTCCTTTTCCTCTTCTTAGCTCTTCAAGTATGATGATAGGATGACTCATAACCAAGAGAATGCTCCCCCAAACCCCTGAATTTTTGGCCTCACACTATGTGAGGAATTTGACGCGATTTTGCAGATGCCCAATTACATCAAGTTCTTCAAGGATATTCTCTCCAATAAGCAGAAGTGGGAAGGCAATGAAACGGTGTGCTTGATTGAATCATGCTCAGCAATAGTGTTGAACAAGTTGCCAAAGAAACTCAATGATCCGGGGAGCATCACAATTCCTTACACAATTGGGAAACTCAAATTCGACCAAGTGCTATGTGATTCGGGCGCCAGCATAAATATCCTTCCTTACTCGTTGTTCCAAATATTGGGTTTGGAAAATCTGAAACCAACTTCGACGAGTCTCCAACTTGCAGATCGATCGATAAAACACCCGAAGGGAATCATAGAGGATGTCATCGTGCAAGTCGACAAGTTTTATTTCCCGGTAGACTTTGTGGTTCTCGAGATGGATAGAGATACTGATGTTCCTCTGATCCTAGGAAGACCTTTCCTAGCCACTGGTAAGGCCAAGATCTACATCGACAAGGGTAAGTTGACATTTAAGGTAGGAGAGGAAAAAGTTATATTCGATGTTTATGATAATCAGAAACAATCTATGAATAATCATACTTGTTTAATATTCATCTTTGTCTATGAGTAGTTCTATGTTTTTTATTGTTTTCCCAATTTCAATTATGAACTAATTTTCCCTTAACTAGGGCCATGTGAAGGCCGAAGTTATGAGTATATATATATATGATATTATTCTTCGTATTAATTTTTCAATTGCTTTGTGTTTTGATTTTGTGCGTAATTACTTGCATATGTTTGATCACCATATGTTTGTCATATTGCCTAACTTTATAGTTTGTAAGAATATAAGTTAGGGTTCAAAGAAGTCACACATCATCCGTAAAAAATAGGGAATTGCCCCTAGAGATAGGCAGAGATTCCCGAGTGCAGTTAGCCGGATTTATTCGGGGAAATTCTAAAACTTGAATGCATGATTATTGATTAAATTCTCGGATGGACATATTTAGAGAACTGTCAATTTATCATAGGATTATTACAACCGAGATATCGGTTAGTAATTAATTAAGGAATTTTCACTAAAGCAATAGTAGTCTAATAATACGAAGAATAATTCATATATATATTAACAAGTAAATTCAGGGGTTTGGGGGAGCATTCTCTTAGTTTTGAGTCATCCTATTGACACGAAAAATCCTTACGTGTATTAAACAGCAAGTGGACTGGTCGTGTGTAGTAATAAAGTGGACTTTAAGTCCGAGTTATCAATCCCACAGAGACAAGATTATTTAAAGCTAGGAATTTAAAAGCAATTAAAATTGAATTAAAAGATTGTGATTAATTTACAATAAAAATGTGAAAACGAGACTTAGCAAATAGATTTAGATTCTTATGAGATAAAACAACTAAGGCACATGCTTCAACCAAATTTACTTGTTAATATAAATATGAACTATTCTTCGTATAATTAGACTACTATTGCTTTGGTGAAAATTCCTTAATTAATTACTACCCGATGTCTCGGCTGTAATAATCCTATGATAAATTGACAGTTCTCTAAATATGTCTATCCGAGAATTTAATCAATAATCATGCATTCAAGTTCTAGAATTTCCTCGAATAAATCCGGCTAACTGCACCCGGGAATCTCTACCTATCTCTAGGGGCAATTCCCTATTTTTTACGGATGATGTGATGATTTCTTTGAACCCTAACTTATATTCTTTCAAACTATTAAGTTAGGCAATATGACAAACATATGGCGATCAAACATATGCAAGTAATTACGCACAAAATCAATACACAAAGCAATTGTAGAATTAATACGAAGAATAATATCATATATATATATATACTCATAACTTTGGCCTTCATATGGCCCTAGTTAAGGGAAAATTAGTTCATAATTGAAATTGGGAAAACAATAAAAACATAGAATTACTCATAGATAAAGATGAATATCAAACTAAGAAACTCCCTATTTTGGATTGATGATCGATTCTTGATTGGAAGCTTGAATCCCTCCTTTTCCTCTTCTTAGTTCTTCAAGTATGATGATAGGATGACTCAAAACCAATAGAATGCTCCCCCAAACCCCTGAATTTTCGTCCTCACACTCTCAAAGGATGATTTTTTGATGTCTTCAAGTGAGCTCCCTACTCCCCTTTAAATACCCAAAAATCCACCTACCAAGAATTTGAGCTATCCTTCTCTTTCTTTCGTCCTACCAAGAATTTTCACCTACCAAGAATTTGCACCTACCATTCTCTTGTTTTGCTCCTACCAAGAATTTCCACCCACCATTCTCTTGTTTTCCACCTAACAAGAACATGAGCTGCCACTTTCGTGTTTTTCAGCGCAGGGATAGTGTTTTATTCATAAACGTCTCCACAGATCTCCGAATTTGATGATTCAAGTTGCCACGTAAAGATAATACATAGATCTAAACCTTTGTAGAAGAACACTTTATCCAATTCTGTCTCTAAAAATATAAAAATGGCGTTCCACCGTGGAGGTTGTTTCTGATTTGACACCCAGGTGTGCGAAAATGGTACTAAAACATGATTTTGGCTAACTCCAGCTTATTTCTTGCTTGTTTGGTTGTAGAGGTGTGAAACATCTTGGCCTAAACTTGTTTGATACGTCATTTTTCCACCCTTTCTTCGATTGTATCCACTTAAGGTTTGAAATCACTTAATGCACGAATTAAACGCACAAGTGTCAAAATCAATCGATAAATGAACCTAAAACATAAATGCAAAGGGGCTTAAAAACACGTAAAAACGCCTCTTATCAACACCCCCACACTTATCAATTGCTCGACCTCGAGCAATAAAAGGTCTAGGCACGAAAAACATCATCAACCAAAAGGAAAAAACAAAAACAACAAACGAACTCACTTTCGGGGAGTAAACGATTGAACTTAGCATGTGCAACAAGCCTTTAAACCTTTGAGTTACCTCAAAGGACGAGTTATAGTCTCGTGAGTGTTTGCAGAAGATATACCCACAACATCTAACAAATTTTCAATCCCAACCAAATGAATACATCTCAACATAATTAACAAGAATTAATGGCACAAAATCATCCTTTTATAGCTCACAAATATATATATACATATCAACTACTTTTGCTCATGTGACACCAATACTCGAAGAGACTCCATAGGGTGTAGTGAAAATAAATCTAAGGTATTATAGTCGAAAGGCATCCTTACCAAATTTTGGACATTAATCCTATATCTCAACTTTTGATCAAATACAAAGCATAAGAATCATAGAAAATCTCATAGTCATTTAAATTTCATTATCTCAACCATTCAAACTTTCAATTCATATGAAACTTTCCAATTAACTTCATTAAGGCTAGATCATGTGCAATGTTTTATTCCATTAGGCTTTCTATGACACCCATGTAACAAGCTTTAGATCAATGACTCCCAAACTAGATAGTTTTGGGGCATTAAGTGTAAAGACACTCCTAAGGATTTATTCACTCGAGTGTCAAAGGCCACGAAATAAAACTAGATCTTTTAAACAATTCGCTTCTTTTTGGCTTGAGCTTAGCTCAAATTAGCATAATAGTACAGTATATAGGCATGAAACTTTTCACCTCCAGTACATATTAGCCTGACCACTTGTGGTCATACCAAACTTCAACCTTTTTAATTCATTGTTTAGCATAAAAAATTACTACTCAACTTATAACCTTATGAAAAATCTAAGTTAATTTTTCCGGGAAAAAAACTCCTTAAGTGTCTCAAGATGGTTATCCTCTCAACTCCTCTACCCTCGATTTATTGTGCAATGTGAATCATCTAAGAAATCAATCCTAGTCTAGGGTCTCCATGAGCAATTTCAAAGATATATATGTTCCATTAAATTCAAATTATTTCAAGAAATCATGCCATTTTTTTTTTCAAGTTAATCAATTTTAATGCATCAATTGGAAAGATAAAAAAAAAAACAATTTATACTTGATTTCTCAACAAAGAGTATTTAAACATGATATCATACAAACTTTCCCCCAAACTCAAGCTAAAAATAGCATTGCATTTTCAATGTTCAAAATAAGCACTCTTCTACCCCCAAACTCAAATCCAACATTGTCCTCAATGTTGTTACAAAAAGTATACACAACGGTAAAAGAACACTTACAACAAGGATGTTGAAAAACATCCTTTAACTTCCAATGCATCGTTACAAAGCTTCTTTTCCTCTCGAGTAAAATAAGCATCTCTAAACATGGGGTCCAAATGTCTATCATATCCAACACTTCAACTTTTCAAACCATCAAGCATAAGAAAACATACATGCCAAAAGTGCATGTTTGAACATAAACATAAACAAACAAACTAAACAAACAAAAACAAAAGAAAAAAAAAACTTACAAACTTGGGTTGCCTCCCAAGAAGCGCTTGTTTATAATCAATAGCTCGACTATTCAGGATCGACTTAAGTCGATGGTTCTCGGAGCTTGACAGATAATGTGTCTGCACTCCAGTCAGTGCCGAGTAGTGTTTCAGCCTATGTCCATTGGTTAAAAATACTTGTCCATCCTCAGTGATAAGCTCCACAGCTCCGGAAGAATACACTCGGGTGACTCGAAAGGGTCCCGACCAACACGATTTGAGCTTGCCTGGGAAGAGCTTGAGTCTAGAGTTGTACATAAGAACTTTCTCACCTTCCTCGAATTCCCGGGGTAGAATATGCTTGTCATGCCACTTCTTGGGCCGTTCTTTGTACAGTTTTGCATTCTCGTATGCTTCATGTCTCCACTCCTCGAGCTCATTCAGTTGAAGCAACTTCTTATTACCTATAACACTTGTATCGAAATTCAGGAATTTTTTAGCCCAATAAGCACGATGTTCAAGTTCGACAGGTAAATGACAAGCTTTTCCAAATACAAGACGATATGGGGGCATGCCAATAGGGGTTTTAAAAGCAGTACGGTAAGCCCACAATGCATCATCTAATTTCAGAGACCAATCAGTTCGATGGCTATTTACCCTTTTTTCTAAAATCCGTTTAATTTCCCTATTAGACACTTCGACTTGCCCACTAGTTTGCCCGCTTAACACCATATTTGTTCAACAAGTTTTCAAATTGCTTGTTACGAAAATGTGTGCCTCCATCACTTATAATTGCTCTCGGGGTTCCAAATCGTGCAAAAATATGTGTTCTCAGAAATCTAAAAACAACCCTAGCATCATTAGTTTGCAAAGCCTCAGCTTCGACCCATTTAGACACATAATCAACAGCGACTAGAATATACCTATTGGAACAAGAACTAGGGAAAGGTCCCATAAAATCTATACCCCACACATCAAATAATTCACATTCAAGCACATTATTCATATGCATTTCATGTCGTCTAGAGATATTACCTACTCGATGAGCCTCCAACTTGCAGATCGATCAATCAAACACCCGAAGGGAATCATAGAGGATGTCATCGTGCAAGTTGACAAGTCATACTTCAACTGATGATGCTGATGGCTTTGATATTTATCCATATCCATTTTCTCCCAACTTTTATAACAAAAACACTTGAAATAAACAAATGAAAGGAAAAGAAATCCAGACCCACAAACTCAGGGAAGAATCTTAATTTACTTTGTCCTTATGTCTAATCAGATCAACAATATTAATTGTTTTGCCATAAAGAACAACCAATTTTACAATTCCAGCGTATGAAATTGGAACCAGAATAGCAGAGGTAGAGAGAAAATCAAGTAATTGAAAAAATGGGAAATTCCACCAAAAAAAGTGGGAAAAGTTACAAAAGGTGTAAGTTTCTTCAATGTTCGTGGAAAGTGGTAGTTACAAATTGCGTAATAGGGATATATTGAAAGCAAATCTGTGAGCTAATTTTTGAGAAGGGTATTTTAGGCAGTTTATTTAAAAGCACACTAAGTTAATTTTTCTAGTTAGCGTGCTCACACTTTATAAAAAAGTAAATATTTTAAATTCATATATTGAAAAAATTAATTAAAAAATGCCCCCTAAAATTCTTACAGAGGAATGCCACCCCCGCCCCCAATCTGGCCACCCATGGAGCCACCCAACTCATAGACATCGTCCCCCATCGATCGGTCCCAACTTATGCTCTCCCAGATTTTGAGATGTCAAGGGAGGTGGGACTGGGCGGCGATGAGATGGAGTTGGGGGGAGGGAGGAGGGGGTAGTAAATTGATGGCAGAAGGTTTGAGGGCAGGAGGGGGGTGGGGGGTCGCTGGATGGCGAAGATGGGTTCCCCCACCCCGTCCTTTTCTTTTTTTGTTTTTGGAAATTTATTTAATTTTAAAAAAATGATTATTAATATTAGTAAAATACTTTTCTGTATGACTATTTAAAGGGAAAATTAAATTAATAATATAAAAAAAATCAAAAAATATTGGAAAAAGGGTGGGTATCAGATACTAGTACATTACGACATGGGGTATGTCATCTCATGTCATCAAACTTTTTTTTTTAAAAGTCAACAAAGGCCGCAAACTTTTGCCACCCCCCCACCCCGTGTCCCCCTCCCCTCCACACACACACACACACACACCAACAAACACAAGCTTTTGCACTTTGTGTCCCCCCACCCCACCCCACCCCACCCCACCCCACCCCAAGCCATTTCTCTCTTTTCCATCTCTTCCCAGTTTATTTAGATGTTGGTTGTTGTGTATTTATATATCGATCACATGATACTTATATATATATATATTGACATAATATTTTATTTATTGCCGAAAAAATTATGAAATTATATATATGAGTATGGCTCTTCGTCGGGGGCAACAAATTTGAGGATCACGATTAGTGTTATTTTTCTATGATATTATAATAATACTATTATTGATTAGTGAATAAGAACAAATGGAGCTTCCCAGGCTAGCTCTAGAAATGATAAATTACTAATCACATTGTTGCATTCTATAATAAATAAGAACAATTTTTATTTTATTCAATTCGCACATGTAAAAAAAAAATTGCGAACTTAATTTACATACCTAATAAACTAAAGAATAACCTATATATATGGTAATTTGTAAAGTAGTTAGCCCACCCACTTTTAAACTCAAATGGACGACAACTATATACGGCCAATATATCTAACTATCAAGCTAAATTGTAGTTTCAGTTTTGTATATATCCATCATTCACAACAGTCCAATAAATTTGAGTTAGGAGTTATGACTTTAAATTTTTTCCTTTAACTTTCCCCTTCAAAAGTGTTCTTACTAAACCTAATCCTCAATTTTTTTGCATACATATAGCGTACCGTACCGTGGGACATGCCCCCATACAATTCTTCGCTATCAGGTAAATGAAACTCACAAAAATCTCGTCCTCCCACACCATAATTTCTGGCTCCGTCCCTGTGTGTGTATCGATTTTTTACTAATGCAAATAAACTAACAAATAGCTAGCGTCATTAAAAAAAAATAGCTCATTCTAATTACATAAAATAATGTGGGAAAAGAAAAGTGACATGATAGCAAATAATTATATGATCAAACCAACGACAAAAGGAAACTGTTATGTCCCGAATGTGCCTAATTACTCACTTGGGTCCTTAACTTGCATTTTCATGCTTATCATGTGTTCATGACAAACGTAACCCACTTTGTCACTCCCCTTTGGCTATATAACATGATGTGCATATAAGAAATACTGCACACAGCAGAAAAGAGAAAAGAAAAGGCAATGAAATCTGCAAAGCAATTACAAGTGCATTTTGTTCTAGTACACGGCGCCTGCCACGGGGCTTGGTGCTGGTACAAGCTCAAGCCGCTGCTGGAGGGGCGGGCCACCGTGTCACCGCCCTTGATCTCTCCGCCTCTGGCATTGTCTCCAGAAATCTGCACGAGCTCCGCACGCTCGCCGACTACACGCAGCCGTTGATTGAGCTGGTGGCGTCGATTCCACCGGAGGAAAAGGTGGTTCTAATCGGACATAGTTTCGGTGGATTGAGCCTAGGCCTTGTAATGGATATGTTTCCTCGGAAGATTAATGTTGCCGTCTTCCTGGCTGCTTTCATGCCTGATTCTACACATGAGCCGTCCTATGTTATGGACCAGGTAAAAGAGTCGTGTGCTAGGCTTGGGCCAGCTATGGATTTTTAGGGCGTCCCAAAAGTCTAATTTATGGAACCATTATAATTGTTCATGTGTGTGGAAGAACTTATTAATTATGTGAGTCCACTACGTAGATGATCATATTGAAAGTTAAATTCAAGAAACTTATCAGGAATAATCTGTACTTAGGTTATTCTTAGTTATATGACTTTTTGTGTGTAGTGTATACTTCATTTGAAATTTTCTTGTACGCACATAATGTTGATATACCAAAGAGTCCATATTATACTCATTATCGCATAGACTATGACATTGATGTATGTGGCATAATCTAGACGTTTTAGTGTTCAACATTAGCGCTATAGAAATATTACCCTTAACCCTTGTCATACGATTAGTTGAATTTAAACAAACTAGCCTGAGTAGAGTTTTGAGTAGATCTAGGAAAATCCTAATCCGAACTTGGTTCAACCGACCTCTAGTGTAATTTACAAAGTGAGTGAAATACAATTGATGTGTGATTGACTACTCACTTTTTGAATCACTTAGGATTGATCGAGCCTAGTCCGAGCTAGAAACTCCTGTATATTTTGAGTTATTTTCACTTATAGCTAACATCTTGCATAATCTATAGTTTATATTATTTTTCATAAATTTTGCAAACTAGTAAACTGCCCTTTTTTAAATTTGAAGTATTGGGAGCGAACTCTAGCGGAAGAGTGGTTAGACACAAAGTTCTTACCCTATGGTACACCAGACCAACCTCTGACTTCAATGGTCTTCGGACCAAACCTCATCTCATCCAAAGGTTACCAATTATGTTCGTCCGAGGTTCGTTTTATGTGCAAATATTTGCATACGGACTACTGAGTAATTTCGAAAATAACTAGTCTTTGGTGTTTGGCAGGACGTGGCATAAGCAAAGATGTTGGTAAGGCCAGGTTCTGTATTTCTTGAAGATTTGTCAAAAAAGAGTGCATTCTCCAAAGAAGGCTTAGGGTCCGTAAAGCGGGTTTACATAGTGTGCACGGAGGACAGGACTATTCCGGTAAATTTCCAGCGCTGGCAAATTGAAACCATTGGAGTGGTAGAAGTGAAAGAAATTGAAGATGTGGATCATATGGCTATGCTCTCAAAGCCCCGACAAGTTTGCCAATGTTTACTGGAGATCGCAAATAATTATACTTGATAAAATGTGTCTTGAGTTCCTTTTTTCAGAATAATTTATAAACTGTGCTTGTGGATGTTGATTCGTGAAAACTGCATAGATGGTTTGGGAAAAGCATTTTCAATTTCGAAATTGCAGATATAAAATCTGTAGAATAAATCAAACATTTGTTCAACTATTTTGCCAAATGGATCACAAAGCATGTAAATAAATATTAGAGTTATTTCTTTAATTTGGAGTCAGAAACTCGAAGGTTCATTATAAATATAATTATTTCTACTCAAATGGATCCCATGCATGTTAAATAAAATGTATGGGGGCTTTTCTGTAATTTTTTCTATTCTAGTTAGACAGTTAAGTTGTTAGTTAGCAGCGTAATTAGTACACTTTCTATTTCTGGAATTGTATATAAATTGAGTTGAAATTTGTTAAAAAATGAAGAAAACCATTTTAGATATTAGGGTGAGAATTAAATTTGAAAATAATACAAGCTAAACAAGGAAGAAATGGAAATTTAAATCCCAAGAACATAGATAACACGGAAAGAATTAATTTTAGATCTTCGAACCTGAACATCTTAATAAAATAGAAATAGAGAAAATTTGTGAATTTTGGCGTAGATACACTACAAGAAAATGGGCCTTTTCCTACGCCGCTTTTTTCTACGCGAAGGAAAACGTAGGAATTAATTTATTACTTACGTTTTGGTAATCAGAGGCATTATAACTTGTAAAGCCTACACAAATTTGCTAAATCGTAGGCAAAAGTTACTAAAACCTTCGCTTTGGGCCCACGTAGGTATTAAGTTTTTGGAAACATTGGTATTACCTGCTCTTTCAGCTTTAATGTTGGGAACCTATTGATATTACCTACTTTTTGGGCTTGTGTAGGTATTAGTAGTTTAAAAACCTTACTAAAATTCAAATTCAGCTCTAAAATTTTTTGGCGGGTTCTATACATTTAACTTGTCGGATGAACATTTCCTAATAAATTCCACTCAGATGAAAAGATCTTTTTGACTTCTCTTAACAAAACTCACGTCTTCCTCACCAAATTTTTTCCTCATTTAAATTTCTTCCAACATCTAGAAATTCCATGAGTAAATTTGAAGGTATTTTGAAGAGGAGGTCCCCAAGGTCTAAGGTAATTTTTTCTATCCTTCTTCGTATGCCCTAATGAAATTTGTGCTGAAATTTATTTGGGTCTTAAGTTTAGAAATCACAAAATCCCTAGTAGGTGTTTTTGTGAAAATGCCCAATACATGTTTAAATTTTAGATTTTGTGGTGATAAATATTAAATCCATGCTTGATTCTTAGGTAGAACCTAGAAAGGGGGTTGAGGTATTGGCAAATTCATTAGTGAGGTGAGGAAGGTTTTGTGAAGGACGAGGTCAGGGACACAAGCAAAGAGAGTTCAGGGAGAATGAAGTAGGTGACTATATGGGCATTTCTTATACTGGTGGCCAATAGAATCCCCACAGATGACAGAACTGCCAAGAAATGAGAAGAAACAAATGGATAACCTTTGCCACTTTGCTTTTTCTTTTTCTAATAATTTCCCTAAGCCTTTTTTTGTTTTTTTTAAAGATTTCAAATTACAAACTCCTTCCAGCAGCAGGTATCCTGTGACCACTTAGCAGGCGTAAAAGTTGCCACCAATTCATCTTTCTTGAGGAGTCAACTTAGTCTGTGCCATATTGATCACTTCTTCAGATCCTATGAGTTTAATTCCCGTAAGCTTTTCTTACATAAAAATAGAATTTATTGTGTTTGTGTTCATGAAGATTCTCACTATTCCCATTACACTTCTTGTAGTGTTATATTTTGACTTTATTTTAACCAAACCATTTTCCTTTTCAGCTTCAACATTTCATCTCAGGATATGAAATTGAAGAAGATAAAAGAGTGACTACATTGAAACGCTAAATAGGCTGTGAGTTTCTCTATTTAATCTGTTTAATTCAAATTTAATTCAATTTCTCTAGCTAGGAGAAGCAATAGAAATGATGTTTTCAAATTCAACTTGCTTATAAGTTGCAAGGATTTTCTTGAAAACATGATTGATGGTGATATAGTTGAAGTTAATTTTCCAACTAAGGTTATACAAGGTTACTGATGCACTTATAATTCAGCTTGGCTGACTTGGAATGCATTGGCTACGTAGTCGGTAGCTTATCTGAGGCCTAATGAAAGCTGATAGTTAGATTATAATTTTATCATTTGACATGGTACTTAGATAACTATGACGGAGTCCTACTTGGACTACAGATTTCTAAGTTTGTGATCCTTCTATATATATGATTCATCTGCATAGAGTGAATATATTTTTACTAACAATTGCTTTTGATATGTGTCTCCTCTGTTATTTCTGGTATATGGAGTTTCAAGTCATCTTGAGACTCATACAAAAAGTGGAAAACAGGATTTTCACTCCCGGGAACCCATCTTTGTTAATCTGTTTCCATGTGTAAAAAACTTGAGATAAAGGAAATTTGAAGGAAGTAGCACGGCATAGGCCTCGTATTTCTAAAAGTATTTGTATTTTGAAATGACAGCAAAACATGGCTTAAAGTGAATACAATTAGATTAGCAGTCCAGGAAATGGTTAATTCTTGTTAGAACACTTTTTCAAACATTTTAATGATCTGATGATCATGGATTGAAGATGTTCCTCTCTTGATTTTCAAGCTTGCTTGACATCTTTTTTTTTTTTTTTTTTTGTAATGATATTCACTAGAATTCGATATCCATATAGCACCTAATTCATTATGGTAATAATATCTTTTAATTATTTATTTTTGGATTGTCCTTAGTGTATGATTCGCACTTATTAAGTTGGAGCAACATGTGCCTTGCATAATTGACGGTGCCCCGGGTAATACTAAGATATTTATGATATATGAAATTACTCTTATCAATGATGGTTCTGTTGATTGTTGTTGACCAATTATGTTTTATGATTTTAATCGTTTGATATGAATGCGAATTTGCATCTTCCTTTGCATTTGACTGAATTAGGTTAGTTTCTTCTAGATTTTTATGGAGAATTGTAAAAGATAGGTCGTTTAAGTTTTTATAGTATGTGTGATTCTGAATTTGCTAAAATAAGAGGGGTAGTTAGTGTAATTAACTCTTGGTTTTTTTAATCTTATGAGTATGTTCTTGGAGTTGACAAATTCAAGTTGAGCCACATTATAACTTACAACTAGATGATCGAGTTTCAAATCCAAATGTGAATTTTTATGTGATGGGATATTTGCTTCTATGAGCTAAATGTGGTTGATTTTTCTATTTTATTTGATATATAGAAGGGGGATGGGCATATTTTGTCTTTTACATGTGCTGATTCTCCCATTAAATCAAGTTTGAGATTGTTAGAAAATAATTGGACAATGAGCAGTCCTTATTTGTGATTAGTAAATAAATTTTTAGAAAAAATAAAAGTACTTAAAATCAAATGAGTGCCAACATATATATAATATATATTAATATTGCAAATAAATAAGTGTAAATTCTATAACAAATGAGGACTATTCTGCTCAGTTAATTATTTTCGCTTTTGGTGAACATTTAATAGCAAATCATTTGATACATTGTAACTTTTTAGTTTCTTGGTTTGTGGAGTTTTTACATTGACTTCATTATGGATCTTATAATTTAGTTTATTTCCTTTTGTGTTTGTTGTGGAGAATTTAATTTGGTTTATCTCTTTATGTGTTTGTTGTGGAAAATTCTCAGGAATCACGTCGATGAAATTGACAAGGAGGTTGCTAATTTGAACATTGGGGTTCGACTTTCTATTTTGACATCTGAAAGGAATTGCCAAGAGGTGTTGTGCTCCAACTAGAAACAATTACTACTTAAAATATATAGTTGAATGACCCTCATTGTTTGTCCATGTTATTAGCAATTGATAAGTTATTTATCATGTCATCTTTAATATTTGAATTCCAATTTATATATTTGTGTTTGTTGGTTTGATTTTTTGTTAACAGGTCAAGTGTAAGTTGATGAAGAAAACAAATGATTCAGAAGTCACGGATGAAGTAAAGGATCAAGTTTTCTTAATTATTGGTGATTATTCAAGTTTATGTTTTATTAGTTCATTTCAATATTCATTTAATAGAGAATTGGTATAATGCAAGGTTACTTTGAGTACGGACTTAATTATTTGGTTAAAAATTTTGGTGTTTTGATTGGATGATGAAATTTGGGTATTTTTGGTTAAAGTGTTAGGTGTTTAGATTGGATGATGAAGTTTGTGTTTATGTATTTTTTTTATAAAGATTTTTACATTTGTGCACTGTTTTATTGCTGATTTCAGATTTGTGGGTAAACAATAAATTAAACAGGATAAAAAAATTAGGAATCAAAATAATACAAAAAAATAAAATTAAAATGCAAAATATTATCAACTACGGGACTCTAAATTGTAGGTTAAGCTTTGGGAAAACATAGGTCCTAAACAACAATACCTACGTTTATGCTTATGTAGGCATCCATAATTTATTTTTGCCACCTTTAACTACTCTGGTAAAAACGTAGTGAGAGACAAACCAATTATACCTACTAGTGCCAAAGCGTAGGCATCAGTTCATAATAACTACAGTTTTGCTTTCGGAGGTACTATTGACCTTTTTGTGAACACCTTTTCCCACTCTGACAAAATTGTAGGCACAAACGTAGGCTTTACATTGACTACGCTTAGCAAGCCGTAGGCCATTATTGCCTACCCTTGCATTTACGATGTGGTGCAAACCGTAGCTAAACCGTAGGCAATAGTGTATTGCCTACGGTTTACACCTTATAGCTACGGTTCAACCTCCTGGAAAAACCTATTTTTTTTTGTAGTGATATTAGGGTGAGAATGGTGGGTTTGGGGAGTACTTTTCCATGAAGTGGTAAAGTAAAAGTGTTCTCCAGCCAAGTAGCTTTCCAATTGAGCTTACGTCTTAGTATTAGTGCCAACTTGACGGTAGAGATCCAATGTATTTGAAATTGATAAGATGAGATATTAAATGTGCTCTCCCGTTAGAGGCTTTGAGCCATATATATATATATATATATATATATTATAAATAGGCTAGAACAATTAAATAAATAAAATATTGATTATAGAGTATTCTAGAAAAGGACAAAATTATCTCTTGGACACGTCACAAGTTAACATAGCAATCAAGAATTTTTTTTTGCAGATCTGTATATAGAAATTTAGCAAGAAAGACACTCCATCCATAAAACAACCGGTGATTAAAGCAAAAGCACA
The DNA here is from genome assembly GCA_019426215.1 of Buddleja alternifolia. Classification (NCBI taxonomy): domain Eukaryota; kingdom Viridiplantae; phylum Streptophyta; class Magnoliopsida; order Lamiales; family Scrophulariaceae; genus Buddleja; species Buddleja alternifolia. The sequence continues at coordinate 46,363,774 of CM033393.1, forward strand.
GTATTAATCTCTTAGAATAGGTTTTACTTGCAATTTTAGGCTCATTATTTATAGATTTACAAAATTAATCCCGTTGAACATATTATTTTACAATTTCGTCCCAATGATAGAAGGAAACTATTGTTAGCTTCATCGCATGTTTTGAACGTGATATATACTTAATTTGTGTAAATTTTATAAAAATCACCTATATTATGTAAAATTTGCAATAAAGGAAAATCACATTTATTAGGATTTAGAGTTTAGGTTGTAAAAGTTAGGGGAAATTCATGCAATTTACCCTAAATCTTGAAAGGATGATGAATGTCAATTGTGAAATTCCATTGATTTTCTTGACGGTTGAGACCAAAATTACCAAAAATAAGAATCCTATAAAAAATTTCTTGCAATTTTTTAAAAAATGGGGTAAAAGTTGCAATATACCACATTCTATGGGACCAATGTTGTAATTTTCCCGTGATAAATTAGTCAAGCCCGGGGGTGTGTATTATCAACTTTTTACTACTTATGCAAATAAACTAACAAACAGCCAGCGTCATTAAAATAAATGCTCATTCTAATTACGTAAAATAATGTAGGAAAAGAAAAGTCACCTAATAGCAAATAATTATGATCAAACCAACGACAAAACATAATTATTATGTTCGGAATGAAATTAGATCTTCTATTGCAAATTGTGTTGCAGTTTTCTGTTGCATTTCATACATGAATGATATGTGTATAAAATATTTTTTTAAAAATAAATTTATTATGAAGCATATACACTTATCGTGCATACATGATATACAATACAAAATGCAACATAATTTTACAATAAAAGATCTCATTTGGTTTCGAATGTGTCCAATTAGTCACTATTGAGTCCTTGACTATAGTCACTGTCGAATCCTTGACTATTGCTAGTCAAGGATTCAGCAGTGACTAATTAGGCACATTGCGAACTTAATAATTTCTTTTTATACATAAATAACAAAACTTAATAGTTGAAAGCAACAAGCACCCACATTTGCTTTCTCTCTCCCCTTTGGCTATATATAACATCCATGTGCATGTATAGAAATATTGCACACAGCTAAAAAAACAAAGCAATGAAATCTGCAAAGCAATTACAAGTGCATATTGTTCTAGTACACGGTGCCTGCCACGGGGCATGGTGCTGGTACAAGCTGAAGCCGCTGCTGGAGGCGGCCGGCCACCGTGTGACTACCCTTGATCTCTCCGCCTCCGGCATAGACTCCAGAAGCCTGCACGAGCTCAGCACGTTTGCCGACTACACGCAGCCGTTAGTTGAGCTGATGGCGGCCATTCCGCCGCATGAAAAGGTGGTTCTAGTCGGACATAGTTTCGGTGGATTGAGCCTAGCCCTTGTAATGGATATGTTTCCTCAGAAGATTGGTGTTGCTGTGTTCCTGGCTGCTTTCATGCCTGATTCTGTACATGAGCCGTCCTATGTTATAAACCAGGTAAAAGTCTTGTCCTAGGCTTAGGCCAGCTATGGATTTCATCGCGAAAGTTTAATTTATGGGACCATTATAATTGGAGTAAATTACACAAAGTCCCCCTCACTTTTGTGCAAATTACTCAAATTAGAGTGGAAGAATTTATATGTGAGTCCACTACGAAGATGATCATATTGAAAATTAAGTTCAAGAAATTTATCAAGAATAATCTGTATTTAGATTTTTCTTGGTCATATGACTTGTGTATAGTATATACTTCATGTAAAATTTTCTTATACACACCCAAAGGTGTAAAAAAGTCCTTTAACCAAAAAATAAATAAATAAATAAAGTCCCTAATGGGCAGGCATGACCAAGCTCATTAGGGCCTTGACCTTTTAGGTATAAAGGGGCCGATTCGGCCCCTTTAGCAAATTGGCCGACTTGTTAAGGTTACAGCCTTACAAGTCGACCTGTTAGGCCTTTTAAGGCCAAAAAAAGCCCACCAATGAGGGGCTTAAAAAGCACATCAAGTAGGCCTTTACTAGGTCCTTTTAAGGCATGGTTCGGGCCGGTCTATTAAGGCCCTCTTTTGCATTTTTTTGTTTTTTTTCTAATTTAATTTTATTAATTATTTATTTGTTTATTTAATGTAATTGCAATTTATTTAGTAATTGTTAGTTCACAAGATATTTCAAAACATCAACAATTAATTTATTACTTGATAGTTTACAATTTATTATTACAATTAGAAGGTTTAGTTATTACTTGTTAGTTGTCTATTTATTACTACAATTTATGTAATCTATTTTAGTTATTACTTGTTAGTAAATAAGTTTACTTGTTAGTTGTCTATTTATTACTACAATTTATGTAATCTATTTTAGTTATTGCTTATTAGTAGTTTACTTGTTAGTTGTCTATTTATTACTACAATTTATGTAATCTATTTTAGTTATTACTTGTTAGTTACTTGTTAGTTGTCTATTTATTACTACAATTTACTAACAAGTAATAACTAAAATAGATTACATAAATTGTAGTAATAAATAGACAACTAACAAGTAAACTACTAATAAGTAATAACTAAAATAGATTACATAAATTGTAGTAATAAATAGACAACTAACAAGTAAACTTATTTACTAACAAGTTGTTAGTTTACTATTTACTAACAAGTTGTTAGTTTACTATTTTAGGGTAGTTAAAATAATATTTGTTAGTTTACAATATTGTACAAATTAGAATAAAGGATTATATTTTCAGTTATTAAAAAAGTTAAATAGATAAAAAAAAATTAGTGACAATATATGTTTAAAGGTATTAAATACTTCGATTTTATTGAAATGACTAAATAAACTTAAAACTTAGTAAATACATTTACCACTTATTGTAAAATACATTTGTGCTAGCAACATTATTAGTTCTCAATTGTTCACAGAATCTATAAAATTGTCCCCAATATGTGTCGTTGGAAATACTCTGAGGTTAAGACCTTCATGTTGGTTCACCACATTTAAAGGTGTGCAACGGCCAGAGAAAAATTCTGACAGTTGCACATGATTCAAACGGCCATCAATTGCTGACCGTTGCATAGGCACACTAGTTTAATATTATTTATTTATTTTTTATGATTATATTATTTTTTAGTATTTATGGAAACCAAAAAAAAATTCGAAAGGGATGGGCTTTTTCAGCTTGTCCACGGGCAGAAAAAGCCGGCCTTGACCTGGATATGAACCAAGCCCATCAGAGGTCAAGGCCTTAAAAAGGCCGGCCCTTTTAAGGGACTTTTTACACCTTTATACGCACCTGACTTGATGTTGGTATACTTCAAACCAAGCTAGCCAGCCGACCTCTAGTGTAATTCATAAAGTGAGTGAATTGCAATTGATATGTGATTGACTACTCTCCTTTTAAATTACTTAGGATCGATCGAGCTCGACCCGAACTAGAATTTCCTGTATATTTTGAGTTGTTTCATTCTAGCTAACATCTTGCATAATCAATAGTTTATATTACTTAATTTATAAATTTTGCAAATTACTTAACTGCCCATTTTTTAATTTGAAGTACTGGGAGCGAACTCCAGCAGAAGAGTGGTTAGACACTGAGTTCTTAACCTATGGTACACCTGAACAACCTCTGACTTCAATGTTCTTCGGCCCCAACTTTGTAGCATCCAAACTTTACCAATTATCTTTGTCCGAGGTTCGTATTACGTGCAAAACATTGGCGTACTTAGTACTACTTTAAAAAATAACTAGTATTTGGTGTTTGATGACAGGACGTGGCATTAGCAAAGATGTTGCTAAGACCAAGCTCTCTATTTCTTGAAGATTTGTCAAGGAAGAGTGCATTCTCAAAAGAAGGGTTTGGATCTGTAATGCGGGTTTACATAGTGTGCACGGAGGACAGGGCTATTCCGGTAAATTTCCAGCGCTGGCAAATTGAAACCATTGGAGTGGCAGAAGTGAAAGAAATTGAGAATGCTGATCATATGGCTATGCTCTCAAAGCCCCAACAAGTTTGTCAATGTCTACTCGAGATAGCAAATAATTATGTTTAATTCCAAATAAAATGCATATGATATATATTTTTATATAATAAATCAAACATTTATTCAACTATTTTGCCAAGTGGATCACAAAGCATGGAATTAACTATTAGAGTGATTTTTAGGAGTCCGCTTAATAGTTGTTACATTGTCGTGAAACACCGAGTATCAGAAGCTTATAAAAAAGACCAGATATATAGCGTGTATATCAATCAATTACGATGATATATAAATATATTCAGCAATACTTTTCTGCAAAATCTTGCAGACAGAGACTTAATTCTTGAGATTTAGAGAACATAACCATATGATCTGCACCAGAAATCATCTTCACATCATCAGTTGGATTTTTTTCAATCATCCACTCTTGGAAGCCCTTTTTTAGTGTATTGTCACGTTCACAAACCACGTAAGCACGACGAACCAAACCGTGATTTTCTTTTGAGAGAGCAACTTCTGACGAGTCAGCTTCACCGGACATGCCTAGCGGCCTCACCAACAAGGTTGCAAGAGTCAAATCCTGTTTTAGTTATATATATATATATATATATATATATATATATATATATATTCGGTGTACAAGACCAAACACAAACCGAACAAGTTAGTGATTACGAATTTTGGATGATTTGGGCGAGATAATCATATATAACGTAGTTTAATGATCACGTCGGCGTTGCTAACCTCAGGAGGTGAAAGTTGATATAACTGGGAGGCCAAAAACTCGGGGCCAAAAAGAATGGAGGTTGGAGGTTTGTCCTCCCCGTTGCTAAATATGAATTGGCTGTCCATGTAAGAGTCCAGTTGCCTCTGGTGCTGTATGTATAATTGCCACAAAAATATGCAAGTTCTAAATATCGTAACATGAAAGAAATAATATACCCCTTAATTTGTTATTTTGAAATCTGAACTCGCTAGTTGACATTCATATTATACTCATATGATATGATTGTTAGATTAGAGAAAATCTCGTAGGGAACTTGTATTACTGAATAACATATTTATAGAGATATATGTACTTGGTAAACAAGAAACCCTAACTATAAACAAGGAAAAGATAAATACAAGGAAACATAAAGAAACCTAAATTAACTTAAATACTAGAAAGATATGGAAAGATATTATATTATCTAACAGTCCCCGCAGTCGAAACGTGAGAGTTTTGAACGTTGAGACTGGACCATAGAAATCTGATCATAGAGAATTTGAGAAGAAGACAACGACAAAAATAAAAGGTGGCGGTTGGCCTTATAAAGAGGCGGCGGCGGCTGCTCCAAGTCCTCGTTTTTTTAAGGGTGAGCAGCGGCAACTAATAAAACTAAAGGTGGCGGCTAAGCGCGTCAGCCCGTGGCCAAAGAGAGAAGACGGCATCATAAAATAAAAAGGCGGCGGCTCCAAGTCCTCTTTTTTTCAAGGGTGAGCGGCGACAACTAACAAAATAAAGGCGGCATAAAATGAAAAGTTGGCGGCTCCAAGTCCTCGTTTTCCAAGGGTGAGTGGCGGAGACTAACAAAACTAAAGCCGGCGGCGGCCAAAATATGAAAAAGATAAAGAAAAGGAAATAAACGGGCGGCGGCAGCAACGGCCAAAAGAGATGGCGGCGGCGACTAGAACACGAAAAAGATAAAGATAGGTTGCTGAACCCAAACTAAATTACAAAAGATTCACCATAGTGAAGGAAGAACAAAAAGAGAAAAAAAAAAAAATATATATATATATATATATAGAGCCGGACGGGGACGGCAATGGTAGAGGCTGACTAAAGCGAAAGATAATGAGGGTTGAAAGAAAAACCCTTTAGTTCTGATACCATGTTAGATTAGAGAAAACCCCGTAGGGAACTTGTATTACTGAATAACATATTTATAGAGATACATGTACTTGGTAAACAAGAAACCCTAACTATAAACAAGGAAAAGATAAATACAAAGAAACATAAAGAAACCTAAATTAACTTAAATACTAGAAAGATATGGAAAGATATTATATTATCTAACAATGAGTACGTATATATAATTATTGAAAATCATTTTTGTCTCTTATGCGTTTTGAATTTAATGAATAATATCCAATTACTCGTACTTTTGAGATACAGAATAATATTCGTACTCTACATTTTTCCTTGTGTACTTGTCATCTAATACACGCACTTTACATTTTTTTTATAAATATACTAAAGAATAATACATTGTTTTCGATGGTCTCCTTGATGCCGTGCGGCAGAGGGTGATTTAATTATATTATTGTTTTTTTCTTTCTTTAACTCACTTAGTCCTTTTTCACTTATTTTTGTTTTTTATTTTTTTTTGTCTTTTGTCTTGAGAAATTGATAAATCATTTTCTTTCTGCTCATGTATATATTTGTATATTACATCTTTGAATAATACTAAACTCTTTAATATTTTATTGTAATTATGTTTTTCGTATAAATACTAAATAATTTAAATTGTGAGCGATTACAATTATAATATGATACAATCAATCCTACTTGAACCATGCAATTTAAAGATGTAATTGTTTGATTTTGTGTAAATATGCATCAACTCATACATGTGTTGAGTTAAAATATAATTCAATCAATCCTACTTGAACCGCTCGTTTTAAAGATATAATTGATTGATTTTATGTTAATATTTGTCTACTCGTACGTATTGAGTTGGGTTGAATTTTCAATATTAATCCATTCGAATTTTCAATTTCAAGAAAAAACTTCATAAATTTCAAACCAAAATATTGGAAAAGAATTAAAAAGTAATAATTCAAAAAAAGAATTTAGAAAAGACTAAAAGAAAAATTCGATAGGAAATCGCTCGAAATCCTAATTCGTGCGCTCTTAACTAATACAAATATAGATATGCAGTTAAAAAAAGCCTTATTAAGTTTTCAAAACAAACTAAACAAAAACAAAATTAAAACAAAAATAAATGAAAAACATAAGAGTATGAATTTAGAAGAAAATTGACAAACGAATTAAAAAGGAGAAACAAGTGAAAAATGAATGAGAGAATTAAAGAAAATAAAAGAAAAACAACAAGCAACTATATAATAAAATAATCCGTCAACCTCTTCAACAAAAAAAATTATACATTTGGAACTTCAAAGTTATATTAAAATTAGTACTACTGGAATATTATACAATTAAAAAATACAAACCACAATAATTCGTCAATATATTAATTATTGTCAACTATTGACTCATAAATTATTTTTTAAAAATTAAAGGAGAATACAAACAATAGTATATAACTTATAAAAATATGTTGTATTTATAACCATTCATGTGTATTCGTATTTTACTAGTACTTGAACGATTTGTTCCAGTTCCCATATTTTAATAGGTTTGTTCACCGAGATTTTCAAACAAAACATAATATACTCGTACTTATCAAATCTATATATACCTGATATTTGAAAGTCTCCTAGTTAACTAACTATAAGAATTTATGGATCAGAACATAAAAAATTGTATTCTGAATAATTTGGTTTACCTCGTCAGCAGCAGTTAATAAAGGCAAATCAGGGCCAATCATGAAGGCTGTGACGAAAACAGCGACAGAAATTTTCGCCGGGAACTTTTCCATGGCCAGAGAGATACAGATTCCGCCCATGCTGTGGCCTACCAGAACCACCCTCTCCTCCGGCGGCAAAGCCGCCATGAAATCCATCAACGGCTGAGAATAGTCGAAGATAGAGCTCACCTCTTCGACACGTTTAGGATTAGCTCCGGCAGCCGCCATGTCAAGGGCCGTGACACGGTGGCCTTCCGATCTCAGCCGCGTCACAACTTTGTACCAGCACCATGCACCATGGCATGCGCCATGAACCAGCACAAAATGCTTCTGCTTCTTGCTGATGATCTCTTCCATTTTTCCTACTTTAATTTCTCGTGTAAAATTGCTTTGGAAAAGCAGCTTATATATGAAATTGACTTGGGATTTTGATCGTGGTGGGTTAGGTGGGGTACTGGGGTCGTTGGGCGAAGACTTCAACGTTATATGTCCTTCACTCCTTCCTTGAAATTTCAGTCCAAATTATATCTGGCGGGCCGAACTCATTTGTAACTTATCGAGAGTGTTGGTCACAAATTAATAAGTGAATTACTTTTGAGTTCGATCGAATTTTCCATCCTTCATAGTCCATCTCAGACAAGGCGATAGCTGGACACACTACAAAAAAAATAAAAATTATTGCTCATATCAATATGTCATGGTGAAAAATTCCTTTGTCATGGTTAAAATCAATTGACCACGGTTTTACTATAGCTTTGGTCGTGGTATTTGCAAGCATGGCCAAAACATTTACCATGGCTTATAGCCATGGTCAATATTTTGTTCATTGTAAAGACTATGGCTTTTAGTCATGGTAAAAAAGTAATAGGTTAATATTTCTTCCACCATGGCTAATTAGTGCTTAAAATAGTTAGCATTCTTTTTCACCATGGCTAACTTTAGTGTGGCTATAGGAAACATCTACCACGGCCAATCTAGCCATGAGCTTAGATCGTTATAGATCACGATTATAAATTATGACATATATTTTCATTGTCAATACTCAATTTTCTTGTAGTGACATTGCGATAAATAGATTTTTGGCGTTTCTTTATTTACTTTTGGAGTAAAATTTTCTTAAGTAACTCGGACAGTGTTTTTAGCAGACTTTTGTTTCAATAATTCATCTTGTAAATAAACAGGAAATTATTCTCACAAAAAGATTATCCAATTGTCCTATTCAGATATGTCGACTAAAAGAAAATATGGTCCTTTTCGACTTCCATTTTGATAAAGGTAATATTTCTAATTACATAAATACCCCCTCTACTACTCAATATTGGCAAAAAGCCCAAGATTGGCGTGTTTTAATACAATCGACCCAACCTGAACCAACTCAACTACCCGACCTAACAACCGTTGATCAAGTGCACGCACTACAACAAAAAGTGATATTTGGGACAAAATTTGAAGTGACAATGTTAAAATTATCACTAGATGTACATAATGAGTGACAACAATTTTTGCTTTGTCACAATAAGAATTTTTTGTGACAAAAGATTCTTTAAAATTGTCACTATTGACAATTAGTGACACATGTATAGTGACAATAAAAATAGAGTGACGATTATAATTGTTGTCTCTAAGTTGTCACAAAAGGTGTGTCACTAATTGTCAATAGTGACAATAATTTTCTTGTCACTAATTATCAAGTGACAACTTCTATACAGATATTGTCTAAACTAAACATGTGGAACATATTTTAGTAACAAGCCAAAAATTCTTGTCACTACAAATTGATAATTAGTGACAATTTTGGCTTTGTTACTTCGCACTTTTGTCACCAATATCTTATTTTCTTGTAGTGACGTGGCACCATGAATCATGTTAGGTTCCCACTATTTGACCGTACACCATGGACAAAACCTATAAATCTCCATTGTAGGTGGTGTATGCTATAATTCTCTTTCTAAACGAACTCGACATAAAACTTGATCACTAACTTGACTGTCGGAGGGCCCCCACCGCAGCAAACTCCAACTTGTCCTTAACAATGGTTATTTGATTTCAAGTATTTCCCCATGATCAACCCCAACCTTAGCTCGAAGTCGATCTAATTCGACCCAAATCACATTTCATTGGATAGATTTATACTCAGAGATTTGGCCACTGCATTATAGAAGAAAATCATCAACACTTCAAAATCTGTCTTCTAAACTTGAAATTTCTGGCATATCATCTTTCTGCTTGTATCAGCCGTAGCCAAAGTATTCATTTGGCCTCAGGTAAAGCGTTTTCTTTATTATTGTGACGATTTAAGGGACCGCTTGATTCACTCCTGCAACTTCCTCAAGCAAACCTATAACAAGTTTGACAAGGAAAAATTCAATTCAAAGACAAATTTACGAAAAGAATCTTGATCATAGGTAGATACAAGGCTAACGAACAACACAATTTAGAACAACATAAGTTGAAAATTTCACAAGAATATGTATATATAGAGATAAAAAGATAGAGATCTCACCTCACGAGTTTCTATATTCTTAATTTGTTCAGTTCGAATCTTACATAATGGAACCATCAGCACTTTAACTGCAGTATCCATTGCTGTTGATTTATAGACCACTACAAAGGAAAAGGTAACAGAAGTAAGCCAAAGGCGATGAGATTGAATGATATTTTTACGCTTTAATGTCTGCGCAGAGCTCCTCAAATCTCGTCAAACTGCGATAATTAACAAGGCAAATAGTTCAAAGACGAGTCTTGCAGGTTATTGCAATTTATCAGAATAATGAGTAGCACAAATACATACATAATATCTATCTATCTATCTAATCTAATCTATCTATCTAATCTAACCCCTATATAAATGTTTGAATAACTCAATTATTTGTTTCATTGTGAAAAGACTTTCATACCCGTCCTTACTATTAATAATTAATTAATTAATAGTTAATAATTGAATTTATTAAGTAAAAGAATCCATTGAGGAGTGGAAACGATTTAGTAGTATCTGGAATAAATTTAGTAGTTGGAAACTCTTAATTATGGATAAAAAAAATGAAATATGTTAGTAGTAGGATGCTATTTAATAAAGAAAAATAAATAGAGTCCTAATTTCTCTAAAATACTAACCAATAAAATAACATATATTTTTACCTACAACCACCAACAAAAAGAAAAACAAATTTATACACCCACAACCAATATTCCACTTAAACAAAAAGTTGGTTATTAATTTTGATAATCTTAAATTCTATAGATTTTTTAGTATTTGGTAATTAGCGGTAAATTATTATAATGTCGGAACATTACTTTGAGTGAGTTGATTTGAAAATTAAAAAGATAATTTAAAAATTTATACCTTATTCTGACATTAAAAAAAGTAATAAATGTGAAAACACAGACGCATATTCTGGGATATAAATATTCATTTTTTTTTATATAAATTTTTATATATTTTTCATTATATGGAATATAATGTGGTTGTACAATAAAATTATCAATATATATTTGAAAGTTTGTACGTACTTGAAGTTATTAGCATGATAACAAATATTAAAAAACATATTTAAGAATAAAATCATATAATTACTTTTAGTGCGAAAATTAAATATTTCTTTCTTAAAGAACTCACAAACACGAGTTTTTATGTAATATGATGTTTAAAATTATTTTGAAAAATTGATTTCAATACTCCCGTATTCTTATAATAATGTCCCTCCATGTAATCAGGAAAGATACATGGACTAATGATTTATGCATAAACATACTAAAAAGTAATACTATAATTATTTTATCAAAAGTTTAATTTTTTGAAATAGATTTAGTTGAAGACACATGGTGGTGATATATGATTACAAACTACATTAATAAAAAGTATAGGCTAAATGCCACTAATAGTCCCTGAACTTTATCATTTGTTTCACTTTAGTCCCTCGTCTCTCAAATGCACTCAAATAGTCCCTCAAGTATATTATTTGTCCCACTTTAGTCTCTCATCTCTCAAATGCGTTCTAATAGTCGCTCAACTATTAGCTTCATCCCATTAAAATCTTTGGAGTTTTTTTTTTCACTTTTGCATAAAAAATCCCTCCAAAACTACCCACCAACCATCTGCAATAATTAAAAGCAGGTAAGAGGGCAGCAATGGCGAGAGAAGATGAACAACAAGATTTGCAGATGGAGGAGGGGGTGATTTGACAGATGGAGGAGGAGGCGGCGTGGATGAGGCGACAACGTTGGATTTGCAGAGAATGAGGCGACATCGTTGGATTTTCAGAAAGTGAAGGTAGCGATGTTTGATTTTCCAAAAGTGGGGGAACGTCATTTAATTTTCATAGGGCGAGAGATGGCAGCACAATTGAGAAGGGTTGCAGTGGTGGCAACACATACGGGGAATGAAAGGTGGAGGGGATTGAGCTAGAAGAGTGGTATGAGGGAAAAAGTGGGTTAAGGTTTGGGTTTTGGAAAGAATGAGAAAAATTTAAATCTAAAATAATATAAAATATAATATAAAATGGATAAAAGTAGGGAGTTTCGGAAGAAAAATTCTTGCAAAAGTAAAAATGCTCTATCCTAACATGGTGTAAGTCAAATGCCTCAAGGTTTCGTCAGTTTTTAATGGATAATGACTTGAGGGACTTTAACTAGATGAATTTGGGAGTTGAGGGACTATTTGAGCACATTTGAGTGACGAGGGACTAAAGGTTTTTTTTTCTTTTCTACTTTTGCCAACAAAAAAAATACCTCCAAAACTACCCACCAACTATCTGCAACAATTAAAAGCGGGTAACATGGCAGCAACGATGAGAGAAGATGAACAACGGGATTTGCAGATGATAGAGGAGGAGGGCGATTTGCCAGATGGTAGAGGGGGCGACGTGGATGAGGCGGCAGTGTTGGATTTGCAAAGAATTGGACAACATCATTGAATTTTCAAAAAGTGAGTGTAGAGACGTTTGATTTTCGAAAGGTGGGGCGGGGCAACGTCATTTGATTCTCAGATAGGGGGGGGGGAGGAGGAGGGGCAATTTGAGAAGGTGGTAGTGGTGGAAACACAGACGGTGGGAAAGGTGGAGGGGATTGAGCTAGGAGAGTGGGATGAGGGAAAAAGTCGATTAAGGTTAGGGTTTTGGGAACGAATGGAGAAAAGTTTAAATCTAAAATAATCAGAAAAATAAAAAAAAATTGATAAAAGTAAGGAGTTTTAGAAGAAAAATTCTTACAAAAGTAAAAAAATGCCCTGTCCTAAAATGGTGTAAGTCATGTGCCCAAGGTTCCGTCAGTTGTTAACTTATGATTGACTCAAAGGGCTTTAATGAGATGAATCCAAGAGTTTGAGGGACTATTTGAGTGCATTTGAGTGACAAGGGACTAAAGTGAGAGACAATAATAGACTTCAGGGACTGTTGGAGTGCATTTGAGAGATAAGGAACTAAAATGATACAACTGATAGAGTTGAGGGAATATTGGTAGTATTTGAGGCCAAAAGTATACGATAAATACTCCAAATAATCAATCCTTAACAAGTTATAATTAACCAATAAACTAGACATATTTACTTCAATTTAACTTCTCAGAATCACCAAGTGCAGAGCATGTGATACTTCTAGTATATACAGGTGTGTGGTAAATGATACAATGACTGACCGCGGAGAAGAACTTGGGGATTTATGGAAATAGATCTTTGGTTAAGACTAAAAAAAAAAAAGTTAATGGATGATCTTAACGAAGCCAAACAATCCCTAGCAGCCACAAACGGTCTATAATTTCTGCCATGTGCATAACCTTCATTATGTTCCTTCTCAACTGTTGAAGTTCCACCATCCTTCAGTGGTAGTAGAGGAGATAATTCTCCCTTGAAATCTTTACAGTCTATTGAACCTTTCTGCCTCTTTGGACATAATTGACCTGAATCTTCTTCCACTCCCGGAAATCCAACAAATAAGTTCCATGAATCGCAAACAATACGAAGGGACCTAGCAGCAATCAGGAAAAGTGAAGACAGTTATACTAAAAACGAAGGTTCAAGTAAAGAACAAATTATAGAATCTAATAAATCACTGCTTCATTCACCCACATTGCAAGTCCTCACACAATAAAAGGGAATATGAGAAAGATAAGGTTGTGTTTTGATTGAACTATTTTTGGAGTTAAATATTTTCAATCCGTCGTATTCGAATTGGGATGTATTCGAATTGTGGAGTTAAATACAATTAACAAGTACAATATGCCAATGTGTGAAAATAGGATTCTTGAGTAATGTCCGTGTTCAGACATCTTTACTTGGGATATATATATACGAATTGTGGAGATGTGGAATGTGCTAAGAGAGTTTTTTGCTCCATGATTGATAAAGATGCCATAGCTTGGAACTCGATTATTTAAGGGTACGTGAAAAGAATGGCAAACTAATGGAAAGTCTTGAACTTTTTTAGACTATGTTAAGGGAAAGGGTTAATCCTACCCGATTTACATATTCATCGGTGTTGAATGCTTGTGCCAAGTTCGAAGATTATGATGGAAGGAAACTTGTCCATGCTCAAGTGCTTTTGTCGGGCACGTATATTATTTGCCTTTGCAAAATGCAATGCTTGACATGTACTGTAGCTGCGGTGACACCCATACCGCATTTAAAGTGTTTTCGAGAATTCAGAATCCAGATTTGGTTTCTTGGAACTCAATGATAGGTGGGTATTCAGAAAATGGAGATAGAGTGAAGGCAGTGGATTTGTTTGTTCAACTAATGTGATTATCTCCTGCAAAACCAGACGAGTATGTTCACATCTTTGAATAGATTCATCAACTCCTTAACCTTTTTCAGGTATGCCGTCATGGTATTCTCTCTAGCTTCGTAGGATCCATTTATCTGATTTTCCACTAGCTGAGAATCCATGTAGACCTTGAGCTTTTCGATTTTTAGATCTAGTGTCATCTTCAATCCGGCAATTAGAGCCTCGTACTCAGCTTCATTGTTTGTAACAATAAAATCTAGTTTTATTGCAAACTTCATATCTACTCCTTGGGAGTCACTGAGCCAAACTCCTATTCCACCCCTCGAAGTCATCGAGGATCCATCTACATGGAGCATCCAAGCTTTCACTTCTACCATTTTGTGCTCCTCTTGGATCGAGACGACCTCGACCACAAAGTCATGCAATCACTTGTGCTTTCGATGAAGCGCGACTATGATACTTGATATCAAACTCCCCGATCTCGACCGCCCACTTGACCAGGCAACCTGATGCTTCTGGTTTTGCAAGGACTTATCATAAAGGCTGAGTGGTTTAAAACGATGAGGCGGTGCGATTGAAGATAAAGACGAAGCTTTCGTGCAACAATAACTAAAGCTAAACCCCATTTTCTATCTCCGAATAATTTTTTCCCAGTCCTTGCAGCATTGCTAGTATAATAGATGGGTCTATGATCTGCCTTAACTTCTGGCGTTAATACTGAGCTTATAGCGTTTTTCGAAACAGCTAGATAGAGGATCAAAGGTTCTCTGAGGATCGGCTTCGTGAGCAAGGGAGTTGATGTAAGATAGGCTTTCAGTTCTTGGAAAGCCTTTTCGCTCTCATTCGACCAAATGAATTTTTTGATGTTTTTGAGGGTCTTAAAGAAATGCAAAACTTTATCTGCTAATTGCGAAATGAAACGGTTAAGGCTCGCCATCCTCCCCGTGAGCCTTTGCACATTTTACGGATTGTGATGACTCCATGTCGAGTATAGCTTGGATCTTTTCAGGATTTGCCTCAATCCCTCTTTCTATTACCATGAAGCCCAAATTGCCACCTCGAAACCCGAAGGTACATTTTACGGGGTTTAGCTTCATTCCATACTTTCTCATGAATTGAAAGATCGCTTCAAATGAACGATGTGATCCTTTTATCAACGCTTTTTACCACCATATCATCAACGTAGACCTCCATGGCATTTATGGGTGCCATGTAATTTGTTTTTATTATTCACACAAGTATTTTTAATATTTTTTAATTACTCCTGCATAATTTGAAATTTTTGTAGTTTCGCCTAAGATTATAATTTCTAAATTTTCTTCTAAGTATCCCAAAAAATCTTGGATTGTTCATGACCAAATTCTTAATCAATTAATCTACTTGTAAGTGTACTGCGCTAAATCATAAGTATAAAATTTCGATTATAGATATAAATGTAGACAAAATTAATATAATTAAAAAAATCAAAAATTAAATGTACTTTAACGTAAATACTACGCTATCTAACACTTATTTCAAGCAACATCCACAAAATAGTATGTTACAAATTGAGTCTTAGATGATTCGTTAGTTACTATATGTTAAAACATCAAGTATCATGTGAGTATTTGTTTTTAAATATATTTATGTCACAACAGTAAATTTGAGTATATGTGTATATATAAATGCACTTTTATAAGATTTGGATTTGGGCAAACAAGAAATGATATAAATAGTGTATAGACTATAGACACTACAAGAAAATTGAGTATGGACAATGAAAATATAAGTCATGACCTAAAGTTGTGGTGTATAACAGTTTAAACTCACGACTAATTTAGTCATAGTAGATGTTCCATATATATAGCCATGTTAGAGTCAGCAGTGGTGAAAAAGAATATTAGATATTATAAGCTCTAACTAGCTATGGTGGAAGAAATGCTAATATATCACTTTTTTATAATGACTAGAAGTCATGATCTTTATAATGAATAGAATAATGACCATATCTTCAGTCATGGTCAATGTCTTGGTCATGCTTGCAAATACCACAGCCTAAACCGAGATAAAAGCGTGGTCAATTAATTTTAACAACAGCAAAAAGGTTTTTCACGGTGGTTTATTCACATGGACAATAGTCAACTTTTTTATAGTGAGAGTGGAATACTATGTGGAAATGTGAGTGACATACTGTGGAAAGGGTACATAAATAAAAGATGAAAACACAACACAAATACAAAATTTTACTTGAAAAAAAGCACGGTGATTGGTCAAACAATCGTGTGGCTCAAATGTCTGTACATTCACTCAGATTAGAATTTTTCCCTGTGTAAAAAGCTTTTTCCATAAATAATAGATACTAAATAGAGCAAAGAAATCTGCAGGAATCATCTTAATTTCATTTCCCCAAGGACATAGATAACATGGAAATGATTAGTTTTAGATCTTTGAACCTGAAAATCTTAATAAAATAGAAAGAAAAATTGTGGATTTTGGCGTAGATTTTAAGGTGAGAATAGTGGGTTTGGGGAGTTTTCCATGAAGTGGTAAATAAAAGTGTTCTCCAGCCAATTCCTTTCCAATTGAGCTCACGTTTTAGTATTAGTGTTGATTTACCTCAAAATTTTCCGGGATGACCAAGGTAAATCGGACGACCCCAGGGGGTCGTAACCACTTAACGAACGTAAAAACAATATAGATTGGACTTGAATAATCAAGCTGATACGACTAAATATATAGAATCAAGTTTGGACGTAGTTCAAACAGATGTGTTATGCAACTTGCAATTTGGCGTCGTATGACACGAGACTAAATATTGAATGTTGACTATGAGAATATTCTCTCCTTCTTTAAGTGAACAGTATTTTCTCTGTGAATTCCTCTCCCCCTCATTAATGAACCATAGGGGGTATTTATTTGAAATCAGGTAACCACTATTCATGACATGATTGGTTATCCTATTGAGACTTTGTATGTGTCATTTATATAGTGGATATGGATTACAAAGACTAATGGATACATGAACCGGGTCGGGTCGTGTCGGGTCATACCGGACCCATCATACCACATTATACCCCACGAATAATAGTAGTTGTTTACCATTGACCGTTGACTGAATATTTTAAAAGGAGGATTGTTTTAACTCATCAAGTGTCAACTTGACAGTAGAGATCTAATATGTTTGAAATTGATAAGTTGTGAGACTAAATATGTAAAGCCTGGCAAATAGGAGATCAAATTTGTTTTAGTAATCGAAGTTGAGAAATAGAAATTGTGGGCCCAATTGGATGGCACGCTGTTTCTCATTTCTTGATTTCTCAGAGATTTTTTTTCATAAAAAATGCATTTATTTGGCATTTCCTAAAATTATCCCAAAATGCTACACACAATCTTCTTAAAGAAAATCTCAAATTTTCTTTGAAAAATTGAGTTAGATGGCATTTCTCTCAATTTTCTCGAAAATCAAAATTGTTACTTATTAATGATCAGAAACAGTTTAGCAATAACTAAAAATTACTTTATCCGACATATCTAATATTAATCTC